>QRFJ01000061.1:3037985-3662985 GCA_006176705.1 Cocos nucifera
AATGATTAATTGCTTTTAGTGAGAGAGAGATTTATTAAAACCTTCACTTTCATGATAGTTGGCATCTTCTCACATAAGAGAGCATCAATCAATCGTTATTGGATGAGTACATTCTTCATCCTTGCTTGCCATAAGAAGAAATTACTCTTTTCATCAAACCTACTATTGACGCAGAAATTCGTCATCGCCGGAGTCCGTCGGAGTTGACACCGATGAGGTCGCCTATGGGGACCTGCAAAACAAAGTCTGGCTCAGAGTCGGTGGGGGTGGCTCCGGCAAGACCCTCCGACGCTCAAGTTAGTTTCCGTCAACAGGAATGGAATGCTCGATAGAGTATAGAAGGAAGAGAAAAGGGTTTTCAGAACCTGGCGTAAAGGTATCCGGAGGGTCCTTTTTATAGAGGAAGCTTGTTGTAACCGTCCTGATCAATGTCGGTCGTTATTGTCGATCGTTATTGCTGATAAATGCCGATCGTTATTGCTGATAAATGCCGATCGTTATTGTTGATCGTTATTGCTGATAAATGCCGATCGTTATTGCTGATAAATGTCGATCGTTATTGTTGTGTAACCGTAGCGAGATTGCCTGCAGGAATCCATCATAAGGAGTTCGGCCATTGAGAAGCTCGTCCATTGAAGAAGTCTATAGGGAGTCCGGCTTCCGTAGAAACTCGGCCCGAGAGGAGGTTTTGGGGAAGTTCGGCTCCCGCAAGGGTCTGGCTGAAGCCCGGTCGCTGGGAGTCCGAAGGAGTTCGGCCCGGAGCCTGGGCGCTGGGGAGTTCGGCCGCTGGACAGGAGTTCGGGGAGCTCGGCCGCTAAGAGGGTTGAAACAAGCTCGGCCGTCGGGGTCTCGGCCGAAGCCCGGCCGCTCGGAGTCCAAAGGGGCTCGGGCAATAAGTAGTTCGGCCGCTTGAGGAGTTCGGCCGCTAGGGGCCTGAAGGATCTCGGCCGGCTGAGAGAATGGTCGCTTGAGGAGTTCGGCCGCTAAGAGTCTGAAGCTCGGCCGCTTGATAGTTCGGTTGGTTGAAAGACTTCGGCTGAGGCTCAGCCGCTGAGAAGCTCGGCCGGATGTAGTAGTTCAGCTAGGACGCGTCCGCTGAAGTTCTTCCGCATTGACCACATCAGGCTGGGACCGAACTTGACTTTGGCAGGAGCGGGATTTATCCCCAACACTAGCCCCCCCACTCCCGAGTTCGAAATTCGAAGGAAGGGAGTGCAGATAAGGCGACTGCCAAAGTTTTTCTTTCGGACTTCGTATCGGTCCATGTCGAAGTTCGGGGGAGATTTCATTTCTGGCTAAAGTTGATGCTGAAGTTGAGGCTCTCTAGCCGAGGTTGATTCGGTCAAAAATCCTATCTCTCGCCGAGGTCGAAGTCGGCGCTCTTCAGCCGAGGTCAGCCTAGTCGCTCGGGGGGACCTTATTTGGCCGAAGTTGATAAGATTGCTCGGAGGATATCTCATCTCCTTTGGCTGAGGTTGATGTAAGTGCTCGCGTTAGGACGAGGTCTTCCTCCTGTTCCTAACGGGCTGTGGGGGCACATGCGGACCGTCGTCCGAGCTTCTCCCCCCATCTCGTCTAAGGTGAACGAGGCCTTCGACTTTGCTCGCGTTAGGACGAGGTCTTCCTCCTGTTCCTAACGGGCTGTGGGGGCACATGCGGACCGTCGTCCGAGCTTCTCCCCCCATCTCGTCTAAGGTGAACGAGGTCTTCGACTTTGCTCGCGTTAGGACGAGGTCTTCCTCCTGTTCCTAACGGGCTGTGGGGGCACATGCGGACCGTCGTCCGAGCTTCTCCCCCCATCTCGTCTAAGGTGAACGAGGCCTTCGACTTTGCTCGCGTTAGGACGAGGTCTTCCTCCTGTTCCTAACGGGCTGTGGGGGCACATGCGGACCGTCGTCCGAGCTTCTCCCCCCATCTCGTCTAAGGTGAACGAGGTCTTCGACTTTGCTCGCGTTAGGACGAGGTCTTCCTCCTGTTCCTAACGGGCTGTTTTTACTCATTTTTCTCTTGCCATCCCACGATTCTTATGCCAAAAACCAAAAACGCAGAACAAAGAAATTCATTGATGATACATCCTCAGATTTTCTGAGTTCCATGGCCGAGGAAGCATTATCCCTCCGAGTTCCTTCAAGCGATAGGTTCCGGGTCGGATGACTTCCGTTACCTTGTACGGACCTTCCCAATTTGGAGCGAGCTTTCCTTGACTCTGAGGCTGAGTGACAGCGGCTCGTCGGAGCACTAAGTCCCCTACTCTGAACGTCTTACTTTTAACCCTGGAGTTGTAGTACCGAGCCACCTTCTGTTTATAGGCTGACATCCGGATGCGAGCTTCCTCCCTCTTTTCTTCCAGAAGGTCGAGGTTGACTCTGAGGTCTTGGGGGTTGTGCTGTTCATTGAAGCCCACAACTCGTGCGGAAGGGAGCTTAAGTTCAACCGGGATGACTGCCTCAGTACCGAAGGCCAAAGCGAAGGGTGTTTCTCCAGTTGGCACCCTCTGAGTAGTTCGGTACGCCCAGAGGACATGGTAGAGTTCGTCTACCCAGGCCCCTTTTGCCTTATCTAGCCTCGTTTTGATTCCCTGTAGCAAGGTCCGGTTGGTTATCTCAGCTTCCCCATTGGTCTGCGGATGAGCCACAGAAGTGAAGCGCTGGGAGATGTTTAATCCTTCACAGAACTCGGCGAACCTAGCCCCGGCGAACTTGTCGCCCATTGTCGGTTATAAGGGTTCGGGGCAGGCCGAACCGACAAACTAGTGACTTCCAAACAAAGTCCTGTACCTTTGGCCTCGGTAATTTTCGCGAGTGGTTCAGCTTCGACCCACTTGGTAAAGTAGTCAATCGCGACCAAGAGGAACTTCCGCTGTCCCGACGCTGTCGGAAAGGGGCCGAGTATGTCCATTCCCCATTGCGCAAACGGCCAGGGTGAATTAAGCGGAGTGAGTTCGGATGCCGGCCGTCTCTGCACACTAGCATTTTTCTGGCAGCGGTCGCACCTCTTTACGTATTCCACAGAATCGCGAAATAAGGTCGGCCAATAATACCCTTGCCGAAGTAGCTTTAGCGACAAAGACCTTGCTCCTAAATGGCTTCCGCAAAGTCCTTCGTGCACATCCCATAGTGCAATATTAGCTTCTGAAGGTCGAAGGCATCTCAACAATGGAAGGGAGTACGACCTTTTGTACAACTGGCCTTCGTATAAGACGTAACGGGAGGCCTGATTTTTGAGTTTTCGAGCTTCTTTTCGGTCATGAGGAAGAACCCCCTCTTTAAGGTAGGTGACCAGTGGGTCAATCCAGCTGGGCTCGAATTCCGTCTGTAGGATATCCTGAGATTCTTCTGTGGTCGGGTACTTCAGAGTTTCCTGAAACACTTCTTTGGGTAGTTCGGCTGGAGCCGAAGTGGCCAGTTTGGAGAGAAAATCGGCTCTCGCATTTTCTGTCCTTGGGATATGTTGAATGACGAAACTGCCGAAGGCCGGGGTTAAACTCTTCACTTTCCCGAGGTATCTCGCCATGCTCTCTTCTCTTGCTTCAAAGTTGCCGCCAACTTGACCGACCACTAGTCGGGAATCACTGTAGACTCGAAGCCGATCTACTTTTAGCTCCTTTGCTATTCTTAATCCCGCAATCAGTGCTTCGTATTCGGCTTCGTTGTTGGTAGCGGAAAACTCGAAGCGCAGCGCGAACTCGGCGACAACTCCCTCGGGGCTGACCAAGACTAGCCCCGCACCAGCTCCAATGGAGTTGGAAGAACCATCCACGTGTAGAATCCAGAAGCCTTCAGAGAGGTCGGCCCTTTCCTTGGGGAAGTTCGGCTGTGATGGTTCGACTTCGTCAAGGCTCGATCTCGCCTTTGTGTTTGTCTTGCTTGATTCAAGTTCGGCTTCGTCCGGAATGGTGCATTCTAATACAAAATCCGCCAGTATCTGGGCTTTGATTGATGGCCTGGGCTGGTAGTTGATGTCGAACTCCGTGAGCTCCATTGCCCATTTTGCGATTCTTCCGGAAGCGTCTGCTCGGTGGAGAACTGCTTTTATTGGTTGGTCCGTGAGGACCGTTATGGTGTGCTCCTGAAAGTAAGGTCGGAGCCTCCTGACGGCAATTACGAGACAGTAAGATAATTTTTCTATCCGGGAGTATCTGGTCTCCGCGTCCCTTAGGACTCGGCTCACGTAATAGATCGGGCGTTGTGTTTTTGCTTCTTCCCTAACGAGAACCGCCGCCAGGGCCACCGAGGAGACAGCTAGAATACAAGAACAACTCTTCCCCAGGTTCAGGTTTTGCCAGCAGCGGGGGCGTGCCGAGGTAATTTTTGAGTTCCTCAAATGCTTGTTGACACTCTGCCGTCCAGCTGAAGTCCTTTGGTCGCCTGAGAACCTCGAAGAAGGGCAAGCAACGTTCAGCCGACCTTGAGACGAAGCGATTTAGGGATGCCACCCTTCCGGCCAAGCGCTGAACTTCTTTAATCATCTTTGGAGTGGTCATTTCTCGAATAGCTCGGATTTTCAGGGGGTTTGCCTCGATTCCACGTCTCGACACCATGAACCCAAGAAATTTTTCCAGAAGTTACGCCAAAGGCGCATTTGGTAGGGTTCAGTCTCATCTTATGCTTCCTCAATGCATTGAAGGTCTCTTCAAGGTCGGCCAGATGGTCAGCTGAAGCTCGGCTTTTGACGAGCATATCATCTACGTACACCTCCATGTTGCGGCCGATCTGCTCCTTGAAAATTTTGTTGACCAAACGCTGGTATGTTGCTCCCGCATTCTTGAGTCCAAAAGGCATGACCTTATAGCAATAAAGACCTCGGCTAGTGATGAAGGCTGTTTTTTCTTCGTCTTCAGGCGCCATACGTATCTGGTTATAACCAGAAAAGGCGTCCATAAAGCTGAGGAACTCATGACCCGAGGTTGCATCTACCAACTGATCGATCCTGGGCAAGGGGTAACTATCCTTTGGACAAGCCTTGTTTAGCTTTTTGAAGTCGACGCACATCCTCCACTTGTTGTTTGTTTTCTTGACAAGAACCACGTTCGAAACCCAAGTCGGGTAATGAACTTCCCGGATTAGTCCGGCTTTAAGGAGTTTATCTACTTCTTCAGCGATCGCTTTCTGCCTCTCCGGGGCATGTTGGCGTAGTTTTTCTCTTACCGATCCGGTGTTTCGAGTCAACGGCCAGCCGATGTTCCATGACCTCGGCATCGTCGATTCCTGGCATATCCGCTGGGGTCCAAGCGAAGACGTCTGCATTCCTTCTGAGAAAAGCGACGAGCTTGCTCCCGAACCTCGGTCGCCAGGTTGGAGCCGATCTGCACCACATGGTCCGATCTTTCCATCATTTAATGACACAGAGACGAGGTCCTCTGCAGGCTCAGCTCGTTCTTCAGCGAGGTCGTCACGGACGTCCAGTCCGTCAACCAGACAGGGGTCGGGCTGATCTCCCTTATACAAGGCGATCGAGTAACAATACTTCGCTAGGGCCTGGTCTCCTCTGACTTCTCCAACCCCATAGTTCGTAGGGAACTTCATCTTTAAGTAATAAGTCGACACAACCGCCCGAAGGGCATTTAAACCAGGTCGACCGAGGATAGCATTATAGGCGGACGGCGTCTTTACGACTAGGAAAGTCGACCTGAGCTTTGGCCTGCTTTGGGTACTGCCCTGCTGTTACGGTCAAAGTTATGATACCTTCGACTGGTACGGTGTTGCCAGCAAATCCAACTAGCGGAGAATTCACCGAGCTCAATCGATCATCAGGTAGGGACATTTTCGAGAGAAGGCACCGTAGAACAATACATCAGCCGAGCTTCCATTATCTACGAGGATGCGGCGTACATCGTAGTCAGCAATATTCAACGAAACTACAACCGCGTCATTATGCGGAAAATTGGATTCCCTGGCCATCCTCCTCGGTGAAGACTATAGGCTCCGAAATCTTCCGTTTCTTCATCGATCCTTCAAGCCTGCTGGTTTTCCTTTTGCTGAGATCCCCCTAAGATAGTGTTGATGACGCCAACGGGTGGCCGATCTTCTTGTTGGTTTTCCCCGCTTGGCGTTAGCGTTCTCGGCCGATCTTCCACCCCCTCGGGCCGCCTTCGAAGAAACCGGCTTAGTCTGCCTCGCCTGACGAGCTCTTCGATCTCGTCCTGGAGTTGAATGCACTCCTCCGTGTCATGACCGTGATCGCGATGGTAGAGGCAGAACTTGTTGGGATTACGCTTGTAAGGGTGAGAGCGCATTCTCTCTGGTCTTGGAAGCCGTTCCCGGATCTCCATCAGAACTTGAGTCTTCGGGGTGTTTAGGGGGGTGTAGTTGTGAAATCGTCGTAGACGGGGAGAACTTCGGCGCTGAGGAGAACTTCGGCGTTGAGGAGAACTTCGGCGAGAGAACTTCGGCGCGTCCTTCCGTCAGAGCTTCCCCGCTTCCGAGCTTGAGAGGGAATCCGAACTTGCTCGCGACCAGGGGGAGTCCTGGAGCGTGGCCGAGCTTCAATTCGCTTCCTTTCTTCGGAGGGTCTATCCAGCCTGCCGATCAGCCGTTTACCACCGATTTCACCATCCTTAGCTTCGAAGGCCTCCTCTGCCCGGGCATAACTTTCGGCCCGAGCCAACATATCGGCAAAGTCCCTGGGATACTTTTTTTCCAGGGAGAACAATAGGTCATTTTTCTGAAGGCCGCTCTTGAGCGCGGCCATGGCGACCGATTGATCCAGGTCTCGGACTTCTAACGCAGCGGTATTAAACCGAGAAATGAAAGCCCGGATGGATTCCCCTTCTCTCTGCCTGATGGCCATTAGGGAGTCTGAGCTTCGGCGTGGACGCCGACTACTGACGAAGTGGGCCGCGAACTGTTTGACTCATTTGGTCGAATGACAGGATGGTACTCGGCTTGAGTGCCGAATACCAGTTTCTGACGGCTCCTTTAAGAGTAGAGGGAAAAGCCCGGCACAGGATGGCGTCTGGCGCGCCATGAAGCAACATCGTCGTCCGGAAAGGCTTCCAGGTGGTCGACCGGGTCAGTGGTCCCATCATAGCTCTCAAACTGTGGGAGTTTGAAGTTCGGCGGGACTGGTTCTTGCATAATTTTCTGTGAGAATGGAGGGTCGGTTCGGATCTCATTACCATATGAGGGAGGAGCGTGGCGGAGTTCTTCGATCCGACGACTCATTTCCAAGAGCCTTCTATCCAGGAGATCTTCATGGTCTCTCATTTCTAAAGTCTTCTTGCTGATCGGATGAAAAGCTTCTCCCTGGGATGAGCTGCGGTCCGAACAAGGGCTCTCCTTCCGTTGCTTTCCTTTTTCGAGGAATTGGAGGTCGGGTAGCCCATGTCGATTGCCTCTGGACTGGACAACGCGGCTCCGGAGGATCCGGGACCGGTTGGACTGGTACGGCGGCTTGCTGGTGCATGGCTTGCACCGCTTGAACGGCCTCGGTGAGGCCACGAACCTGCTGGACGAGCAGGTTGAACTGTTCAGCGTCTACCGCGGCCTGGATTGCCGGGACTGGAGCGGTAGCGGACGGACCCGGACGGGATCGGGCCGCGGAGGCCGCCGATCGTCGGGCTGCAGAATGAGCCTGAGTCACTGGGGCTGGAGCTGGAGCGGATGGACTCGAACGAGATCGGGCCGCGGAGGCCGCCGATCTCCGAGTGGAGGCTCTCCTGGGGGGCATCTTTTCTCTTTGGAAGGGGATTTGAATTGAAAAGAAGAAAGGTCTCTCGAGCACTCCTTTAAGAACAAAGGAACACCGGCTTCCTTTAAGAAGGGAATCTTCGCCGGTAGGCCCTCCTTCTAGCGCCAATCTGTTGACGCAGAAACTTATCGTCGCCGGAGTTGAGGCCGAAGAGGCTGCCGCCGGGGACCTGCAAAACAAAGTCTCGCTCGGAATCCGGTGGGGGTGGCTCCGGCAAGACCCTCCGACGCTCAAGTTAGTTCCTGTCAACAGGAATGGAGTGCTCGATAGAGTATAGAGGAGAAGAAAAGGGTTTTCAGAACCTGGCGTAAAGGTATCCGGAGGGTCCTTTTTATAGAGGGAGCTTGTTGTAACCGTCCTGATCAATGCCGGTCGTTATTGTCGATCGTTATTGCTGATAAATGCCGATCGTTATTGCTGATAAATGCCGATCGTTATTGTTGATCGTTATTGCTGATAAATGCCGATCGTTATTACTGTTGTGTAACCGTAGCGAGATTGCCTGCAGGAATCCATCATAAGGAGTTCGGCCATTGAGAAGCTCGTCCATTGAAGAAGTCTATAGGGAGTCCGGCTTCCGTAGAAACTCGGCCCGAGAGGAGGTTTTGGGGAAGTTCGGCTCCCGCAAGGGTCTGGCTGAAGCCCGGTCGCTGGGAGTCCGAAGGAGTTCGGCCCGGAGCTTGGGCGCTGGGGAGTTCGGCCGCTGGACAGGAGTTCGGGGAGCTCGGCCGCTAAAAGGGTTGAAACAAGCTCGGCCGTCGGAGTCTCGACCGAAGCCCGGCCGCTCGGAGTCCAAAGGGGCTCGAGCAATAAGTAGTTCAGCCGCTTGAGGAGTTCGGCCGCTAGGGGCCTGAAGGATCTCGGTCGGCTGAGAGAATGGTCGCTTGAGGAGTTCGGCCGCTAAGAGTCTGAAGCTCGGCCGCTTGATAGTTCGGTTGGTTGAAAGACTTCGACTGAGGCTCAGCCGCTGAGAAGCTCGGTCGGATGTAGTAGTTCAGCTAGGATGCGTTCGCTGAAGTTCTTCCATATTAATCATATTAGGTTGAGATTGAATTTGATTTTGATAGAAGTAAAATTTATCTCCAATAATAATTTTATCCAACGGAGCTTCGGT
Source organism: Cocos nucifera (assembly GCA_006176705.1). Classification (NCBI taxonomy): domain Eukaryota; kingdom Viridiplantae; phylum Streptophyta; class Magnoliopsida; order Arecales; family Arecaceae; genus Cocos; species Cocos nucifera. The sequence continues at coordinate 3,046,789 of QRFJ01000061.1, forward strand.
GATGGCATCGTGGCCTGGTCATCGTTAGAGTTCTGGAATTCAGCTGCGCCGACGATGAGAAGCTCCCAGCAATCTGCCGCTGCCTCCTTTACCCTTTTTATTATTATTATTTTTTATTTTTTATTTTTTTAATCTTTAAGGTGGCCACAATATCCATGTGCATTATTGGTCGGATATATCATTGAGCTGGCACATCGAGTGCAGGAAGATATATATTTGCGCGCGAGAATTGGGAGAGTGCGTGCGTGCGAGTGATTTTTTTTTTCCTCTCTCTCTCTCTCTCCTTTCTTCGAGCCAGCAGCGCCCTAGGATGGGAAAAAAGGTTATTTATTTATTTACTTATCTTTCAAGCTGGCATGCACTCTCCGGAGAGAAATTAACAGTGTCCAAGTAATTTAACTTTCTTTCTAGGTTAGCACCAAAGTCCAAGTCACATAACTAACAGCTTTACAGGGAAGCAAAGGGCTTCTATTTGTTTATTTGTCCATGTCCTATATATTTCTCATTCAAATCACAGTGTTACCAAGTTGGGTAACGCGGCACAGACCGGTAAGTTTTTTGGCTATATAAAGGTTGAGAGCTTGGGTGTTCTGAGCCACGGAAAGCCCAACTGGGTCGGAGGCTGATGGATAGGAGAGGAAGGGAGGAGGCCTCCATGGCCTGCCTTGTTTCCACTCTCATGGTAGTCTTTGTCTCTCTGAGCTTGCCTCTTCAGACACAAGCAAATTATCAGTATTCTCCTCCCCCAGCACCAACACCACCCAAGGAACACCACCACCATCATCCTTACCCATACAAGTCACCACCACTACCTCCTCGTGTTTACCACTATAAATCACCACCTCCCCCTCACCATGTCTACAAGCATAAATCTCCACCACCACCTCCTTACCACTATGTATCACCACCCCCACCTCATCCTGTCTACAAGTATAAATCTCCACCACCACCACTCCCTCGTTACCACCCTGCTCCTGGCTACAAAGTACAAGTCACCACCTCCCCCTCATCATGCTTACAAGTATAAATCTCCACCACCACCACTCCCTCCTTACTACAAATACAAGTCACCACCCCCCTCATCATGCTTACAAGTATAAATCTCCACCACCACCACAATACCACCTGCTCCTGGCTACAAATACAAGTCACCACCTCCCCCCCATCATGCTTACAAGTATAAATCTCCACCACCACCTCCAGTCCCTCATTACCACCCTGCTCCTGGTTACAAATACAAGTCACCACCTCCCCCTCATCATGCTTACAAGTATAAATCTCCACCACCACCACTCCCTCCTTACCACCCTGCTCCGGGCTACAAATACAAGTCACCACCTCCCCCCCATCATGCTTACAAGTATAAATCTCCACCACCCCCTCTTTACCACTACAAATCACCACCCTCCTCATCATGTCTACAAGTACAAATCTCCACCACCCCCCCACCATTACAAGCCACCTTGTCCTCCCACACCTGTCTACAAATATAAATTTCACCACCACCCCCTCCTCCTGTATACAAGTATAAATCACCACCACCACCTCCCTACCACTACAAGTCACCACCACCTCCCCATCCAGTCTACAAGTATAAGTCTCCTCCTCCTCCTTATCACTATTAAGCGGCAGAACAGCGTCAGAAAAGAGGGTTAGTTAATTACTTGTATTTTCTGTTCTGAGCTAAGAATATAGCTTTTTTTTTTTCTTTTTTTTTCAAAAAATGTTACTTGAGTAGCATATGGAAGTTCCTTGTTCCTTGTTCTCACTACCCCATTTTTTTTTATTTATTTGGCAGGGAAAATGAAGACTTTTCTGGATGGTTGCCATATATATATATAACCAGCATCAAGTGCAGGTTTTGCGAGGGTTGGGAAGAGTAGAATAAAGCAAGCGAGGTTCCTTCTACAGAAGAAGTGGACCGATGTTTCTAGGGGTGATGTTTCTATGGAGTGAATAAAGTTGCTTTCTATCGTGTAATGTGGAAGCATCTGCTTATTAGCTGGAAAAAGTGGAAAGAGGAGATAAGCATATGTACTTGCTCTTTTCTGCTTTGGAACTGTATTTTTTTTAGTATTTTGCCAGATCTCTATGTATTTTCTTCAACCCTTGTACCATGTCAAGCTACAACCCAAAAGTTATTACAATGATAACTGGACTGGCAATAAGCTTGTCCAGTTGTTAATTACGCGCATTACAAATTTACGGTGACTAAAAAATGGTCATGCAGGGTGAAACGCTCTTATATTTAAGGAGTAATTTGCATTGAGCAGCGTGCCATCATAGTAGAGACATGATGAAGGCAAATTGGACAGCTAGCCATCGATGATGAAAAAGGAAAAATACTAAAACTTTAAAAAAGGAAGTAACTTTTAATTGATGAATACGTCAATATCATGAGGGTCATACCTACGAGCAAATGCAGCCACAAATGAGATTTTATGTATCCTAAATTTGTTGTTACTCATGACCCTTGCATCAACTATAGCAACAATGATTGCAATTGGGCCATTTGAATTTCCTCCAAGAACACCTTAAACTACCAAATAAGCACTCAATGATACCACAATTAATGAGGCAGCTAATAGTCTACATATCGTGTGGACTGCAAACATCCCTAGCTTATGTTTTCCATGATACAAATGATTTAGTAACTCAAAAAAAAAAAAAATCCTTCAAAGAGTTGCCTTATGCTGGCAATACTCTTCACATAATCTCACTTAAACGATGCCTCCCATATAAGACTTGCATGGTAGAACCCTGCAAGTAATCATGCAAACTAGGGATGTCAACAGGGATGCATACATCCGATATATGTATTCAGTTTTGATGAATTTTTCGATAAAAAGGTGGTTTTAACTGAAGTTAAATGGGAGTAATTTCAATGATAGTTTTAAAAATTAAATATTATTTAATTTTTTTGTTTAAGTTTCAGTTTTGATGAATTTTTCGATCTGGATCTGACCTGAAATCAAACCTAAAACAGATCCAAAATTGAAAATATCCAATAATTAATATTTTTATATTCAATATAAATTCTAATGGGAAACTCTATAGGATAATCTAGACCATCCCCCGTCCTACTTAATGATAAATCTCTAATTTATATGTGAAAATTATAAGAAATTAATTTATATTCTAAAAATCAATTTATATTAAGAAAATGATGGATGATATTGTTTATTTAGTTATTGGTATGTGAAAATTTTGAAATGAATAAAAAAGGTTATATAGTTTTTAATTTTTTTACTTTTAATATTGGTTTTATAGGTGTTTTTGGTGGCAGTTATGATTTTTTTATTTTAAAATATTTTGGTTCGATTTTGATTTGAAGGAGCGATGGTGAATTTTGGATTCAGTTTCGGATTATTTACTAACCATAACGAATCCATCCCATTAACAGTCCAGATGCCAATCCTCATTTTTGGGATTGATTTTTTTTTTTTTTTTAAAGCAAAATAGAATTTAGAGAGGAATTCTATCTTCTCTGGATTGGATCGGTTAAAATAGAAGAAGAGAAGCCAATGATCTCAGGAAACAACATTTATCCATGAATTAAGCTTGAGGTCCAGATAAGGACTGAATCGTATCGTATATATGGTCCCAAATTTTGGTTTGCAGTGGAGAACAGGGACCAAAAGAGGGTAGACCAAAAGGCATTAAAGCAATAATCAGGAAAAGCAGGTAGCCGATACAGATTTTGGTACAACCTTTGGACAGGACTGCCAGGATGGCAACCTGCTGCCGACAAAAGACTGAAACGTCCCTAAATTATTGTGAGGCTTCTGACCTAAATTCGCTTAGCTGTCATCTTCTTCCTCTTCTTCCCCTCACTATTTTTTTTTTTTTTTTTAAAAAAAAAAATTGTGCCTTTTACCATCCACAGTCTTCTGAAAAACTTTTACGTGGTTGATTACGACATTACTGTTGTTTAATTTTCTCTTTCCCCGGCTCGTCCACCGGTGCATGCTCCCAGCTGGAAAAGACAAAGGTCAGGGTAGGGTCAAGGGCCCAGAATTTGGTGATCGCATGCTCTCCCCCACCATCACCCCTCCAAACTCAAGCTCAAAGTGCACGGAAGTAGAGAAGGCTGTGAAGGGCTTAAGGCAATAAAGAGCTTAATTAGTCAAAAGAAAGCTTCCCAGCCATTTTCGGTCGATCGGTCCTTACAACGACGTAAGGAAATCTCGAGCTAGATTTCATTCTTGGAGGGTGGCTCCAATAATTAAAGGCCTTCATTTCAACATCATCATATATTAACAATAGAGGAGAACTATGTTGGATATATCTACGAAAAGAATGCATGGAGTCTGTTGGATAGCAATAATTGTAACCAATTATCGTCACGTGATAGTTGTGTTAATTTAAAGGTTAGCTTACTTTCGTTTGCTAGCTTGCATGCAAGCGGCATGCACGATGCCTCTTCGAGGACCGCAAGGTCTCTAAATTTTATATTATAATTGTGAGGTTTCCGATCGATTCCCTTAGCTGTCTTCTACTTCATCCTCCTCTTCTCCCCATTATTTTTTAATTATTATTTTTTTCTTTTTTTGCGCCTCGCCACAAATTAATCATGTCATACTACTTCTTTGCTTTGACTTCACCTTTGTATGATTTTTTTTTATCTTTACAGCTGTGTTACTCTTTGGCTACGTACTTTTGATTCTGTAATAATTGTATGCTTTGCCTCAGCTTTTGTGATGCTTCTTTATCTTTACAACTTGGCCTCTCTTTTCCCAATAGTTTATTCTGACATATTTCTGCTTTGTCTTGGCTTTTCCCATGATATATTCCTGTCTATGGATTAGGTAACCCTTAAATGGCGCTTAGACCGTCTGTACATACTACATTGCGCCTCGCCACAAATTAATCATGTCATACTACTTCTTTGCTTTGACTTCACCTTTGTATGATTTTTTTTTATCTTTACAGCTGTGTTACTCTTTGGCTACGTACTTTTGATTCTGTAATAATTGTATGCTTTGCCTCAGCTTTTGTGATGCTTCTTTATCTTTACAACTTGGCCTCTCTTTTCCCAATAGTTTATTCTGACATATTTCTGCTTTGTCTTGGCTTTTCCCATGATATATTCCTGTCTATGGATTAGGTAACCCTTAAATGGCGCTTAGACCGTCTGTACATACTACATGGAAATCCAATTAGCTCTCCAACTCGGCCTGCTAAGAGACGCAAACAAGTCCTACTCCCCCCAGACTCCACGGGGCGGGGCCTTTACGTACCCTCCAATATAAAGAGTAAATCTATAGTTATCAAAATTACGACCTCATCATAGTAGTGTTGATGAGGGCAGGTTTCCTTGCTGGATAAATAATCGTGTACGTAAAGAAGGAAGGCCGCTACTTGCACATACCAGCATTCAAAATCCCTCCGTTAGATGGAATAAAAATCTTCTATTCCATTTTAATCCATCAAATGCAAAAAAAAAAAAATTAGCCTATTTATTGAAAAAAAAAATTTAAGTGCGTAAATCTAGTCTGTTTCTCGGTAAATTAGACATTAAAGGATAACCACATCTCTAAAAATCTTAGCAAGCAAAATAGTTCTTAATTAATGTACGAGAAAGATCTATCATGGAATCCAATAACATTAGCTATGATATGATTGGCTACAAAATACCAGCCAATCAGTAAAATTTCAATAGAAAGTAATGCACGCATGAGACAAGAGGATGGAGTCCAAACATCATCATGTGATGTAGTCCACTTATTTCACTACATGGTAAAGTAATGTATTCCAGTATCCTTCTCTCTCTCTCTCTCTCTCTCAACCGTTACAGGGGAGGCGTCCAATAATTGAAGTTTGCGTTTTAACGAGGGCCATCTTGACGTGGAGTGTCGGTAGTTTCTGGAGGCGGTCCCGCTCTCCCCCGCTATGGGCGTCCTCCTCCCCCACATCCTGCCGTCCTTATTTCCTCGTCGTTTCGGCTTTTTTTCCATGCCCGCCGTCCCCGTCATGGGCGTCCTCCTCTTCCAGCCCCTGGCGTCCTCCTTTTTTTGGCACAAGAAATGGGGTGAAAAAAAAAAAAAACCTAACCATGTAAAGAAACTGGCGTCTTCATTTCCCTCTCGTCTCCAACATTTTTCCATGCACGGCATCACCATACGCTGCTGCCTCGTCCTTTTCCTATTCGTACTTGCTTCCGTCTTATCTGCATCGGATCCCACCACTATAGCGAGGATAAGACTCGGGACCCATCCGTAATCCCGCATTACCTCCAGCCATCCGCCTCCTCGATGTGACCCTTTTCTTTCATGGGCCCTTTCCTTTACCTAATAACCATCAATGGTTCTCCGAAATCGGCTCCAATAATACAATGTCTACGCATCAAATCGTCCACCGTTAGTCAAATACGAGTAATGCTCGAAGAAAATCTGGATCCATCTAATTCCCTCGAATATGTACGAAATCTTGTGGTGTAGACGAAGCGCGTCCAAAAAAATTTTGGCTTATAGAGGAGAGTTTCCTCGTGAGACATCTTTAACGAAATCACGAGACTCCATATCATAGCATCACAGATCGAAGCGGATAATACGACTCTCTCCGTCTCCCATGTTGCGCTTATCTATCTGTTTATAAAAAATGATATCTGCATGAAAAACTGTGCATAAATGGCGTTAGGTAGAATGTAGCTAGATCGAGATGTTCATATATCACTCCATGCACGGATTGGAAATGATGGTGTTCATCAGTGCTCGCTAATGTGATCCGATCAAGGGGCAAGAATCAGCTCCTGGAACCATAGCTGACAATTAAAGGATCAGGAATCTCGATATTTGGATCATGTTGACATCTGTTTGATCGGTGTTTAATATATCGACAAATACCTAATGATCGCAAACCCATTGGTGCAATCTATAGACTTAGCTAGCTATCATAGCAAAAGAAACTTGACACTGCTGAAGGCCTCCATCCTCAGATCTCATCCACTGCGAACACAACGAAATGCCCGGTTTGTTGGTTGAAATTCAAAAGCCGAATTTTGACGATACATGTAACGCCCGTTTTCGTTGATTATTGGAATAAAATAGGCATTATATTTAGTTGAAATGACCGAGTAATTTATTCAAATATAGAGATGGAAAAGGATAAGCTAACTCGTCATGTGCGGTACAACCCAAGAAATGTTAGTGAAAATCGATTTTGGAACGCAAAGTTGAAGTCGGAACGGTGTCGAATTTTCTTCGGAATATGACAATTATTTTTAACTTTCTCTATTTAAGAATTTTCTACCGAATATAATTATCCGTACACGTTAATTTAAAATTACCGTAATTGCCAATATTCTAGTCAATCACGATTAACTTTACTAAAAATAATTTCATGTTTTCTTCCTTTAAAAAATTGTACTCAGTGATTATTTAATTTCCTTTATCTTTTAAATTTCTTTACTCAGATATTTTCTACTCGTGATGATTATTCAACCAAAAGTCCGAAATAGTTTCGGACTTTCTTACTTAAGTATCAGATCATATTAATTTGAAAATATTCTAATCAATTACAATTAACTTGAATATGATATAATGTTCTTTATTCACTATATTAATTTTCTTTATTCGGAATATTTTTTACAGTTTTTATTTAGATGTTTTCGATCCACCACAATTACCAATTCGTATAATTTTAACTAGCACGACATTTCTTTTGTATTTTAGGATGTCGCAAGATTTTTTCTGTATTTTAGGAAGAGGGAGGGTAAAGTCGGGATTGAAAAATGACTGGCGAAATCTAAGAGTACCATCTGGACGCTTGCTCCAGCGATGTCTCAGCCTCCTGAAAATGGATGAGTTAGCTTATTTGTAAATCACAGCTACGACTGTACGCCTCAGAGATGACATAATATAGCTAACAAAGTGCATGCTGCAACGACGCCTCATCCTTATTAATCCCTTCATGTCAATAAAATCAAGATTCCAAGCATTATAGAAGACAAAACTAGAAGGAAGGTGACACATAAACAGCCAATATTAGTACATAATACAAACGAGATCAGTAAATTTTCAATTCTTACAAGTCTGTTTGAATAACCTTCAAGTGACATACAGGCTTTCTGGCTTCCAGAAGGTTCAGTAACGGGATATTCTAAATAACAATCAAAACTTGTGTGTGGCTCGTGCTGGTAAATTCCTAGTTCTTCTTGATAATGACAATGGCAACAAGTAGTAGCAACACATGAACCAAAGCACCAAAAAAAAAAAAAAAAAAAGGTAGCACGAAGACAATTGCATACATGAGAACATCTCAACACCTCTGCGCATATCTACACATAACACCACCTCAGAAAAGGGTAGCCTGCAAAACTAGGTACGCATTCACAAGAATGCTGCTAATCACATATGGAACAATCATGATGCTGATTGTCTTTGTATCTTTCCTTCTTCCTGTTGATTTGTTTCCCCAGTTCCCTGCCAATGCGGGAGAAACAAATGGCTCATCAGCATAACGAGTTTCCATACGATTCATGAAACCTCATTTAAAAGAATAATAATTTTATCAGAATAATGTTGATACTTTACTGGACGTAACAAAAATACCAACACCTTAAATTTGGAGGTCTGCGTACCTACCCATAGTGCCCCATACCGATTGTGCTGTACCATACTGATAAGGTAGCGATGGGGTACCAAGGTTTGGTATATAAGCCAAACCGAGCGAAACTACTTTGCACTGCCTAGCACCGACCTGTACTGCCCGATTTACGAGCGGTACATGGCAGGGAGTGAGAAAAAAGTATTGCGAGCTTGTTTCGGTATTAGATTATACCATACCAAAGTGGTAACATACTGATATGGCGATTTTGCAAACCTTCGATTAAATGACTTGTATTATTATGGACGCACAGCTACTCAACTTTGAATTTAATAATTAAATGAGCGATCTACCTGAATATGTTGCAAGAGTTCCTCAAGTTCAACAGTTATCTCTGAAAAAGTGGGCCGTTTAGCAGGAACCGCCTCCCAACATCTTTTCATCAACTCAACCAACTTAGGGTGTGTATTTTCTGGAATCCCGGGACGCAAGCCCTGGTATCACACATAAAAATGATAATATATAAATATGGTTAAAAGCTAAATGAAGAAATAATTTTAGCATCTAGCCAACCCATATGTTTCAATGATGTCATTTCCTGATTTTTTTTGGGATTGAAATCATGGCTGTAACAATATCCACTATTAACTATTTTAATGGGAAACAAATAAAATAAAGAACCTATTTGATCATGATACTCTTCAAATACTTTTCTTTCTTTAGTTTGATGGACAATTAACTTTAAATTTTTTTCATACGAGCACTGAACATGTCAAATAACAGGTATCATTCTCCACCATGTAAAAATTGTTATACAAAATACCCATTATATGTCCAACTGAAAGTTGCGCTTTTGAAACATATATTACTACAATTCTAAATCGTGTCACTGCCAATAGTATTTATTTCATGCAGAGGCATTTTTAGAATGGACATTGGCACCTTGTAAATTGAACTAACACAAACAATTGTGCAGGACACAGAAAGCTACTTGGTCCATGTTTGAAAAGCACCCGAAACAGTAATTTTACGGTCTTCCTGAAAACAATACATTAGATAATAACACCAATAAATGTTAATAAGTTGTCATAGAGTAAGCTTTTCTTTAACATATTTTTCAACCTGAAACATTTTCAGATGACAACAGGGAATTTGGAAATACGTGAACATTGTCCTTGCAATTCAGCCAATGAACTTGTCCTAGAGCACCAAAAGCTTGTCACAAGTAGGTTTGAAACAATGATACCCATAGAATTCTATAAACAAGACAGTTGGATCATACAGAACATTATTCTATGTGATGAAAAACACAAACCTGTCTTACTCCTAATGCAGCTTGCAAGGGTGTCAAAGTTTCATATGGGACCTGCACAATGATGTCATAGGCTTGTTACTCCACCGACCATATGATCACATGTTCCAAACTTTGCTGGATCATCAATCAGATTGTTGGAAAAGTGCAATTTCAGCATGTACCTTTGATGTTACTAGCTCCCAGAGCACAATAGCAAAACTGAAAACATCTGCCTTATGATCATATGATTGATGATTTATAACCTGGAAAGAGCAAAGTTGGAATATAAAAAATCAGAAGATATGTTTATAATTATTTAGAATATAAGTATGATAACGGTACTCTACATGGTGTGAGGTATGTATATATTATAAAAAGCAGTAATTTTGAGCCATTAACAATTTTAAGTTTCAGGTCAACACATGTTTTGGGCTTCAGCTTTTATCTTATATGAGGCATTACTCCACCCACATAGACCTACATCATACAATGTAGTTATTACTAGTGATACAGATTATATAGAAAAGCCTGGATGATGATTCTCTTTTTTTAATAACTTCATTGGGTATCTTCTTCTTCCCACCAGGGCTCTGAAGTCTGCCACATGAACAAGAGGAAAGAATTTTACCACTCACCAGGAAAGCCCATTCTACAACTATTCTTTTTATGGTTGTTTGCACGAGATTCTATTTCTAATAATGTCAATGACATCCTTCGTTTTCCATTTTTTGCCTCTATTAAAGAAGTGGTCTAGATGGGTCTGCCATCTTCTAAAAGATATATGAAGACTGAACAATTTCTGCTTTAAGCACTTTCTTTTTTTATATTTTAGTTTATTCAATGGACGTTTATGACCATTAGGGCACAGATCCTCGAAGTGGTTTCTAATTTACTGGAATAGTTTTCCATAAATCTGCATTAATTACATGCGAATAACTCCTATCCACATGCGTTTGCATGACCAATAATTTTTTAATTAAAATGGATCGGTTTTCATTTGAAACATGTGATAAAACTGATGGCTTTTCATTTAAACCATACAAATTCAGCCAACTTTTAGACGATATAAATCCACAAATTTTAGCATTGATTCACTTTGCTCAAAAACACCTTGTTTGCCAAATTTTACTTTCACATATGAGAATTGATACCAGTCCAATTGGATCGCCCAGCCAAGCCGACCAAACCTGAGGGCTGGGTGGTCTCGATCGGATGCCTTTGGGTGGTGGCTGTCTACCTACCATCCTGGAGAGGTGAGAAGTTGCAAAACCATTGCCAAGAGATGGGACCAGATGTGGAACAACCACCAAATAAAATGTGGCATGCACAATCGGCCCGAAACCATTGCCTAACCACATCAATGAGGACAGGGTGAGCACAACCACCATCATGTTCCCTCTATTTCTCCCTTCCTCTTGTGATTCACAACCAATACTGCCATTTCCAGCCCTAATCCTCTTTGTGCTCACTCTCTTTTGCCTATCGACCACCAAGGAACCAACCTTTCCTCCATTTTTCAATCTCTCTCCCTCTTTTGAGGCACCATACTTCCAATTCCTTCACTGTTGAGCACCATTGCCACCACCCTCCTTCCTCCAGTTTCTTGCTGTTAGCAGTCACCACACCTACGATGGCATCATTGGACCAAGTCTCCCTATCTCAACTGTCCACTGCCTCTCAACTCCACCACCACCACCTCTCAAATCCACAACAAACATTCAATTCCACCACCGCCTCTCTCTCCCCCCTCCTCTACCTCTCACAAATCTAATTCCACCTACCCTGCTAATTAGTGACTAACAACCCCCAGTCTCACGTTCCACAATTTTTTCATCATATCCGAACCCCCTATGCTCCACCTCCCGTATTCTGTGATTTGCTGCCACCTTGTTTCTATCTCAATGTAACACCCTGCCAGACTTCTCACCACTAGCTTGCCGAGCCTCATTGTAACTCTTCATTCCTTCCTTTCTGTGCCATTCACAGCTCCTACAACACCGATGCCAACTATGTTAAACTGACCGCCCCTCCATTCTTCTTCTTCTCTCTCTCTCTCTCTCTTTCCCCCCACCCACCACCCATCCTCTTCACCAAATTTACTTGTTAACCCTCTTCAAGATCCTCACTTATTTGGGTAATCTTCCCCCCCAACCCTAAACAGATCCCCCACTTTGGGATCATCTTTGTTATCACTTTTTCTAACTTTAGGTGGTCTAATGTTGTGTAGAACAACTACTTAGCAAGAAGATTTGCATGTAGGGTATACTAATCACTTTATCGAGGTAAAGCCCTACCCTTCTTATTTAATTTTGATAATTAGCTTAGAATAGGGTAACGTTAGGAAAAAAGTAGGACTATGACTAATTTCATAGATAGAAATACAAAAAAATTAGAATTTGAAAATTTGTAAATTATCAATTAAATTGATAATGCTCGTGAAGTGATTATTATTGATGAGCTAGTTCCCCTATTTTATGAGGAAAAATTAGTTTTTGTAATTATGATGAATATTAATATTAAATTAACTAGATAATGTTACGTGTATTTCTAGATTGATTGGCATATCTTGTTTAGATTTTGTTGTAGAGCTAAGAATCCCCTTTGGGTGATTCCTTGTATGAATGTACGTTATGATATGCATAGGCTTATCATACAAGGTAAATGAACTTGATGGTAACTCACATGCTATAGTGTAAGCATGATGGATGCATGAAAGTAATATAAATAAGAATTGCATAATTTGATAGTTGGTGGTGTGGATGGACTAGCCACATTTATTGTCACCCCATCACAGGCTGGAAATGTAGCATCATCATGTCTTGACATAGGCTGAAAATGTGGCATTATCGTTGCCTCATCACAAGCTAGAAACATGACCATGGATAGTCAAAGTCATAACTAACTTAAAAATACTTGATATGTACTCCTAATATGTATGGATAGATGTGGGCTACGAGTTAGTCTTGTTAATATTATTGCCTCATCATAGGTTAGAAACATGACACTATTTTTGCCCCATCATGGACTGAGAAACTTGATTGGGACTAGCCTGAAGCCAAATTCAAATTTAATTACATTTATAAACTGATGTAATTCTTTTATTCTGAAGTACACATTCAGTTTAATTTGTGCTTGAAAGGAATTCTGTTATTCAAGCACTAGTTATCCTGAATGTGCACTTCATAATGATGATATCTTATCTTATTTTAATTGCTATACTTGTTGTGAGACATTTTCTTTTATCCAAGATTTATATGTCTATGTGTAAAGGAAATTCTTACTAAGCTGTTAGTTCATATTATACTTTTATTTCTCTTTTCAGAGCTATAGGATGCTTAAAACTCAGCTAAGTTATTGGTAGCAAGTAAGAGGTGGAATAATCAGAGCATCTCTAATACCACTAGAATGTTTGGAACTTGTAGTTAGGCAATTCTATTATTCATTATTAGCGTAAATAATTTATTTTATTTTAAAAAATAAAGAACATGATTTATACATATTCAATCTTATTGACATTTTTTGTATTGATTTGAAGGCCTTGCATATTCTCTAGTCTATGCCTATAGAATATGAAGCCATGTCATGTACCCAACTCGAATTTTGCATAAGGGGCACGGCAAGCTTTCGTATCAAAGCTTAGGTTATAAAATCACAAGGAATTTAACCTAAATTACTGAATGGTTAGTTCATAGACACATCTTAGGCTATACATAAACATATACAATATATGCATGCCTTATCATCTCAGCTTTTGTTTAAAGAATCTAGTCTGATTATGATTTGTGTGTATTGATGCTAGTAAGTGTAAGTTATGATGGCATGTGCAAGTTGACATGGACGTGCCAGGAGGCCTTCCAGATTTGCTGACGGCTCTGCTGCCTGGAAGCCTTCAAATCAGCAGATGGATGTCCCATCTTCACCAGTCAGTGGTACTCACCAATGGGAATATCCTAGCAGTCCCACTGGTTGCACCCCAAGCTCAAGGGCACAAGGGATCTGAAGAGTCTGAAAGAACAAGTCAGCTCCCTCTTAGCTGATACAAGCACTTTGAGTGGTGCAGCAACAAGCTGCTGCCAGAGCTAACATGGTCAGGATGATGGAGATGCGGCAACAACGGCAAGCAGCAATTCATGCACCAGCAGCAATTGCAACAACATTGCAGTGACAACAATTTATGCAACAACGGTTGCAGCAATAGCAACAGATACTGCATCAACAGCAATTGCAACAACAACAACAACAATTATAGCATCATTAGTAGCAAGGTGATGGGTCCCAGTAAGAGATTTGAGTCAGCTTAGCAGAATTCATGAAGTCTGTCCCACTACCTTTCAAGGGCACTTCCTACACCTTGGAAGCTAAGAGCTGGCTGAAAGAGATGGAGAAGGTTTTTGAGGCTCTAAAGTGTCCTAATAAGGAGGTCACTCATACCACCTTCATGTTGCAAGAGGCAGATGATTAGTAGGAAATGAAGGAAAACTAGGACCGAATGCTGCACCCTTCACTCAGAAAGGATTTAAAGAGACCTTCTATGGGAAGTATTTTCCCAGAAGTGTCTACTATCAGAAATTCTAGGAGTTTGAATGACTGGAGCAAGGTGGTATGATAGTAACCCAGTATGTGGCCAAGTTTGAAGAATTGGCTAGATATGCTCCAATGTTGGTGGCAGTGGAGAGTGATCCGGTTAGGAAGTTTGAGAGTAAGCTCAGGGCTCAGATCAAGCCACAGGTAATCACTTTTGAGCTAATCACTTGTAAAGAGATTATTAACAAAACTTTGATGGTAGAGAAGGGACTTAACGATGCTCAGATTGAGAAAGAGAATTTTGAAGATGACTAGATTGAGCAATTCTTCAGGTCAGATCAGTAAAAGTACCGAAGCCAGGGTAAGAGGTTGACTATTGCTGCTTTCAAAGATAGAGCTCTATGCAGGGGTGACGTCTGGTGCTTTCAATATGGTGGACCCCTCTATCAGAGGTAATCTAGGTGACCCAGCAAGAATTGTTTTGCATGTGATCAACGATGGCCACCAGGCAGCTAACTGTCCTGGTAGAAGGAAGCCACAAGCACAGCAAGCACCTCAGTCCACAAAGGTGCCCCTAGCAAATTAAGCACCTCAAGCAGCACCACAGCAAAGGAAAGGACAATAGAGGCCTAGGTACCAGGAAAAAGTGTATGCTCTCACTCAACAGGATGTCAAAGCTTCTATGTGGTAGCAAGTACTACAGTCAACTCATTCTTTTCTTTTCATGATGTGGATGCTAAATGATTGTCATATAGGATTCATATGTTTTAGCCTAGTCTAAAATTAAGAATTGTGATGTATGATGGGTATGATTCACATATCATCTATGGGTGCAAATGTTTATTCAATTCTGGTGCTACCAATTCTTTTACATATGCTAGTTTTGTTAAAAGAAATTTTATGATGTTGCTTGCATCATTAGACACTATGTTATGCATTTCTACTCCGAATGGAGGCATTATCTTGGTAAATCTTGTTTGCAAATCTTGCATTGTAAGTATCGGGGATAGAAAGACAACAGAAGATTTGTTAGACCTACAAATGAGGGCAAGGTTAGCGGAACCCTCTGATCTGATGGGTTCAGAATGTACCAAACCAAACCAGTTGACTATAGGCACGATTTTAAGGCTTCGGTTTGGGAAATATAAACATCGCCTTCATTCACTTCACTTCACCCCTTCCCCCATTTGCACCGCCATGTCCCCCTGCATTGCTTGCTCCCTTGATGCCACCGGCACAACCAATCATACCTTGTCCTCCCACTTCCGCCCCTCTCATGCTTGACATTGGTCCAACTTCTGATCGGGCTCCTCCCTGTTTGCAGCCTCTACCTAAGAAGATCGCATGCACGAGTGCAGCACCAAGCCTTGTGCCTGCCACCGGTCCCTCCATGCACCCATAGCATATGCATGGAGTGCCAATGTCACCTTGTCCTCCAAATCCGACCCTCTCCAACCCAAGTGAATCTTCTCACCCTCACTCTCCCCCTTCCCGTCTCCCTCTTCTTCCTCTCCAGCCCTCTCCCTCTCCCTCCCTATGGTTTTGGTATGCCATGGTTTGTATGGTACGGAATGGTGCCATATTGGTCACCAGCACACCTGTCAATGCTAGTTTTTTTTCTATGAGGGATTTTGATGAGATCCTTGGAATATACTAGTTGGTGGTCTATCATGCCACTAAAGATTGCTTTGAGAAAAAAAGATTAAATTTTAGATCCTTCACTAACTAGAGTTTAGTTTTTGTGGGAAGTAGATTGTCCCTCCTCCAAAGGTGATCCTAGCCCTACAAACCAAGCATGTCTTAAAAAAAGGTTGTGAGGAATTTTTATTCGCTCCAAAGACACTCAAAAAAAAGAACGAAAGTTGGATGACATCCTTGGTGTAAGAAAATTTACTAGCATCTTTCTAGAAAAATTGCCAAGGTTTTCTCCCGTTAGGGAGATTTAGTTCTCCATTGACTTGGTCCCATTAGGGATGCAAATGAGCAAAATCGCTCGCGAGCTACTCGAGCTCGACTTATGTCCAAGCTCGACTCGACTTGGCTGATATCGAGCTCGAATAGCTCAATTAGTTTTTTGAATCAAGCACAAGTAGCAGAATACTCAACTCAAAAGCTCGGAGCCTACTCGAGTATTTATATATTATATTAATTTAATATTTTAAATTATATAATATATATTAAGATATATTATTTTCAAATTCTAATTGATTAAGCGGCTAAGTCTAACCACTTAACACTAAATCCTAAGGCCCTAAACTAACCCAAGTCCCATCCAACAGTCCCTACTTGGCTACTCCTCACTTGATTAACCTCCTTCCCAAGTTCCAATCCCGAAAAGACTGTGTCCACAATCCACTCCCAAATCCTCCTCAAGATCTAGGGTTTCTTCTCACCGCCACCAGCAACCTCGCCGCTCTCACCGCCACCAACCTTGCTTCTTCACCACCACCAACGGTCTTGCCACCTCGCCTCCTCACCATGCCCATCAACCTTGCTGGTCACCACCTCGTTGTGCGCACTGCCCAGCAAACTCGCCGCCTAGCCGTGCCCAGCAACTTCGCCTAGTTGCCGTGCTCATCCACCAGCTGCCTTAGGCGGATCACCACTAGTCTACCACTCAGCATTGTCGACATCCCTTCCTCTCGCAGCCATCCCTTTAGTCACCTCTATTTTCAATACTCCAGTCGCCTCACCATCGATCAACCACCACCAGTCACCTCATTGCTTCTCCCTTCTCCCCGAACCCCTCCTTTAGGCTGCTACTCACCACTGTTAACCACCATCGGCTGTTTTAAGACCCCAGCCTACTACCACAATGCCATTGAGAGCCCGTTCAGTCTCCTCATTGAAGTCGTTGCTCACGGCCGTGAGGCCCTTGATACAAGGAAAGCATATACTGCATCTTTCCAGATAAACTTTTATAAACTGATTTATTGGGGGTTAGTTCACATTTTTAAAAATTGTATTAGCTCCTAAGCTTTCTAAAAGTGGTAACTTGGAGTTTATCACTTATAGAGGAACTTATATACGAGCTAATCATTCTTATAGTTTCCAGATCTTACCATTAGCAATAATCGTAATCATCAATATTTTCTGTTTAATAGAGGCTTCTTACATTTGTCTCTTTAGAGGCATATTCCACATTTTGGACTAGGCAGATATAGTTAATACGCACATAATGTCTGGGCCTGGAATTGTGGATGGTCCGAAGTTGAAGGTTGCCTGAGTCTGCTAATTGATCCCTGCCTGTATTTTAAGAAGTAACCTGCCCCTAATTTTATTGTACATTATTTGGTTTTGATGTTCAAAGGGCTTACCTCAAGGTAGGGGACTCTTGTTGCTTGCTGAAATGAGCTCATCCGTAACCTAGCTACAGGCAATTACACATCTGCCTCAATCAAAATAGCTGAGCAACATCCAGATTTTGTTGTTGGATTTACATCAGTGTATCCAGCTGCATGGCAGGGGGGAGATCCAGCATTCATCCATGCGACACACCAGGAGTTCGAATGGTTCTTGGAGGGGATTCATTAAGCCAGCAGTACAACACTCCTCATTCAGTGAGTTTTACAACGTCTCACTTCTGATTTATTTTCTGATTTTCAAAGAGGAATATACTTATTGGCTATCAGAACCATGTTGGGATTGATAATCTTGTGCTTCAAATATTCCATCCTTCTGCCTTGTAAATGTGATACT
This sequence comes from Cocos nucifera, assembly GCA_006176705.1. Taxonomy (NCBI): domain Eukaryota; kingdom Viridiplantae; phylum Streptophyta; class Magnoliopsida; order Arecales; family Arecaceae; genus Cocos; species Cocos nucifera. The sequence continues at coordinate 3,064,853 of QRFJ01000061.1, forward strand.
AGACCAACCATTAAAAATGAGCTTTTCATACCAAAATTTTGAACGTGATACTAGACTCAATTTTGCACCATTACATGTGATACTAGACACAAAATTTTGAATCCAATGTTATGTTTCATAGTTTTATGAACATAGAAACCCTTTTATTATTTAAATCATTTACACATCATGAATAATAGTCAAGTTATCCTTCATTTTGTATGAAAGTTAAATTGTTCTTCCTTAGAAGTTAGAACACTATGCCCATTGCCTTATTTTTACCATATTTTTAAGTAATTAATGAGTAGGCCAAGGCTCCAATTCAAACTCGAGTATGGCTCAGTTGACATTCAAGCCGAGCCAAGTCAAGCTCGAGTATTACCTTTTTCTTATCGAGTTGAGTTTGGAAAATTAAGGCTCGATCGATCTTGAGCTAAGTTTTGAGTTCGAGTATTTTGAGTTAAATCAAGCTTTCTAGATACTCGACTCGATTGCACCCCTAGGTCCCATGCAGTACTCTCATTTCTGAAGCTCCATATAGAATAGCTCTAGCCATGTTGAAAAAGCTAAAAGAATAGCTGCAGGAATTGTTGGACGGGTTTCATCAGGCTTGGTGTTTCTCCTTTGAGTGCCTCCATGTTGTTTGTGAAAAAAAAGGATAGAAGTTTCCAACTCTATATTGATTACCAGAATAAAGTAACAATGTGAAACAAGTACCCGTTGCAAATAATTGATGATTTGTTTGATCAATTACAAGATGCGCACATCCTCTCAAAACTGATCTTCTCTTTGGCTACCGGTAGCTAAAAATTAAGGCCAGGGATGTGCCCAAGACAGCTTTCAAAACTAGGTCAAGATATTATGAATTCTTAATGATGCCTTTTAGGTTGACGAATGCACCTGCAACCTTCATAGATCTAATGAACAGGATATTCAAACACTTCTTGGATCAATTTGTGGTAGTGTTTATCGATGACATTGTGTTTGAAGGGCGAAAAAGAGCATGAGGAAAGGATAGTGCTGCAAACCTTTAAAGAAAAGAAACTTTATGCTAAGTTGTAGAAATGCGAGTTTTGGTTGAGCAGTATCACCTTTCTTGGGCATGTGATCCCTAAAGATAGTGTTGGGGATAAATTCCGCTCCTGCCGAAGTCTAGTTCGATGCTCAGCCTAATGCAATCAGTAGCCACAAAAGAGCTTCAGGGGACGGATCTTAAGCCGAACCCCTTCAGCCGGCCAAACTCCTCAGCGGCCGAGCTCTTTGAACTCCAAGCGACCGAGCTTCAACGGAATTCCCCAGCGGCCGAACTTCTTGGCGGTCGTTCCTCGGCCGAACTCCTCAAGCGGCCGTCCCTTCAGCCGACCGAGCTCCTTCGGACTCCCAGCGGCCGAACTCCTTGGCGGTCGTTCCTCGACCGAACTCCTCAAGCGGCCGTTCCTTCAGCCGGCAGAGCTCCTTCGGACTCCCAGCGGCCGAACTCCTCAGCAACCGTCCGCCGGCCGGACTTCTTACCGACCGAGCTCCTACCAAACTTTCCGGCGACCGAGCTTTAGCCGCGCACCTCCAGCCAGACGCCTACAGGAGCTGAACTCCTTCCGAGCTTTTCCTTCAGGGGTCCGAACTCCTCCGAAATGGACACACGTCGAAGCCCTTCAACCCTTCATTCGACCCCGAGCGGCTCAACATCAAGACAGCTGCAGCCATCACCATCAGTCCGCCGCAAGCGACAGGGACCCGCTGTCAGGCGGCGATGGCTGTCACCCTCGACCCGCTGCAGACGGCACCTTTCCGTGAGACTGACTCCGCCGAACCTCGAGCGGCCCGTCAGCACACGGCTACAGCCATCACCATCAAGATCCGCTATAAAAAGGACCCTCCAGATACGCTAATCTCTGAACTCTGATCTCTAAGCTCTCCTCTTCTTCTCCAAGCTCCGGAACTCATTCCCGAGCATCCCATTTCTGTTGGCCAGAGCTGACTTGATCGTTGGAGGGTCCTGCCGGAGCCACCCTCCACCGGCTCCGGATGGGACTTTGTTTTGCAGGTCCCCGGCGGCGACCTCGTCCACCACCGCTCTAGCTGATTCCAGCGACGACTAGATTCTGCATCAACAGATTGGCGCTAGAAGGAGGGCACCAAACCTCCGAGGTTCCCTTATTCTTAAAGGAGTGCTCGGCGATGATTTTTCTCTTCCCTCTCCGGAGATCTCTCTTTTCTCTTCCGAAGAGAAAATGCCTTCCAGAAGAGCTTCGACTCGGCGCTCTGCGGCCTCCGCGGCCCGATCCCGTCCAGATCCGTCTGTTCCTGCTTCAGCCCCGGCAGCTCAGGTTCCACCTGTACCCATGGTGGATGTGAAGCTGTTCGACCTGCTTGTCCGATAGGTCCATGGCCTCACGAAGGCATTGCAGGCCATACAGCAGCCCCCGATGGTGACCCCATCAGGAAACCCTCCATCGGAATGTCGGAAACCGGCCCCAACGAAGAATACCAGGGCCAACGTACCCGTCGCCCTAAGGAAGGAGAAACGAAGAGCAGTTCTCCCGCAGAAGGGGAACGAAGTTCGGCAGCGCAAGCAAGGCCGAACCCCCTCTTGAGCCAGTCATCGAGGAAGCCCCGACAGAGGGGCATGAACATCCCCGGGAGAAGGTTTTCCAAAGAGGCGCAATGAAGTTCGACCGTGTCCAAGGAGGCGGAATGAAGTTCGGCCACGTCTACGACCTCCCCAGCGCAAGCGAGGCCGAACTCCCCTCGAAGCTCATCATCAAGAAAAATCCGACAAAGGGGCATGAAGTTCTCCCGCGGAAGGTTTCGCGGGAAAAAGAAATGAAGTTCGGCGCAAGCGAGGCCGAACTCCCCCTCGAGCCAGTCATCGAGGAAGCTCCGATAGAGGGGCATAAACATCCCCGAGAGAAGGTTCTGCAAGGAGGCGGAATGAAGTTCGACCGCATCCAAGGAGGCGGAATGAAGTCCGGCGCAAGCGAGGCCGAACTTCACCTCGAGCCCGCCACCAAGGAAGCCCCGACAAAAGAACATGAAGTCCTCCCGGCGAAAGCTTCACAGAAGGGCAGAGTGAAGTTCGACGCAAGCAAAGCCGAACTTCCCCTCAAGTATGTCATCAACGAAACCCCCCTACAAAGGATTCACAGGAGGTGGAATGAAGTTTGGGCGAGCAAAGCCGAGCTCCCCCTCGAGCTCGTCGTCAAGAAAGTCCGGACAAAAGAAGCAGGAAGTTCTCCCGCGGAAGCTTTCGCGGGAAAGCGGAATGAAGTTCGGCGCGAGCGAAAGCTGAGCTCCCCCTCGAGCTCGTCGTCAAGGAAAGTCCGGACAAAAGAAGCAGGAAGTTCTCCCACGGAGGGTCTCGCGGGAAAGCGGAATGAAGTTCGGCAGCGCAAGGAAAGCCGAGCTCCCCCTCGAGCTCGTCGTCAAGGAAGTCCGAACAAAAAAAGCAGGAAGTTCGGCGCAAGCGAGGGCGGAACGAAGTTCTCCCGCGAAATGAAGTTCGGCGCAAATGAGGCCGAACTCCACCTCGAAGCTCATCATCGAGGAAGTCCCGACAAAGGGGCATGAAGTCCTCCCATGGAAGCTTTCGCGGAAAAGTGGAACGAAGTTCGGTGCAGACGAGGGCGGAACGAAGTTCTCCTGCGGAATGAAGTTCGACGCAAGTGAGGCCGAACTCCACCTCGAAGCTCATCATCGAGGAAGCCCCGACAAAGGGGCATGAAGTCCTCCCGCGGAACCTTTCACGGGAAAGCGGAACAAAGTTCAATGCAGGCAAGGGCGGAACGAAGTTCTCCCGCGGAATGAAGTTCGGCGCAAGTGAGGCCGAACTCCACTTCGAAGCTCGTCATCGGAATGAAGTTCGGCGCAAGTGAAGCCGAACTCTACTTCGAAGCTCATCATCGGAATGAAGTTCGGCGCAAGTGAGGCCGAACTCCCCCCTCAAACCTCATCATCGGAATGAAGTTCAATGGCGTAAGTGAGGCCGAACTCCCGCTCGGATATGTCACCGAGAACGCCTCCTACAAAGATTCCACAGGAGGTGAAATGAAGTTCGGCCGCGCTCACGACCGCCCCAGGGCAAGCGAGGACTCCCTCTCGAGTATGACTCCAAGGAAGCCCCGACAAAGGGGCATGAAGTTCTTCCGCGGGTTTCACAAAAGGACGGAATGAAGTTCGGCCGCGCTTACGACCTCCACAGCGCAAGGCCCGAACTTTTCGAGCTCGCCACCAAGAAATTCTCGACAGAAGGACGCGAAGATGTCCTCCCGAAAGGTTCCGCGACTGCGCCCCCCTCAACGCTCCTCGAACTCAAATTCTCACGGAAGTTAAGAACCAGCTGCCAAAACCAGAAGGATTACGGTCCCGTCTACCATCGCAAGTACTGCCTCTACCATCGCAACTACGGCCACGACACTGAGGAATGCATGTAGCTCCGAGACGAAATTGAGGAGCTCGTCAGAAAGGGACGACCGGGTAAATTCTTTCGACGCCAGCCAGAAATGGCAACGAGAAGATCGGCCAAGGACGCTGCCGTAACCAGAAACGACAAAATCGGCCACCACACGGTGTCATCAACGTTACTCCGGGGAAGGAGCTTGGTACATCGGCGATTCGTCATCTCCCAGCGATAAAGTCAAGAGAAGCTTGCTCCAAATTAAGAAGGCCAGCATGAGATAGAGGAGGTCGTCCGGCCCGGAAACTTACTGCCGGAGAGAATCCTAGGAGGAGCAACGCCCCCACAACCCTGAAACGGGAATGTGCTGCCCATAACTTTCCTTCGGTAAAATTCTTTCCTTTCAATAATATTGTTTCTGGATGCAAAAACTATGCGATGACAGGGAAGAAACAGTCAATGATCGTCGTATTAGGAACAGGAGGAAGACCTCGTCCTAACACGAGCAGGTCAAAGACCATCAACCTCGGTCCAGAGATAAGATCTCTCCCGAGCGACCCTTGAGACAACCTCGACTAGAAGATAAGATCTCTCCCGAACGAAGGCCTCGTTCACCTTAGACGAGATGGGGGGAAGATGGCGGACGACGGTCCGAATGTGCCCCCACAGCCGTTAGGAACATAGGAGGAGAAAACCTCGTCCTAACGCGAGCAAAGTCGAAGGCCTCGTTCACAAAGGACGAGACGGGGGGAGAGGCACGGACGACGGTCCGTATGTGCCCCCACAGCCCGTTAGGAACAGGAGGAGAACCTCGTCCTAACGCGAGCAAAGTCGAAGGCCTCGTTCACCTTAGACGAGATGGGAGAAAACGGACGACGGTCCGCATGTGCCCCCACAGCCCGTTAGGAACAGGAGGAGAACCTCGTCCTAACGCGAGCAAAGTCGAAGGCCTCGTTCACCTTAGGACGAGATGGAGAGAGAGACTCGGACGACGATCCGTATGTGCCCCCACAGCCCGTTAAGGAACAGGAGGAGAACCTCGTCCTAACGCGAGCAAAGTCGAAGACCTCGTTCACCTTAGACGAGATGGGGGGAGAGACGGACGACGGTCCGAATGTGCCCCCACAGCCCGTTAGGAACAGGAGGAGAAAACCTCGTCCTAACGCGAGCAAAGTCGAAGGCCTCGTTCACAAAGGACGAGACGGGGGGAGAGGCTCGGACGACGGTCCGTATGTGCCCCCACAGTCCGTTAGAAACAGGAGAACCTCGTCCTAACGCGAGCAAAGTCGAAGGCCTCGTTCACCTTAGATGAGATGGAGGAAGACGGACGACGGTCCGAATGTGCCCCCACAACCCGTTAGGAACAGAAAAAGAACCTCGTCCTAACGCAAGCGCCCACATCAACCTCGACCAAAGGAGATAAGATCTCCCCCGAGTGACCGGGCCAACCTAGGCTGGAGAGCTTCAGCTTCGACCTCGGCCAGAGAAGATCTCTTCCGAGCAGCCGAAACAACCTCGGCCAGAGATAAGATCGGAGATAACCTCGTCCTAACGCTAGCGCCCACATCAACCTCGGCCAAAGTAGATAAGATCTCCCCCGAGTGACCGGGCCAACCTTGGCTGGGGAGCTTTAACTTCGACCTTGGCTAGAGATAGAACCTCTTCCCGAGCGTCCGTATTAACCTCGGCTGCTGGAAGACAATATCACCACCCGAGGAGCTCAACCTCCGACCTTCGATCGCAGAAGACGAGGCCCACCTCAACCTCGGTTGGAGATGGGATCTCCCCCGGACTTCAACTGGGCAATATCAACTTTAGCTGGAGATGAGATCTTCCCCGAGCTTCGACCTGAACCAGCACGGAAAATCAGAAGAAGACTTCGATAGTCGCCTTTTCCTGCACTCCCTTCCTTCGAGTTTCGAACTCGGGAGTGGGGGGGCTAGTTGTTGGGGATAAACTCCTGCTCCTGCCGAAGTTTAATTCGATGCTCTGCTTGATGCAATCAATAGCCGCGGAAGAGCTTCAACGGACGAATCCAGACCGAACTCCTTCAGCCGGCCGAACTCCTCAGCGGTTGAGCCCCTTCGGACTCCCAGCGTCCAGACCGAACCCCTTCAGTCAGTCGAACTCCTCAGCGGCCGAGCTCCTTGGACTCCCAGCAGCCGGGCTTTAAGCCGAACCCCTTCAGACTGGCCGAACTCCTCAACGGTCGAGACTTCCGTGAGGGCCGAATTTCGACTTCGAGCTTTTCCTTCGATCGGACTTCTTCAGGACGCTGTCGAACTCCTTCCAGATCATCCCTTTCGATCGGCCGAGCTCCTTCTAACTCCGTTCAGCCGACCGAATTGCTTAGCGGCCGAGCTCCTTCGGAACTCCCAAGCGGCCAAGCTTTAATGAAATTTCCCAGTATCTGAACTCCTCAGTGGTCGTCCCTCGGCCGAACTCCTCAAGCGGCCGTCCCTTCAGCCGGCCGAGCTCCTTCAAACTTCCAGCAGTCGAACTCCTCAGTAACCGTCATCCTCCGACCGAACTTCTCATCGACCGAGCTCCTACCGAACTCCCCAGCGATCGAGCCTTAGCCGCGCACCTCCAGCCAGACGCCTACAGGAGCCGAACTCCTTTCGAGCTTTCTGTTCAAGAGTCCGAACTCCTCCGAAATGGGCACACGTCGAAGCCCTTCAACCCTTCATTCGGCCCCGAGCGGCTCAGTACATCAAGACAGCTGCAGCCATCACCATCAGTCCGCCGTAAGCGACAGCGATCCGCCGTCAGGCGGCGATGGCTGTCACCCTCGACCCGCTGCAGACATCTTCCCGTGAGACTGACTACACCGAACCTCGAGCGGCCCGCCAGCACGCGGCTACAACTGTCACCATCAAGCTCCGCTATAAAAAGGATCCTCCAGATACGCTAATCTCTGAACTCTGATCTCTAATCTCTCTTCTTCTCCAAGCTCCGAAACTCATTTCCGAGCACCCCATTCCTGTTGGCCAAAGCTGACTTGATCGTCGGAGGATCCTGCCGAAGCCACCCCCCACCGGCTCTGGATGGAACTTTGTTTTGCAAGTCCCCGACGGCGACCTCGTCCACCATCGCTCCAGCTGATTTCGGCGACGACCAGATTCTGCGTCAACAGATAGCATTGAATAGAGTTAGCCCATTAATGTGTCAAAGGTGCGCATCTTCCTAGGATTGGTTAGAAACTACCAAAGATTCATTGAGGTCTCTCACACTACTATAGCCTTGTCTTGCTTGATTCAGAAACGAGTTAAGTTTGAGTAAATATAACAGTGCGAACAGAGCTTTGAGGAGATGAAGAAGAAATTAGTGATAGCCTTGGTTCTAAATCTGGGATAGGAGATTTCACAATTTTAAGTGACATGTCTTGAAAAGATTTGGGCTATATTTTGATATAAAATGCAAAGGTAGTAGCCTATGCCTCCAAACAACTGAAGCTGTATGATATGAATTACCCCACTCATGATTTAAAGATAGTAGATGTGAACGATGCTTTGAAAATGTAGAGACATTACCTGTATGATGAGCATTGTGTAGTCTTCATAGATTATAAAAATTTGAAGTACAATCTTCACTCAAAAAGGATGAACCCAAGGCAGAGATGGTTGGAGTTATTAAAAGATTATGATCTGATTATTAATATACCTGACGAGGGCAAATGTTGTGGTGATGCTTTGAGCAGGAAATCTTTAGGCGATTTAGCAACTTTGATCACTATACAGAGGCATGTTCTGACGCATCTAGAGAGGTTTGGAATTGATGTACAACTACATAATCCTAATGCCCAGCTTTCTAATCTTAAAGTGCAGCCTACTTTAATCAAGAGTCACAAGGCATCTCAAGGATAAGATCTAGAATTGCAGAAGATTGGAAAGGCAATAGAAACTGGTACCCACCTAGAATTCAGAATACATGAAGATGGCTCCCTGAGGATTGGTAGCCAGTTTTGTCTCCCTAAAATTCCAGAGTTGAGGAAAGAGGTCATGGTAGGCCCACAATTCTGCATACACTATGCATCCAAGAAGCACCAAGATGTACAGAGATTTAAGAGAGAATTTCTAGTGGAATGATATGAAAAGAGGGATTGCACAGTACATCGCACAGTATTTATTGTGCCAACAAGTGTAAGCTGAGCATCAAAGACCTACAGGATCACTACGATCTCTTCTTGTCCCTCGATGGAAACACGGGAGCATATAACCATAGATTTCAGGATTGGTTACCCAAATCTCACAAAGGTAATGTTGATGTATGGGTAATTGTTGATCAATTGACAAAGCCAGCACTATTATACTCCAAAATTGATCTTTATATGGAGACGGTGGTAAACTTGTACATTAAACAGATCATAAGGTTGCATTGAGTCCCAATTACCACTGTACCCGATAGAAATACTTGGTCTGTATCTTGATTCTGGAAGAGCTTACATAAAGCTATAGGGTCAAAATTGATTTCAGTATAGCTTTCCAACTACAAACTTATGGGCAGCCTGAAATGACCATAGAGATTTTATAAGACATGTTGAGAGCCTATTTCTTAAACTTGGATGGTGTTTGGGATCGCTATGCCTCAATTGGAATTTGCCTAAAATAATTGCTGTCAAGCAAGCATTCAGATGGCACCATTTAAAGCATTGTATGGCAAAAGGTGTGTTGGGGAAGAAAGAAGAAAACAAAACAAAAAAGCAATCAAGTATGTGGATCAGTCCAAGGACTCGCCTCCACGGGGCATGTAAAGCTTCACTATGAGAGAAAAAATCAAACAATACAAGAGAAACTTACCTCTCAACCCTTGTACAAGAATCTCTCAACAAGAAGCCCCAAAACCCTCACAAAAGCTCTCTGACACTTCTCAAGAAACCTCTCAGCACCTCCGAGACGTTGCCAGCTTTTCAACGCAATAAACGATTTGTCAATCGGAATTATATAGACTCCAAAAACTCAAAAACAATGTTCCAATAGGAATCCAGTCCTAAACCCACTCGAGATCGATCTTGGACCGTTCGATCACGACTGGCTCCCTCCTGGACCGTCGGATCGCACAAAGCAGTCATGATCAGGCTTGGATCAATTTCTGACCGTCAAATTGCGATCGGGAGCTCTCCCAACCGTCAGATCGTGCAAAACAATGCTCCATCATGCCTTATCGAAGCCAAATCAAATCCCAGCGGTCCGTTCGCAACCGGCTCGAACCAGAGCCATCGAATTGCGACCGGTCTACGGAACAGTGTCGTGGACCGTGCAAAATGCAAAGAAAAACACCAACTAGTCCATGCGGGCGCCCATGAGCCGGCAGTCCACGGTGGACCGCGCTCCACCGCGTGGGTTAGGCGCTCGCGTGTGGCTGGCCCAATGCTGCCGCGGGCGGCTAGTTTGGGCTGCGCCACCGCCGTCTGTGGGCCCCTCCGGCGGGCTCAAGGGCCAGCAACTCCGTTTCGATCTTCTTTCGTGTGTATCTTCTCCATCTGAGCTCCGTTTGGACTATTCTTGGGCTTGTTAGACTCCATTCATCGTCCTGGACCTTGTTCTGGACTTATTATGGACCGAATCTTGAAATACTTTTCTTAACAATTTCCATCTCGACTCGATATTCGATCTCCACCTATCTCTGAGAACCTATGATCCGTCTCGCCCCCATGCCCTGGGACACGCCTGTTGACCATGATGGGCAAACGTAGGAGTCGAGCCAGGCTGCTCGATCCCACCTCCATCGACTGTTGTGATCCTCCTGACCCGAGATCTGCTCGGGGTAACCTCTTGCGGCAATAGAAACTTCACTCTGCGACGTCGCATGTCATCCTACCGAGTCTTTCATCCCGTGCTCGATCCATCTCCACCTGGAGCTCCACCTCGCACTGGACTCTCTAACATGAGGTAATGTCCTCTATACTTTCCTGCTCTTAGCACCATCCTACTGCCACGCATGATCTTTAGGATTCCTCCAGCTTTCCATCTGAAGCCGGTCGAATTCAGTATGCTCAGTGAGATTACATTCTTTTTAAAGTTGGGTATGTATCGGACCTCACCCAACTTCTTCACTGTTCCATCATGGAGCTTCATGCTGACCGTCCCGCTGCCCTTGATCTCACAACTCGATCCGTCTGGCAGGAACACAATGCCCTCACTAGTCTCCAGAGAGTCCAACATCTCTCTACAACATACATAATGGAAACAAGTAGAATTCATAATCCACTGAAAGAAAAAAGTAGATACCTCATAAGTAACCAGAAGAACATCATCACTATCTTCTATATTGCTACTGGCCACCGTCACAATAGCCCTCATCCGATCCTTGAGTTGTGGGCAATCCTTGACTCGATGCTCTAACTCATCGCACCTGTAGCATCTGATCTTGCTTTGATCCCTAGTCTTGGACCTGGATCATCCTCCTCGTGATCCTCTGCCGCTCCATCTACTGCCTTCTGCTCCTTCAGAAACTGCCAAAGCTGAGCTGCCGCCATCTGAGTTCGAAGCTGGATTCTTCCTCCTGAGAACCTCGTTTTGAAGTATCACTGCAGTGATCTCATCTATCTTGATGGTGCTCTTTTTCACTAAAAAAGCAGTCACCAAGGACTCATGCGAAAGGAGGAGCGACGCTAGTAAGACCAACGTCCTGGTCTTAACTTTTTCGCTAACACTGAGGTCGGTGAGGATCTTCTAGAAGTTGGATAGATGCTCCCGCATGCTCTACCCTTCATCCATCCGTAGCTAGTAGAACTGCCTCCAAAGGAATAGCATGTTGGTGAATGACTTCGTCATATAGAATTCCTCGAGCTTCAACCACAACACCGTCAGAAAAATCTCGTCAAGTACATAGATCACCACATCATCCGCTAGATATAAGCGGATCGTGCTCACCGCCTGCCTCTGGATCCGCTTACAATCCTTCACCTCCATGGTAGCTGGCATCTCGTCGTTCAAGAGAGCGTCGATCAACCCATGTTGGATGAGGACATCCTTTATCCTTGCTTGTCACAAGGAGAAATTGCCCTTCTCATCAAACCTATTGATCTCTACCTTGATTGCACTTGTCTTCTCCATATTCTTCAATCTCTATCCACCGTAGCAATCTACGCTCTGGTACTATCTGGCTCTAATACCAATCTATTGAGGTATCAGCTACTCTGATACCACTTGTTAAGAATCTAGTACCGGCGTATTGCAACAGGAAGAAAGAAGAAAACAAATACAAGAGAAACTTACCACTCAACCCTTGTACAAAAATCTCTCAACAGGAAGCCTCAAAACCCTCATAAAAGCTCTTTAAAACCTCTCAAGAAGCCTCTCAACACCTCCAGGACGTCGTCAGCTTTCCAATGCAATAAACGGTTCGTCAATCGGAGTTATATAGACTTCAAAAACTCAAAAATAGTGTTCCGATAGGAAATCCAATTCTAAACCCACTCGAGATCGATCCTGAACCGTCCAATCACGACCGGCTCCCTCCTAGGCCGTCGGATCGCGCACAACAGTCCTGATCAGGCTTGGATCGATTTTTGACCGTCAGATCGCGATCGGAAGCTCTCCCAGTCGTTGGATCGTGCAAAATAGTGCTCCATCATGCCTCATCAAAGCCAGATCAAATTCCAGCCATCCGATCATGGCCGGCTCGAACCAGAGCCATCGGATCGCGATCGATCCACGAAACAGTGCTGTGGATCGTGCAAAATGCAAAGAAAAATGCCAACTGGTCCATGCGGGCACCCATGAGCCAGTGGTCCACAGCGAATCGTGCTCCACCACGTGGGCTGGGCGCCCACGCGGCCCGTGTGCGCCCCCCACATGCGCTTGCGCACCCGGCCGACCCAGCGCACGGTCGGTTTGGGTTGCACTGCCTGTGGGCCCCTCCGACGGGCCCAAGGGCCAGCAACTCCGCTCCAATTTTCTTTCGCACGTATCTTCTCCATCTGAACTCCGTTTGGGCTGTTCTTAGACTCATTGGACTCCATTCATCATCCTGGACCTCGTTCTGGGCTTATTGTGGACCGAATCTCGAGGTATTTTTCTCAATAAGGTGTACATCCTCTATTGTTGGGATGATGTTGGCGAGAGAAGATTGTTGGGCCCTTGGTGCAACAAATGGTGCAAAAGGTTTAGCTAATTAGGGAGTGGCTCCATACAGCTTAGAGCACATAAAAAAGTTACACATATAATAGAAAAGGAGGGCTGGAATTCTAAGTAGGAGACCATGTTTTCTTGGATGTGTCTCCTATATGGGTCTAGTTGGAATTTTGGACAAAGTGGGAGGGGTAGCAAATAGATTAACCCTACACCCACCCTCCAAAATGCACAACATGCTTCATGCATCAATGTTGAGGAAGTATGTGCTTTTTGAGCCATTGAAACTTTGTAAAGATATAACCTACAAAGAGAACACAATACAGATCGTATACATAAAAGAGCAAGTCCTAAGATGCTACATTATCCTTATGTTAAAATTCAATGTAGAAATCACACCAAGACGGCAACTATATGAGAACTTGAAGATGGGATGAAAGCTAAGTAGCCCCAACTTTTTAAAGATCCAAGAATGTTAATTTCAAAGATTTTTTTTTTCAAGGAGAGGATGAAAGAACCAGTACAAGTTTAAAGAGACTAGTCTAGCCAAACAGATCCAACTTGAGGGCTAGGTGATCTTGATAGATACAATCCAAAACACGACAGACCAAGATTCACTATACTGAAACCAGGGCCTAGACTGATTGGCCGATGGCATAGTTTAGTATGCACCTGTACCGTTCCATATTGGGCTTGAATCGACATAGCAACTCAAAGGGAGAAGAAAGGAGAGGAAAAGAGAGAAGGGGAGGGAAGGAGAGGGAGGAGAGCCTATGGAGGCTACCGAAGGCCATCGAAAGGCCACTGCACTAGCTGGAGGGCCAGCGAGGACGGGGGAGGGAGAAGGAAAGAGGAGAAAAGAGAGAGGAGAGAGAGAGAGAGAGAGAGAGAGAGAGAGAGAGAGAAAGAGAACCTTTGGAGGCCTGTTGAGGCCACTAGAGGCCCAGAGGCATCCGATCAAAAAAGGGGTGGATGCCCCTATTTCGGCATCTTTTTTTTAATGATATCAGGTGAAATCGGCAACGCCATTGCTGACATCACCTAAAGCTCGATTTTTGTATTTTGCCAATATCAGATGAAGTCGGCAAAGTGCCTATTGTAGAGACATCTCTCTACCATTGTGGAAGGATAAGCTATTTCGAAACCATCGCTAGAAGATGGGATCGAATGCAGAATGACCATTAGATAAAGGTGGCATGTGCAATCTATCCAAAACTATTGTCTAACCATGCTAGTGAGGATGGGGCAAGCACAACCACCACCCTGTTTCCTTTATTTCTCTACTTACTCTTTCGATTAGTGACCACCACCGCCATTTCCAATCCTGATCCACTCCATCCTCATTGTCCTCCACCTATCAATTGCCGAGGCACCAACCTTTCCTCCCGTGTTTTCTGTTCTCTCTCTCTTGTTTTGAGTCATCATCCTTCCAATTCATTCACTGTTGAGCACTGCCATCGCCACCGCCGCCACCATCTTTCCTTTGGTTTCTCACTATCTATGGTCACTAGATTGGCTCACCATATTTCCCTGTTTTCTCAACTTTTCATCACCATTCAACTCCACTGGCACCTCCCAAACCCACCACCACCATTCAATTCCACCATCGCCTCTCAGCTCTCTCCCTCTCCTTTCATATCTAAACAAGCCTACATCAATGACTAAGGACCCCCAATCTCACTTTTTTTTAAATTTTCCACCATCTCCGAACCCCTGCTCTCCACCTTCCATATTTTGATAGTCGCCACCTTGGTTCAATCTCGAAACCACGCCCTACCACATTTCATAGCCACCACCTTACCGAGCTTCATCATGAAACTTTGTTCACTCCTTTCTATGCCATTCATAACTCTTATAGTGCCAACCCAATAAAGGAGAACCAACCAACCCTCCTCTCTCTCTCTCTCTCCCCCCCAAAATTTGCCTATTAACTCTTCAATGACTCTAACTTACTAGGGTAATCTTCCACCCTAACACTAAACAGGCCCCCAACTTCCAATCATTTTTATTATCATTTGCTTTAACCTTGGGTGGTCAAATTTTGTGTGGGGGAATGATTTTCTAAGCAAGAAGACTAGCATATAGGGTTATATGCTAATCATTTTATCAAGGTAAAGCCCTAGCCTTCTTATTTAATTGTGATAACAAGCTTAGAATAGGGTTAGGCCAAGGGAAACATAGGACTATGATTAATTTTGGAGATGGAAATGCAGAAAATTAGAATTTGAAAATGTGTAAATCACAAATTAAATTAATTATGCTCATGAAGCAATTGATTATTGTTAAGTTAGTTCCCCTATTTTATGAGGAAAAATTAGCTTCTGTAATTACAATGAATGCTAATCTTAAATTAACTGGACAATGTTAGGTGTACTTCTAGATTGATTGGCATATCTTGTTTAAATTTTGCTGTAGAGGTAAGAACTCCCATTCTGTGCTTCCTTGCATGAATGTACATTATGATATGTATATATTTATTATAGAGGGTAAATGAACTTGATAATATATTGCATGCTATAGCGTAAGCATGATGGTGGTGATGGACTAGAAATATGGCAATCATTGCCTAATCACAAATTGGAAATGTGGCAGTATCATTGCCTCATCACAAACTAAAAATAACTATCATTACTCTGTCACGGGCCAAGAAAAGTGACCAGGATTAGCCCAAAGCTGAATTCAAATTAAATTACATTTTTAAACTGATGACAGCTAGATTGCATCCCTGACAAAGAATTATAAATGTGAATGAACAATTTAATGAATGTATGGAGTCATTAATTTTACTTGCTTGACTATTATTGTTATTGTCCCCTATAATAAAAGATAGAGGTATTCAAGTACCGATTATTTGGAATATGTATTTCATAACGATGCCATCTTTATCTTATTCTAACTACCATACCCATTGTCAACAATTTTCTTTTATCCATTATTTAATATATGTCTACATGTGGGGTAAATTCTTACTGAGGCATTAGCTCATATCATTCTTTTATTACTCCTTTTGGAATAACAGGATGCTTAAACCATGGCTAGGTCTATGACAGTGAATGAGAGGTGGAATAATTAGAGCATCTCTAATACCACGCAATTATTTGGAACTTATAGTTGGACCATAAACCGTCCCCGAACCGGATAGTTCAGGGCATGCTGAACTGCATCAGCAGTAGATTGGGATGGTTCTGACCTTCAAAATGAGACATCGACGAGGAATCAGGGAAGGGAGAAGGAAATAGAGTAAAAGAGAGGGAAGGGGAGGGCTAGAAAGGAAGAGGGGGAAACAGCCTTCAGAGGCTGTTGGCTCTCCAACAAGGCCACCTTGGGGGAGAGTAGAAGGAAAGAGAGGAAAGAGAGAGAGGGAAGGGGAGAAGGAGAGAAGGAAACAGCTCTGAAGGCCACTGGAGGACCCTATTTCAATCAAACGGAGGCCCATGGCCTCCATAATGCCTCCAGCAACCTTCTGCCCTGGCATGGAACAATACAACGATGTACCGAACTGTACCACCAGCCGAACGATCTGGAGTCCGATACCAACACGGCAAACCTAGAGTTGGACAATTAATTGTTATTAGTGAAAATAATTTATTTTGTTTTAAAAAATAATGGACATGATTTATATATTATTCAATCTTATTGAGATTTTGTATTGATTTGAAGGGCTTTGCGTACTCACTTGGCTACACCTACAGAATAAGCAGCTATGTCATGTGCGCTGCTCAAGTTTTGAGTTAGCGGTGTGACAACATATCAAAATGATAAACTGCCCATGTTACCTGCAAATGCTTCATGAAAAAGAGATTATGCCAAATATTCTCTTCTGGTATTGTATTAGTTTGTAGGCGTTTGTACTACTTTTGGCTTCAGTTACATTACACTTTTTTGTTCAATCCATTTTTGATTGCTAGGCTGACTCAAATGGGCTTCACATACAGAGTTACCTTACAGTATATATGAAAAACATTCAGATTTACCCATGCAATTTGAGTAGCATATTCATCTAATTCTGTTTATATATTCTTTAACGATTAAATGATGATATGTTTTCCTGTACCTCAATGTTTCTGACATAGTTTTATACAATGAATTTCATAGTGCATATTGCTTTTTAATTTCATTATGTGTAATTAATGCCTTTCTGTCAGATAGTATATAAAATGCTTGAGTCCATTCTGAACATTTAAATCCATAACCATAACCATACTGATCAAGCCTAGTCTCAACTGTATGGTTGGATTTGTGAATTCACATTCACCGTGTTACCTATTTAGGGCTCACTCTGATGCTGTTTTCAAGTTCTAAATTTTCACTTAAAAAGATTATAAAAATTCACATAGTTAGCATAAAAATATATGCAGACCAGTTTGTTTATAATTTCTTTCTTTCCTCTAATTCTAAACTTTTCTTTAAAGAAAATTGATTGACTATTTTAAATCAGTTAAATCTTGCTGAAACCTAACCATCATTAACTGTATCGTGTGTATAGCATCATTGACATGGGGACCTTGGAGAGGTTAGGTAATATTTTTACTTGATATGACTATTTGCCATCAGTTATCGTTCCAATCTCTACCATTTCATTCAACATACCAGATTAGAGTAAAAACCAGTTTGAGCAAACAAGTTCAAGGAATTTAGTAATGATGGTTGTTTTGCTGAAATGGCTCCATGACAAATTCAAAGGACAAAACTATAAGTTGACGTCCATTACATAAAATTATATATTAACATTACAGGTTAATACATACCATCAGCAAATATAGCAAAATAGGCAGTCTGTTTATAAAGTGAGGATAATACCTCAGGTGCCATCCATCTGTATGTCCCAGTTTCTGCAGTCATATCTCCCTCCTGACTTAGAAACCTAGCCACACCAAAGTCCGCCACCTTCACCACCTAGGTCAGTAAAAGCAACACTATAAAACTCATCTTAAGGGAAGTTGCATGACCCTCAACTTATAATTTAATGAATTACATCAGTATTACTATAACAAAGAATAACCTCAAATATAAAGTACGTATATATAAATTCATGGAAACAAGTACCTCAATCATGTTTTTTTCTTTTTTTAGTTACATTATGAGTTCTAGTATGGAATGAAGGATCTGAGAAGTCTTAAGGACAAAACTTAGCAGAAACCCAGGGACAAGGGCCTTGGAACAACATACACCATGCCTCAAGCAAGAACACCGAGCCACCGATCACTTCCAAACCAGATTCAGAAAACAGACCCAGGGTCCAATTTCCTGGAGCATCTAAATTGCCGGAAGAAAACCCACATTCTTAGACAAGAAAAAATGCAAATAGTACATCGTCTTAATATAAAGGAAGAGAATAAATGCCTTCTATTGTTTCCTTGAAAGTCGTTCAAGAAAAGATAGATGTTACTCAACATTGAGTAATGATTATCAAAGAGCACCAAAATAGTCGCCTGTACCAGATACTTTTTATAAAAAAGGCAGTGAATTTGCATCTAATTTTTGGCTAATCAATTTTACACACCTAAAAACAAATTATACTGCTACATCTAATACATAAAAACTAGTGTTTCTCCTAAAGAAAATAAAAAGAAACAAAACATCTAGAATTAGTTACTGGTGCATTCTAGCAAAAATTATTGAATCTTGAATTTTAATTTTTCAGGTAAAATTTTTAAGACATAGCCTCAATAAAATCTTAGGTTTAAAAAATACTAAAAAAAATGCCACTTCTGGGACTGAGATTATGCTGGATTAGTTTGGGAGGTAAGAAAGATCAAGCTTCCATCCTTTGTGCCACATGTCATACCATCTCCATCCTCACCAATTTTATCCTCAAAGATGCAACTTTTACATTTCTTCAAAGTCACTATATCCTTAATCCTATTTCTCCCAAATTATTATTGCATATCGACCTAAGCATTCTTGTCTAAGATTAAAATCTCAAATATAGCTTCGACGAGACATACAAATCCAATTACCTCTGGAAGTTTTGGATGACTCAAGGTACCATAGCTTCCTTCTGAAAAAAGAAAAAAAAATTGCAGAATTGTAAAATTGAATGCACAACAAATATATTTCACTAAGCACATGAACTAGGCCTATTCCCAATTTGGATTGCATTTCCTAACAGAGAATTTTACGTGAGAATACAAACTTTAGAGAGTGAAATTCTTCTGCCATCAAAAAAGTTAATCCTAATTAGTGTAAACAACTCATTTTACCAGACAAATAGTCCAGTAATGAAATTCATTAATATAAAATCTTGTCTCTTAACCAGAGAAAAATTCATATATTATAACATTTTCTTTCATAACATGTGTTATTTGCTTGCTGCTTTTGTGTTGCATGAACACATGCAAATATCATAGCACACCATTTACTGGAAACCTCCAGGCATAAAATACTCTAGAGTCTAGACCCCTTACATTCTCTTAACTTCTCTTATTCTGATGGCCATAAAAAACACAAACATTAAAGAAAAAGGTACATCAGTTGTGTTTTTGATTGCAGAAACTAATTTTTGTTATGAAGTCAGCTTTCTGAAATTTTTTGCTTTCCAAATGTATATAGCTTTGCACAACCATAAAAGCACAATCTTGAAATACATAAAATCTATAAGACACCAAAGATGTAAGGAAATCATAAATTCAAATATAATTAAAAATAATGCAATAACGATAGAGGCTACACACATTGTTGGTATCCATCAACAGGTTAGCTGTTTTTAAATCTCTATGGATGATGTTGTTTTGGTGTAGATAGCTCATCCCACTGGAGATATCAATGGCAAGCTTCAGCAAAAGAGAGAGCTCCAAAACGTTATGATACTTGTGAAGGAGGTCATAGAGATTTCCTCCAGTCATGTACTCTGAAATACAATTTTAACCATTTTGTAAACCATGGGAATATATTCTGAGATGACAAACACCAGCCAAACAAAAAGTGCAATACATATGGTTTCTGCCCATTATTGGCAAGATAAGCAACATGAAAACGTTCTCAAGAACTGAAACTAACAATTCATTCTGAAATTTATCATCTTAGAGTTACAAGAGGGAAAGGCAAGATGCTGAAGTAGTACAAGATGTTTCCTTTGTTAGTAATATACGTAATTATGCATACAGGGTATAAATTCAACTGTGAACAGAAAACCATGCATGAAAATGCAGACAATGCTATATCTGATGTTAGTGAGGTGAATTCCAAGGATGAAACGGATGATCCAGCTAATATACAAAACACACAATGCTAGAAATATTATGGTCTATAACGAAGAAAGCAACTTAACAATAAGCTATTAGATCATTAAATTATTGAAAACAAGAATAGTTATGAATGTAGTCGGTTAAATAAGTTGTTCAGTGTAGTTGCAACCATTTGTAGCTAACATTGAAAAAAATATCCAGATCCAAACCAAATTGTAATTGATACCCATGAAAACTTCTTTCCTTAGGATTTGTACAAGATTCTTCTATGAACTTATGGAACAAGACGGAAGCATTAGCACCTTGATCAGCTCTATGGCAGAATAATTACTACAATTTAAAAAATCTTTGATCAGGATATCAATTATCTCATATAATTGCCATTATTTTGATCAGGATCTCCTTAACACATATTCAATACTAGTGTTTGAACCCATATACATGGCCCAGACCATGATCTGTTGTACCACCCCGCATCACACCATTTCGGGATAGAATTGGTATGAAACTCAAGTTCAGGTCAGTACATATAACAAACTGCTCCATACCAAAGGTGTACCGCCCCATAGCGAGACATACAAAGGCATGTGCTGACCCGTACCAAGGCATCCCAACCTGTACCAAGGTATACCGAGATAAAAACTGAGAAAAAGATTAAAGAGCTGTTTCGATACAGGTGCATACCATATTGTATTGCCCGTACCATGCCAAACCAATAAGGTACCGACATAGTACCCGGTACCAAGATTGCGAGCACATACGTGGTTGAAGCACCTTCAAACTGCCCAAACTATTTTAGTGGTTTTGCTGGCCTAGGCCTCCATTTAACATATTCACACATTTGTGACTAGCGATCTCAATCCCTAATCTCACCTCTTTGTTCCCATAGTGATCCTAGTCAGCTTCATCTGGAGAACACCCCTATTTTCCAAACCAGGAGTCACACCCGATGATCCTCAATACTGCCCTAGCTTTGTCCCAACACCCTCCCCTCCTCTGCTAAGACCGCTTTTCTACCTCCGCTACCCCAAACACCCATCTCCTCCATTCTCCCTAGCAGCACTGCCTCTTCGACACCAACAACATCCACCCTAACTTTTTGACCTTCAATGCCAAGATACTGTTCCTTTACTGCTGTGAACAGCCCCATCATGAATAGATCTAACCCCATTCCCCCTCCACCACCATCAGGTCTTTTGATATTTTACAGCTAATCAAGTCACGTTTGGACCAGAGACTTCTGTTGAGGATATATATTGCTCACCCTTTCCCGACCATCTTTAAGCTTTTTGGTTTAATTGGCTAATTGACACGGTATCAGAGCTCAAACTTGCTATAAGTCAGGAGTTCGAATTCCATTCAGTTCAGTTATTTATCTAATTATCTTTGGTTATTTGTTATCCTGTTTCTGTTATGTCTCGGCTATGTTATCCCTTCCACGTGCCTGATTCGAGCCATGCATGAGGAAGCCTCATATACATTGTTGACCCTTTCCACATCAGCTTAAGCTTTTGGGGTCAATTGATCGGTTAACAAGTTCTAGTTAATTCATATTGAAATGGACAAATCTGGTCTGGTTTCTTAAAGATTGCCTCCATGAGATACTTGCAATTGATTATTGTAAAATATCATATGAAGGAAACTGTTATTAAAATTAGTGCAAACACATAAAATGGATCAAGCTACATAAAAAAATTACATAGTGGGGCCAATTCTAAAACATACAGAGGGGTCTATAGGGGAGGAATCCAATAGGGGCAAATAATTCAGGTATTCAATAAAAGATCACCACCAACCTCAAAATGGTTCTAATAACAGTGTTTCCTTGTAAAAATAAATAAATATCTAATGCATTTTGACAGGTTATCTTAAATATAATAGCCACCATTACACCATGCACAATAAGTGCCAAGTCATCAGTCTAACTCATTACTCATATGACAAAATACACTGATGTAATACCCCATGTTGTGGTTCTAATAAAGTGGAGGACTCTATTAGTCCTACATCAGTTGCGAGTCAAGAGGAACTCGTGCTTATAAGAGAAAAGGACCATCCTTCTCCATGTGAGGCGCCTTTTGACTCTTAACCTAGAGGGGCAAAATTGTGAGACCCCCGGGTCGGAGCGGACAATTCCTCACGTGTTAGGCTGAGCTCTTGTCTGGAACAGTTAGCACGCTAAGTAGGGGCAAGGGTCCACCCCTACCGATTGTGGAGCTCCTCAAACCATACACAACCGAGTCCCCCTTAACTGGGGGGTTTGTTGTAGTTCTAATAAGATAAAAAAACTCTATTAGTCCCACATCAGTTGCGAGTCAAGAGGGGCTCGTTCTTATAAGGGAAAGGGTCCACCCTTCCCCACGTGAGGCACCTTTTCTTAACCCAGAAAAGCAAAATCGTGAGACCCTCAGGTCCCTTGCATGTAGGGCCAAGCTCTTGTCTGCAACACCTCATATATACATCTCGGAGTAATTCAATGTATCATCCAGCAGGCAGCACATGCCAAAAACATGCTTATTTTATAGAAGCAGTTAGTCATATCAGGGTTGCAATCTCGGCCAAACATCAAGTCAGATAATATATTTTTCTAGTACTCATAACATGAATTCAATAAATAATACGTTACAAGGATTATATTATTCTGATCAAAGAAACAAGCTAACTATGAAGAAAAATCATTGTCATAAATTAACAAATGCCTAAGATGTCAAAAATTTATTAATGTATTAGTTTATATAGTTATAATAGTAGTTTAATCTTTTTAGATATATATGTACCCACAAAAAATTAGCTATAGAAAATAGAAAAAGCGACAATTGTTTTTTAAGAAAAAAGATGCTGCATATAAAAATAATATAATACATTTTATGCATGTAGAAAAGCATCTAGAAAGAACAATGGTTTATCACAATAGCATACTCTTATATTGCTCAATAACATCACTATTCGTGCAATTGCATCAATATCACATTTTAAAATTAACCATCGGTCATGTCCATTTTAAATGTTAAACATTCATCAGGAAAAAAAATAAAGGAAATACCTCCCCCTCATCACCAAATGCAACCAAGAAGCATCCGTACATATCCAATGAGCACATTTTATTTATTCATCTATTTGCTAAAGAATACTTAAGCATCTATTACAAAAATGGAATGACATTTGAATTTGGAAGTATCCATATATCCTAGATTTTAGCATAAAATTTCCATTCACCATCGCATACTCTTTCTTCTAGGAGAAAATGGAATGTGAAAATGAACTTTTCTACAAGTATGGATGCAAGATAGAATAGTCTTTTTAAACTAACAATAGAACACTTAAATCAATGCCAACAAAAAATCACCTGTTACTATGCAGAATTGTGGAGGTTTTGTGCAAGCACCAATAAAGCGAACAACATTCCTGTGCTGGACCTCCCTGAAATAACAGGAAAGAAAAAAAGGAATCAGAATTATAAACAACAAAGTTATCTAAGTCATTGTTGACCTTTCTAACAAGTAGATGAACTAACTAGCCTCTAAACTAATACAAGATAGGTTAAAGATATGATAGAAGGTTACAAAGGCCAAGGTTTTAAATCATGAAGGTGTTTCAGTTTCTCCATGAAATTGGATGCCCCGCTGTCCTGTCCTGTCCCAATAGCAACCCTGATCATACATTCCGGTAGATATCCTACATCTCTCTCTCCTTCTTTCCTTTCTTTTTTTTTTCTCATTTTTTCTTTCTTTATTTCTTTTCTTTATTTTCTTCTACCTTCCTTTCTTTCTTCTTTCTTTTTCTTCTCCCTTGCTTTCTTTTTTCATTTTTCTTCATCTTTCCTTCAATTTTTTCTCTTTTCTTCATCTTTCCTTCCTTTCTTTGTTTCCTTTCTTTCCTTCCCTGCATAGATGGGTTTCGAAGTCCTAAACCCATCTTAATCCCATTTTCTCACAGGAGCAAAACAGGATGGCCGGAACGCCCCCCATCCCACCAAGATATAAAACCTTGACATAGGCAATACTATGTAAATTTACCTTAAAATCATAACTTCTTGAGCAAATTCTACCCCCAGAGCTTCATTTAAATGCTCAGATCTAAGAACTTTTATAGCAACATCCTGACCAAGATAAGTCCCTCGATACCTGTACACCAACATCAGAATAAGGTCGACCACAAGGTACAACTCCTGACTCCTACATAAAAAAGAAATTGCTAACAGGCAGCAGTTCATGTCATAATTCCCAACTCACAAATCTCCACAAGATCCACGTGCAATCCTGTCTCCCATCTTCAACAATCTTTGGTCAATTTCCCAATCACAACTATTTGGTTGCACCCCAAGTATTTTCTCTGCAGCTGAAGAATGAGAGGAGCCAGACCATGACACCTATATTTTTAAAGAGTGATAGCAGAACAGATCATATGTTAATCATAAATACACAACAGCAACAAAGACACCCATGCAGATGTAAGCTCTGATAAGTACTATATGCTTCCATATGTCTCAATGGGGGAACAAGAATAAAATCCTGTAACGGCTATGAAGCAGCAAGATGTTGGATTTATAATTGCAAAAGTGTGATAAAAAAAACAAATTTATCTAAATTATATGAAAAGAAGAGAGAGAAAATTATCAACAAAAAGAGTTGGCTATTCAGATTTATTCAACTGAAAAAATATACCTCATTTCTTGCAACTGCATTCTTGAGTTCCTTGAGCAAACTATCTGTTGCCTGAGCATACCATTGTAAAGTTAGCAAGACTTGAGGCTTGGAAAGGATCCCTACATAAAAGAAAATAGAATTGCAATGCCCTTACTAGTTTGCAAGGGCCCATGCAATGATAGTATTAATGGTTGACAAATTTATTATCTGGTTCATGGGCATAAGGAACATATAGAACTAAGCCCATAAGACAATGTGTCACAGTAAGGCAGCAAAGTGGAAGATTTAAACAGTTGAATGCAGAGATTCATGTCAGTGTTCACAATCACTGTGACCTATAAATTGAATTTCTGTGTGAAGAGAAAAGTACACTGTGACCTATAAATTGAATTTCTGTGTGAAGAGAAAAGTACAAACAACAACTTCTATTGCTTCCGCATGTTCAAAGGAGGTTCCATCATTGAATACCATAGACGTAGAAAAGTGTATAGAAATGAAAGAGCTCTTCATATGACCACTAGTTCTAGACTTTTCTGATTCTTCACTTGATAGAGAAACAAAACAACAATGGTTCCTAAATGCAACATATGTTCTAGAAAAACCATTAAATGAGAAAGTAAGAAACTGATCGGGAGAGCAGAAAAGAAAACGGGAAACCTTTTGTTATCCCCTTCTTTTATGTAACTTGTGGTTTAATGATCCCTTATGTATTTATGCATCTACATAGTACATATACTTTCACAATGAAGGCATGCTTGGTACTAAGGAGGCCGAAGGATAATTTCTTGAGGGCAATGAAAATGGCACGTTGGTTGCCACATAGAGATTTATATAAAAATCAGCTGATTTTGAGCATTGTCAAATTTCATGATCATAATAATTAACATTCTGAATCCTGCTTCCTGTTTTGACTTAACCAGGCCAAACGAATTTCAGTTTCAACAGTTTTTGCAGTCCAGGCTCATCTTTCAGAGTTTTGACCAAAAAATAGAAGGGCCGAAAAGTTAAAATATATTCAGACAAATAGACAAAAAATAAAAGCAGGTCAAGAAAAGATATTAGATACCATTTTAGGGTATAGCATAACCTTTGAAAGCTTAGATGTATTATGCATAGCTTAGGGAAAAAGAATCCATTTAAAAATTACTAAAATTAGTCAATAAATAAAAACTAAAATAAATATTTAATAAAAAATAATGGAGGATAAAAAGAATAGACTAGACAACACTTTCAAATTATGAAGTTATTTGGTAGAACTGTTGTACACTAAAAATACTCATATATATCAAATTGACAATTCTTTTTATTTATTATAAGTGCACGTATCTTCATTTATGAGTTTAAGTCACTTGTGACAATAAGTGGAATTGAATAGCTAGTCCAACTTTGAAACTTAATAATAAAATTCATTTAGAAAACTTCTTTGTTTCCACTGAATTCCTGCAACCCGATGTTTAAATGCCTTCAAATCAACTAAATACCCACAAAAAAATTTAAGTTAGCCTGCAAGAAATGACTTCCAGATTCTAAAATTAGTACCAATGAGCAAGCCTATGGCATAGAAATTGGGGCGAAAATTACCTTATGATGAGGTTTTTAATTCATACATAATCTAGTAGCTCTGTTCAGTCGAAACCACTCAAGCTCATAGATTTTGGTCAACACTAACTGAAACTCAGATGATCTCAGATTGGTTGACTGAATCCAATCTGTTTGAGCTACATGTATTAATGTTGGCCAAAACTTTAAGCCTTCAGAATAGTACCACAGCAACAGTCTCAAACCAACTCCAGATGAAGAACAAGGATTTATATTGTGAATTTGCTTATCTGCCTCTCAAGAATCTTAAATATCACTCTTAGGGTAGTCATGGTCATCTATAAGAGTCATGCCCTTGAATATGTGGGCATAATCCTATTGCTGAAAATACTGTCACCCAAGGCTGAAGCAGCCAATACCGACAAGCATCCAGCCGACAACCAGTACGGTATGGTACTGCTCTGTACCAAACCAAATTGCAGTGTACCGGAACCACAAGGAAGAAGAGGGAAAGGACCAGAGAGAGGAAGAAGGAGAGGGAGAGAGGAAAAGAGAAAGAGAGGGGATACCTAAGACAGAGGAGGCTGCATTTGGAGGAGGCCTTCAAGGATCTGGTTTATCACCAAGATCTTCCTTCAGATGATGACAAGGGGGAGATGATGAGGTCAGGGATTGGATCTAGGATTGGACAATGATGACAGAGAGAGGCCATGACAACAATGACGTCACCAGTCTTTGACCTCCACCAGTCTTTGACCTCCACGAGAAGGCCTTTGTTCATGTGAGAGAGAGTGGCCATGGAGCTGCAGAGGTAGGCCAATGGCGGGCAGGATGCGGCGAAGGAGGGATCGTGGGGTGGAGAGAGCGAAGAGAGCTTAGTGTTAGAGTGTCAAAACAGGGAGGGATGAACTGAAACAAATCAAAGAATGAGGTGGATGATGCTTACATTTTCCAAATCAAAGCCTTGAACCATGCTGATAGCCAACCGGTATGGTTCGGTACACCCCAAACCGGCTAGTTCAACACAATTCAGCTAACCTTGTTGTCACCCTTGAACTAACAAAAATAAGCAATTTTGGGTCAATGCTATATTTACAATGATTTGTGCATATGATATTATTGTTCTCCCAAAAATATCCATCAATATCCGCAAGGAGCAACTTAATGCTCATTTACCTGGTTATTAGCACCTTTCTATTGGATTATAAATATGCAGACAGAGATCCTTGCTAGAAGGCAGATAAGGGTTCACAAGGTTTTGTTTTAAGCATTGATCACGCTATACTCGTCCTAGAAGAAAAGGCCTTGTATATATACATTCTCTTCACTTCAATGAAATTTAAAAATTCCTATTTTCCTATTGTCAATTTATAGAAGGGATGCCTGATGAATAGACCACATTTAACTGCTAGAATAAAAGAAGAGCAGAAGTTACAAGAAAATATGAATATATTAATGCTCTTTCATTCTTCATATGGCCTAACAAAAATCATACCCCATATTCTACATAAATTATGAAAACATAAACATATAATGAGTGTACAATTTGCATAAGAAGAAAGATGAGATGAACTACAGATGAAGATAGCATTAATTTAGGGAACCAACTAAGTGTAGTCACTTCAATGTTTAATCCAATATTAAGACCTAATTTGATCTTTGCCATTTTAGGAGTCAAAAGCCAACTTACCTAATTAAGGAATAGAGGTCCAATTTGCTTTGATTTGAAACCTTTGGATTCTCAAGAGGAATTTAAGATTTAGGATTTGACTTTTATTGGTGGATTCATAGGGCTAAATCAATGGTGTTTGAAATAGGAAACCTAGAAAGCACTTTGAAGCCAAGTGATTTTGGAACAAGGAGATGATCCTCAAGTTTCATATTTGATTTGACTTTGGGACTATGGAGATGACTTTCAAACTGCAGGTTAGAATTTGTTTTTGAACTTGAAGGGCTTTAACACCAATTAGTACATGATTTGACTTTCAAAGATAACTTTGAGATCCTAGATTTGACTATCATATCAACGAACTCAGAGGACAATACCAAGTGATGAAATAAGTCCAAAACCTAGGATTGAAGGGCTAGATCCAATGATGACCTAATTTGGAACTTAAAAAGGACATTTAAATTTAGATTTGAAGTTACCAATAGATTTAGAGGCATAATTGATAAACGCCCCATTTAGCAAAACTTTTGGAGTGCCAGAAAATACTTTATGACACTCCCACAATGCTTTTGGATTGTATAATGATGTTTGGCAAAAAATTGAGAAGCTGTTTTGGCTTTACCAAAAAGCTGAAAAAGCCTATATGGGAAAAGCTCCATTTTGGAGCTTCTCTTCAAAAATGCTTTCTGGCTAATGTTGGAAAGCTATTTTGATTTAAATAAAATTTTTTCGATGAACAAAATACCCACTAACAAACCTGATAATTACATCTTATATCATATCATATCATATTATTGTATAATAAATATAATATAATATAATAATAAATTTATATTATGGTATATTATATTATTACATTATAATAGTATATTATATTAAGTTATATTTATTAATATGGCAAGATAATATATTGGATTATATTATATTTTATTATATGACTATATTAAATAATAATATAATATTATTATATTATAAACATACAATATAATCTACTATACTCTTATTATATTATAATAAAATATAATATAATAATATTTAATAATAATACTATAAATATATTATATTATTGAATTAGATTATAATCCATTATATTACATTATATATTATATTATAATTATAACATTATTATATTATAGTATATTATAATATAATATTATATTATATTATATTACAATATTATATTAGATAATATGATAATAATATTATACAATATAATAATCTTTTAATCTATAATAATATATATTTTATTATATTATTCTCCACTATAATATATTGTATTACTATTTTATCATACCAAAGGTACTTTCTTATTTTAATTACCAAACATATATTAAAGTTCAACAGCACTTTATAACATGGTTACCAAACAATAAATAGCATCTCGTAAAAACTTTACTTCTAAAGCTCTACTTCTTAAAAACTCCATTTTCAAAAACTCCAAAAGCTTTACTGCCAACACCAATTCTAAACAGGGCCATAGAGGTCTAAATCTAGGATCTGAAAAGGTGCGTTAGATCCTAGATATAGCTTTACCAATCGAGAGAAAAGTTGAGTCCCAGATAATTTGATTTTGTTTTACTTCTAAGTCCTTTTGAAACTGGTCAGCTTTGAAGGATTGATTTGATTATAGTATGGTAACCCAATTTGGACCAAGCAATATGGGGTCCATCTGAGTCTTATGCTCTTACCGAGCATATAAGCCTACTTATGTTTCTATCAACCCTGTAAGACCCATTTTTATCATAATGGGCTTGTCCTAAGTTTAATCAAGTGGAGCATAGAATATTCTACTAGTGATCCAATTAGAATAGGGGCCCAAAAAGCTAGGAAAATGCTTATAACAAAAAAAGTCTAAAGAAGTTTAAGAACTCGTTCTTAGATGGAAAGCAAGAATTTCACAACCTACATAAACTCGAGTAATCAATTGTTTTAATACCAAAGCATGGAGACCATGACAGTTTAAATGCCTACAACATTTTCTATAACTTGAATAACTTTTAAAAAAAAATGCATTTTAGTTCCCCTTCCATTTCCATTTATGTTATGTGCCCCATGCCCTGACAAATATGGTTAAAATATATGTTAACCTTATTATAAGTAGTCAAAGTATTGGAAGATCAACAAAACAAGTTCACAATTTCTCCTTCACCAATGTGTCTTCCTCTTCACTAATAAAGTATAAAAAACCACAAAAAAAATGATAAACTATCTGGAGCATCCATAGGCCTTAATTCATGGGGCATACAATATTTAATAAGAGAATTACATGCCATAAGCTTGTTAGGCAACAACCATGATAACTACCTCTCACAATTGATTTCCTTGTTGGGCCACAAATAACCAAAGTTTTGGGGCATCCATTCACCTAAATCTCACATAGCTTTCTGAAATACAAATCAGTATTGCTATGACATGTGAATCCAACTTAAAATGCCATCTAGAAATATATCTGCAAGATGATACATGCCAGAAACATCAAGCGCCCACAACACAGCACTATTAGGTTTTAGCAAGGTTCGCTGCACTCATGGTAGGCCCAAACTGGTCAGCCCGCAGCATGGCTTAGTACGCCCCTATGTCATTCCGTGTCAAGCCCAAACCGACAAAGTAGAGTGGGCGGGGGAGGAGAATAGGAGAGAATGAGAGTGTGTGTGAGAAAGAGAGAGAGGAGGGAGATGGATGCCGGCAAAGCACAGCTCAACATGGTAGCGAGAAAAGGAGAGAGGAAGAACATGCGAGAGGAAAAGAGACAGAAAGGGAGAGGGTGGGAGGGGGAGAGGGGGAGAGGGAGAGAGGGTTACCTAAGAGGAGAGGGTGGGAGAGGGAGAGATGGCTGCTGCAACCCCTCCTACAGCCCTCTGGCAGCCTCAAGGCCCTCTTTCCCTCTCCCTCTCCCTCTCCTTCTCTCCCCCACTCTCTCCTTTCCTCTTTCCTTCTCCCTCTCCCCCTCCACCAATCACTCATTTCGAATACCGCAACCATCCTAGTCAACAGGCATGGCTCGGTATGCCACAACCAAACAGTTTGGAACAATTCCACTATCCTTGAGTTTTAGGGTTATAGCAAAGAGTCAGACACATGGGGCACGCCAGATGCAGCACACTATTAGATTCTTAGGGATAGCAAAGAGTTGGAGTTGTCCAAGAGGTGAGTCTATATTGCTTTGTTGAATCCAAGACAAGAGGTGGGACCTAGGCAGGAAAAACAAGCAAGGAGAGAGGAAGGGGAAAGAAGATGAGACAAAGCAAAGATAGCTGAACCGTCCAAACTAGATGGTTCAAGGCATGCCGAATCAAACTGATCCCTGAGCGAGATGGCTTGATGCTTCAAAATGGATTAATAAGGGGACTCTTCGACATAGGGACTCATCTCTCTCTCTCCCTCTCATTCGCTCTCACTGCTCATGCTCATCTCGCACTCCCCGATCGACATTGAAATGCTGACTCTCGCTCTCTCCCAAGTGAACCCGCCACCCCTCCCTCCCTCCCTCTCCAAAAGTTCAAGTTAGGGTTTCTCTCCCCCCCCTCTATCTCCATCTTTCTCTCTCTTTCTCCCCACATATCCACAGCAACCCTCCTCCCTGAATTCTGCCCCCTCTCTTTACCCTACCCTCACTCCCCCCCCCTCTCTCTCCCCCTCTCTCTTCCTGTTTTCAGTATGCTCTAAAATAGCATAGTATGGACTCATACTATATTAAACTAGTCACTGGCTAGTACGACCTCCGGCCTTGAGATAGACTAACTGTAGGAAAATCATCTAGAATCCCTTCACATCATTGCTCATGCTTCTACCACCCTGGACGTTCTTTCTCAACTACTACTTTCTATATCCTAACCCTAGGGAAATAGAGTGATGAGGAGAGGAAACTAAACTTCTATAAAATATATTCACATGAGATAAACTTTGTTCTGGATGGGAACGTCTTAGGAGCCAAAGTGCCTAATTGTATCAGTGGTCCACATAGAAAAAGACATGTTTACAGCGTTTTCTTGTACTTCAAGGGTGACAATCCTAATCACATGGTGAATAAGAACACAAACCTCCCAACCAAAAAAGTAAAAAGAAGAAAGGAAAATTGGTAATAGCTACAAGCGAGCAACAAAAGGGTCACATATGAGCTATCCTTCTTGTGCAAAAACTTTGTTAAATAAAATTAATAAAAAAAGAAAATTTTCACACAAACTTCAAGATTTGATAGAAAGTTACAAAAGTTGTTCTATAAATCCATTATTACCTCCAAATTAGTAGTATCTTCTAGAAATATTTATAGTTTAAAAATATCTTATTTATTTTTTGATCTGTTATTATGAAAATCAATTTTCTGTTTAAAATATTTTTTAATATATTTCCTTTATTTCCCTTCCACTAAATTAGACTCTTGAATGTGCATCCAAATCACTTTTGTGTCAACAATAGTGACAAATTGATGGAAATTCAAAATAGATCATGTATAACCCAAACTATGACCATCAACCCTTATGGCAATTATCTGGAATCAGCTATATGATAAATCATCTGCCAACAATATTAATTAAGGTCTACCTTTGACATTGCTACCCTACAAGCTTTTTTACATCCTGTCTCACAATATCCCATCCATCATACATTAGGTCTTCACCTTGTCTACCCAAATTCTACAACAAATGTTAGAGCACTAATCTTTAGCAGAGGACTCCTCAAGTCTTTCATTGATGTGGCCATACCATCTCAATATATGTTACATCATTTTGTCCTTAATTTATGTAACTAGTAGTCTAGCAGAACTCCTCTAGCAATAATAATTCCTTAGTCTATGTAGCCCTTGTTTCCTTTAGAAATAGGGGTTCCGCCCCTGCTTCGATGCATGGAGGATAGAGGGCTTTAAAAGCCCTCTCTCCCCCCTCCTTCGACCTTGTTCTAGCGGCCACTACTCACTGCCACACTCTCCCTCCCTCTCTCTCTCTCTCCCCCCTCCTCTCTCTCTCTCTTTGCCTCTCTTTCCTTCTCCCTTTCCCCCTCCCTAGTCGATTTCTTTATTTCATTGTTGGAACTATCCTGGTCTGCCGCCGATACGGCTCGGTATGCCCTGAATCAAGTGGTCCACCTTCTTTGCTAGGAATGGTCCCCTTTCTCATATTTCTTGAATTTTTTTAAGTGTAGTCAAAAGCCAATGCCGACTTCTGGTTTTGAATTTTTTAAAGTGAAGTTGGCAAAGGCTGCTGACTTCATGTTAGAAAAATAGAAAAACAAGACTGGAGCCCCTATTTTCTTTTTGAGATACGGGCTCCACCCTTGTGCTGATGTACGGAGGAGAAAGGGCATCGAAAGCCCTCTCTCCCTCTTTCCTCAACATTGTTCTGATGGCCGCCGCTCACTGCCACCCCCCCCTCGAGCCTCCCACCCACTCCCTCCCTCCCTTTCTTCCTCTCTCTCCTTCCTCTCCCCCTCCCTCCGATTTTCTTTCTATCGATTCAAGCCAGAATGACACAGCCAGAATGACACAACACAGGAGCATATCATACTATATCACTAGCCTACCCGTATGGATGCCTGTTCCAATACCGCGGGCTTTGGTTCCTAGTTTTACTACATCCATTTCAACATTCTCATTTTTATTGCTTTCAACTTATTTATTAGACCTTTTAATTGCCCAATATTTTGAGCCGTTACCCCCCAAAAAAAAAAAACAGCTGATCATTATTTACTTACCATGGTTTGTTCTTAATCAAGTCTTTTATTTTCCTTTTTTACCTTCTCATGCATGCAATAAGCTAAACCACAAGCACTTGTGAATCACATGTGCTTCATGGTTACTTTTATATGCTTCCTGCAAATCTTAAGCTACAATATAAGTCATTCATTTAACATTTTGCGTTCTAAATAAGAAGAATGGGACCCCAAAGAAGATTAAAGGTCACAGAGTGTAAAAAATTAAAACTAGAAAAAAGGCATGATAGAAGTATAAGCAAATGATCCATGATTCCACATTCTAAGATGATAAGATACTTGGTTCAATGGAAGAATCTCAATCTGCAAAGGAAGCTTACCTCCATGGGCCACCCATCAACAACAAATACATCCAAAGAATAACCATCTGTTGTAGAAAAAACATGTGCTTCCCGGATGTTTAGCCCAACATCAGAGAGCAAAGCAGATAGCTACGGAAAATTATCACACAGTTAGAACCTTTGTGCCCCATGCAGAAAAACGGAAAAGAATAAACAAATTCTAATAGGGATAATTCTATCAAATTCACATAAAAAAATATTTTTTAAAATTAAAACATCAATAATATTGTCTTACGTGGATTGAAAACCTCATAGTTATTTCAACATGGTGGTGGAATTTGACTAATAAAAATTCCACATTATTCAAAAAAAAAAAAAAAACACATATGAATATCTAGAATCAAAGTTCTAAAAATGAACTCCTTAATTATACATCTCTAATAGGTTAATAAGGGGCAAGAGCCATTTTACTAAAGTCACGAAGCCAACTAAGTCCGTTTGGTTACCAGGCATAACCAGTTTGGCATCACCTCATGAAATGACCAGCTAATACTTGGTTGTTTCATAAAGGTCACTTATAGAAGCTAAAAAGCCAGCATACAGGTTGCACTAGCTAACTTGGTATGGGCCGGTGTAAACTGCATTATGATTCATTGAAGTGCCATATTTGAGTCTTAGAGCATTGACTTTTGGATAAAAAGTGCATTTCTCTTTCCATCTAATATCCAAAAAGATGAAAAGGTGAAGTGAAACATGGAGGCAACATAAAGACAGAAGAAAAGAATGTGCATGCATTCACTATACTTTTTTTGTAAATAATGAGTTCTAAAAAGAGGATAATGATTATAAAGCATAAGAATTGCCACAATGATGATGCCAGACCAGCAAGTTGATAGATGTAGTTTAAAAAAGAATATTATGACTCCACCACCCCCCCCCCCCCCAACCTGCTAAAAAAAAGACCTGCATAGGGGCTAATTTTCACTTTTAGACTTTTTATGTTTTCTGAGCTTTTCTTGTTCTTGTTGTAATTTAATTTTGTCTTTAATTGCCATTAGGCTCAAAACTGCATGTCTTAAGCAGTATGCCAACTGACATGAATAAAGTATCATGATTCAGCCATGATAGGTATTGCAGCCTTGTCTGCTAGTTAGACCCTCGATTGAAGCATTAAACTTTATAATGTTACTACAAAGTCAATGCAGATTTGAATATTAACAAACTTATTTGCTGATATTATTATATCCGTAGCCATATCCGCAATTTTAAGTAGAAGACTTGAAAGACACTTGTTCCGCAGAATGAAACATGGGGCTAGCCTTTTGGCTATGCCATCTTTGAAGAAAGATTCAATACATTGATCAAGAAAGAAAGGGGGCACTAGATAGAAAGCATTTGTCCCTCCTAGCATGATAAAGAGGCCAGGCACCATCATACACAAGAATTGAATATAGAGAACCACCATGAAGGCACCCACCCATCATTAAAACACTTTGGGAAGATGCATAATTTTTAATCTTTACCAACCATATGTTGCTGTTGCTACAAAATTTCGACCCTCGCTAGAGTGGCTTGAGTGGCTAGAGTAGGTGGCACTGGATGTCCCGATGGCGAGATCTGCAAAACATCTTGACCGGAGGTGGCTCCAGTAGGGACTCTCCAATACTCAAGTTAGAACTCAACTCAACAGAAATGGAGCATGTGAGAGGAAAGAATTCTCGTACCTAAGGGTCCCGTTGAGACTCCTATTTATGGATATGGGCCAGAGCCGTTCATGGGACACTATCCATGGGTGGTCCCAACCAGATCAAGCGTGACGTGTAACATTTGTGGCCAAAATTTGTGGGATTGGGCGATTAAAGTTGCCTTATTTGAATCGTGGCCAACTATCGCAAAGCAATCGTGCAAATTTGAAAATAGAATACGAGAATCCCAGAGTAGATCGGGTTGAGCCGAGTTTAGGATAACGAGAAATTGAGTTTGGTTATCTGCAAGGTCAACGTCTGAAGGGGATTAGTAGTTGCCGAATTCAGGTGGGCTTGGAAGCCATCAACAGTAAGATAGGGTTTTTCCGAACTTGGAGTGGTTGGAGGTGATCGGTGGAGATCGAGAGACTGAGAGGTCGGATGGATACGAATCCAAAAGGAGGAAGACCATAGGCGGTAAGGTCAACAACCGCTAAGATCGGAGGGTGCCGAACCTAGATGGAACTGAAGTGGGGTTTGGTGGACCGCGCTCTCACCAAGCTAGGATCGATAGTCGTTGAACTCGGCAGGAACCGATCGCAATGAGGCCAGATGGGTATGAACTTAGAATGAGGGTTGCACGGGGCTCGATGCCCGCTGATCTCAACAGTAGAATCGATAGTTATCTAAAAAAACTAGAATCAGATTCAACCAAACTCACCAGTTCGGTGGTTAGTAGATAGTTGAAGCAAAGATTTGATTCAAAATTGCTATCTTCGGCAGGGACAATATTACCTCCAACATATGCCCCCGTGCTTTTGAGTTCGGGATCAGATAGGGTTCGGGCGAAGGGAGCATTCAAGTTTGGACCTACCAAGGGCATGCGGTACCGCTCAATCAGTCGAAGCAGTGCGTCTTTTTGAAAAATGGATGGGCGCGTTGCTACAATCATTACGAAAAGAAATCTCCTCTTTTAGTGTATCTCGAATTAAATGAGCCGCCTGACATTCCTTCAGGCATATCAAATCCTGCTAGCTGTCAACCTCCCATTGGTCAGGAGGGAGATTTGGTATCCCTGCCATATCGGCTTTTCTGTGCCCCATAAAAAGCGCTCTGGCGATTTCTTCTCTTTTTACACCATCAATTCTCTCCCAAGTTTCCTTTGACTTCTTCGGTCTTCGCTTCCGATTTCTCCGTCTACCACCGACACTCTCCGATCACCCCTTTGCTTTCTCTCGTCATCTGCAAGTCTGTAGGTTGATCTCCTTCGTCCTCTATTTTTTGTTCTTTTTTCAATTTTCTGCTTCTTTTCTAAGGATTTCTTCTTCTAAGGCTATCCGCACTGTCTTCTGAATCTTTTCCTTCTTTTTTTTTCTTTTTTACTTTTGTTCTTATAATCTAGCATTTTCCTCCCCTTTTTTTTTGTTGACTTCCATGGCTGGTTCCAGTTGTTCAATCAGGGACTAGACTTCAGAATCTTCTCCTTCAAAAGGAGACTCCGAGAGGTCCAGTTCCAAGCGTGGTGCTGGGCCAGTTTTCATACCAGATACCTTTGCTACTGTCCTGGATTCAGACGATTTGAGTTTTATTCAGGCTCAGTTCGGGATCCCTTCCGAGTATGAGCTTGAACTGCTGGGGCCGAGCAGTCGTGTTTGCACACCACCTCAGGGCGGCTCGGGCTTTATGAAGAAGCATTCTGGGTTGGGCTCAGATTGTCTATTCCTTCTTTCGTTCTTGAGCTCTTCCGATTTATGCATATCTCATTATTTTCAATCGTCTCGAACTCCTTTCATTTCATCATAGATTTTCTAGTTGTTTGTTTCTTTGCCAAAGTTCGACCCACCATTTCTCTTTTCCAGTCTTTTTATACCATCAAGAGGCATCCCACTGCCAATGACTGGTGGTATGTCTCTCCTCAAAGGAGGACCTCAGGTCTAATAAAGGGAGCTCCTTCCTCAATTCATAGGTGGAAGGAGCAATTTCTATTTGTGTTGAGCTCGTCAGTCGAAGACTGGGGGCTTCCTCACTGGGGTCGGCTTAGAGGCTCAATGTTTGAGGTCCCAAAGCTAGGAAAAGAGGACTCCGAATGTGCTAAAGCTTTGCGAGGGTACAAAATTCCTTCCTTAAGGCAATTGCTGTCGGAATAGTCTCTCTATAATTTCTATCTCAGCCCGGCCAACCCTAAAGGTGAGGATCTAGTTCATAGTTGGCTTTTAGCTCCTTTTCTTTTTCTGACCTTGCATTGATTTGTTGCAGAGATGAAGCCCGAGGAGTTGCAGTTGCCGAAAAAAGACATGAGGAAGAGGAAGGCCTCAAGCTCGGCGATTGGTCAAAAGAAGATTAAGGTGGCTGCTAAAGTGGTACTGGTTTCAGCTTCTGCCAAGACTGAGGTCATCCTAGCCTCTCTGGCACACTCGTCCGCTGACGTCGGTGACATCCGCCCCCCAAACTGGGAGTGATCAAACAGATAATTCGATTCGGACCTAGATCGCTCTTACGGGACTGGGTTCAAGTTTGGTTAGGGAGAAGGCTTTACCAAGCGACTGGAAGGTCGTCTGTCACGTAATCGAACAAGGCCTTCTCCTAGCCAAGCTTGAGAAGATTGAGGGGTTAAGTCTCTTCAATCAACAAAAGGAAGCCTTCACCTCGATCCTTAAGGTAAGTTCAGAGGAACTCTCCCTCTTCATTTTTTTTCTTTTCTTTCATCTTCTTCTCTATTTTGTTCGTAGCGAAGCCATTGCATAACCGTTTTCGCAAATACGATCAGAGCTGTTAGGTCGGAATTGGCCGAAGTTCGCGAGAAAGTCGATGCTGAAATAGGGCGTCTGAAGGAGGCACTCACGAAAGCAGAGGCCGAGAAGGCGAAGGCTGAGTTTGATAAGGCGGCGAAGAAGAAAAAGAGGGAAGCAACAAAGACCAAGGTCACGAAGATAGAAAAAAGAGTCGAGGATCAGATTGCCAAGACCGGGCGGCTCATTATTGAAGCTTTCAAAATTGCTCCCGAATTCACCAAAATAAAGGTCAAGTTTGGGGGAGGCTTTTGTGGCTGGTCAAGAGCTGTGTCTGTGGAGGGTTGCTGAGCGTCATTTAGAGTGAGATCTTTCCTTCTTGGACAATGATGAAGAGATAGACGATCTGGCTGTAGGGATCAAAGTTCTGTCAGCCGTAGAACCTCCTTCTGAGTTGGCAATGGACGAGGTACTTGACCCTACCGTATCCAAAGTCCAGCAGCTGTTGCTACCATCGCCGCTGGTGGTCGGGGAGTCCAGCCAACTTATCACCAACGCTCTGAATTCTTCAGTCACCCCCAATCCGAGGTCGGGGAGGCTTAAACATTGTATTTTTTCTTTTTATTTCTTTCGTTGTAAAAAACTTTCATTATCAATGAAATGAAATTGACTTTACCTCACACCAAATTTTAATTACCGACTCAAATGTATATTTTTCAAGCAAATCAGATCTTTATGGATATTGCGGTCGTCCTCCTGTCTACTTTCGTGCCAATCCTTTGTCTCATGCTGTACCGATCAAGGTCCATCTTGAAGCACTTGAAAAAGAGGCAAGTCAGGCAAAGAAGAAAGCCGTCGAGGCTGAACAAAAACTTTCAAAAATGAAGAGCTTTGACACGACCTTGGCAGAAATCGAGCATTTAAGGTCAGCATTTTGGCCAACCACCCAAGCACATATTGCCAAGAGGAATCAGCTAATTGAAAGGTGAGAAAGATTGGCAGAAATTGCCGAGGAAAAGACTTGGAACTTGGCAATGAAGGTAGCTTGGCTGTGGAATGAACTCCGTTCGGTGCGAGAGAGAATTTTGGCTTTGAAGTGATATATCAATTCTAACAAGACTGCCAAAGAGGCCAAGTGGGGAGCTGCCGAGGAAGTCACCCGACTTTGGAACCAATTATGCTTTGCCGAAGAGTAGATTGCCAACCTTTGGCGCCACTTGCGCTCTACCGAAGAGCAAATTGCCAACCTTGAACGCCAGTCTAGTGAGGAAAGAAGCATTCCAACTGAAACAAGACACGTGCCGAGTACCAGGAGATCAAGCATCGGCCATGACAAGAATGAGTTGACCTCAGTCCGGAATGTTGTTGTCAATCTTTCTAAAATTTTGAATAAAGACGGAGCCGAACTGACCCAACTCTGCATTAACTTGGTGATGAGTGAAGCAGCTAATAAGAAATCCAAAGCCGAACTAGCGCAACTTCGCGCTGACCTGGTGAAGAGTGTAGCAACCGACAAGAAATCCAAAGAGGTAATTAAACGATTAGAGAAGTTACTACTCATGATTCGACGTGCTACGACTCTCGAGGTGGGTGATGTATCAGCTGTGGCACGTGAGGCCGGGTTCGAAGAGTGTGGGCGCTTAGTCAAATAGCTTTTTTCTGAAGTTGACCTATCTTTGCACGAGATTTCAAGATCAGAGCAAGTTGTGTTGGATATCGTTCCATTAAGATCATTGCCGCCAGGGATAGCTAGGAATACTTGATCAAATTTCTTATAATTTTTTTCCTTTTTATTGCCCCTGTGAGGTCATTGTAATTTGGGTTTGTACTTCAGCAATAAAAAATATTTTTTGAATTCTTTTGAGTTTAGGGAACATCCGAAGTCATGCCCACGTAGGGCGACATTAGATGTACTTTGATGTCATGCGAACTTAGGTCTTTTAGGAGCTTCCCCATCTTGTTCTTTCCGATCTCTCTTATTTAGGAATGGGGTTTTCCATTCGACTTTGTTTAAGAACAATTTTTCCCTCGATCTTCCTCGATTAAGAACGAGGATTCTTCGTCTGACCTTGTTTAGGAACAAGATTTTTCTCCGATTTTTCTCGTTTAAGAATGAGGGTTCTTAGTCCGACCTTATTTAGGATCAAGGTTTTTCTTTATCTTCCTCGTTTAAAAATGAGAATTCTCCGTCCGACCTTGTTTAAGAATAAGATTTTTCTCCATCTCCCTCGTCAAGGTTTTTCTCCATCTCCCTCATTTAAGAACGAGGATTCTTCATCCGACCTTGTTTATGAACAAGGTTTTTCTCTGTCTCCCTCGTTTAAGAATGAGGGTTCTCCATCCAGATTGCGCTTTGTCAAATGACCAAAGTCAAATTGTAGGAGTCACATGCGACTATCTGGAAATTACTTTAAACAAAAATTGTCATATGAAAATGGAGCCTTTTTTCGACAAGCATTGAAATTCTGCAGCAATAGAAATGGAGCACGCGAGAGAAAAGAATTCTCATACCTAAGGATCCTGCAGAGACTCCTATTTATGGATAAGGGTCGGAGCTATTCGTGGGGCGCTATCCATGGCTAGTCCCGACCGAATCGGGCGTGACGTATGACGTTTATGGCCGAAATTTGTGGGATTTATGGCGGTTAGATTCGTCTAATCTGAATTGCGGCCAGCTTTCACAAGGCAATCATACAAATTTGAAAATGAAAAATGGAAATCCCAGAGTAGATCGGGTTAAGCCAAGTTCAGGATGACAGGAAATTAAGTTCGGTTATCTGCAAAGTCGACATCTGGAGGGGATCGGTAGTTGCCGAATTCAAGTGGGCTTGGAAGCCATCAATAGTGAGATAGGGTTTTCCGAACTTGGAGTGCATTGGAGGTGATCGTTGAAGATTGGGAGATCGAAAGATCGGATGGATACAAATCCAAAAGAAGGAAAACCCCAGGCAGTAAGGTCAGCTACCGCTGAACCCGAGGGGTGCCAAACCTAGATGGAACTGGAGTAGGGCTTGGTGGACCATGTTCTTTCCAAGTTGGGATTGATAGTCGTTGAATTCAGCAAGAGCCAACCGCAATGAGGCTAGATGAATATGAACTCAAAATGGAGGTTGCACAGGGCTCGATGGCCGCTGATCTCAGTAGCAGAATCATCAGTTATCTAAAAGAACTGGGATCGGGTTCAGCCGAACTCACCAACAAGGTTTGGTGGTTAGCAGGTAGTTGAAGCAGAGATTTGAGCCAAAATTGCTATTTTCGACAGGGATGATTTTACCCCCAATAGTTGCCATTTTTTTATCAACAAATTTTTAGATAGATTATTAAGACTTTTCCTGTAAATATCATCTCATCACTGACTCCAATCTATATTAATCAAATCACAGGACAACTAGTAAATTATAAATGAGAGCCATTTTTAAAGTCCCCGTATGAAGAATTTGAACATGAGGCAGGAAAACTTTGTAACCTCCAAAAGGGAAAAAGTTTACATCTAGATCCTCCAGAAAAAGGCCTTGGATCCCATCTCCAATGTCTTCAGCCAAGCTTAAAAGCCTTCAAGGCCACCAAAATAAATGCATTAGAACAACTGATAGGAATATATTTTCTTATCTTGCTTTAGTTGGAGAGTAGCAAATTTATGAAGTTTATACAAATTCAATGCTTCTTTACGGTGAGAATTTGGAGACAAAGGAACTAACTACTATTCTTATTAGAAGTCAGAGGTGGTTTAGGATTGTTTAGTGGAACGAGTGTGGGCTCTCTTTAGGCATTGAGCGTATTGGTGCCTGACCATGACAAAAGAGAAAGTGAGAACTGCTTTGCTTTTTTAACCATGACTAGGACCATTAAAGTGGCAAGCCTTATAAAATTCTATTTGGATGTGGAGTTGTCACTATAAATTATAGTCTCAATTTGTTTTTGGCTTCATTTTATCTCACAGTCATGATACCAACTTCAAGATCTAACGGCCTTGATTTCTTCATAGAACTGGGTAAATTAGAGCAATAAGAGAGAAAGCAGTTCTTGCAAGAGAGAGCTTTGCAAAATGAGAAAAATAAAGCAGCATTTTGCAAGAGAAAGCTAGAGAATGGCTTCAGCAATGAAACAGGCTAATGGTTACTTCAAGCAAAGTGTAAGATTTAGTAGGTGATCCCTTGTATTGACAATATTTAGCAAGAGGAAGGGTTTCTTCCAAGGGAGTGGAGAGAATTAGTCCAAGTAGTGAAACATTGTACAGAAGTTACTGAACTATGAAACAGAATAGTTGAATGCAGATTTTAATCTTCTTCCTACCTGGCTAAGGAGTTTGGGCTTGTCGGTAGAAGAAAATATTATCTCATAAATTGGGACATGTTCAACATTCTGCCTGCACATAAGAAATAATTTTGGTAAGTACAACTACAAAGTCTTCCGAGCATGTTAACAAGCATAATTATCGCATCCATTGGCACCATAAAATTATCTTGATCAGCATGAAACTCCACAAATACATTCCATAGGAACATAACGATTACTTATACTAGAAAAAAAAATTAGCTTGCAGTGAAAATTATAGTATTTCTTTCCACTTAAAACTTAACTTCAGAGGGAGGAATGGGGTAGCTGCATCGTTCGTGTTGCTTTATACCAAATCATGTGCATAACCATAACATGAAACCAAGAAACAGCATTGGTCTGCGATATCTTCCCAACCACTTATCATGATATCCATTCTGTTATACTGATTCATGAACAGAGGAGCTGCAGAATTGTAGTCTAGAGTTGAAAAACTGTTTCTCACTAGCCTATTTTGTCTTAGTTTTCCTTTTATATTCAGTTTTCCAGGCATACATGATGGAACAAAGGCCTCAGAACTGTACATATGCATCTATCTAAGATGAACTCCCAAGTTGACTTATCTCCTTTTTAATCATTCTCTTTAAGTACATGCATATGGTTAGAAAACACTTCCAAGATGATCTTTTCTCTTTAG
Source organism: Cocos nucifera (assembly GCA_006176705.1). Classification (NCBI taxonomy): domain Eukaryota; kingdom Viridiplantae; phylum Streptophyta; class Magnoliopsida; order Arecales; family Arecaceae; genus Cocos; species Cocos nucifera. The sequence goes on from QRFJ01000061.1 coordinate 3,107,714, forward strand.
AATACTAACTCCATTGTTTCTCAAAAATTATATAATCATAATTATAGATATAGAATAAAGAAAATGAAAAATGACTAAACATCAAGAAGAATTCAACAACTCAATTACATCATTTTCTGTATAGAAAGTCCTTTTAAATATACACAATTTATCGCCAATACACAACACATTGAAAGAGACCATGGAACTTAACAAAAATTGCATAAGATCCAGGTGCATATCTAGATATGGTAAACATGTGGTTTACAAAATAGCTGAGCATGAAAATCATATAAGTTTTGAAGTAAATATTAACCTTGCAGAAAGAGCCTCCATTGGATATCTTTCTTCCATGTCTTCAGCATTCTTTCTCACATTCAAATTCAAGTCTTCCAGCTTTGAGCAAGGTTCAAAGTCAATCCTGCAACCCCTGTTTCTACTCAATAAATTACCATCAATAATCATCAGGCGGGCGGTATACAATTGCATTCGCATGTCAACGCAAGCAAAGCAAAATTTCACAAAGAAGATATATAAATCTGCAATAACAAGAGCAGCACCTTGAGAACTGTATCATTTGCGGCCTGAAGATGAAATTCTTGAAAATTGTAATAGGAAAATGAGATACTAGAGAGGTAGAATACCTCAAATTTAGATGCAGATCTCCATCTTCACTATTATCACATCCATTTGAAGAGGTACCAACTCTTGTTGTTTGTTGCAGATCATCATTCCCATCCACTTTAGTCTGAATATATTACCCAGTATGACACAAATTGGGAAATGATCTTGAAAGGCATTGCTTAGGGGCACCATTAGATTAAAAAAAATGAAAGGCCCGAAATCCCAAACACATGGTAGAAAATGTGCATGAAACATTTGTTTCATGGCAATATTAATAATCATAATGCTCCTCCCATGACTGAATGTCATATATATGTGTCCCATGTTTGTCTTTCTGCATGCATGTGTACATTTGTGCACATACAAACACACATACAATTGCAATGTTCTTGCACCCAAGTTAATGACCACAAATTAAAATGCTGTCTTAGAAAAACTGTTGATGAATCAACAAAATCTGAACATGTGCCACAAGCTACAGTGTAGGCCAGGTTACTAAGTGAAAATGACCTACCAATAATTACACATAATTATCAATGTTTGAGTCAAATGACTAGTCAGATACCAAACCCAGGCTGATCTTCCCTCACAGGCTTTCAGCAAAAGCCACAATCTTGCTCTGAAATTTGTTTTGACAAATGCAAAGTGAAAGAGCAGTAAATTCCACCAAACCAAATACAAAGGATACAACATCATCCATGTTTGCTTGTTCATGATGTATGAGGTTTCATTTACAATTAGTGAACAAGTGATGACTCCAGCAATTATATTTGTTACATTGACTCTAGAATACTGAACAATATGACGAGCTAGATCAGAATGTTTTCAGAGAACTTGCAGTGGGATAAAGGAAGTGATGACATGCTATTGGGCGGTCATGTGGTTGGTGATTGCTAAAGCAAAAGGATTAAAAAAAAAAGGACTGTTGTGAAGCAGGAATTTATTTTGTTATTTTCTTATTTAAACCTGATAAAATGTTGAGATTTAGAACAGTAGATGTTACATCTTTTTAGGTAATGGATCATAAGAATTGAACCAAATAGAATGTAGGACTAAATGGCTTAGCACATTAAAGAGTAACTGGGGAATGTCCTTTCAGGTTCAAAAATGAGGATCTTAAGATATGTGCATGTGTAAAATTCTGTGGTGGAATGATCAGCTAAGAAAATCCAGGTAAGGGAGGTTCACTTTTTAAACAATGCAAAGAAGAGGAGATATCAATTTAAGGTGAAGACAGATGCCAAAATCTAGTTATGCTAAATATTGAGCATATAGTAATTCATATCTACATGATTGGTTTGTTCAAAGGGAGATGATAATGAAACTTATAATTTGCCAGAACGAGGGAGTTGAAATCTAAAGGTACTTATTATGTTCAATGCATTAAAAGTGAGGAGAATTAGATCTTGCTGAGATATGAGAAACTTACATTGAGAAGTTATTTTCGACAAGGATTACAAAAGTCTGGAAGAGGTACAATGATGAAGTTATTAACTTTCTATTCATTCACTTCCACATTAGACGTAAAATGAAGTTGGCCAGCTACCTTATTTAATAAGATTTTGAAAATCAAAAAAAAAAAAAAAAAGTCAGTTGATTGGAGGACAAGTATCACCTACCAAGTAAAAATATCTACAGAACTACTTCAGTTATAATTGAACTAACTCATGAGCCACCATGGAATCATGGGAAAGAGCAATCAAACAAAGATTTTTAGAAAAATGAAAAGAATGTTCTAGAATCAGTTTTGCTTTTACTATCTTCTTACATGGGTTACAATGAGAGGAAGCAATACAAGCAATCTTCTTACAAAGGTCATTGATAGAAAATATGGTGAAAAATGAAAGAGTCTGTATATGGTCTTTATTGACTTGAGAAAGCTTATGGTAGGGTAACAAGAGAGATTATATTGCAGCCCGTAGGCCTTAAGAAGGGAATCTTTTCTTCAACAGTACAATGACAATGTTGAGGACATCTATCCCAGAGCAATAACAAACATTAGGAGTTGTTATTGGCATGACATGTATATTTCCAGTCATTGTGGCTTACACAAGGATCATTAATAAACTTAAGTCATTTTACATTTGTCATAGATGAACTTATTGCTATGATGCTAATTTATGAGAAATGCAGGAGATTAGGTTCTAAATTGGGTTTATTGAAGAAAGCCTTCAAGGTGAGGGCTTAAAATCAGCACAATGCAGCATAATCCTATGAATGTGACTAAATTTCACAGGAGTATAATTTAGGTAATTTTAACTCAGGATATTTTTTGTTATCTTCTTTGCTTTTCTTTTAAAAATTAAGGGAAGCTTTCTGAGAGACCATAAGTGGATAATTTGATGTCGCTAAGGACATCAACTTAGAGTCTTAGTTCGGAAAAATGGATAAATAAGAGATCTCATGGATAATGTAGAAGCATATACTTTCAGTCAAGACAAGAATAGGCTTCTGACTCTTTCTAGGAAAAAAGGAGCCTGAATACGTATTCAAAGAAACAAGGGAATCCAACCAAAAAGGGAAAAGGAAATGAAGGAAGAATAAAGAGAAAGGAAACAAGGGGGGAAAAAGAGGAAGGAAAAGACATGAAAGGTTGGATAAGTAAGAGACAGAAAATGGGGAGAAAATTGCAGTATTTTGGCTGCAGAATGAGGTTTCCAGCTATCTTAAGCTCATTTTCCTTATCTTTCTGGTTCTACTTTTAGACGACAAGCCCAACCTTGAAAGGATTTTGAAAATATGGTTAGAAACCTTTATAAATTGACCAAGTTTAAATTGAGAATGCTTTGTCAGATTGAATATCAAATGGTGTCACATTCAGTATGTTTGTCATATCAGGTATAAATTAATCTAATTTTCTAGATTTCCCCTGCTCTCTCTTGCATGATGGATTATACAGTCTTTATGCTATAGTATCCATCCAGAATTCTGCACATTACATCTCAGATATATCTCCCTACAAAATTTCAGTATCCATATTTGAACACTAACTCAAAGATACACAATTATTTTTCTATGCCGCAGGCTTTCTTTTTCATTTTCTTTTTTTTTTCTTGCCTGTGTGTTGATGGATTTCCATTATCCACAACTCTGTTTGACTTTTAATATTGAGATAGTATTGACTTCAATGATCAGTCTAATATTAGGCTTTTGCAGGAATCCTTCCTCACCAAATACTAACTACCAAATAATTACACTACATAAGTGCCTAGCACATATTTCAAGTGCTTCCTATAGTCTGAGAGCTGGCTACATGTTTTTCAACTTTACAGATAATCCTTAGCCTACACCATGATAAGGAAAAGTAAGCATTTACCAGTTCTAGAAGAAATTGAATGCAACATTATTCAGCAGGAAAAATCATAAACAAAATGCCATAGCAAGAAGATGTTCCAAAGCTGAATAAGTATCCAAAAATGATATCTAAAAATAATTTGCAGTAAAGTTCAAATATACAATTAAAGTATAAACTAAAATAAAATTACTTCAAAGTTTGGCTAAGCAAAAACTTTATTGAAGGTCAGGGAAACAGAATTTCTGATTCAAATCTCATTATAAGTAGACTTAATCACTCTGTACCTTCATATAACGGACATGGAAGATCGGGCGCTTTTCTGGGTCCTTGGCTTCTTCAAGAATCTTCATATGCAACAAAACATCTCCCACTCTATCCATATTCACATCCACTGCATAACTGAAGAATACATGAAAGACATGCTAATCAGTCTCCATCTAGAACAAAGAACTGAATCACTCACATCCCACAATTCAAAATATCTCACTATAAACAACATGGTAACTAACCATCAATTCAAGAAACCGCAAGAAGTCTTTTTTCTTCAATAATTTTATGAACATAAATCAAATATTCATCAAAGTTATATCAACGGATCCAAGAAAAAAAGATAAAAGAACCCCAAAAGAAGTTCTTCGATCTTAGCCAAACAAAAACGCTAAAAAGGCCAAGAAAAATCAAGAATCAGGAAACTAAAACCAACTACTTCTTTCTAAAATGATAGAGCAAATCAATTAGAGCGGAGTAATTGGGGAAACAAAAAGCTTAAACTGGGAACTACACTGTTAATTACATGAACTAATAAGACCCAATTCAATCAAGAAGTCGAGCAAACGGGAGAGAAGACGAATCCAAGAACTATGTTCCGATCAAGAAACAAGCACAGCACCTCAGGGGAAGCCGGGTTAAGTGGGTTTCAAGCTGATCCAGGAGGTCGGAACTCGAGGTGGCCTCCTCGTTCTCGCTCTCGAGTAGCCTCGCTACCCTCGTGTAGATATCGTGGCGGATGTCGTGGCCGACAAAGGGCCTCGCCGGAGACGAGCTCTCGCCTTCCCCTTCCTCCATCTCCGGCAACAATCGAACTAGGAGAAGCCCATTGATTCCAAGAACTCCGCGCTCAAGCCAAGCTAGGGTTTTAGAGAGAGAAGGAGAGTAGAGAAAGAAAGAAGGCAGGGGTATCTTTGACGGTTAAGAGAATCTCCTCCCGAGATAGAGGGTTAACAATTTTATATAGCTGCCGGAAGACCGCCGCGGGTTAGGTGGGAAACATAATTGCTGCTGCTGAATGCAACAGAGACAGTTGGACGTTAAGATTCGTATTTTGCGTGCGATGCAACTAAGGAGTTCTGCACGAGCGTCAAACTCTGACGTGGACAAAGTTCAACCCATGCAGGACTAAAGGTTTTCGTGGGACGACGGAGCCGAACCACAGGACGGAAGAAAGGTGGCTAGTTGGCGTTTGTGGAAAGTTCCAGGAGGAAGGAGGGACCGTAAACGTTGGCAAGCGATAAAATGGTTCAAGTTTTCGTGAACAAAGGGCGGGGGTGGGGGGTGGAAAAATTAAAAGGTAGATTGGATAAAGTGAGAAATCTGTGATTCGAGGTTTGGGTGGTTTAGATTTGGCAGCGAACATCGATAGTGGCACATGAATTGGTGACGCGTGTCCACCGAATTAGTTGGGAACATCTGACAGGGATGTGGCAGTAGATTAGGCGGTGATAAAGCTGCTTTTCTCATTTGAACCAAGCAGCAAGTGCCTGACCGAGGACATAGGAAATTACCTCGGGTTTTGTCAGAGTTTAAGCACGCCGGAACGTCCAATGAACCAGGCATAAATCCTAGCCGTCAAAATTCGTAATTACTAGTGGATTTGTTTTCTTTTGTTAGAGAGCAAATTTATGAATATTTAAAGGGTTAGGTGGGAACGATTTTTTCTTTTTTTTAAAGATAAGATGGGAATGATTCCTTTTGCTCTGCCTGTTAGAGATTTGCCTTTGTGCAGGGAGAGACTTTCTTGGTTATATTAAAAAATATATTTAATATTTAATTTGTTGCTGCTTGCTATTTAAATAATAATAATAATACTAGATTGGTCCTTAAGAGTTGTGTAGTTGACCTTCTATAGTGCCAACTGGTATTATATAAATGGCTCGCATATAAGTCAAAAAATGGTATCATTTATACTGCATGAAGTCCACAAGAGGATTTCAGGATGGCATTTCAAACATGTCTGAAAATCTCTTAGCATGACGCCAAGTTTGTGCTAAATAAATAAAAAGATAACACTGCTAATAATAAGTTACAAATCAAATACCAACATCTATTTATCCAAAATTATGTCATTACATACTGCAAAGCGAAAAAGAGATGTGGTAAGAGATGGAGAGAGTAACAAAAAAAATTAATTAAGGGAAAAAAGTGGAGGGAATGCAAATTCCAAGAAAATAGCCAAAATACAGTGAAAATAGATGGCTGAGTAAGAAAAGAGCTTTTGAAGAAACAATTTTAGTACAATAATTCAAAATGAAAAAAAAAAAATCTTAATTCTCTATATTACATTTGTTTTTAAAGAAAATTATATTAATTCTACCCAACCAAATACTCCAGCAACACGAGCAACAAGAGCACACCAACCTAACCATCGAGATTTTTATAAAAACCTTTTTCTCTAATCCCACTTGATAGGCCCAAATGATTGAACAATAGTAGTGTTGAGCTTGTTAACAAAGTAATCTAGATGCTCATGAAACAAGAGCAATTAATAAAGAAAATAATCGATGTTTTTATTTTCAAACTTACAGAGAGTGTACATAGTAAGTATAGGCTGATTCTTGTTTCATGGATTTTCAACTAGGCAACTTTCCTTCTCAAAAGATAGTACAATACTTTTATGTTTGTTGTAATAGAAACGGCCAAATAATTAGATATTTCATCATAATTAAGAGTCACACGATAATTATTGATCACAAGGGCTCCATATCTTTACCATCCCCAATTTACTTCATTTGCTTATAAACTTAGATTTACTTCTTGCAGTTCATTAAAAAGCTAAAAGATCTCAAAATTAAATAAATCTATGATATTATTTATAAATTGAAAATTTCAATGTTGCAAAGTAAGAAGAGCATACTTAAAGATAAATAAATAAAATATTTCATCAGAAGTTATGAGAGTTGTGAGCACACTAGAAGGAAAAAGAACTTATTAACCATCTTCCTGTATAGCCCATAGAATAAAGCTTCACCAACACCAACACAATTAGAGTTTTTAGGTGAAACCATTTTCAGCATATCCGATGTTGAATTAGATTTTCAAGATATCTTGAATTATCCAAAATGGAACATGAATAAGGGAGAAAAATAATAAGAGATGATGGGTGCCTTACAGCAGATAAAGTCATCCATAGAAAAGTTTATTATAAAGACTCCGCAAACCAACTTGATGAGGAAGTTGCATCAATATGAGGGAGCACATTGCAACCCTTGATACTCTTCAATAAACAAATACCACCCACTCTCCTCAATAAAAACAAATATAACCTAGACTAAAGGCTGAATGAGTTTTTTATAATCCTTCTTACTTTAGATGAGGCCTTGTATAAGGCTTTGCGACTAGAGAGCAATCGCCATCCAATTGAGAAGGCCGGCTTCTCAAGTTAAGGGATCTTCCGATCACCCCACAAACCAATCCTTATCATATTGTTAGAACAACTCCCACTTGCTAGTACTAAAAGAGATGGAGTAGGTACTAACTAAATCAAACATGGAGTAGGTTGACTTCTTTAGGTGTAAGACCTAAGGCCACTCTCTCAATTGATGCCTCACTAGTGGTCTTAACTACTTCAGTCAAATAGAGCCATCTATGAAGTCTAAATGAAGAAAAGACCCCCGGTAAAAAACCCTTTAAGTAAAATCCAATATAAAGGAAGATTTGGGAAATAAAGTGGTATCCAAAACTGAATTGCCCTCCTTAATACTACACAAGTTACTTGTAGCATCAGATGAAGAAGAAAAAGAAGACTGGTATATAGACCACATGTTCTATAGGAATGCCGAATACCGTGGAAGAAAAGCTTATCTAATCATCAATGGTCATTATAATATGAACATGGCATCCAAAAAACTTGGGAAGAAGTTGCTAATTAATAATGAGAAGCACCTTGGTCTCTACAAAGTTGCATGGGTAGACTACTGCACCTTGCTTGTGAATCAAAAGGTCTGATCACCATATATCGGGGTCAAGAGTACAAGGAAGAAGTCAGCCTTTTTAGATGCTTCTTGTGACCATTAGCCATGTCTTGCTAGGGAGAATCAATACCTCCATCTTCAAGTTGAAAGTAAAAGAAGCAACTATCGAACCTAAGCAAGAAGATCTTGTGTCATCTAAGAGAAGCTGGAATCTGCACCTAAAGCTTTTTAAAACTTGACCAATATCGGGGAATTTGAAAAGGAAGGAAAGAAGATAGGAATCTATACATTGGTAGCAAAGAAGAATGGAAGTTAAATGAAAGACCATATTTTCCAGTAGCAGTGCAAGAAGTTTTGAAGAATTTAATGATTTGACTCCTGAAAAAATGCCAAATGGACCGCCATCATGTAAGAGGAGTCTAGCAGAACAAGAAGAATAAAGTGAGCACATGGATAGCTATTTAGAGAAAGGGTTTATAAGGGAGAGCCAAGTCCTTATGTTGCTCCTGCTTAATTAGTACTTAAGAAAGATGGTTCGTGGTAGGAATGCATTGACAGCAGAGCAATCAACAAAATCACCATCAAATACCAATTTTTGATCCCAAGGTTGATGATATGCTAGCTATAATGTCAGGATCTGCAATGTTTTCTAAGATATCTACTACTTAAAGGTCAAGCTACATATACTTCAGTATTCCATGAAGGTAGTACGCTAACAGTCCTGCATTCAACGTACGTGGATTGTTGATTGTATTGAAGGAAAAAGGGTCACTATATTCCTTTTTTCTTTTTTTGTAATTTTCTATCAAATGCATGTAAATTTATAGTTTTTTTCTCATTTTTCCTCTCACATGTCCGTTATTAAGCTACTTGTGTTTATAATAGAAAATCACCGTCATCCAACTCAAATTCCCTGCAACCATCACAATGAGAATTAAGATCTTGAGTCTATGGTGAATGGCAAGTAATGTGATAAATCTATAATGAATGGTGCCATATGGGAAGAAGAACTTTTTAACTTTTGGTAGTCCATTATAATGAATGTGTTTATTTTTGGAAAATAACAACATCGCTGACTTCCTTTAGAAAAGGGTAACAAGTCTGTTGAACATGCGATAGATATAGTACTAACAGAAAAGTGGCTTGCACGTTAGAGATTGGACTAAATGTTTTAGTTTATCATGCCAAGTGCATGGCCATCATCTCCATCGGAGCAGGCTTGCTTTAATTTTCTATACGCATCCGACGGGCAAATCACAGAGTTGCCTGACCTGGCGACCCTATCCGCGAAAGGATGAAGCCATTCTAAATTGCCCAACCACCCCACTTTTTGTTGCCTCCGCGTCGGATAATGCGCAAGATTTGCAAGAAACTTTGCCATTTTAGTGGAAGCGGCACGGAGAACCTGAATCATATTGCTTCCCACCGAAAGTTACGGTTTCTCACTTTTTAAACCAAGGTAACCATTTTAGTTAGAATTCTTTAGACTGGGACTATTCCAAGGATTACAATTTTCACGGCTTCCTTGTCACATTTACCGTTTTCCCATAACGACGGAATGCCCCAAGACATTGAGATGGGATATCTTTCAAGTACCCAATCGGTACTTCTTGGAACCCTCCCCTCCCGATCCTACGTATCAGAATGGAGAGGGACAATGCATCCTATTCTATAAAAAGTTAAGGATGGCTCCATCCTACGAAATTTAAAATCTTGTTTGAATTATGCATGATAGATGCACGACAAATTCCTCAATCTATCGGCTAAGCAAGAACGGGTATAAAAAGATTGGCAGGCCCAGAAGACAGTGACACCAACTACAGACAGTGCCTCAACCAAAAAAAAAAAAACTACAGACAGTGGAATTTGGTTAGACGAGCACGAAAACTTGGCGTGCAAATTTACGTCACCTGTCGTTTATTCTTCTGGCAATCTGTCCTTTTTCTAAGATCGGGGCAACTTTGTGTTTAATGATCTATTAAAGAAAACACAAATACAGATTTATCATTGTCTCGACTCTCAATATTAATCCGAATGATATAACTGTTCATCTCCCCTCTCATCAGTCTCAAGATATTATCATGCAGGACATCAATCAGGTTCGTGGGAACAAAAGCTGTAAGGCAAAAGAACTGTCGCATTGCCGCTTGTGATGTAATCGCTGCTCTGTCCATCTCCGATCTTCCGTGTGCATTTTGGCACTTCATCATCTTTGTTTTGATACAAATAAGCAGCATGGCTTGAGGGGGCTCCAAAGGAGTCAGAGTCCTATTCACGCAGAGCAGAACTTTAAGGGGAAAAAAGATGAGATCTGACGAAGGACAAATATATTTCACTCAGCCAAAGTTTCACAACCATTTCCTAGGGTCTTAAGGCTTCGACCAAGTCACAAGTCTTGTGAAATATAATTTAAATGGATGCAGAATATATAGGAAATGACCATGGATAGTTTTTTTTTTTTTTTTTTTTTTTTTTTTTTTTTTTTTTTTTTTTTTTTTTTTTTTTTTTTTTTTTTTTTTTTTGTTTTTTTTTTTTTTTTTTTTTTTTTTTTTTTTTTTTTTTTTTTTTTTTTTTTTTTTTTTTTTTTTTTTTTTTTTTTTTTTTACCAAAAAAAAAAAAAAAAAAAAAAAAAAAAATACAAAGGATACCAAGATGTCATGATAAAAACAAGCCTTCATCTTACTTCTTGCAGAATTTATGACCATCTAGTTTTTAAATATATTATTACAAGAATAAAGAAGCATCTATATATAAGTCTGAACTACTGTTTATCAACAATATACAAACATACAAATGAAAAGAAACTCAAGATTCTTATTATGCATTTTGATATGTTAAAGCATCTGTCAAAAAGTAACTTCACGAAAAGCATCTGGTGAGAGATTTTGCCATACAGAAAATTATGTAATCCCACTCTTATAGACAAGGATCACCCAAATATTTTTCCTGACAGATAGATGGCATCAGCAGGTCTGCTGGTCAGGTCAGATACATTAGCAACTGCTCTTCATTGATTGTAACTTAAACTATCTTATACTCTTACATGCTGCAGCACAGCAGCATGGAGTCATTAACAAGATAAATGCAGCATCCTGAGATCCACTCCATTGCCCTCCAGAGGATGGCGACCATGATCTCACAATCAGCATCAGCAAACAATGAGATAATTTGACAATTTCAATTTCCCCTCTCAGGCTTTACAAAGTACGTCCATATCTTTCTCCATGACATCCTGATCATATTGTTAAAATATCAAAACAGTATATTGATTCAATGAAAAGAATGTGTCAGTAATCATACAAATAATAATGGGTGTGTGTGTCTCCTGCATTTTTCGGTTTTCACGGTAACTACGAGATCTTTAAAAGATTAGACTTTAAAAAAAATGGAAAAGTTATATTGTGCTCCGAATGGTAATAACCGCACATTCTCATCTAACATACTACAAGTATTGTTGTTGCATACTTGGTCTCAATTTTGATAATGAACCCGTGTTCTAGAAGGATAGACTTGGAAAAAGAAGTCAACCAGACACTAATAAAAATCAATTGAAGTTATACAAAATGACGAAATACAAGAAAATAGGAAGCAAAGGAACAAATGAAATAACAGTGTGATACAGTTTTCTGCAGTCCTTAACATGCTAGATGCAATACACGTTCTGTAAAGAACATCGGAGTTTCAAAAATTGAATGAGGATGTTCTTGGCCTCCCACAAGTTCTAGTAAGTTATATGTTTCAGCTGGGCCGACATATCACCTGCCTAAATCACAAACTTTAATTTGTGAGAAAAGCATATACGGAGGATGGTTGTTTCTCATGATACATTTTTTTGCTTCTAGTTGTAATGGAAGAGAACGAGAGAGACGGTAGGAGGGAAAGTTAGAAATGTTCAAGAATCTCAATGCTTGGCTACTTTAGGGGAAGATCCAAATGTGAAGGTAATGACTGGCAGAAAACTAATTGGTGATAAAAGTGAATTCATTTTATGGCTAAAAGCAAACCCATGCTTTGGTAGTATTATGGCCATGGTCTGCTGTACTGCCTCATACCGCCAGATATGGTGCATGCCATACAATACCAGGAGGAAACCGATATGAAACTCTACTTCAAGTCGGCACCAACCCTGTACCAAGGTGTACTGACCTTTATCGAGGTGTATCGAGGTATTTATCGACCCATACTGAAGCGTATCGACCCGTATCAAGGTATATCGAAATGAAAATTAAGAAAAATAATTTGGGAGTTATTTCAATACAAGATGGATATCGCACCGTATCGACCACATTGTATTGAACATATAAGGTACCAATATGATATCCATTACCAAGATTATGGACCTTGATTGCAGCTCAAGGCAATGAAAGGACTATTGTCCTACGTTTCTAAAAGCAGTTGTAGTATGCAGGTGGCTAAGAGACCACCTAAAATAGGTGTGGCTGTTCATGCACATGCCTGAGGAGGTTTAATTAAAAAGCAGCTATAACTTTTATATAACAAGAAAATCAATATAAAAAGAAATGAAAGGAAAAAAACTAGGGAGAACTTAAGCGAACATTATACATGTAGATAAATAATTATATTAATGTAACCTGGTAGCTTATAGATTGCAATTTTTTCCAATCAAATTATACAATAATAACTAATCATATAAAAGAGAAACATACTCATATTTTAAAGCGACTTCATCTAACATCACCCTTAATAGGAATGCCGGTGAATGAGGATACATAAAGCCATCCCCAAATAGATATGACAAGGCTAGATAGTTATAGTTATGATAGTTTTCACAGAGCTAATGTAACAAGTAGCTCAATAAAATGACTAGTAAGTAATGCATAATCAGCAATAAACAACTAAAAAAAATCTAAAGAAGATTGGATGTCGTAACTAAAGTGTCTAGGGACCACTGAGAAATAAGGTTAAAACTTAAGCCCCTAACACACCTAACACCCTAACTCATCTATCTAAATGTATAGTCCAAACTTGACCTTGTTGAGCTTCCTAGGTTAAGGCGATCTGTTTAGGCACCACGATAAATGGCTCGCATATATGGTTGCATGTGGTTGTGACGACTAGGGTTAGCAAGTCAAGGGATTCTTACATAAATCAACCTCCTATCTACTATATCCTTTTTTCCCTTTATCTATAACACAACCTTGGCACGACGTAAAGTTGCTCCATTATAACTTGAAAGTCATAGGTTCTATTACACCTCGAACTCAGTACTTGGATCAGATACATGATGGCCACACACTCCTTAGAGCAAGATCCTAAAACATATGCAAGGCTTTAAAATTCATTACAACCTCAAGATCCCATGACCAATATTGATCTCAATTTATAACAAATATTCCACATTAACAAATATCAAATCTTATACAATTTACAAAATTTGGTCATCTAATTGACATTGATGATGCACTATCTAATCAATTTTTTCAAATCATGATTCCAACCTTAGCCAAGTATAAGCATCTTGTAACTCTAAAAAAGAAAAAGAAAAATTAAAATTGTAGGGGTGAGCTTTATAGCCCAGTAAGAAACCCCAAACACTTATTCCAGTATAATAATATGATTCAAAAATAATTGTTATACAGTAGCATAACGAAATCATAATCTATAAAATCTCGTGCCAAGTATTATGTCAAGTATCCAGTGTAACTCAATGTTGATTTATTTAAAACATGCATCAAATACCATCGAACATCCATCTTTTCAAAACTGATATACCACACATATATCATTATACTTAATTGTAATTTCTTATCTTATCGACCATATCTCATTAGCATGATCTGGATCAATCAACAATTGTCTTTAGGATTTTGGACCAATCAAGATCACGCTTCAGCCCATGCCTCGCAAACCATAAAGCACGCTTCAACCTGCTGTGACAATCCATAATAATCGCACTTCAATTTGTGGTAGCAAACCAAAATATCTGCGCTCCAGCCCACGGTGGCAAACCAAAATATCCGCGCTCCAGACTATGGTGGCAACTAGACCATCCGTGCTTCAGCCCACGATGGCAAACCAAAATATCAGTGCTCCAACCCATGGTGGCAAACTCAAGTACTACGTTCCTACCCATATTGGGGCTATTCTCAGTAGCACGTTCCTGCCCGTGACAATGCTATTCTCAGTTTAACAGGGCTAGTCCAAATATCCCTTTCTTCTGTATCATATTATGTTTTTTTCAAAATTCTCAATTGATGGTATCATAACCCAAACCATCCGAAAAACCATCAATATTTGATACAACATATAATACAGAAAATACAATTAGTCATAACAGCAATCATAAAACAAATATCAACCATGAGAAATCAAAATCATGCAGTGCAAACATAAATATATATACCGGTGTTTGTGTCCAAGAACCCTTACCTCTATTGACGACAAATTAACCTCCTAATAATGATCCACACCCCGATTTAATCAGATGCAAAAGGACCTGCTTGAAGATCTCTTGTTCGGAAGATTGTTCCCCTATAGAACCAATCTCAATATTAAAATAATAAAATATAAATTGTTTAATTTAAACCCTCTAGGACTCGTCAGGGTCCACTCCAAGTCCCCTTAATTTTAATTTAATTTTTTTATATATATTTTTCTCGATCTAATTAAAGAGAAAAATTAAATAAAAGAAAGAGCAACAAGAGAGGCACTCTCTTCTTCTTTAAACCGATCATCCCTCCCCTCTCCCTTCTTCTCCCCACCACAGCCATGAAACCCAAGCCGATGGCCGACCTTGGCATTCAATACCGATCAAAAGACGACTCTAACAACAGCCGCAGCTGCCGATGGTCGGCAAAATGAGAGGAAAGAAATCAAAGAATAGGCGAGACCTTGTTCTTAACGAATCTAGCAGCTTACCAAACCTATTCCGGCAACGACGAGCCTAGAAAAGTGAGAAGGGGGGAACATTACCTTGGTTTGGCGATGCCCATGGTAAGAGATCCAGCGATCTCTCCGATGGAATCTCAAGAAGAGGGCTCAACGGAAAATCGCAAAATTAGGGGCAGTTTTCAAGCAATTTGGGGTGAAAAAACAAGAAAGAGGGATCTCTATTTATAAACAAGAATTAAGATCGTTTTAATCCGAGTTTTAGTGGAATTTTCTTCAGATTTTTCGATGGAAAATCGCGAGAGAAGAGGACTTCGACTCTCTTTTTTGCCCATGCTTTAAGATTTGTGCTAGAGGGTTGAAGAAATTTGGATCCTCACATTCTCTCCTCTTAAAATAATTTCATCCTCAAAATTAGCTTACTTAGGGCTCAAACTTTGAATGTACTTAATCCCTCATGTTACCCTCGAACTGCTACACAGTCTCCCTCTCAAAGTGGTTGCTCCATAAAATCTCGACATAAAAAATTTGTGTGGCATTTTAAAACTAGATCCTTTCATCCACAATACATATCAAATTATCTCAACCTCTTTCAAATGAATACTAACATCTCAACCTCGAATTAAAATGCATAATTCTTTGCCCATGAAATGTATTGCTCTTGATTAACTCCATGTAGAAATCAAGTTTAGCCCAATCTACCATAAATAGTTTAGAAGGTGACTTGAGCATCAAACACTCCATGATCTATAGCCTTCTTTCTTCTTTAAACCCTCACATGATTTAATGGTTAAACTTTTTATCTTAGGAAAACCTCAAGCTCTTACAACCATATGGAGCGACAATGTTAAATCTAGAAAAATGAGATTGATGCCAAAACATTCTAGGTTCGAGCTTAACCAAAAAACCATCAATCCATTAACAATAAACTTGAGATGCCTAGGGTTCTTGGAATTGACTGCAATAGAATAATCTATTGGCAAAAATTGCACGGTTATGTCCAACTTAGGCCAAAAATCAATAGCATCATCCTTTCATTATCAATAACATCCTTCCTTACTTGGAAACTAATATCTTCCATCATAATATTTTTTGAATCAAAAAGAATTAATAGTTCTAATATGTTCAAACCACCATACTTCCATTGCACACTCTGATCTAAATTTACCAAATTTTATAGGTTTATTGAATGAATTTTGACAAAAATATAACTTTACATTAGAATCTAAGAAAGATCCAACCTTTCAAATTTTTAAATAGAACTAAAGCAAAATTTTAAGTATTTTTTTTCTTTTAAGTATTTTTGTTCTTACTATGCCTCAAACATACCACATCAAAACTAAACCTTGGAGCCATTTCCATGTTTAAAGTCATTACATAAGCTTCCACA
This sequence comes from Cocos nucifera, assembly GCA_006176705.1. Taxonomy (NCBI): domain Eukaryota; kingdom Viridiplantae; phylum Streptophyta; class Magnoliopsida; order Arecales; family Arecaceae; genus Cocos; species Cocos nucifera. Next base: position 3,124,038 of record QRFJ01000061.1, read on the forward strand.
ACTTATCTAGAACCCCATAAATGTAGAATTAATTTGAAGTGGCTTAACCCTAGATTTACTTGACAATTAATTAGAAAATCCCAAACCAACCTTTCATTTTTATATATATATTTTTTTTAAGGATTAACTCCAAACATCAACAAATTAGAAAAGTTCAAATCGGCATCTCTATGAGTAGAATCAACTTGATTATTTCATACGGAGCTTCCTTCATCATGACCCTTAGCATTAATAAATAAACCGACATGAAATCTTGTCCCTTATATTTTAAAACTCATATAAGTCTTCCAAAAATTTAACAATCACAAGATACTTTAAATTAGCTCAAAAAATAAACATTCGACTTGAAGTTCAATGCAACTCAAAAATCTCCATCAAATATGAGAAAAATCAATTAATCATATCCAAATATGATAATTTAAATAACCAAAGATTCCACCAAAATGTGTATCCTATGTTCTCATAATAAAATTTGATCCACCAATAGAACCAAATATATTTTTCATTTATGTGCAAGTTTTAAATATGATCCTCTTGTAGGTTCAATGCTCAAAAAATATTCCTCTCATACAATGCAATTCTTTCTAAAGCCACATGCTAAAAAAACTTTCCTCTAGTAAATCCAAAATTATAATGATTAAATAATTAACATCAAAATTAGAAAAAGTCATTATGATTTTTGACCCATATCAAGTTTAGAATTCCAAGATCTTCTAAATAACAATTGAACAAGTATACTCAACACAGCATATCAATATATCCCATTTTATTCCACGGTCAACACCTCTTATATTTAGGTCAAGTCCTACTTAGTGAAATCCAAGACATAACTCTTCCAGTTCTATTATATACATCGTATGCCACTTATGTATCAATTTCATCATAATTCCTAGCAATCCAAAGTCCAAACTTTGAATCCTTTCTGCTGCATCTATTATGTCCGTAGTGATTATGACCTTTAACTCAAATATTACTTAAGTCACAGTCCTTAGTGATCATGATCTTAGCACTAATACTATTCTATCACGCCTTGAATCCAGCATCCAGATCAGATATATGGTGGCCGCACCCTTCTTAGGGCAAAGTTCTAAAAAATATGCAAGACCTTAAAATTCATTACAACCTTATGATCCTGTGAACATTATTGATCTCAATTCATAACAATATTCCATATTAACAAATATCAAACCTTATACAATTTATAAAACTCGATCATCCAACTTGATGATGCTCTATCTAATCAATCCTTTCAGATCAACCTTAGCCAAGTACAAGCATCCTGTAGCTATGAAAAAGAAAAAGAGAAATGAAGGAAAGGTAAGCTTTACAGCCCAGTAAGAAATCCAAACACTTACAACAGTATAATAATATGATTAAAAAATAATTGTTATATAGTAGCATAACGAAACCATAACCTATAAAATCTCATGCCAAGCATTATGTAAAGTATCCAGTGTAACTCAATGTTGATTTATTTAAAGCATGTATCAAATACCATCGAACATCCATCTTTTTCAAAACTAATATACCATACATATATCATTGAGTAAAACTTTTTTTGCTTAATGGTAATTTCATATCTTATCAACCATATCTCATTAACATGATCCAAATCAATCAACGGTTGTTTTAAAGTTTTAGATTAATCACAGTCACGCTTCAACCCATGACTGGCAAACCATAAACCACATTTCAACTCATGGTGGCAATCCATAATAACCACGCTTCAGCATGTGGTGGCAGATCAGAATATCTATCCTCCACCCCACGATGGCAATCAAAATATCTATGCTCCAGACCGCGGTGGAAAACTAGAATATCCGCTTTCCAGCCCGCAGTGGCAAACTCAAGTATCATGTTCCTGCCCATAGCGAGGCTATTCTTACTTTAACGTGCTTAGTCCAAATATCCCTTTCTTGATCATCAATTTATTAAATCTCAATTATGCCAGAAAAATACTATATCATATTATGTTCTTTTCAAAATTCTCAATAGATGGTATCATAACCCAAACCATCCAAATAATCATCAAAAATTGATACAAATATATAATACAAAAAATACAATTAGTCATACCAGCAATCATAAAACAAATATCCACCATAAGAAATCAAAATCATGTAGTGCAAAAATAAATATATATATATCGATGTCTGTGTCCAAAAACCCTTACCTCTATTGATGACAAATTAACCTCCTAATATTATTCCGCACCCTGATTTATGAACCAGGTGCTAAGAGACCTGATCGAAGATCTCTTGCCTGGAAGATTGTTCCCCTATAGAATCAATCTTAATATTAAAATAATAAAATATGAATTATTTAGTTTAAATCCTTTAGGACTCACCAAGATCCACTCCAAGTCCCCTTAATTTTAATTTAAATTATATATATTTTTCTTCAATCTAATTAAAGAGAAAAATTAAATAAAAGAAAGCGGGAGAAGAGAGGCACTCTCTTCTTCTTCTTCTTCTTTAAACCGATCATCCCTCCCCCCTCCTTTCTTCTCTCCACCACAGCCATGAAACCCAAGTTGGAAGCTGACGTTAGCATTCAACGCCAGCCAGAAGACGACCCCAATAGTGGCCATAGTGGCCGGTGGTCAGCAGAACGAGACGAAAGAAATCAGAGAATAGTGGAGACTCTATTCTTAACAAATTCGATGGCTTACTGGACGTATTCCAACGACGATGAGTCTAGAAAAAGGAGAAGGGGGAAAACATTACCTTGGTTTGGCGACGCCCATGGTGAGAGATCCGATAATCCCTTCCATGGAATCTTAAGAAGAGGGCTTGACGGAAAATCTCAAAATCGGCAATGCTTTTCAAGCAATTTTGGGTGGAAAAACAAGGAAGAGGGATCTCCACTTATAAACAAGAATTAGGATCGTTTTAATCCAAGTTTTAGTGGGATTTTCTTTAGATTTTTTGACAGAAAATCGGGAGAGAAGAAGACTCGTAGTCGAAGTCCTCTTCCTCCCTTCCTCTCACGTGCCAAGCTCATGCTACCCCCTCTTTTTTTTGCCCTTGCTTTAAGATTCATGCTGGAGGGTTAAAGAAATTCAAGTCCTCATAGGTTCAAAACACCGAAACAATCTCTCCCTGTACGAGCGTAAGGTTGCACTCCCTAGACCTTGCAATGACAGTAACCTTGTGCATTGGACGACCCTTTCTTTAAGAAAATCAGAAGTACTGACTGCCATAACGATAAAATATACTTTGTAGAGGAAAAGTAACAATTATTCTCAATATCATGTCCTTTTACCGTTTAGTCACATGCACGGAAGAGGGAAGGTGTGATGTGATGCATTAAAAGGCTGCAGATCTTTTATTTCATGCACAAACTTAGTCTAAATTTTCAATTAGTTGCAGATTTGTTAATTTTTCTATTTTTTGTTTTCAATTTTGATGAGTCTAGAGTGTGTAAAACTGAGATTAAAAGATCTTAAGGCCATTTTAGATGCTAGATTAAATCATGTGTTTTAACTAAACTAATCTAACATCATTTAAGCTTAAAATCAAGGTCATTTATATGATGTGATTTTTAAACTTTATTATGACACCCATGTCTCAATTAAGCAACCTTACTGTTGCGCCAAGATGACAATAAAGCAACCTTACCCTAGATTAAATTTGACATCATTTAATCTTAAAATCAGGGTCATTTAAATGATGTGATTTTAAACTTTATTGTGACACCCATGTCTCAATTGAGCAACCTTACTGTTGTGCCAAGATTACAATAAAGCAACCTTACCCTAGATTAAATCCATAATTATCGAAAATTCATTTACAATCACCATGACGATATGCATTGTTCTGTTAATGAAAGATCAATTTCAAAAAAGAAAGGTAGTAGATCATGAGCCTCTTATTCATACAACAAAGTTTAAAGTCATGAGACTTTTCACCGAATAAGATTTTTTATTCCACAACAATTATTAACTCAGCTAAGATTTTTTATTCCACAAAAATTATGAACCTAGAAAATCCAAAAAACAGATATACCACAAAGGTCAATACCTGCTTTTTTGGGTATGCAATCTGGGTCCTTCCAAACCAATTTGAAAAAGTGAAACATCACTTAATTTAACAGTTTCATTTTTAGTAAATCATATTCATGGTGGGAGGTTTTTTTAATGAGATAGATCAAAGACAATAGAATGCAAACATTTCAACTGTAGATTTCAGGATATAACAACTTCATTTCATCTAAGTCATCTATTTTATGTGATAGTAACCTATGACTTATTAACTCTTCCACTGCAACTTCAAGCACTTCAACACAGTAGAGTGCTCCCTTGATTCATCCAAAATACAGAATATTAGACACCCATTTCTTTTTTGTTACAACTATCTTCAGTTTTGTTTTCTTCATTTTATATCTTTACCATGCACATCAAGATCCAAGACAACAAACAAAACCATTAGCCCTTTTTTCAAGTCTTCTTAGTCTTGCTATCACCCAAAAAACTTTCCACCTCGATCACCATGTCATCCCCCATCACAAAAATCTACCATCACAAAATTTCTCAACTTTCTTTGAGTCTGATCATTTTCTTTCTTACCTTTGTTTTCCCTCAAATCTGTAATCCAGATTTCCTTTTTCTCCCTCCCAAAGAACTTCTTACAACGAACAGCATAGCCCTGTGCCAGCAAGATGTTTCATGAAATAAAACATCCCAATCTTGATAGAAATATTGGCACTGCAAACATCCACCATATATAATTGTAGCCCGTGACTAAATTAAGACCTATTTCATATTTGAGCTTCCTTTTTCTGGGTACAAGAAATTCCCCTTTTTTAATGAATGAATGCTGATTGAAAAATCAAATCATCACATTTTCAAGTCAAGCATTGTCAACCCAAATAACCTAGATAACTAGGATAGTAGGGTTGGGTTCAAAAACAACACAACTGAAGCTAAAGAAGAGTGGCTTATAGATTAGGACAAGCAGCCTATGCTTATCGAAAAATAAGAAAAATGCTTGGAGAAAACAAAGATCAGGGTATTATACATTGTTGTCAATGTTGCCTTTTGTAATGTTGCCAATAAGGGCATTCCTACTAAATCTATGACACATATAAACTTTATTTACATAATGAAAAGACAAATTTTTACCCATTATAAAAGTGAAAACCATAATGCAAAGGATTGATCAATTAAGACATTAGTGGCTTTAGATGAACAGATACACTTGTATTTCACAGACTTCCAGGTTTAGAAAATCTCATGTTTGTTGGCCAAGTCTACATATCTCATCTGCCCTAGTTAACAATATATCTAATACATATCCAACATTTTAGAAGAAAAATTGGAAAATTTTCCATGCCTCATCAGAGCTTTGTGTAACCTTCTTCTTGTGAATTGTTGCCCACTATTAATTTTAGCAATTTATAGCTTCACTTTTTATTACATGACAATGTATCTAAATTTCCTGAAAGTGAAGTTTGGCTTGAGGTTGCATACAGTCAACTGACATCAATTGCTGTCAGTTGGTGAGAAGCAAATTAACAGGATAGAATAGCCCATTTGTAATGTTCTTGGGTTTTAAAACATTTTTATACTCTATATCTACTACAAATAAATGACAACCTATTGAATAATCTCTTTCTATATAAATGAATTTGTGCCACTCTTGAAATCTTAGTTGCCAAAATCAAGAGTTGGTGTCAGTGCAAGTGAAATCACAGCAAAGTGAATATTCTGAAAATACTTAATGTAAGGGGGAGTTTAGATACAGGCATTGTATCAAGCTTCTGAGGAGTTTCAGAAGCAGGTATGTCACCCAATTTAGATTTTACCCGCTACAAAACTCAAAATAAGCCACAACAACTTTAAAGAGCTTTATAACTTTCTATATGTTATGATTTTAAATAACTCAATGAAGAAACCATTCACCCATCCACATGATCACAACACTTTTGATCATGGAATGAAAAAAACCTTAATCACATATGCACCAATATCTACTCAAAACATTTAATAAGCTTGCAACACATCGGACAGAACATGTGAATCCAACCAAAATTACAAGAAGTGATTGCATCAGTCAAAAATGTAAGTAACATGTTCTACAAGCTCCACTACCTCAGGCTAAGCTTGCCATCAATGAAACATAAGAGATACAAAGAGCATCCAAATTTTGAGAATATAATGAGCAATGCAAAATCGACATCAAAGAAAAAAACCTAAACTTTGATACAAAATCCAGGCAGAAGTAATAAAGGACAACTAACCAGTTAGCTTGACGATGACTTTAGGGCATGGCAGTGAATCCGGCATCGAACACAAACCCTCTGTACACCCCTTCATTGTAACCCGGCAACCCGTCCACCCACCTCCACACACCGCCGCGACTCTTCCCAATCGCCTCCTCCTCCCACATCGCCAGCTTTCCCCTCACCCTCTTCCCCGAGAACCAAACCCTCCCGTTCCCTCCGAACACCTTCACCTTGTTATTCCCCCCTGCCGCCGCCGCCGCCGCCGCCGCAGTTACTGTCCCGGGCACCAAGCCGCCGAAGCACCGATACATCTCCGGCGGCATCCTCCCGGCCTCGTCCCACTCCAGCGTCTCCAGATCCAGCCTCAAGATCAGGACCGTCGAGCACGGCGCGTCGATCGCGAACGACGACCGCAGCCCTCCGATCATCAGGATCCGGCCGCCGCCCGCCCCAGGAAGCAGCCGGGGCCGCTTCAGGATGTCGAAGACGTCCCCCCACTCATGCCGCTCGATCGGGGCCCACCCGCGGGGTCCTCCAAGATCGTGGAGCCCGCAGGAGAAGAGCTTCCACTGGCTGCGCCACGGGGTGCCGACGTCGCAGAGGGTGTAGACGACGCCGCCCATCAGGATCGGGCTCCGGGGCTTGGAAGGGAGGTTGAGGGAGAACTTGAGCCATCGATCAACTCCGGGGGCGTAGGCGAGGGCGGCGAGCTCTGTGAGGACGAGGGCAGCGCCACCGGGGCCGGCGAGGACGGTGCCGTGGCGGGACCAGGCGGAGCCGAGTGGGGGGAGGAGGCGGTACGAGCGGGCGAGCGGGTTGCAGAGGACGAAGGGACTTGGGGTTCTTAAGGGTCGCCGGCGGTGGAAGGGGCAGGAGAGGTGTCGGCCCAGAGGTAGAGGAGGGAGGAGGAGGCCGTGACAGGAGAGGAGGAAAAGGAGGGGAAGGGGAGGAAGGAGAGGGGTAGGCGGAGCCAATGACCGAGGGCGGTGTCGAAGGCGTGGAGGGAGGGGGCAGGAGCGGCGACACGGGGGTGGCGAAAGGCGAGGAGGCGGAGCGGGGGGAGGGCGGCGAGGAAGGACGGTGAGGAGAGAGCATCGCGGAAGAGGCGGCAGATGGAGCGGCAGACGAGGGCCTGGCGGAGGGGGAGGCGGCCGAGGACGTTATGGAGGGCGTCCGGCGGGAGGAGCAGGATGGGGGGGCTCGTCGGCGGAGAACCCGACTCCTCCTCTTCCTGCTCAGCCGCCTCCGCAACCAGCGCCGGTACCGGCGGCGAGAAGTCGTACATGTGAGGCTCATGAGCTGGGGGCATGGTCGGAAAAGTCTTCGAGTCCCCTTTGATTCTTCTTCTGGTGGGCGGCGCCGAGGGTGGGAAAGAAAGGTAAGAGAAATGGCTGGTGAGGGGGTTACAGGGCCAGTAGACTGAAGCTATATTTTCGGAATTGCCATTCTGATCTATTTAATCTGGACCGTGGGTGGCGGCATTTTATCTGGTGGCTGGAGCAACTGGGGCTGATGTGTGGCTGTGGTGAGTTGTGATCTACCTGGTGAGTGATGAGCTGGAGCAGTGTATTATAGTCAGACGCATATGCAAACTGACTGGTTGCATTGCACCCATCCGCACTTGCTTCGGTGAAATAGAACAGGCGGATGTGTGGGTATGGGTGTGAAGATGAGTGCGAAAAAATAGGTGGGATTGGTTATAGTGGCTTTTGTTCAGAAAGGACATTGCCACCTGGTTTGTCTTCCTGTAGACGTGCAAGTGTTGGGTGCGTATCTGGCAGAACCGGTTGGAGGCATCCAAGTGCACGAGAGCGTCCTGCGAACGCAACATTTTTAAATATTATATTATTATAATTTTTTAATATTTTTTTAGATTGTTTGAACATTTTTAGTATTTTAAATATTTACTAATTTTATTTGTTTATATTGTTAGAAGTCTTTGGTCATTCTGCGATGGACGGCTGAGCCATGGCACATAAGGCGGCAAAATTGACCTCCATGTCAAAGGTCGTCTTTCGGGGCGAGAAACAACTAAAATACTGGGAATTGATTTACAAAACCAATTATACTTCTACATTTAATGATGCATAAACTAGAAATTGGGATTTCTGGTACCGTGTCGATTGTTAAACTAATTGTCTGGAGAGATCGATTGGCACCATAAATTTCTTTCTAATGGAATGGGATTAAATGTCACCAAAATATCTAAACATGAGAGCTTTCATGTATTTATGTAACGGTTCCCCATTGTACTGTTATCTCTAAATGAATGGAGGAATAGTATTATTCCTAATAAGCTCAAAAAATGATGAGGGTATATTAATTAATTTACTGTGTGATGTTTTACACTTCTAGGCTCTTATTTAAAGCAGGTATAAAGCAAGCCACTGTGTGTCTTTGCGGTCTGGTTAAATGGCATCAGACATGGTTTTGACACCAACTTGATTTATCCCTGAACTTTTTTGCCCCTTTGGGTAAATGCAAGTTTCTTTTGGTGATTAATTTGGAGATAGATAACCTATATATTCGAACATGCTTCCGGGGAAAGATATCAGGGTGTTCAATTATTTGCCTAGGCCGCTGATATTAAAGGAGCTGCTTTTGATGGGAACAGAGCAGCTATAAATTATTTTTTCCCCTGAAAAGAGCCGCTGGCTTTGTGCTGAGGGATGCATATGGGCAAATTTTATGGGCTGGTGGTGAACAATTACCTCCTTGCTTAGTTCCTTATGAGAGTTGACGGGCGTCTGGTTGGGACAGTATTATGCTGTGAAACATTGTGCAGCAAAATAAGTCTGGGTGGAGGAAAATTTTGCTGCGGTTATTACTTAGATCAATAAAACTAATGTTAACAGAGCCAAATTGTGTACCTTGTTGCAGGGCATTTTTTTTTGAATGCAGTGTCGCGAGACATTTGATCATGGAAAGCAATAGAATTTGCATTCAAGGCCACATATTACTCCGTAAAGGGAATCAAGTAGCTGATAGGATGGCGGGCAATGTTTTGAATGGTGACGTCCTCATCCAACCAGAGGATTCTATCGGCCCTTTGTTGGGCAGACACCTACATGCAGATGCTTATGGTGTTACAGTGTAGTCATTATCTTTTATATTTTATGTTGCAGCTTGATTCCTCGATGTTAAAAAAAATAATAAAACTTTGTTTCTTATTCCTGCAAAGTACTTTTAGTAACGCGCAGCCCATGTATGGAGTACTTGCTTGCACCACTCCGTCTTGGCAACACTTCTCATCGCTCTTCTTTCCCCTTTCCGCGTCACAGAGTGTGGCCTTCCACTCTTCTTTTCCTCTCATGGAGGATGCCCCTCCTACCTTGAGAGGCAAGGTGTCACCTGATTCTTTCACTGTCACTGTCTGATGAAAAGCCTTTAATTTATTTTCATAATTTTGTTTTAATTTATCATAAAAAAATATTTTGATCCCTCTCTTGTCCTTGTATTCATTTTTTTTTATATTTTATTATTTTTTTTGTCATTGTATGCAATGATTTCTCCTTCTTTTCTTTATTTGAGTGAATCTTAACCGATTTTAATAAAAATAACATTTTTTAATATAAATGGGGCAGCAGCCGTCGCTGCCTCCCGGTGGCGGCTTGGCCGCTTGCGCCCTTTTGGTGCCACGGATGAAACCCATGGTGGGAGCCAACGACGGCCCTAATCTAGCCTAGAAAAAAAGGACCAACGGGAGTCGGGAAGGCAACAGCGGAGCACGGTGGCGGCAGCGAGCCGTGGTAGATCGGTGATGCAGCCAGTGGCCACGGTCGAACCCTCTCGCCTGTGGTGTTCTAGCCCAGTTACGGCGGCGGTGGAGGGAGGTGGCATTTTGGGCGGCGACCGTGAAGGGCGGTGGCGTTGGATGGCAGCCGGCCACCTATGTGGTGTGGAATCCCTCCTCTCGCATCAGAGAAGAGAATGAAGTCCTAACGGGTTCGGGTTTTTGGTCTAAACCCAAAACCCGAAATCCAGTTTTCACCCATTTAATAAAATCAAGATTTTTCATTTAAACCCTCAATAAAGTTTAAATTATGAAAAGACCCAATTTTAGTTTTGGACTTTTTTGCAATTTAGCTTCTGTAATTTATGAAATTTCATAGCAGTCCTCAAAAATTTTCTTTTTAGTCTCTAATTAACTATTTTATTCTCTAATGATCCATTAAGTTCATTTTAAACCTTTCTTTAATAAAAATCTTAACATTTTTATATTATAATTATATCTTCGAATGTCAATTATTAATGAAAATTTTTTTATTATATAAATTTTATGTTTATATATAGTTTGTTAGTCACCAAAATGGCTAAACTATAATGTTTAAAAAATCTCAACATGCTAAATCTAATTATTTATCCATGATTAAATGCCTATTAATGAAAACTCGATAGATAAATTAATATTTGGTACTCATTAGAGCTTTAGGATTTATCCAAAGATGAATCAATTATTTGATGAATAGTGAGCGTGATAGAGGTAAATTAATATTCTTTGATCATATATATTTGTATATCCAAAGATAACATGTATGTTTGGTTGAAAATATTTAATTATCTATTAAAAAATTAATAATAATATTAAATTATGATAGTATGTTGTAAATTTATCTAAAGAAGAATTATAATATACTCTTATTATTATTTTTTCGAATCCATGATGAAATTATTTTATTTTAATTTGAGTGTTTATGTATTATTTTTGTAGTTATTTTTCTTTATTTGTATGCTTCATCTATTACCATATTTAATAGTTTGAATTTTTTTGAATGATATGAATAAGTCAATTTTCACTTAGGTGTATTAGATCTTGACTTAGCATTATTGGAAGATAAACATACTACTCTTACGAATTTCAGCAGTAAGAAAGAGAAATTATATCATAAAATATGGGTACGTTCTAACAGATTAAGTCTTATGTTCATGCGAATGATTATTGCCAACAACATTAAGAGTACTATTCCATAAAAAGAAAGTGCAAAAAAATATTTGAAGTTTATGAAAGAATATTTTCATTCTACAGATAAGTTATTTGTTGGTATACTAACGATAGAACTTACAATTTTGAAGTTTAATAGGTCGGCGAGAATGCAATAGCATATTATTGAGATGACTAATATTGTAGTAAGATTAAAGACTTTGGAGATAACTGTAGAAAACTCCTTTTTAGTATAGTTCATTTTGAACTCACCATTTTCTGAATATGAACTTTTTCAAATTAATTATAATATTATTAAAAATAAATAAAATATTAGTGAATTATCCAGTATGCTTACTTAGGAAGAAATGAGACTGAAAAAATAAGGTAGTTAATCCATTAATTTTATAAGTTAATAAGCTAGTAAAGGATACAAAAAAAAGCTAACAAGTTCAAGAAGAAAAAGAAAATGCTAGCTAAGATTCTTTAGGCTGATAAGAAGAAACAAAAGTTGGATGAATGTAATTTTTGTAAGAAAATAGGATATTATCAGAAAGATTGCTTAAAACATAAGGTTTGGTTCGAAAAGAAAGATAAATCTAATACTTTTGTATGTTTTGAATTAAACTTAACTGCAGTTTCTAATAATTCTTGATGGCTTAATTATGATACTACTACTTCTGTTTTAAATTTAATGTAGAAATTTTTTTTGATCCAAACCACAAATCTAACTAAAGATTTTATATTTATGGAGAATCATATGAATATTCCAATTGAGCATAGGAACTTACCACTTGATCTTGGATACTAGTTATTATTTGGATCCATTACAGATAATTTATGCATTTTTTAGGAACTTAGTTTTTCTGTCAAAACTTGATATTTTTGGATTTAATTTTAAGTTTGAATATAGTTGTTTTAGTTTATATAAGAATACTTTTTTTATTAGTTCTAGAATTCTTATTGATGGTTTATATAAATTAAAATTTAACAATCTTTTTGTAGAATTTCTACTTACTATGCATCATAATTTTGGATGAATTAAGTGTAGTTTATTAAATAAAAATTTTGCTTACTTATGGTATAAATATTTAGATCATATATTCAAACAAAGATTAGTAAAGAATGAAATTTTTTTAAATCTAGATTTTATTAATCTTGATATATATATATATATATATATATATATATATATATTGTATCAAAAGAAAGCAAACTAAACATAACAAGAAAGCTGCCACAAGAAGCACTCAATTTCTTGAAATTATACATATTGATATATACAGACCTTTTGATGTTTCATCATTTAGTAAAAATAAAAATTGTATCATTTTTATCGATGATTTTTCATATTACGATTTTATCTATTTGTTTCATGAAAAATCTCAAGCAGTGGATGCACTTGAGGTATTTGTAAATAAAGTTGGAAGGCAATTAGATAAAAAGGTAAAATTCATAAGGTCTAATAGAGGTAATGAATATTATAGAAATATAATAAAATAGGATAATGTTCAGGTCTATTTGCAAAGTTTCTGAAAAATATGGCATATGTGCATAATACACTATGACAGGTATATCTTAGCAAAATGATGTAACTAAAAAATATAATCAGACATTAATGGATATGATTAGAAGTATGATAAATAACTCCTCATTATCCAAATCATTATGGATATATGCTTTTAAAACTGCTATGTATTTACTAAATAGGATTCCTAGTAAGGTAATTTTAAAAACTTCTTTTGAACTATGGATTAGAAGGAAATCTAGTTTAAAGCACCTTCATATTTAGGATTGTACAGTAGAAGTATGAATTTATAATTCATATAAAAAAAATTAGATTTTTGAATGATTAGTGGTTACCTAGAGAAATCTAAAGGGTATCGATTTTATTGTTCAAACCATGGTCCGAGAATAGTCGAAAGCGGTAATGCAAGATTTATTGAAAATTATAAAATCAGTGAAAATGATGAACGAAACATATGAAAATAAAGAAAGCCAAGATAGATATTTTATTATTTATAAGTGTTTCTTCATTTATACCCATACAAAATATTATGCCTAATATTGAACAATATTTGAATAAGAAATTATCCCATAAAGAAATTGATTCATGGATATCTGACATACCTGAACCACAAGGAATATCTTTAAGAAGATCTAAAAGGAAAAGAAGATCTGCTATTCCTAATGATTATTAGGTTTACTTACAGGAATCAGATTTTGATATTGAAATTAATAAAGATTCGATTTCATTTTCACAAGTCATAGAAAGTGTTGAGTTCAATAAATGGATTGATGCCATAAAAGATAAGTTAAAATTCATAAAATATAATAAAATCTGGAATCTTATCGAATTGCTAGAATATTCTAAATGAATCGGATGAAAATGGGTCTTTAAAATCAAACGTGACTTGAATGACAATGTCAAATGATATAAAGCTAGATTTGTTATTCAGAGTGATACTTAGAAAGGAGGCATTAATTATAAAGAAATTTTTCGTTAATCTCAAAGAAAGATTCATTAAGAATTATTATGATATTGGTGGCTCACTGTGATTTAGAGTTTTATAAAATAAATGTAAAAAGAACCTTTCTTAATGGAGACCTCGAGGAGAAAGTTTATATGGATCAATTTGAAGATTTCTCGATAAAAGAAAAAAGGTCAAATAGTGTGTAAATTAAGAAGATCAATATATGGACTAAAACAAACTTCTAAATAATGGTGCATTAAGTTTAATGATACCATAACATTTTTTGGATTTTAAAAAAATGCAGTTGATCGGTGTATATACCAAAGGTCAGTGGGAGCAAGTTTATATTTTTAGTTTATATATTGATGATATCTTACTTACTGCTAATGATTTAAATATATTGGACGAGATGAAAGATTTTCTCTCAAAAAATTTTGAAATGAAAGATATGAGAGAGACATTATGTGATTAGAATTAAAATATTTTATGACAGATTACAAGATTTTTTAGGATTATCTCAGAAAAGATATATCAAAAAAATTCTAGAGAAATTTAATATGGATAAATATTCAGCCAAAATTATTCTAGTACAAAAAGGAGATAAATTCAGCCTCATGTAATGTTCAAAGAATGATGTAGAACATAAAGAAATGGAATCAATTTCTTATGCTTTTATTATGGGTAGTTTAATGTATATGCAAACTTGCACAAGATCGGATATCAGTTTTGTAATCGAGATGCTAGACAGGTATCAAAGTAATCCTTAAAGAGATCATTAAAAAACTTCAAAGAAAGTTTTGAGGTACCTACAAGTAATGAAGAATTACATGCTCGTATATAGAAGATGCGACCATTTGAAAGTGATTAGATATTTGGATTCAAATTTAGCTGGATACATTGACAATAGAAAATCTGCATATGGTTATTTTTTTATGTTTGCTAAAAGAACAGTATTATGAAAAAGTACCAAAGAGTCTGTCATTGCTTTATCCGCTACAGAAGTAGAGTTTATAGCATGTTTTGAAGCCACAATTCAAGCATTATGATTGTAAAATTTTATTTCAGAACTTAGGATTATCGACGCCATTACTAAGCTGCTGAAAATTTACCGTGATAATTTTGCAGCAATATTCTTCTCAAAAAATGATAAATATTCAAGAGGTGCCAAATATATGGAGTTAAAATATTTTATTATTAAGAAGGAAGTTGAGAAACAAAGAGTGCCTATTGAATATATTAAAATCGATTTCATGATAGCAGATTCCAAAAGGCTTGCAACCAAAGATATTTAAATAACATGTATATAGAATGGATCTTGGTTATATTAATGAATAATGTATTAATGATAATTTTGACACTCTGAGCTCAATAAAGTATTTTCTGATTTACATTAATAAATTTCTTATTTCTTATGATAGTGTACACATATTTTATTATGAATTAATTATAACAGAAAAGTCTCTATAAGATATTATTGTGGACCATAATGAAAAGATATATATATCTTATAGGCCTAGTATGTTGAGTTGTAAATATTATGGTATATGGAAGGGGTATGCTAAATAAATAGTATATGACTGCCATAACTCGCATTTAGTGATTTGCCATGCTAAGATAATTATGATGAATATTAAGAAAGTGATTAACTTTTTTTTGCACATCTAATGATTATGCTTTAAAGCTTAATGTTATAATTGGGCCAAGTGGGAGAATATTAGATAATGTCCCAATTAAGTGGCTAATTTTATCATGAACTCTGATTTAACATAAAATTTGAATTCAGATAATGATCAGCTTAAATTCAAATAGAAATCAAATCTCGTCCGATTACTTGAAAGGAGTACCGATAAAAGCCTATAAATAAAGATCCTATTCCTGCCCATTATTTTGATACGTAGAAAATCTATCGTTACTACTACGACATAAAGAAAGGAAGAAGGGAGAGAAACCGATTTTGAGAAAGAATCCCAGTAAGATGTTTTTCTTTTCTTCTGCATCATGTATATTTTATAAAGATCATGAAATTTTCTTTTATAATTTTGGATTTATGATATTCTTGATAAAAGCATGCTTTAGAATATCTAATGACCATTGCCATCATATGCAATATCGGCATCTCTCCTCCTTGGCCTTTTCCCAGTGGTGACAACCCAACCCCCTTCCTCCTCCAGGCTCCATCACCTCCTTACCTTAGACGATGATTCAATCGTCCTCCTCCATTAGAGGAAAACAGACATCGCTATTAAGAAACCACCATCTAGATAGCAATGGAGAAGTGAGAGTCAGTAAAAGTTAAGGTGCGTCTATGACTCCACCACCACCACGAAGATCCTCATTGTTGCCTCGTGCAACCTTATCCCCCTTCTCTGCTATCGTTGCTTGCCACAATATATACCACCACCAACCTTGTCCCCATTCTCCTCTACCATCATTGCCGGCCATAATATATACCACCACGACCACCACCTACACTAGCCTCAAGGTCGAGTTATATACTGCTAACTCTTCTATAACCCCTAAGTACACCATCTGCAAACCCCAATGGCAATTATTGTAGGACACATGCAATGCCCTTACCATCCCCTTCATCCAAATCTCTCTTGATTTATTATAATTAAACTCCTTGCTGCTGATGGCCTCAACCTCCTCCTTGTCGTCCAAATGGATGATTTTATCGTTGTGGGGCTCAAGGAGGAGGGGATGGTCCTTGAGGAGGAGCTTATAGGGAACGAAGGGATAGGTGAGGAAGAAGGAAAGAGAGAAAAAGGCGGAGCAAGGCCTTCACGGGTGATAGAAGTTTGGATTTTTAGCCTCCAAGTTGAAGCTCCTAGAGAAACTAACAATGGTTGAAATAGACTGTGGAGGAAATAGTGATGCACCAAATCCTGACCTTGTTATGGACGACTGCACTGGTGACCAAGAAGTGCTTGGCATGGAGGTGGAGGAGAAGAGCGTTAAAAAATAGCCCCCATAATTCGATATAATTATTGGATCTACCAATCTTTTCAGAATGAAAAATAAATTTAAAATTAAGATATTTATCACATCAGCTACATGTATAATCGGTTATTCATCGGACAAATCCAAGCCTTCCATATTGAATTAACTCAGGAAAAGGCAACAGTAAAAGTATAAAAATGCTTTTTGGAAGCTTTTTAACATTTATACCGATTGAAACTAATAAACCAAATATATTGAGATTAAGCTAAGATTAATATAGTATTTTTTTTTTTAAATTTTCCTAATCTCTTTTCTAGGTTAGTAAATAATTTTTTATTTTTTAGTTTCTACAAGTATACTGATACGAAAATCTTTTTTTTATTTTGAATCTTCGTATAAAAGTACAAATATAGAGAAATTTCTGGCATGTTATTTGCAATTTAAAATAGTTACTAAAACTCAAATCCAGTTGTTTAGGAACGTTTCTTTCTATCGAAATTCTATTATGCCTTATTATTATTTATTAATATTTGAAGCAGCCAGCATGCATAAACGGAATTTGACCTTGTGATTGTTAGGTGAGATTGGTTACATAGACCGTGCAACCAAATTACTATGGGGAAGCCAACCAACCATTATTATATAATCATTGGTGTCCTCTCTTCCATCTTAACTCCTTTCGTTGCCTCTATGTTTAATATCTTCAAAGGTTTTTTGTCTTTTTAATTTTTTTATCTTTTATTTTTTTCAAGGTGAGTTCTGGCACAAAGAACTTTTAATTTGTGATTTTAAAATATAGAAAAGGATAAAACTGTGCGCATATGACCCTTTCCAAACCTCACAACGATGGAAGCCTCGTGTATTTGACGGCTCCTTTTTTTTTTTTTTTTTGTCTAAAAAGAAAAATGGAGAAGGAGAGGGTAAAACTTTCCCCAATTTATTAAAAGAATGGAGAATAAAAATCACCTACCAGAAGGTAGAAATAAACAAAAGAGATAGATGGTATCGGTATGGTTAACAATCTATAGGAGATGAGAGAGTAAGGTCAACATCCGGCTATTACCTTCAAGCTGGTTTCATGGGCAAAGACTCCCCCCATTCTAGAATTATAGTATTGTTTTATATAGCAGTGTACCAATACAAGTCTGCTTATCAAGAAATCTTCTATCGTTATGTTCCTTCCAAACCTACCAACGCAATGCAACGGCTAGTAGGTCACATGCTTTTCTATGTTTTTCTTTAATTGTCTTTCTCCTCCAAATAGTCCACATGGATTGCAGGAATGGTAGCCATCCTTCCTGGTTTCAATGAGAACCAAATGCTTTTAGAAATATGAGTTCAACGGACAACTTTAAGTTCAAAAAAGAAAAAAGAGGAAAAGACAAAAAGAAACGGAAAAAATATAAAAAAATAAACGATTTACTCTAATGTGTTTTTTTTTATTGTCTTCTGCAAGTTTTTATCTTATGTTATCAGTGTATGGCAAATATATATTAATTCTTTATGGATTCTGGAAGCTCTGGTTGCTATAATCACACCTTTCTTGCAGATTCGGATGTATGCTTTATATTCATTCATATATCATCTACATATACTATTTCTTCGTTTCTGGTTCAGCTAGTGTGCATGATGCTCATAGGATTTTCTATATCATGATGATGGTTGCATAGGTTTCGATTGCCTGACTGCCTCTCCAGCTGCTTGGTTTTCGTCTCTTCATCATATTTTTACTACATAATCGGTGCCAGGCTTCCGTTTACTCTCATAATCTAATGCGTTTAGAAGCATGCCTTTATCTCTCTCAGCTCCTTGGTGGATCTCTGTTTCTCTTTGCAAAGCAGGATTGCTAGTTTGTTTTAAATCTTTATAGGCTTCGCTCTCAGCATGGTACCAAACTACAAGCCAGTTCTAAACTTCGATTTCCTTTCATTATAGACCAGCATGAAGAATTTTGTGGACGAATTGTACTGCTAATTACTGTATTTTCCTCCCCAACTAATCAATTTATTGAATGGGCTCACCACATTCACAGCTTCGGATCGCCTGCGTACCGAATGCTGATGTTCAGAAAAGTCGGTGGCACAATTTCTAAATGCTTTATATTCTTCTTTCTGCTGATAATGGCACAACTGCTACTGCATTGGCATATTAGGCATCAAGTATTATATTTCAATATTCAGCCCCTGTTACATTATACAAAGGCTCGCTTCACTTGTGGCTGCATATGTTGTATTATATTGGGTAGCCAAGTTCAGATTTTGCTTGTAGCAGCGGTCATGGAGAGCAAGCTCCTGGAATGCTTTACTGTTGCAGAATTCATTCAGTACTGGGCTTCATGTACTGCTGTTTTTACTCAAACTTTTTTCCCACTTTTTGCAGCATCTTTTGGAAACTTAGTTTTGTATTTTGTTTGCACAGTTACTATTTGTTCCGCTTATGTCTTATGTGTACAGATTTTGGGTAGCATGGGAATTGTAAACGGATTGATCCTTTATCAACAATGTTTCAGCAAGACTTCAGACCGTTGAGAGAAACTCATGCTAGAGAGCTGATATCGAGTTGAGTCGATGTGGATCACGGACCAACCTGCAAGAAAATTCTCAAGAACCGATGGGGTACCCTTCAGTTTAGGATCCTTCGATGCTTAAGTTAGCTGAGGCCTTGTGAATAGATAGTCGAAATGAAAGTTCTAGAAGGCAGAAAGTGAGGGTTTGAGTAGAGAGTGTGGTTCGATTTTTTTCAGTAGAAAAGTCGAGAGTGATTTCAGCAGAGTGTCCACTCTGTGAATCTTGTACTTGAACTTACCTTCTGGAAGGGTACCCTCTCCCTTTATTTATAGAAGAGTTTGGTTAGGTTTTAAGGAAAGTTTGTTAGACCATTAATTAGTTTTAACAGAATGACCAGCTGGATATCAGCTATTGGCTGTTAGCCAAAGTGGAGTCCAATTGTAGAGTAGCTGAAAGACAGCTATAGCCTAGCTAGATGACAGTTGTATCAAGATTGGAGAATTCTGAATTTTTTCTGATGCTGAATTATATACCACATTGGTAGGTCGGCTTTATGATGAGCTCAACCTCTAGTTGAGGTCAGCATTATGATGAGCTCAACTTTTGGTTGAGGTCAACTTTATGATAAGCTTAACCTCCATGAGGTCGGCTTTATGATGAGCTCAATCTTTAGTTGAGGTCGGCTTTATAATGAGCTTAGCCTCTATTGAGGTCGGTAATATGATGAGCTCAACCTTCGTAAGATCGACTTTATGATGAGCTCAATTTCTATTGAGGTCAGCAATATGATGAGCTTAACCTCCGTAAGGTCGACTTTATGATAAGCTCAACCTCTGGTTGATGTTGGTAAAATGATGAGCTCAACCTCCGTGAGGTCGGCTTTTTAATGAGCTCGTCCTCTGGTTAAGGTTAGCAAAATTATAAGCTCAAACTCTGTAAGGTCGATTAATAAATTTTTTCTCTAGTTGAGGTCGACTTTATGATGAGCTCAATCTCTGTTGAGGTGGATAATATGATCTTAACTTTTGGTTGAGGTCGGCTTTATGATAAGCTCAATCTCTATTGAGGTTGGCAATATGATGAGCTTAACCTTCGTGAGGTCGACTTTATGATGAGCTCAACCTTTGGTTGAGATCGACAAAATGATGAGCTCAACCTCCGTGAGGTAGACTTTTTAATGAGCTCAATCTTTGGTTGAGATTGACTTTATGATGATCTTTTCTGATGAAATCAACCTTCTGATGATCTCTTCTGATGAGATCGGCCATTTAATGAGACTGGCCTTTTGATGAGATTGGCCTTCTGATGATCTCTTTTAATGAGGTTTATCTTATGATGAAATTGGTCTCCTGATGATTTTTACTGATGAGATCGGTCTTCTGATGATCTCTTTTGATGAGATCAATTTTCTGATGATCTTTTCTGATGAGATTATCCTTTTGATGATCTCTTCTGATTTGATGATCTTTTTCGATGAGGTTGGCCTTTTGATGATCTTTTTTGATGAGGTCGGCCTTTTGATAACCTCTTCTGATGAGATCAACCTTCTGATGATCTCTTCTGATGAGATCGACCTTTTGATGACCTCTTTTGATGAGATAAGTCTTCTAATAACCTCTTCTAATGAGGTCATCCTTCTAATGATCTCTTTTGATGAGAGATCGGCCTTTTGATGATCTTTTCTAATGAGGTCGGCCTTCTGATGACCTCTTTCGATGAGATTGACCTTCTGATTAGGTCGGTCTTTTAATGAGGTCGGCCTTCTAATGAGGTTGGCTTTCTGATAAGGTTGGCCATATGATGAGATCGACTTTTTGATGATCTTTTTTGATGAGATCATTCTTCTGATGACCTCCTCTGATGAGCGTCCTTCTGATGATCTCTCTGATGAGATCATCCTTCTAATGATTCTCTTCGATGAGGTCGGCCTTCTGATGATATTTTCTGATGAGATCGACCTTCTGATGATCTCTTCTGATGAGGTCGTTCTTCTAATGATCTCTTTTGATGAGATCGACTTTTTGATGATCTCTTCTAATGAGGTCGACCTTCTGATGATCTCTTCAATGAGGTTGGCTGATGAGATCGGTCATTTAATGAAGTCGGCCTTCTGATGAGGTTGGCTTTCTGATGAGGCTGGTCTCCTGATGAGATCGACTTTCTGATGATCTCTTTTGATGAGATTATCCTTTTGATGATCTATTTTGATGAGGCTGTCCTTCTGATGATCTTTTCTAATGAAATCGATATTCTGATGATCTCTTTTAATGAGATCAGCCTTCTGATGACCTCTTCTGATGAGATCGTTATTTTGATGACCTCTTTTGATCTGATGATCTCTTTCGATGAGGTCGATCTTTTGATGATTTTTTTTGATGAGATCGACTTTCTGATGACCTCTTCTGATAATGTTGGCCTTCTAATAATTTCTTCTGATGAGATCGACCTTCTGATGACCTTTTTTGATGAGATCAGTCTTTTGATAACCTCTTCTAATGAGGTTATCCTTCTGATGATCTCTTCTGATGAGATCAGCATTTTGATGACCTCTTTTGATGAGATCGACCTTCTGATGATCTCATCCAATGAGATCGGCCTTTTGATAATCTTTTTTGATAAGATCATCCTTCTGATGACCTCTTCTGATGAGGTCGGCCTTCTGATGACCTCAGTCTTCTGATGCACTCGACTTTCTGATGAGCTCTGCTTCTGATGATCTCAGCCTTCTGAAGATCTTTTCTGATGAGATTGATCTTTTGATGATCTTTTCTGATGAGGTCGGCCTTCTGATGATCTCAGCTTTCTGATCACCTCGGCCTTCTGATGACCTTAGGCTTCTGATGAGATCAGTCTTCTAAAGATCTTTTTTGATGAGGTCGGTCTTCTGATGAGCTGGGCCTTCTGGTGAGCTTAGCTTTATAATAAGCTGAACAGTCAAGCCTTTGATTTTTTTTAATCAAGCTGAGAACTCCTAGGTCACGAGGACATTAAGCTAAGGTGGGATAACCCCTACAATAAATAAAGACCTTGTTTCTACCAAAAAAAAAATTGAGGGGAGGTAGTCTCCAGCTTTGCACCACAAAGTATTTTTTAAGAAAAGTGAAAGGAGTGAGGCACTCCTCCCATCGATTTTATTAAGGTATGAGCGAAGTACAAGACCTCCCCTAACAAAAAAAAAGACCTGATAGAGGACATAGAGCATTGCCTTTCGGTTTACAGAGTCAAGTAATTTTTTTCAGTGAAGGGCCAACTTTAGATGGCTATATGGGTTGCATGGTTTTTCTTGATGAGAAGGACCTTTTGAAGAGAATTTTTGAATTTTTATAAATCGTTCCTTTGCTCGGCCTCTAAGCATGGATTTCACATATTTGCAGCTCTCAAATGAGCTAGTTTAAAGGAAATAACTTGCAGACTTTCTATATAACAACTAGATATCCACTCGATGAAGAGGATAGCTACAAGTTTAGTAGTTTTTTTGGTCATCTTTACCTCAAAGTTGAAGATCTCTGATTACACTCCTTCCACATACACCAGCAAGTGATGGAGGCTAGACTTAAAAGGCCAGTGATTTCCTTCTTGGGGCTCATAATATAAGTCCATTTGCTTCAAAGATCTCAGAAACAAGATGGAGGTTGTGGGAATTGCATATTATACAAGAGGAGATCCCATACAGTCACTATAGCTTAGGAGCATGTGATCTAATGCCTCTCCATCTCTACAATATAAAGGACATGATTTGGGACTTTGCACCACAAAGTTGACATCCATAGCTAATTATCTCTCTCTTCTTAGCCAAGATTTCACCTGTATGGATTTGGTTTTTAAGGCAAGCCACATGAAGAGCTTTGTTTTCTCTGGCACCACAAATTTCCAAATAGGCTTGTAGCGGGGACACAGACCCCTCCATCATTTATGTTGTAGTAAGAGTTAATGATAAACTCCATGCTCATGGTTTCCAAATTAGGTGGTGATGTGTATGCCTTGGATAAGCTTTTTACCTTGAGAAGGTATCTTTTCATGTTTTCCTCTTTAGCTTCGTACTCGCTCTTAACCTGTCTGACCATCAGTTGTGAATCGCTAAAGACTCTTAGATGTTGGGCTCTAACTTCCTTGGTGATCTTCAGTCCGATAATGAGGGTCTCATATTCAGCCTTATTATTTGTAATGAAAAATTTGAAGCATAGAGCATATGCTGCTATCTCTCCTTCAGGCCTGGATAAGATGAGCCCGGCTCCTGATTTGGACAAGTTAGATAAGTCGTCAACATGTAAGCTCCATAATTCTTCTGGGTCTAGTCCCAAATTTTCATTATCTTCCGAGCTTAAGGGATCCTCCAGCCTCTGCTTGCTATTCTTTTCTGGATTTTTCTGTATTGGGATAGTACATTCAAGAATGAAATCAACCAAGATTTGGGCCTTGATGGAGGGCCTTGGCCAATAGTGCATATCTAACTCTGAGACCTTCAAAGTCCATTTGGCGATCCAACTCGAGGTGTCCGATTGGAGAAGTACCATTTTGACTGGTTGGTCAGTGAGCAATACTATGTGGGCTTGAAAGTAATGTCGGAGCTTTTTTGCAGTAATGACCAGTGCAAAGATTAACTTCTCCAATCTAGTATATCTGATCTCTGCATCATGAAGGACTTTACTGGTATAATAAATTGGCATTTGTAACCATCCTGCTTCACGAATGAGAACTGTGCTAATAGCCACTGGAGAAACAGCTAAGTACAGGAGGAGCTCTTCTTTCGATTGTGGCTTAGTGAGAAGGAGTGGAGAACTGAGGTACTTCTTCAGCTCTTCAAAGGCTTCTTGGCATTCAGGGGTCTATTGAAAGTTCTTCGACTGCCTGAGGATCCCCAAAAAAGGAAGGCATCTCTCGATCAACCTAGAAATAAAATGATTAAGAGAGGCTAATTTACCAGTTAGGTATTATACCTTTTTGACCATTTTTGGTGGAGTCATTTTCAGGACCGTTTTAATTTTCTCAAGATTAGTCTTGATGCCTTTGCGAAAAATCATGAAGCCAAGAAACTTGCCAGCTATGACTCTGAAAGCACACTTCGTAGGATTCAATCTCATCTGATATTGGTGAAGAGTGCTAAAGATCTTTCGAAGGTTTGCGATATGGTCTAGAGTTTTGCAGCTTTTGACCAATATGTCGTCCATATATGCTTCCATATTTTTGTCGATCTGGTTCTTAAAGATTTTATTGACCAGCCTTTGATAAGTAGCACCAGCAGTTTTTAGATCAAAGGACATCATCCTGTAATAAAACAATCCTTGATCAGTTATAAAGGTCATCTTCTCCTCATCTTCATGTACCATTTGGATCTAGTTATAGTCGAAAAAGGCATCCATGAAGTTGGAAAGTTTATATCTAGAGGTGGCGTTGACTAATTGATCGATTCGGAGAAGTAGATAGCTATCTTTTGGACAAACTTTATTTAAGTTGGTAAAATCGATACACATGCATCAATTTTCATTTGCCTTTTTTACTAGCACGATGTTTGCTAGCCAGTCGGGGTACATCGCCTCTCTGATGAAGCCGTCTTTGAGCAATTTGTCAAGCTCTTCGGCAATAGCCTTTTAACACTCTAGAGCGAAGCTTTGTTTCTTTGCTTTATTGAATGGTAGATTGAGTCCACCTTCAGATAATGGGCCATGACCTCCGAATCGATGTCAGGCATGTCTACGGCTGACCAGGCAAACATATCTGTATTTGCCTGCAAAAGAGTGATTAGTTGGCTTTTGGTTACCTAGTTAAGGTAGGAGCCAATTTTCATAATTTTATGAGGATTTTTCTCCCTCAGAGGGATCTCTATGAGTTCCTCGGATGGTTGAGCATGCTCCTCGATCAAGTCATCTCGGGCGTCGAGCTCTATCAGGAGCTCCGACTAACTTTTTGGCCAATCTTCGACCTGTAGCTTGACGGCGAAGCATTGCCGTGCCACCATCTGATCACCTTGAATTCTCTCCACCCCATTAAGTATCAGGAATTTGATAATCAAATGATAGCTGGAGACCACGACTTTCAATGTCCAAAGGCTGGGTCATCCGAGGATCGCATTATAGGCTAATGGAAGCCTTACTATTAGAAAATCAACATGAAATGTCATCCATTATGGCGAGGTGCTGGCTATAATAGGCAGCTTAATTATTCCCTCCAGAACTAATGAATTTTCAAAGAATCCTTGGATCGATGTGTTAAATTTGCTTAATCGATCAAGAGTGAATTCCATTTGGGAGAAAATAGAAAAGTATAGAATATCCATTGAGCTTTCATTATCGATGAATACACAGTGTACATTATAATCAGCTATGTTTAAAGTTACAACCACCGCATTATTATGTGGCTGTTGTACACCTTTCGCATCCTGCTCTATGAAAGTTATCAAATCTCTGAGCCGATCCCCAAGCCTCGATTTTTTCTATGCTACCGACTGTGATGACCCTCCAATGATCGTATGAATTTCATCTCGAAGGGGTCGCTCTTCTGCCCCCATTAGTTCATCCGCCTTTGGAGCTGGTGCTGGCAAGAGGTGCTGAGGTTGATGAGGTGGTTGCTAAGTTCTTGGAGGAGGCCAATGCAGGAAAGTTCTTCTCCGGATGAAGTGATCGAGTCTTCCCTCACAAATAAGTCTTTCAATCGCATCTCGAAGGAGGCGACAATCCTCGGTATTGTGACCATGGTCACGATGATAGAAATAGTACCTTGTAGGATCATGGTGCTCAGGTTTCGTCCGCATCCTTGGAGGCTAGAAAAGGTTAGAGTGGATTTGCATCAATACCTCTTCCCTGGAGGCATTCAGAGGCGTGTAGTTGTGAAAATGCCTCAGGGAAGAGTGCTGCCGGTCCCTCCTCTGGAGACTTGGAGATCGATGGCTCCTAAGAGGACCTCCTGTCCTTTGCTTCTGAAGTGGAGATTAGGAACATTGGTGATAAGCTTCCCGCACTTTGGGGAAGTGCTCCTTATTAGGTCCCACCAGAGCAAAATTGGTGGGGACTTCATCATCGAAGGATTCTTCTAGGCAGGAATATTTTGCCGCCTTCTCTAGCATCTCTGCATAGTCCTAAGAAAAGAACTTTATTAATAACTTTTTTAAGTCGTTCTTCTATAATCCGCCCATTAGAGTGGTCATCATGATCGACTGATCAAGGTCACGGACTTTCAGAGTTGCCGCATTGAAGCGGCAGACATAGCTGCAGATCGACTCTCCTTCTCTCTGGCGGATGGTGTTAAGATAGTCGAACCATTTTTGTTGCTTTCGGCTATTGACAAAATGTGTAGCCAGGGACCGACTTAGTTCTTCAAAGGAGTGGATGGAGGCCGAATACCATTACCGACTGCCCCTTAGAGGGTTGCAGGGAATGCCCGATAAAGGATGGCGTCAGATGTTCCTTGAAAGAGCAGTGTTACCTTGAAAGTCTCTACATGATTGATGGGGTCAGTGATCCCATCGTAGATTTCAAACTGGGGCAGCTTGAAGTTCGACGAGAGCGGCTCATTCAATATCTTCTTGTTGAAGGGAGGTTTGTCGCTGAAACCATCATAAGGCCTGAAGGTAGAGGTTTTATTTATGGCCTTGATTCTCTTGTCGAGCTCCTGAAGTCTCTTCTCCAAAATTTGATCCTGGACCATGTACGCCTCTGATTGCTGAGGAGAACGACGATAGAAGGTTAAATCATGCCTGGATTGTGGGCTAATAGATCGCTGGTGGGTTTGCTTCCTCCTCAAACTTTGAGAATGTGCTCGAAGAGGGTTGGCCTAAAGTTGTAGGTTAGAGGCCGGCAGCTGAGGTGGTGCCGTGGTAGGGGGCGCAGTCGAAACCATCGGAGGAAAAATAGGCTGCACCATCGAGGGTGGTGTAGGGACTGGGACAGCCTGACTTGGCTGTGGCACCGTAGAAGGGGGCACAAGAGTATTTTAGAATGCTTGAAGAAAAGCCGTCAATGTATTAACCTGCTAGAGGAGCAAGTTAAATTGGTCCATCATCACGAAGATCGATTGAGGAGGCGAAGAAACTTCTATCGTCGAGGGCTGGATGAGGTCATTGCCTCTAAGGTTTGCCTAGTGGGGATTGGACATCCTAGGTCCATTTTCTCGTGCCTCGAATCAACAAAATTTTTTCCGAGTGGCTATTGATTATTTCATAAAATGGATAGAAGCCGAGCCTTTAGCTTGCATTTTTGAAGTGAAGATCAGAGACTTCATATGGAAGTCAATTATCTGCCAATACAGACTCCCCAAAGTGCTGATCTCAGACAATGATAGATAATTTAGTGAAGCAAAATTTCATGAATTTTGTGAGGATCATGAAATAGAGCAATGCTTCACCTCAGTGGGTCATCCACAAGCGAATAGAAAGGTCGAGGTCGTGAATAGAGCTCTCCTATAAGGCCTTAAGGCCCGACTTGATCGAATTGGAGGGTCGTGGGCAGATGAACTTTATCATATCATCTGATCGTACCAAATTACTCAAAAGGTTTCCATCGATGAGACGCCCTTCAATTTGGCATTCAGAACCAAGACGATAACACCAGTGGAGTTTGAGCTCCCCTCCTTCAGAGTCGAGGAGTATGACAAAGATACCAACTCCATCTGGCTAAGGACCAATCTTGACCTGATCGAGAAAAGCAAAGAGCATGCAATAATAAAAATGATGGTTGTTGGTGCAGAATCTGGTTGACACCAGAACGAGCTGGAGTGGAGAAGGATGAGGTCGCCGTCGGGATCTACAAAATAAAGTCCCATCCAAAGTCGATGGTGGTGGCTCCGATTGAATCCTCCGACGATCAAGTCAGCTCTTCTGACCAATAGAAATGAAGTGCTCAGATGAGAGCTCGATAGAATTTTTGGAAAGAAGAAGAGAGCTTAGAGCTTAGAGAAAATATATCCGGAGGATCCCTTTTTATAGATGGAGCTTGATTGATGGTGACAGCTGTAGTTGTCTGGCACTAGGCCGCTCGAGGTCTGATGGAGTTTGGTATGGAGAGAAAGATATCGTTAGACTGATGGTGACAGCCATACCATTCGGTAGCGGACCGCTTGAGGTCTGATGGAGCCTATCATGAAGGGGGACGCCGTCTGTAGCATCACCTATGGCAGACTGATGGCGATCGTTCATCAAGATTTAATAGCCATAGCTCTGAGGAAGCAAGCGTTGGTTGGTGGACTTCGGTATATATCAATTCTAGAGAAGTTCGGACTCCTAAAGAAAATACGTCCGGAGGAGATTATCCAGGAGCAATCCATTGGAGGAATTCGATTGAAAGAGAAGTCCAAAAAAAATTTGGCTCCTGAAGGAGTTCGGCTGAAAAAAAAGTTTGAAAGGAGTTTGACTCCCGTAGGAGTTCGACTGAAGGAGAATTCTGAAAGAAGTTCGGCTCCTGAAGGAGTCCGACTGTAGGAGAAATTCGGAAGAAGTTCGACTCCTGAAGAAGTTCGAATGAAGGAGTAGCTTGGAAGGAGTTCAGTCCCCATAGGCGTCTGACTGAAGGAGAATTTTGAAAGAAGTTCGGCTCCCACAAATGTTTGATTGAAGAAGTCTGAAGGAAGTTCGGCTTCTATAGACATTTGACTGAAAGAGAAGCTCGAAAGGAGTTCAGCTTTCGTAGGCGTCCGACTGAAGAAGTGCGGAGGAAGTTCGACTCTTATAGGAGTCTGACTACAGGAGCAATCTGGAAAGAGTTTGACTTCTATAGAAGTCTGGCCGAAGAAGATGTTTGAAAAAAGTCTAGCTCCTAGAGAAGTTCGATCGAAGAAGAAGTTTGAAAGGAGTCAGGCTCTTGAAGAAGTCTGGCACCTGGAGAGTTTGGAAGAAATTCGACCATTGGAAGAGTTTGACTGGGGCTCGACCGTTGAGAGGTTCGACCGACTGAAGGGATTCGGTTGGGACTCGACCGCTGAGAAGTTCGATCGACTGAAGGAATTTCACTGGAGCTCGATCACTGAAAAGTTTGGTCGGTTGAAGGAGTTTGGCTAAGGTTTGACCGCTGAAGCTCTTCCGTGATCATCGATTGCATTGGGCTAAGCATCAGACTTGACTTTGGTAGGAGCGGAGTTTATCCCTAATAATAGTTTTTCCTACTCTCGAGTTCAAAATTTGAAGAAAGAAAGTACAAAAAAGCAACTGCTGAAGTCCTTTTTCGGGCTCTGCATCCGTTGAAGTTGAAGCTCGGAGGGATCCCATCTCCAATCGAGGTCCAGAAAGATCTTATATTTTGTTGACATTGCAGTTGAAGCTTGTGGGAGATCTTATCTTCAGCCAAGGTTGAAGAAGATTTTCTCTCCTATTGATGTAGACTTTGAAACTTGGAGAAGATCTTATCTCCAATCGAGGCTGAAGTTGTAGTTGAGGCTCGGAGGATATCTCATCTCAAGTCAAGATTAAAGGAGATCTCATCTTGTATTGATGAAGATGTTGAAGCTCGGGGGGATCCTATCTCCAGCCGAGGTTGAAGTTAAGGCTTGGGGGATATCTCATCTCCAGTCGAGGTTGAAGGAGATCTCATCTCCTATTGACGAAGATGTTGAAGCTTGGGGGAGATCCTATCTCTAGCCGATGTTGAAGTTGAAGTTGAGGCTCGAAAATGATCTCATCTCCAGCCGAGGTTGAAGGAAATCTCATCTTCTGTTGATGCAGACGTTGAAGCTCGAGGGAGATACTATCTCCTGTTGATGTAGAAGCTCAGAAAAGATCTTATCTCCAGCAGTCGAGGTTGAAGGTGGAGCTCGGAGGAGATTTTATCTTCTGTTGATGTAGAAGCTCGGAGGAGATCTTATCTCCAGTAGCCGAGGTTGAAGATGGAGCTTGGAGAAGATCTTATCTTCAGCAGCCAAGGTTAAAGGACATCTTATCTCCTATTGACGTAGAAGCTCGGAGGAGATCTTATCTTCAGCAGCTGAGGTTGAAGGAGATCTTATCTTCAATTGACATAGAAGCTCGAGGAAGATCTTATCTCCAGCAGTCGAGGTTGAAGAAGGAGAGCTCGGAAGAGATCTTATCTCCAACAGTCGAGGTTGAAGAAGGAGCTCGGAAGAGATCTTATCTCCAACAGTCGAGGTCGAAAGTAGAGCTCGGAAGAGATCTTATCTCTGGCAGTCGAGGTTGAAAGTGGAGCTCGGGGGAGATCTTATCTCCGACAGCCAAGGTTGAAGATGGAGCTCAGAGGAGATCTTATCTCCAGCGATCGAGATTGAAGATGATTTTATCTTCTGTTGATGTAGAAGCTCGAGGGAGATCTTATCTCCAACAACTGAGGTCGAAAGTGGAGCTTGGAGGAGATCTTATATCTGACAGTCGAGGTTGAAGATGGAGCTCGGGGGAGATCTTATCTTTGACAGTCGAGATTGAAGGTGGAGCTCGGGGAGATCTTATCTCTAGCGATCGAGATTGAAGGAGATCTTATCTTCTGTTGACGTAGAAGCTCAGGAAGAGATTTTATCTCCAGCAGCCAAGGTCGAAAGTGGAGCTTAGGAGAGATCTTATCTTCAGCGATCGATGTTGAAGAAGATCTTATCTCCTATTGACGTAGAAGCTTGAAGAAGATCTTATCTCTAGCAGCCGAGATCGAAAGTGGAGCTCGAAGAAGATCTTATCTCCAGCGGTCGAGGTTGAAGGAGATCTTATCTCCTATTGATGTAGAAGCTTGGGGAAGATCTTATCTTCAACAGTCGAGGTTGAAGAAGGAGCTCGGAGGAGATCTTATCTCCAACGATCGAGGTTCAAGGAGATCTTATCTCCTATTGGCGTAGGCTTTGAGGCTCCGAAAAGATCTTATCTTCAGCAGCTGAGGTTGAAAGTGGAGCTCGGAAAAGATCTTATCTCCGACAGCTGAGGTTGAAGGTGGAGCTCAAGGAAGATCTTATCTCCAGTGGTCGAGATTGAGGAAGATCTTATCTCTTACGATTGTCGAGCATAATGAAATCATTGTCGGGGCCTTTCCTCTTGTTCCATCTAGAATGAACGAGACCTTCAATTTTTCTCACGTTAAGATGAGGTTCTCCTCATGTTCCTAATGGACTATGGAGCCACATAAAGACCATTGTCAGGGCCTTTCCTTCCATCTCATCTAAAATGAACGAGGCCTTCGACTTTGCTCACATTAGAATGAGGTTCTCTTTCTATTCCTAATGGACTATGGGGGCACATAAGGGCTATTGTTAGGGCCTCTCTCCCCATCTCGTCTAAAATGAATGAGGTCTTCAACTTTACTCATGTTAGGATGAGGTTCTCTTCCTGTTTCTAATGGACTATGGGGGCATATGAGGGCCATTGTCAGAGCCTCTCCTCCCATCTCATCTAAAATGAATGAGGTCTTAGACTTTGCTCGCATTAGGACAAGATTTTTCTCCTGTTCTTAATGGACTGTGGGGTTACATAAGGATTGTTGTCAGGATCTCTTCCTCCATCTCGTCTAAAATGAACGAGACCTTCGACTTTGCTCATATTAGGATGAGATTCTCCTCCTATTCCTAACGGACTATGGAGGCATATAAGGACCGTTGTTAGGACCTCTCCCCCATCTCGTCTAAAATAAACGAGGCCTTCGACTTGCTCATATTAGGATGAGGTTCTCCTTCTGTTCCTAATATGGCCATGGTAGTACATTCTCGGATTCTATGAATCTTACAGTTGTTTGAGCATTATTCCTCCGATCTTCTTCAGGCGGTAAGTTTCGGACTGGATGACCTTCTCTATTTTATGCTGGCCTTTTCAATTTGGAGCAAGCTTCTCTTGACTTTGAGGCTGAAAGACGATAGCCCATCAAAGTACTAAGCCCTCAAAGATAGCGTCGATGATACCGGAAGGTGGCCGATCTTCTTGTTGTTCCTTCCTCATTGGTGGTTCTAGTTGTGGTAGTGCCATTGGCTTGCTTCAGATCGATGTCTGTAGAACATTAAGGGGGCGTAGTTATGAAACTTTCTGAGGGGAGGACTTCTTCGCATCCTTCTATCGGAGCTTCCTTGATGACTAGCTCAAGAAGAAGTTTGG
The DNA here is from genome assembly GCA_006176705.1 of Cocos nucifera. Taxonomy (NCBI): domain Eukaryota; kingdom Viridiplantae; phylum Streptophyta; class Magnoliopsida; order Arecales; family Arecaceae; genus Cocos; species Cocos nucifera. The sequence goes on from QRFJ01000061.1 coordinate 3,156,102, forward strand.
GCTCGCTTGCGCTCGGAAAGAGGATCTGTGAGCATGGCCGAGCTTCATTCGATCCTTCTGTGAAACCTCTTGGGAGAGAACTTCGTGTCTTTTTGTCGGAGCTTCTTTGATGACAAGCTCAAGGGAGAGTTTGACCTTGCTTGTGCTTGGGGGGAGGTCGTGAGCATGGTCGAACTTCATTCCATCCTCTTGTGAAACCTCCTGAGGGAGAACTTCGTGTCTTTTTATCGAAGCTTCCTTAATGACGAGCTCGAGGGGGAGTTTGGCCTCGCGCTCGGAGGAAGGTCGTGAGCACGGTCGAACTTCATTCCATCCTCTTGTGAAATCTTCTGGGGGAGAACTTTATGCTCTTTGTTTCTCTTTTGGAGGAGAATCATGATCCGAACGTGGATCTTCTACCTTCTATTTCTTCTTTCTAAGGGTGACAGGTATGCTAGGCTAAATGTTCTTCCTTAAAATCAATTTTTGACATCCTGATGGTGGGTTTTTTGGTGGAGTTACCATCGTAGGCTGCCGCACGACTTGCACCATCTCGGTGAGACTCTAAACTCGCTGCATCAGTAGGTTGAACTATTTCGGATCTACCATGACCATCGATGGAGGTGGAGGTTGAAGTATCGATGATGGAGTAGGAGTGGATGGATCCGGCTCAGATCTGACAGTAGATGCAGTAGATCTCCAGATAGTCACCTTCTTTTGAGACATTTTTTGAGATTGAGGAAGAGGATGAAGATGAACCTTGGAAAAGAAGATCGGTAGAGTCGGCTGAACACTCCTTTAAGAATAAGGATATCTCAAAGACAGAGGCCCTTCCTCTAGCGTCAATTCTATTAGTGCAGAATCTGATTGACGTCAAAATGAGCTGGAGTGGAGGAGGACGAGGTCACCATCGGGGACTTACAAAATAAAGTCCTATCTAGAGTCGGTGGTGGTGGCTCCGACGAATCCTCCGATGATCAAGTCAGCTTTTCTGACCAACAGAAATGGAGTGCTCAGACAAGAGTTCGGTAGAACTTTTGAAAAGAAGAAGAAAGCTTAGAGCTTAGAGAAAATGTATATGGAGGGTCTCTTTTTATAGATGAAGCTTGATTGATGGTGACAGCTGCAGCTGTCTGATGCGGGCCACTCGAGATCTAGTGAAGTTTGATATGGAGAGGAAGATACCATTAGACTGATGGTGACAGCCATACCATCTGATAGTGGATCGCTCGAGATTTGATGGAGTCTATCATGGAGGAAAGCGCCGCTTGTAGCATCACCTATGATAGACTGATGGCGATCGTTCATCGAGATTTAATAGTCGTAGCTCTGAGAAAGTAGGTATTGATTGGTGGACTTCGACATATATCAATTTCAAAGGAGTTCAGACTCCTGAAGAAGATACGTCTAGAGGAGATTATCCGAAAGCAATCCGTTGGAGGAATCCGACTGAAAGAAAAGTTCGAAAGGAGTTTGGTCGAAGAAAAAGTTTGAAAGAAGTTCGGCTCTCGTAGGAGTCCGACTAAAGAAAAATTTTGAAAAGAGTTTGGCTCCTGAAGGAGTTTGATTGTAGGAGCAATTCGGAAGGAGTTCGGCTCTTAAAGAAGTCCGAATGAAGGAGTAGCTCGGAAGGAGTTTGGCTTTCGTAGGCATCTGACTGAAGAAAAATTTTGAAAGAAGTTCGACTCATGGAGGAGTCCGATTGCAGGAGCAATTCAGAAGGAGTTTAGCTTCTATAGACGTCCGACTGAAGAAGAAGCTCGAAAGAAGTTCGGCTCCCGTAGGCGTCCAACTGAATGAGTGCGGAGGAAGTTTGACTTCTGTAGATGTCCGACTGAAGGAGAAGCTCGGAAGGAGTTTGGCTTCCGTAGGCATTCGACTGAAGGAGTGTGGAGGAAGTTTGGCTCTCGTAGGAGTCGGACTGTAGGAATAATCCGAAAGGAGTTTGACTTCTATAGAAATCCGACCGAAGGAGATGTCTGAAAAAAATTTGGCTCCTGAATAAGTCCGATCAAAGAAGAAGTTTGGGAGGAGTCGGGCTCCTGAAGAAGTCCAGCTCTTGAAGAGTTCGGTAGAAATTCGACCGTTGGGAGAGTTCGACTGAAACTCGACTGCTGAGAAGTTCGGCTGGCTGAAGAAATTCGGCTGGGACTCAGCCGTTGAGAAGTTCGATCGACTGAAGGGGTTTCACTGGGGCTTGATTGCTGGAGAGTTTGGTCGGCTGAAGGAGTTTGACTAAGGTTTGGCCACTGAAGCTCTTCTGTGATCACCGGTTGCATTGAGCTAAGCATCAGGCTTAACTTCGATAGGAGAGAGGTTTATCCCCAACAGTGGTCTATCGCCAAAGGATGGCGAAGTACTACAATGCACGCATCAAAGCCAAGAAATTTCGAGTTGGCGATCTTATCCTTCGGCGAGCCAAAATTTTGAAGCCTATAAAGCAAGAAAAGCTTATGCCAAATTGGGAAGGCCCTTACCAGGTCGATGAGATGATCCACCCAGGAACTTACCGTCTGAAGCAACTAAATGGGAACCCACTCTCAAGACCTTGAAACTTGGCCAATCTTCGCATGTACCATCAGTGATACAAATAAAATCAATGAACCATCAAGTTCTTTTCCTAAAATTATCAATCATCAGTTGTATGACAAAATGGGCATGACTTAGAACCCCATCAAAATAAAGTATCTTTGATCGGGATCTCAGCTCAGCGAACTCCTCGGATTGGCATCGCTTCATAAAGTCTCTTTGATCAGGACCTCAGCTCAATGAACTCCTCGGATCGAAGTTGCTTCATAAAGTTTCTTTGATCGGTACCTCAGCTCAACGAACTCCCATAACTCAGCAAATTCCTCGGATCGAAGTTGCTTTATAAAGTTTCTTTGATCGGTATCTCAGCTCAACGAACTCCTCGGATCGGAGTCGCTTCACAAAGTTTCTTTGATCGGAACCTCAGCTTAGCAAACTCCTCAGATCGGAGTCACTTCATAAAGATCCTTTATTTGGGATCATAACTCAGCGAGCTCCTAGGATCGAAGTTGCTTCAAAATAAAGTCCTTTTGCTTAGGATTGTGGCTCAGCAGGCTTCGCAGATCAGAACCGCATTAAGCCATAAAATCCTTCAAATCGAGGCAACGAAATCCTAAGAGATGGGACATTAGCTCAGAATAATTTTAAAAGAGTTCTAATTTATTACAATTCTTTATTAAATTTTTTTTTTTACAAGAGCAATATTGCTATTGCTTTTATAAAAAATAATAATAAAAATTCTACATCAGAGTTATAATAGGTCCTGCGAAATCAAGACCCTGTTTATCATCTTCTCTTTATCAGAAATAAGAAAATGCGATTGAAAAGCTTGATAGAGTTAAAATCACATTCATCAGGAACTCATTCCTCCATAGCACCGAGGCTTTAGGAGCCCATAAAAAGTGCCCAAGTTAAGAGGGATGACAAGCTGGAGGTGATGGAGGTCCCGTTGAGGTTGAAACTAAGTTTGCTTGGAATCCAATTCTTCATGACCTGAAATCAGGAGATCTTCCATTGGTTTCACTCCCCTTTGTGGAGGTGGCACAACCTCGAGTGCCACCGAGAGAGCCACAAGTTGAAAGTGACAAGGGAAATCGCATTAAGTTTGAAGCAGCGTTCGCTTGGAGTTCAACTCTGCCAAGCCTCGGACCGAGAAGCCCTTAGATCATGAAAATGCATGATAAACATCCTGGAAAAATGGTTAAGTTGACACCGACACAACCGACCAAAGCGTCCCACATTCGAGAAAGCTTGGAAGGCAGGGGATACAACTCAAACCATCGCCTCTAGGGGCGGCTCCTCCTCTTCCTCCTCTCCGATGGGAGCGGTGCACCACACAAGCACTCAAAGAGCTATCACTGATTTTCCGCCCTTGTCGAGCAAGAGAATGATGATAAAGCTCTCTGGGCTGAGGAAGCGACCGCCTTCGCGAGAAGAAGCAAAATGACAAAGATCTCAAAATCGAGAATGCAGATGCCCTACGATTGGGACATCTAACACGAGTCTTTCTGAAACGCCAAAGGACCAGAGAGGTCTCGCTACCTCCCTGATTAAGCAATCATGGCTATGGTAGAGAAAGACCGACTCCTCTCCTTTATGGGGGTTCCACCATTCTACCTCCATTTCGTAGAATGTTTGGAATCTCGTTGATGGAAAGCAAGCCTCATGGGGTCTTCCCTTTATAAAGAAAAAATCCACCATAATGGCTCCATCAAATTATTTCGCATGTCAACCCGTGATTGATGTAACCCGCTGTAATACGTGTATGCATCAAAGTCTTACGATTACGTCGCTTCTGAGACTATGCACATTCAATGCCATATGGAAAAATGAGTGCACGGTTAGTGAGAAGATTAATTCGTATGCCTTTGGATTAGAACTAATTAATTTAAATATTCGGATAGACCTCTTCAACTATCCAAGCAGATCTCTTTAACTCCTCAGATCGGAGTAACACAAACAAGAAAGATCTTTAAAAAAAAAGTGAGGAGGGGGGGGGGAGAAGTCTACAAAAGTGAAAAGCCTTCATTTATTAAAAGTTTTTTTTTATAAGGATCTCTTACAACTCGAAAAAATACATAAGTAAAGTAGGATCAAGGTACATTCTTTGGATCGGATCGTACTCCTACCACATTGGTATCGATAGCCTCTAAATCTTCATCTAAAAAATCTAGGTTCAATCCTAGATAATGTGAAACTACCTTGCATCAAATAGAGCATCTTTCTTCATCATAGGCGTCGACCACAAACCTATCTTTCTCATCTTCATATTCTTTCGATGCTCGAAACTTCTCAATGACCTTTACAGTGGTGACCTCAATCGATGCTCTCATGTTGCCCTGTAGCAAGGTCATCCTCTCTTCTGCATCCTTTAATGTAGCTCGAGCCTCCTCTTCAAACACCTCGGCCTCGACAAGCCGAGTTTTTAGCATCTCTATCTCCGAGGTCAGAGCCTCATTTACACCTAGTAAATGAGAGTTCTCCTCGATAGACTTCACTAGCACCATTTTGGCATCCTGGGCCCTCTTCTCTGTAGCTTCAGCCTTAGTGGAAGCTTCTCTGGCCCCTCTTGATGTCCTATTCTTGGTGGCTTTAAGCATTTCGGCTTCAGTCCTATATCTCATTGCCTCGAAAGATAGCTCGAAAGTACTCTCCATGAATCTATTTAAGTAATGGATGAGCTGATAAAATATTCACCAAAAATAGTGATGAGAATGTTCTATAATAAAGAATTAACTCAAATCCAAGAATATACATGTCTAACTTACCCGAAGGAAACAATCCACCGCTTTCCATCTTCTTATCTTTAAAGGCTCGGTAAATAACTTTATGGCATCGCCTAGATAGAGAATGCTAGAGAATGCTTTGCTTGCCAGGCTATAATCCTCCAGAATGGAGTCACGCAACCCCACTCTAGTCAGTGCAATCCTAGAAGGTCCTACAGCCGAGATGGGTAGCACTCCGATTGTCGGAGCATTGGGGGTCTCTACAATCTTAGTCGACTTGGTCCTATCTAAAGCAGCCATAGAAATCCCCATGACTTCAACTGGTTCCTCCTTAGGAAAAAAGTCAGAAACGTCAGGGCCCGGTAGGCTCAAAACGACCTCATTGAACAAGCATTCAATAGGGCTCCTCTGACATCCCTCAAGAATCGAAAGGTCGGAGCTATGCGAGATTTGTACGATCTCAAAGTTCTCAATAGCTGAAGGTTCAAGATCTTCCGACTTAAAAATTGGAGGCACATGTAGAAGGCCAACTCGAGCTCAGATAGATTTTTCGCCTGCTGTCTCCATCCTTCTCTTTCGAAAGGTCTTCGAACCCGACAATTGTAGCAAATTCAGATCCATCCATGTAACAAAATACGTTTACCTGTTGACATCAAATTTTGGAGTTCACAAAAGTAAAATTATAAGAGTAAAGAATGAATATATACCTTCGGGATTGGTCGGGCTAATGTCCACATTAAATAAGCTCTACTCAGAAAGAAGCTTTTTCAACTTTGGAACTTCAAAACTGTGCAAAATCTTCAAGTCTTACGCCAGACGCTGATCGAGTGGTGGGTCCCTTAATACAGCCTCTTATGGCTCTCTCCAATCCACGAGGCCCCACTCTTTGCCTGAGGAATGGGACACAAACAGGAAGTGCTCCTTCCAACTATGAATGGTGGTGGGAGCACCTCGAATCAATGGAGGGACATTCTTTCTGTTTCTAGGGGTCACGTACCACCATTCGTGAGAGCCAAGATGTCTCTTTAAAATGAAATAATAACAAAAAAGCACAACGCTAGGCTCAATCCCAACCAAGATACATGCTGTGGTAAAATTACAGATATGTCGCTATAAGTTTGGTACCACCGAATAGAACGACATCTCCAAAAAGTGAAAAAAGGATGATGAAGAAGGGATGAGAGGAAAACCTTAGTTCGGCTTGAAAATACTCCTCGGACACACTAATCCGACTCAGAGGAGGCTTGCAGGCGCGCTCTTCAGCCTTTGAAACTTTTAGCCAAAATTTAGGAGGAATATGAAATTGGCTGTGGATCAACACTAGATCTCTTTTCATCACCTTAGATCGAAAGGTCATAGGCGCAAACCCTGTATCTCTAGTCAGAGCCATCTCTCCAATAAAAAAAAAAAGAAAGAAGATGAAAGAAGATAGCCAAGAGAAAAGGAAACCTACGATGGAAAATGGGAGGACAAGACCTCTTATCCTACCCGGGATTTATATATAAATGTTAAATCAGAAAAATTTTTGAATTCTCCATCCCCTCCGAGTATTAAATGCAAAAGAGCAAAAATCGACTCAACCAAGAAACGTGACAGGCATTCTTTAGATACAAACTCCACTACTGATATGGCAATTGAACCAGGTGGCTGTAATCATATTCTGCTCTGCTCTCGAAGGGACGTGTGGAGACATACGACAGCGTTCGCCACGCATTAGATGGTTTCAATTTCACTTCCTTCAGGTCTTTATAAGCTTAACCACAAGCGCCTTAAATATGATAAAGCATGCCTTGGCTCGGAGATATAAAAGAAAAACGATGATGAGGAAAAAGACCAGCTACTTCAATAAGAAATAAATTTTATTTACAATATTCTTTAATGCGCAAACTGGCTTATAAGAAAACAAAGAGGAGATACAATTTCAAATAATTTCTTCAATGATTAGCCCGAGAATGGCTCTCCCCAGCACCAACCTCTCATGCCTGCGAGATGGATTCACCTCTGTTTATTATCATGGGCATGTCTGATGAACTCATAAATTTGTCAAGATAATTACATATTACTGCCCTCAAATTATCATCAGGAGAATTCACCTAAAAGGACTCGACGTGGGCTAAATTGCCCGGTGGAAGACGAGCCTGGGCCATCTCTTTGCATCTCTCGAAGCCAGCAAAAAATCCTAGCCTACAAGCTTTGATCACAATGTTGGTCCTATTTTGATAAAGTCGGTCAAACCGCTCATTAGCCTTTCGCAGTTCAGTCTCGATCGAAGGCTCGCGAATTGTGCGCCATGAGCCGTAGAACCATCGGATCTTTGGGATGCCTTCTCTGCAAGATGTCTTTCATCTGAAGTCTTAGACCTTTTCTTTGATCTTTGATGGAATCCCTCACAGAATGAGTCTTAGACGTTGAACCTCTTCTCCCTTCGAGCATCTTTCTCAGATGATCGATGTCGTTGTAAGCTCGACGACTATCTCGTTCAACCTCATACCTCCATCTCTTAAGGACTTCATTCCTCCTACGGGCTCGTTCCAGCTCAACGTCTCGCCGATCGATCATTTTTCGAGCCTCAGAAAGTGCCTTCTCGGTGCAATCGATTTTCTTAACTAAATCAGCATTAGTAGTTTTCTCCTGCTCCAAGTGGTATTTCAACAGGTCTATCTCCTCCCTTGCTTCAACCAGCTCTAAAACTGAAGCCCTAGGGATGATGCCAACAAAACTAACTAAATAATACCCCAGCAAAGCCAAAGATCTCAGGGTACCTTCCATTCGATGTTGAGCTTCCTCTCCCTCCAGAGCATGTCTTTCATCGAAAAAAAGATGACTCCATAAAAACTCTGCAACAACCCTCAGAGTTTCAGTAGCAGTTGGAGGAGAAGGCGATGTTTGAAAAGTCTCCACCTGGGCTTCAACTGGAGGATGACTTATGGTGGAAATCGCCTCTGCAACCTTGGCAAACCCCACTAATGCCTTAGGTTCAGACGTTCCTGCGTTCCCTCCATTTTCGTAACGATAATCTTCATAGGAACTTTGATAGGAGAAGCCGGAAGAGTCGCTTCTACCATAGGCTCCACCCTTGAACCAGCCGGCATGTTCGTGATTTCCACCGATGGATTCACTGACTCAGTCCTAGATTCTGGCACATCCATCAGTGAATCGTCTGTATAGAAAATATCCTTCTCCTCTTGATCCACCACACTAGAAGAAGGTACAACTGGGAGAACGGTATTCGATCCCCGATAATAATCCCTCTAGAGACCTGAGGTTGAGTAGAAGTCCTAACTTGTCTCCTCCGAACCGATAACCTCCGCAGCTTTTTTCACTCGCTCGGGGTCCATTTGGTCTTTAAGATGCGGGAGAAAGAACTTTAAATAAAGAAGATGGTAAATATCACAATCGTCACCTTTTCGGTCCCTGGATGCAATTAAGAAAAAAAAGAAGACGAAAGGATGCCCCCCTTTTGAACTATTCCTCTATAGGATGAATGGTCAGATGATCCCTCAATCGCAATCATCCGTGCATCATGAAATGACGTCATCGACTATAAAAGCATCATCAGGAGGGAAGATGCATGCTACTCAAACTGAGGCATCCTGAAGCAGTCCTTTCACCTGATCCTCAGACTCAGCATTAGAGGATAGTATTATGGTGGTGATGTGAACGCCTCGGATCAAATTGTCCAATGCTTGAGTTACCTCAAATCGACACCAGGACATCCGTGTTCCGAGGTCAAAATGCTTCATACACTCTCTCCCAATCCGCAAAGTGATCCGAAGTATTTTGCCAATCTCAATAATTCTGTTTTGAAATAAACGGCGATGCAGTTGTGATCCAACCATGATCAAAATATTTTCCACTAAGCTATCCTGAAAAACGGTTACGATCTCAGAACGACGTAATTAACGGAACAGCATAACAACCATGAGATCTCTTTCTACAAATATCATAAATTCTGAGGATCCAGGTAAGCAAAAAAAATCTCTCAGAAAATTCGTTATTGTTTGATCGTTCTCTGCTGACTTAAGCATCGGAGGGCCTTCATCGGAGTCAAATCCTTCGGTCCGAACTTTATTTTGCAGATCATTCTGCTGACTTGAGCGTCGAAGGGCCTTCATCGAAATCAAATCCTTCGGTCCGGACTTTATTTTGCAGATCACTCTAGCACTTCTTATGAGAAGCTAACTGCTTTGCTTTTGAAGCGAATCATTTTCAGCAATAATAAGGATATTAGCAATTCTTGAAGATCTAAGGTGGGCAAGAATTTTCACTAGTTGGTTCTTCCATTTCTTTTGCAATCGGTGGCCCACCCAACTTAATCATCTAATCCGATTCCATCGAGTAGCTACTGAAGCATTGGTTTTAACTGCCCCGAGGTACAGGTCTGCAAACAAAGATGAAAGAGGTACCATACAGATCCATGAGTGCTCCCAAAAGTGAATATTTTCATCACTTATTAAATTGAATGATGGGCAATTCTAGAATGCATAAAGATCCTTGCTAACGTCTCTCCACAAAGGTGAGAAATTTGAAACTGATCATTTAACTCTCCCTCCAAGTCTTTGGGAGTAACTTCCACTGTTTACCAGCCTTTTCCATCCTTTGACCAGCGTCCAAGCAAGAAACCACATATAAGTGTTTGATCTGTTATATCAAAGATATTACACATGTCGAGGCTGACATTCATAAATGGAATTATATAAGTGTTTGATTTGATTACACAAGAAGTTTCAATCTTCTACAGATTATGTTAATACATGCACATCTGCACATCAACTTAGGCTCGATACAACTTTTGTCAGCTTCTATTTATTAGTACATCAAGCAGGTACAAGAGAGGTTAATGTTTCCCATCCTCACATGAAATCCATAGGATCTGATGGAGTCTGTGCGCTTCCTGATTGGACATTAAAAGATGGCTGAGACCCATGGAACTGATGGGCTTGATAACCAGTTTGGCTAGGCAACTGCTGTGGATGAGAGATGTACGGGGACACAGATGGCTGGATATCTCTGTTGAATGTATTGCCATTAACCGTTGAGATTTCCCCCGTTACTAACTTGAGCCGCTGAATTTCTTGTCTCAGTGTCTCATTCAGAGCTGTAAGAACACCAAAAATTTTTGTACGTTGTCTATGATGCAGAAAAAGAAATTTCATCGAATGAAGAGGCATAAGCAAGAAACCACATTTGAAGTTAGTCCTCGGTCATGCAGTTCAGATTTCTATGGAACCCTGGCCCCGATAGCCGCTCCAATGGAGATTGGACATTCATGGACTTGAAAAGAGTTCTTGTCCAGGTCCACTATGCTATTCATAATTTGTTTGAAGATGTTTAACAATAAGATCTAACCTGTCTTAAAACATTTGATGGTTTCACACCTTGCATGATAAACCACTTGGTTTGTAGATGGTGAGATTACTTGGACGATGAAGGATCTATGAGAACAAGGAAAATCCCTTAAATCCTGTCTATATGGTTTATGGTCGGTACAAAAATTTTGCACGTCCAGATAGAGCAGATAATTTTTAGCTAATTATCTGAACTTTCTAGAGACGATTATCTATAAGAATGAATTTAAACATTTGATGAAATTAAAGCATTGACTCTATTTTTTGATGGGAATTATAAAATAACTTTGATCTAGTCATTCTTCCAATAATGCGGAGCCATAATTTACTAGCTTAGTAATTTCTGCTAAGAGCTAACGCAGTATGCAAACAATACAAAAAAAACTATAATAGCCCCCCAACACACACACACACAAAAAACAAAAAGAAAAAAGAAAAGAAAAGCCATAAGCAGTTGAAAGAAATACCATCACGAAGTTCAGCCTCTTTCTCCATAGCCTGCAATCGCAGCTTAAGTTCCCTGTTCTCAGCAGTCAAGCCAGTTGTGTCTCTCTGTGAAGCAAATTTTAAGTACTAGTCACTGTATGTATGATTGAGAACAGAGCATTGAAAAAACAGGGGGAAGAAACAAATAAGAAGTAAAACAGTTGTAGTACTTTCAATCTAAAATAGCAATTACCGTTGGTAGATCAATGCTGGGAAACAGAAAACATCAGAGCTATAATGGAGAACCAAAGGATGCTAAATGGAAATTGCAAAAGCAAAAACCTTTAGGCACAAACAAATTGAGAAAGAATTCTTGCTTGATCCTTGGACTAAACCAGCTCTTAATATGATTCAGTTGCCAAGCCTGTATATCAAATTGAGAGCTTTGCAAGGACTATCTTAGGTTCTGGTAGTTGCAAGTGGCTGCTGTCCTTATGAAGATGTTTTGCATCATTAGTGCCTTCCTATGCACTGGACGAATGTTGAACATTTGGCCCCTGTTATGGTGGCACATGGAGGAAGGGTCTGAAGGATAGAGAGAAAAGTTAAAGTTCAAGAATTTAGCTTAATAATTTGAGGAACACATGTTAAAACCAGGCCTTGATGAATAGGTAGCAAAGGAATGCCACCAAATTATCATCTTTGCTATCCCCAATCAATTGCACATAGAAACGTCTGATTAATAGAATTAGACTAGAATTGATGAAGTGGAAAGGTGCAACATAAGTTTACAGAGTAGCAAATTGAAGAAGAATAAAACCAAACTTTATAAAGTGATGGTGGTTGATTTGTGAGAGTGCCAACCGACGCCGAACAGAGCACCATATATAGTGACAATAATCACAAGATTGGTAGTTCGGTAATGTCTCACTCCACGGACTCAAGGATGGGAAAGGTGAAATGTGGGATGTGGAACAAAACTATGTTACCTGACCTGGGGGTGTCAACAGGTGATCTAGCTCCTACTGAAATTTGGGCTACAAATATGAATCTGCAGACAATTAAGGTTCAGATCTGAATAATCTGAACTTTAGGGCTGATTTCTGCACCTTTTGATGGATTAATTGCATAAAAGAGTTCATCTGGCATGATCTGAATTTCAACAAGAAATCTGCTGTGTAAGGGCAGAAATTTGCACAAGGAAATAATACAAAATAAGATGAAGGAAGAACAAACAAGAGAAGAGAAAGGACAGGACAAGAAAGGAAGGACAGCTGCAGCATTTTCTTTCAGTATCAATTTCTTAGTACAACACCAATAATTTCCTTATACCGCAGGCCACTAACGTCTTTTAAAAGACTTGACCGGTCTGCATCCTTTCCCAATTAAGGCTGTAACAAAAAGAATCAAGAAATTCCAAAATTTTCCTCACTGGGACTCTAAAATCAATCTACAATCCTCTCACATTGAATGCTTAGGCTGCATTTGATTGTGGGTTAAATAGAGAAGGCCCTTTATTCCACTTGTTCAACTTAACCCACAAAAAGTAGTCCATTTAATCCAAGGGTAAACTTTAATACAGCCCAAATGCAGCCTTCGAGTTTCCTAAGAGACTCCTAAGTTTTCTCAATAAAATAAAATAAAATAGTCCTAATTGATAGATCTCATAAAAGATCTAAATCTTCATTAATTATGATAATTTTGATGTCAAGCAAAGGATCGGTTTAATCTGTCTTTTGACTGCAATGGTCAGGAAACCAGCAAGGGCCTGATTGATCAGGTCCTTTGCTGTTTCTTTGCTGCATCAACAAACCAACCTAGGGCCTTAGCCAAGTCATCAGGCCCAACCCATTACAATAATTTTGCCAATGTTATGCCCAGACCCAGCCCTTTGACATCTCTACCCAGACCCCTCAGTCTACCCCAAAGCACTAGCACACATCAGCTAAGCTTGAGTATGGTTATGACAGTTATGCATGGATTCTGAAGAGGAAATCCTTAGGGGCAATTTGCTTAGTAAAGGACACATCTTGAGTGTACAACTGCACATGGTGGATCCAATGTGCAGCCATGTTTACTCAACAAGTGGATGGAGGCTCCTATCTTAAAGCAATCAACCTCCTCATACTAACTCCTCTACTCACTATGTGATGTTCAACATAAATAATCTAGCTGGAAAAACATAAATGCAAACCCCAAGTAGGTTAGGAAGATGGAACCCACACACTCTATTGGTGCCAATAGGAGACCTACACACACTATTCTGATTGTCTAATAAAAATGAATGTTATTACTACTCTTAATATTTTACAAAAAGAAATTCTATTTTAAATTAAGAAGGAATTTTTTAGATACTAACAGGAACAAGTAATGATTTAGGTACTAATTGGAAGAGAGTATCTAATAGATAATCCAAGGGGAGAGAAGGGTTTCATAAGATTGCAGAGGTGGCATCAAAAAATCAAATGTTGATAACAGTCAAGATAAGGAGCATCAAGTGTATAAGGAGATGGAGGACGAATTCACACACCTTTCTTACAATTAAGTGAAAGGAAAAGAAACTCTCCTAAACTTCCCCACCATCCACAACCTCAGATGAAGATTGCTACTACCTTGGAAGAAAAGTGAGAGTTGTAGCAATGACCATCCTTACTCTTAGAGCATTGAACACAATCGATGATGGTGGAAAACCATAGCTTGGGTTCACTTTCATTTTTTCTTTACTCTAGTTATCCTTTTCTTTTTTAAAAAATTGCAAAACAAGTAGAGATGAAGGCAAGACAAGGAGTGCTAGTTGCTTCAAGATGGGAGCCTCTTATCCATGCACCATGTGCACTTAAGCAACTGTGCACAACTGTGTACTCGAGACATGTCTAGGTGGGAAATAATGCTTTGCAGTTTAAGGAAGCTTTAAGAATAATTTGAGGTAAAAAGGGAGAGCGAAAGTAGAATAAAAATATCCTGCCTTTTTAGTAAAATATCTTTGTTTTGTTTGTCATAAGCATTCACAAGCACCCAATTTTTTTGTAAAAAATAATTTTCTTCCTTAGAAATCAAGCAAAAATGGGATTTGATAAGATAAAGAAAAATGAACTGAAAAAATGTAGGTTATTACCATAATCATTGTAGTTTATCCTGTGATCAACTGCAATCGTAGAGAATAAAAGAATTTGATACTTGGACATACGCACCCCCCCCAAAAAAACAAAACTATATTCTCATTGGAAGGAGTGGTTTAACAATGGCAACCCAGCCCAACGAGCTATGCGTCCATCGCTTGCCAACAGGTTGGCCATTGGGTTGTGAATTACCCTAGCAAGAATCCAAGCATAGTGGTTTATCTAGAGTCTAGTGAAGGTAAATGTTGGGGAATAATTAACTCTTTGGAGGATATTTTCAAGTTCAAGTATATACTACAATATGTAGTCCTCATCTTAGTGAAGGACTGTGCTTTAGAGGAAGAACTAGTCGATGGCTTTCACCATCCTTGGGATATACAGGGCATAAAAAGACTCATTCATAATCTTCTTTAGGTTTAATTTCTAAGAGGTGGTTGGGTGAAGCAGTGAGGTCAGGGGTGGTTACTTTGGTCAGGTGAATGGTGTCTTCAGACATTGGAGCAGCGACGAGGCTTCACTAGCAAGTCTCCTAGTAGTTGAGGGATTTGGCTCTTCATTGTTGGAAGTAGACATTCGTTGTTAGTTACTGGCCTCAGAGATCTACGGAAGTTGAATCTACATATTGCTAAAAGGCTACCGTTGGATGAGAGGATATTGTTAGTCTTGTGTGAATATCCTTGCATTATGCCTAGGAGCCTAATAATTGTGTTGGGTGATCACGTATATGAATCTTCCCTAGAGGTGGAGGAAATTTTTGTTTTCATGCCAGGAAGGTTTAAGAGCATGGGGGGTTGCAAGCAAGATCATATGACTGACAAAAATGGGAGGAATAGTCTTTCAAAGCTTGGAAGGAGGAGAAAGAGACGATTTCTGTTGGTGGGCCACTGGTGGTGTCAGCTTGTCTGAATCCTTTTGGAGTTTTGTTATATGCCTAGGGGGACATAATCTTGACTTGATTGACCAGCATTATGATGATTTTGTTGGTTTCATCTTACATATTTATAGAATGAAATAGTCTTGCTGCCACCTTTTACTCAAGATATAAATGGTTTTATAAACATCTCCTCCAACAATAACACAAGCTAAACACAAGTTCAATTGATAAAAACCAGAAGAATCATCATAAAAAGGTCATAATATAGCTTTATTTTGCACCAATTGCAACTTATCTGATGGAGATCAAGATTGGAGACAGCAAATTGCTATAGTCATAAACCTATAACTTTTTTAATCAACCCTTTCCTCAGGTTTAGCAAGGAAAGAAGTTTACCCAGATAAACTTTACTATCCAACCATGGCAAACAATCAAAAGATAGTGCATGAAGTATTATATCTTGATTAAGTAAATTCACAACTCCTACCTGTAGCTGTGAAAGCTGGGCCGTGAGAGTGGTTGCTTCTGTCTGCAGTGTCTGCACCTTTCTCTCAAGCTCACTAGTATACCGAATTCTCCTCTCCTTCGATCGAGCAGCAGATTGCCTATTTGCAAGAATCCTACAACCCAAAAAACATAAAACGCACATTTGATATATACTTTAGAATTAAAATATTGACTTAAACCAGTGAAATAGCTAAATTACTAAAACATCCCAGATCATATCAATTAGAGGAAAACTAAGTGGAAACTAGCGATATTACTAAGTAAAACAAGAACCAGGACAAATTTAACGAATGTTCTCAGAAATCAGTCAAGCAAATGGGGAAAAAAAAAACAAATAGCAAACTAGAAAGAGAGTAGTGAAGTCAACAATAGCCATCAAGTATCGAAATCATGCTACTTTAAAGAAAAAAGGGCAAAATCTAAGAACCAGGGACGTTATCAAATACAAAAGTAGGATGAAAACGAGGACAAATCAGACATTTAAGCTCTATTTGTGAGGGAGGCAGGGAAAAAAATACCATAATATCCACTATCCAATCAAATGAAGCAAACTAATCATACTATTTCAAGCAAAACCCAAAAATTTTAAGGCCCAGAACCACAGAAAATCCAAACAAAAGTGTAAAAGAGGTGGGAAAAGAAGAATCAGACCTTTTGGCTTTCTTGGGATCGATTAGCGCCAGCTCGGCAAGCTTGTCATCCGACATCGCCTTCTTGGCGAAATCCAACCGTCCCGCCATCTCCCCCTCGCACGTCAAAGAAGACCCGTCGATGGAGCCGCTGCGCCGGTGGTGCGCCACCTTATCCAGGACCCCGCCGCCGGCCGACGGGCTGCGGAGTTCGAGGCCGTCGAAGAGGCCGCCATCGACCGACACGCTCCGGTGATGTCCGGCGGCTCCGACAGACGGCTCCGGCCCGCCGCCAGCGGCGGGGACCGGGATCGCGTCGTCGGAGAGGGAGGGGAAGTCAACATCGTCGAGGGAGAAGTCCGGGTCGGAGTCGAAAAGGAGGTCATCGGGGAGGCGGAGGAGGGTCTCGGAGTGCGCCCGGCGGTGGCCAGAGCGGCGGGGGTTGGGGCCGAGACGCGGGTCCGAGGGGTGCGGGTCGGTGGGGCGGTTAGGGTCCATAGTAGGGGAGCAGGACACGATGGCGGATTGCAGGATTCTCGTAGACCATGATGGCGATCATGGTGTAACATTTAAATTAGGGCAACCGGACATTGAACCCAGTACATTCCGAAATAATAATAATAATAAGACATCGTACGCAGTGCCTCCGCCACTTTTGCACCGTATGATATGCACCACACCAATTATCGTATCGTGTCTCCCTTATTGTGGGCCCTATTCAACGTACCTTATTTAATGTTATCAATTTTCTTAGCTTATCCCGGATTGTTTCCATAAATTATTTAAAATTAATTATTGGATAAATTATATTCATTGCAGATTTAAGATGAAATGATTCTATCTAATAATTTTATTTTGGATAGATTCATTTCATCTTAGATTCGTGGTGAATCCGACCCATCCAATAATTTTCCATGATGTAAGATATAAGTTCTAATGAAGGTTAGGGGATGAATTGCGATAGGCTCACCGTGGCATATCAGTGCAAGGGAACGAAAGAGCAAAGTTCTTTTCTTTTTCGTATTTTGAGATACATGAGGTGTGAAGTACAAAGGACAAGAGGAGATGTGTACCCACCGGATCGAGAGCTGGCTCACACGTCCTGAAACTATTCCACCGTATCGCAGCAGTTAGCACGACGGTCTCCCTGTCGCATGCAGTAGGTTTCTTTTGTCGTAGTTTGTGAAGTAGAGCCATGCAATTGCTTCAGTAATGATGTTATGATAATGCCCAAAAGGGTCTCCCAATGATCCAAGCTTCTGTACAAATAGGAATAGCTTGGACCTTACCAACAAATTAAGCACTCCAATGACTGCTAATCTATCAGCAAAAAAGGGGGGAAAAGGCTTAACAAATGGATGAACGGGAGGCTCCAATTGAATCTTTCATAACACTAGCTTATTGGACTTATACCCAATGTATTGCCACCCTTAGCCCCCTTTCTTCATCTAATCTCCTAAGATATGAGAGTATTTTTGCTAAAGAGTTCTTTGGGCAGCTTATATTCATGTAGCTTGCATTATGTGCAAGCCTTGGGCGACTGCCTCAATCCCATTTCCAGTAAATACAAAGCCATACAATGACCCCCCCGTGAAGGTAGCAATTGAGTCGGGTTGAATGAGAAAATTCCACATTTGAAGTATTACTAAGTAGGCCAGGATTTGAAAGCCAAACTAGCATATTTAATAAACAAGTAACTAATATATTTAATCTATTCAAATAAATAGATAATCTATTTAATATGCTTAATCCAATTTGATCCGATTGGTTAATAAATTAAATGGAACAAAAGATTGGTTAATAAATATTTTTTTTTTTGGGTATACAAATCAGTTTTTCCATTTTGAAAAGAAAAACTATATATATATATATATATATAATATTTGGATGAGATCGATCAAATTTGAGCTTAAATTCGATTAGATCAAAACTAGATAATGAAGATCCTACATCGATGATCCAAATCGTTGGATGTGATCTACTACCTCCAAGCTGCTTGCATAATAAAAAATATATCATTTGAAGACTCCTAACCTATGCATCAAGTGATCAAAAAATACATCTAATTCAATTTTATTTAGACTGTCTAATTTTTGACTACTTGATGCAAAGGCTAGGGATCTCAAAATTATATAATTTTTTTTTGTATAAATAGTTTTGAGTTAGTAGATCATATTTAATAGCTTAGAACATTGATCTAAGACTCCTATTATAGGATTTTGACTTAACTGGATTTGAGTTCAAATTCGATTGATTTGATTCTAATCTGGCTCTCTCTCTATAGAGAGAGATGGATTAGGCTGAGCTCGATTAGATATGGCTTCAAATCTAATTAAGTTCTCCACCGTCCAATCTGCATTAATCTCCATGAGAAAGTATAAAGTTAGTAGTCACTTTTTTTCATCCATTTGATTTTAAAAAATATAAAAAAAGTAAGGCCATTAATACATATGTGATCGAATAATATAAGAAAAGTCAGTTTATTAATACTAATGGGATAGAAAAAATATAAAAAATTTAAATCATTAATGTGTATGAGAGGAAAAAATATAAAAATATCAGATCATTAATACGGATGGGATGGAAGTCAATGGGCACGAGGGATATGATTCAAGTTTGTATTTATTATAGAGCATGTTGGGGGCTATCAATCTACTGCCTGACTCACCAACCCAACTAATAGACCATCGGACACCAATGAATATTTGCCGACTGATGATCGATGATGGATGATGGATGGTCGATGAGTTACTCGATGAACCATTGATCGATTGACTCGATGATCGACGTTTCACTAACCAAACTGATTGTTGATCAATTAGTTGAAGGATCATAATTAACATCCGATCAATCATCACCACGGAGAAGGTGGTCAACACTCATCGATCCATCAACTATCCCACCGACACACTAATGGAAGCGCTGACACATGACCATCCGACAGATAATCAGACTGACAAGCGACGATTGATGATTGCTTCTTCTGATCGACTAACCGTCAATCAAGAATCATTAAGGTAACAACAATCGGCTTAAAGCCCTTTGACCGATAATCGATTGACACAAAGATAGCCGATCGATGATCTATCGACATAAAGTTAGTCGACCGATGATCCATCAGTATAGAACTAATCTACCGACGATCGGTTGGTACAACATCAATCGACTGATGATCCATCGACACAACATAAGCCGACTGATCGATGATCGATCGGGTCCAAATCAGATGATTGACTGACGGAAGCTCTTCAAATAGCCTATCCAGCTTTCGATCGATCCTACAAAATCAGCTCCGAGAAGAGCGGACAATGATGATTAGTGGATAGTTTTAACTACTTACCCACGATCACACTACTCCATAAAAAGAGGAACCCATATGCATAGCGATTATCACTCCGACATCTATAAAAAAAAGATAACTTAGTCAGTTTGGTAAGAGTCATCTAATACTTTTAGAGCAATTTCTATCACTTTGCTCTCAAATTTCTATTCGATCAGTCCATCCAACTGACTTAAGCATCAGAGGATCCCCACTAGAGCCAACTTCGGTCAGTGCGGACTTATCTTGCAGATTTTCTAGCATTCGATCGTAGGCGCAGATGGATTGACCATAATAGATTGACATGCTAGGTAGGGGGAGAAGTACACTAAATCGAAAAATGGTGAAAACTCATACTCGTAATTCAACCAGCTCCGTCGGTTAGTCATCCCGACGAGAAGCACTTTTCTCTCTATCGCTATTAGTGGCGGAATCAAGTTCTTCGCATCTAGCAGTTACGGCGGACGTGCAAGCCCAGCAACTAGCTAGATTGATGCAGTAAGTCCAAATGCTGATGGAACCTGTTCACAGTCTCCAACAGCAATCGCAGGCGATGGCGGAAGGTCCAACGATGCAAATTGTACCATCTAGGCACAGCCGCCATATTTCAAGATGCTCTACTATCCCCTCACTAGAACGACCATCTTGATGCTTGTACCGGGTGAAATCTCCATCTTCTTACCGTTTGCGAGGAACTGCTCGTCAGTCACGACGATCCGTCTTTCCATCTTCTCATCGAAGTTGGTATAAGGTAAAACGACCGCACAACCTGACGACTTCTCCCTCCTCTAGTTCTTTCGGAGAATCGATGCTAGGGACATTTCGCCAGCAACGACTATGAATGAAAGTTCAAAGAGATCGATTGTCGATTGGCCCGGATCCAGGAGGATACGAAGGGAGGATCCTCCGACGGTCTCTAAGTTCGAACAACTCCTTCCTTCTTCTTGCATATCTTGAACGTGCCGATCCCATCGTGATTTGAGATGCCTCAAGTGGAGTCGTACGACGACTCCATCGACCCAGTCGATCATCTCCAGAGCTATAAAATTCTCATGATGATTCAGGAGGCGAACGATACCCTCATGTGTATCGACTTTCCGACCACCCTTCGGAAAGCTGTCCAAGCCTGGTACTCCGGGCTTCAGCCAAAAAATATCGACTCTTTCGAGCAACTCGAAGACTCATTTGTGGCTCATTTCAATACCAGCTGAGTGAAGCCACAAACTTCAGACAATCTCTTCTCGATCAAGTAGAACGAGAGAGAGACTCTTCAGACCTTTGTAGTGCATTTTAACACCGCTACACTAGAGGTCCGAAATCTCAATAAGGAAGTAGCCGTTTCGGCCATGAGGTAGGATTTACGGGGTTTACGGTTCAATTACTCATTGGATAAGATCCATTCCATGACTTATGCCAAACTTCTCGAGCGTGCGGACAAATTTATTCACGCAGAAGAAGGGACTTCTGACTGGCACCAATCAAAATGAAAAGGATCAAAAGAAGAAACAATGGAAGAATGACGCTTCGATCGGACCCAATCGATCCATTCCAAAAGCGACATCCTTCCGACTAAGTCCAATACCGACTCATCCGAAGGGTCGGTACAATAACTATACTTTTCTCTCCACTCCACATGTGTAAATCTTGATGAAGATTGAAGGAGAGAAGTACCTTCACCAACCCCATCAACGAAATGTTCGAGCAAGGATAAAAGAAAGTACTATCGATTCCACCGTGACTACGGTCACGACATCGAGCAGTGCTTCCAGCTGAAGGATGAGATCGAAGCACTCATCCGACGAAAATTCCTTGCCAAGTTCTGGCTCAATTACTCGATCGAGTCGCAAATCGATCAACCATCGGCGTCAGAGGAAATTTGTCAAAATCGACTGATGGTCGGGGTGATCAATAAGATCTCTAGGCGATTAAGAGCTAGGAGGGAATATTCGAAGATGAATCAACTAAAAAGTGATGATTCGATGCCCAACAAGCAATGCTGATGCATAACTTCTTTATGAAATAACGAAAGAAGAAAAGCATCAATCTACTGGTTGCGAACTAGTTGGTTTGCCCCGACTAGTAAAGAACGTGACCTATACCGATTTGGCCATGACCAAATCGAGGGATGGTTGGCTTGTTGCACCTGATTGTCATGATCAAATATTAGTTGGTAAAAAATCGATTAAAAATTGGTTAGAAACCAACTAAGGGTTGGCTTATCTCCGACCTATGAATATCTCAATATGATCAAATATTGGTCGATAAAAAATTGACTAAAAATTGATTAGAAATCGATCAAGAGTTGGCTTATCCTCGACCTATGAATATCTCAACATGATCAAACATTGATTGATAAAAAATTGACTAAAAGTTGGTTAGAAATTGATCAAGGATCAGCTTACACCTGATCGACAAATACCTCAGCAAATTGATCAAGTATTGGTTGGTAAAAAATCAAATAAAAGTCGATTAGAAACCAACACAAGATGAACTTCGTTCGTTCAGACTAAATCAGGAAGATGACTCAACTCGTTTGACAAAGATAAATCGAAAGCTGGCAGATGATGTTAGTTCGGATTTGACTACTGGACGATGGGCAATTATTAATGACAAATGATAGAATGAAGCTTGAAGCAATGCTGCATGTCGACTCCCTATATTCGGTGCAAAGTACAAAATCATTACACCAAACTTGGAAGTGGGGGCAACTGTTTGGGGCTATCAGTCAGCCGCTTGACTCACCAACCCAGCTAACAGACCATCGGACACTGATGGATGTTCGACGAGTTACTTGATGAACCACCAACCGATCGACTCGATGATCAATGTTCTACTAACCTAGCTGATTGTTGATCAATTAGTTGAAGGACCATAATTAACATTCGATCAATCATTGCCATGGAGAAGGCGGCCCGAAAGGTCAAAACTCACCGATCCATCAACTGTCCCACCGACACACTGATGGGAGCGCCGACACATTACCATCCGATAGATAATCGGACTGACAAGCAATGATCGATGATTACTTCTTCTGATCGATTAACCGTCGATCGAAAATCATTAAGAAAATAATTGGCTTAAAGCCCTTTGATCGACGATCGATTAACACAAAGATAGTCGATCGACGATCTATCGGTACAAAGTCAGTCGACCGACGATCCATTAGTATAGAACTAGTCGATTGACGATTAGTCGGTACAACATCAGCCGACTGATGATCCATCGACGATCGATCAGCTCCAAATCAGACGACTGACCGACGAAAGCTCTCTAAACAATCTATCCAGCTCTCGATCGATCCTACAAAATCATCTACGAAAAGAGTGGACGATGATGATTAGTGGATACTTTTAACTACTTATCCACGATCATACTACTCTATAAAAAAAGAAATCTACGTGCACAGCGGTTATCACTTCGACATCTATAAAAAGGAGGTAACCTAGTTAGTTTGGTAATTGACATCTAATACTTTTAGAGCAATCTCTATCACTTTGCTCTCAAATTTCTATTCGATCAGTCCATCCTACTGACTTAAGCATCGGAAGATCCCGTCGGAGCCAACTCCGGTTAGTGTGGACTTATCTTACAGGTTTTTCGGCGTTCGATTGCAGACACAGGTGAATTGACCGCAACAGAGCATTTTTATTTATGTAGAAGAGTTTGTATTTATTTTAGAACAAATACAAATCCCTTCAAAATAAATACATTTCTTTCTAGAAAAAATACAAATGAGTTTAGAACAAATAGAAACATAATAAATAGAAATACTCTAAAATATATATGAATTGAACGAGCTAAATAGAAATGCTCCAAAATAAATGCAAACTCAATCTCATCCGCATTAATGGCTCATTTTCATTTTATTAATTTTTTATATCCAAATGGATGGAAAAGTAGCTATTAATTTTATTTTGATGTGTGGAGATCTGTGCGGATTGGATAGATCGAAATGTGGGGAACTTGATTGGATTTGGAGCCCAATCGACCCAAGCCTAGTCTCTTTATATGTATATCATGTTAGGGATAAATTTTATCATTTCTTGTAACCTAATGGATCCACCATGGATTGCATAAAACCTATTCCATGAGAGTCGATTGGGCTACGTACATAATAGAATAGAGTAGATTGCCATGCTTATTTATTTATTTTTTTGGTAAGATGGAATACTCATACAATTCTAGATATAATCAAAATAATAATAATAAAAAAAAGTATCCTGAAATGCCAAAGATAAGTCTGCCATATTAGTCCACACGATCTCCCTACTGTGCTCCACCATATAAAAGGCCACCTAGTCTATGGCACAGAGCAATGTGCTTACCATGCTTAGAAAGGGCATAGAAAAGTAGGAAGGGAAGTAGCGGGTGAAGGAGAGCAAAAGCACAAGGTCACAAGCCTAGCAAGATTTTATAAAAACATGCTGAAATATCTTAAGAACATTAAGTATAAATTATTTCATATTTTCTATGAAAATAGATGTCAGAATATTTAAAAAAAAATCTTCACTTGTTATTTTAAAATCAGGAGGATTTTGTATTTAGGAAATCTTGGAAAATAACTCTTTCTTTTGATCAATTGATCCATGTTGATCACATAAGGATCCTCAAAATTGTACTTTATTAAAAAATATCTAATTTCATTTGACTGATTCAATTTATGTAGACTTTTAAAGTCATCCAACAATAAAGCGAAAACATAGAGATCTAAGTCAGTGCAACAACTAATCTCAAATTTACCTGCCAAAAATATAACTGTTAATGTATATATCTCGTATATTAGTCTACATTCATTTGGTGTAAATTAGGTAAGATTTTGTGATTGATTTTTTAATTTTTGTATCAATTAGGTACAGAAAATAATGTATTTTCTAATTTCAATTGATTGATTTTCTATTTCAATTAGGTATAGAAAATCCTATATTTCCTAATTTCAGTTAGAGGCCCTATTTATAAATTGGAGCCTCTCATCGTACATTTGATGATCACAAAAACACAAATACAAGTTCTCTCATTTTCATACGGTATCAGAGCCTTAGGAGAGATCTTCTATTATCTTTTTGGCTTCAACAGAACTTATTTTCCAATGGACTGTCTTATGAGATAGAGATTCTCCGGCCATCTTTCCGGCATATCAACATCACAGGAAGGTCCGGCATCACATTTCCAGTCCATTACCGAAATTTGGTAGCCGCACGCACCGCCCCTTCAGGAGACCCATTCTGTCCATGTGCCGGCTACATACAGCAGAGAAGTAGTTCACACGTCATCCTACAGGTGTCAGCCATCGCTCTCGTCACAATTCACCATGTCCACACAAACCATGGCCGATGTTTCCCAACTCATCCAAGTCATCCTTGATGGGCATAACTATAATCACCAAGCACATGCCATGCGTAGCTTCCGTAAAACCGGAATGCTATGGAGATATATTACTGGAGACAAGAAGAAGCCACAAAAGAATGATAAGGTGACAGATGATACATTTGCTGATCTTCTTGAAACATGCATGGGATGCAGCCAATCATGGTATTATCGCTTAGTTTGCAAACACCTCAATTCCATCCATTGGTATGGTCTTTGAAAGGTTTAAATTGGCTAAGGAGGCTTGGTATTTTCTTCAGCATCGGTATTCTTTGTGCCAGGAGCAAAGTCAGCATATTGGTGAATTTTATTTAAAATTAAGTTACTTATGGGATCGATTACCTGAGTGAAAATGTGCTGAGGATGCACAATTATTTTTGGAATATCGTGATAGTTTGAGACTTGACTCAGTTTTTTTGATGGCTCTGAGAGATGAGTTCGAATCGGCACGAGCCTCATATTGTAGATCTCCATTGCCATTTTTGGATGGTATGGTTTTTGAATTGATCCTTGAAGAAACTAGGCACCTGATTCTCAGCTCGTCTATATCTGGCAAATTAGATCTTGTGGCAGCTACTCCTTTTCATCAACAGACATCTAAAGTTTCCACTCAACCTGCTAGAGTTGTTGGAAATGCCTCTGGTGGTCAGAGCATGGGGTTTATGAGAAAATATCCTCTCTGTAATATTAGAGGTCGCAAAATTGATTGCAGGAAACTAGCACGTCTACATGCTTCCCTCCCAGAGATCTCCTTCTTCCAAGACTACTACGATCGCGAATACCAAGTCATATGAGTTTAAGTCTACTCAACAATCAACCACTTCTTCAACTACTAACCTTGAGGCACTTATCAACTAGCTCTTATCATAGATCGGTTCTTCCACTCATGCTATGTCTGCAATCATTTAAGGTTTTAATTCAGCCTGTGGAAATCATATGATATTTGATGATTTTTATTTTATATTATATTCTAAATCCAGTACTCAGATCAAACACATGGTGCCGTACACTCTTTAAGGCAAAATCCTAAAAAATATGCAAGACCTCCTCAGTCTCAAGCTCAATACATTCTTTTAGAATTTAAAAAAAAATAGAAAAGAGGAGGGATGGGGGATGGGCTTTACTGACTCAGTAAGTTACCAATATATCTGAGAGATCAAGCATAACTAATTTTCAAAAGATTATAATGATATAATAGATAAATAATAGTTATAAATAACAAGATATTTTTTTTTCAAAATATGTCATGCACATCAGTAAAAACCAAAAATTTTCTTTTAGTCTTCATTGATTACGGCCACGATCAGCCCCATGACAAGATATAGAAAAAATTAATCTTCAAACAAAGAACATTCGATCCGTCGGCGTGCTATCAGTGATCAATCCCATTAGCTAGATCTAGAAAAAAAACTAGTTCTAATTCACACAGTTATAATTTATTTCGTGATAAGACAAAGAGATTAGTCCTGAACAAAGAACATCCGATCCATCGGTATGTTATCAGTAATCAGCTCTACTAGTTAGGTCTAGAAGGACCAACTCTATCAGCGATTAGCTCCGACTGCCTAGGTCTAGAAGAAACATATTTTTGACGTGTGGCTAATGATCGGTCCTATTAGTTAGATCTAGATCATAGTCTAACTAAAAAAATTTTCTCATTATTTTGCGACAATCAATTTTTTATAAATAAAAATATTTATTTTTATAACAATATTAACTCAAGTTTTATATAATCCAAAAGAGTAATAAAAATAATTTTTATTCAAGATTTCATGTATCGATGAACAAATATATTTTCTTTTAAGAGATTATATAATTTTTAAAAAAAGTCATCTCTTTTAAAATTATAACATATGAAATTGTCATTATGCTTGATTCAATTTTTTTCAATCATTTTTCATAAGTAAATCAATAATTTTGAACTTTAATAATTTTTAAATATTTTATATACAAAAATTTAATTTTCAAACATGTAAATATATATAAAAATAAATCTAGAGATAAAAAAAAATTTATAGTCAATTGAATCCAAATTTCTTCAGTCCCCTCAGCCCGATCCCTAGATCTGATTTTTCATAGATGCTGAAGGCTCTAGCACTAGTGGATAATAAGATTTATTAGTCTTTAATCTAAAGAAAAATTAAGATGATTAAAAAAGACTCTCAGGCTAGCCTGGATATGAGTCAAGATTTGGATTGACTTCTAAATCAAATCTATATAATTGGATTTAACTAGACTCATTTGGATTGGATCAAATCAATAGGTAAATTTATATATTTGAGTCTCTCTCTCTCTCTTCCTTTTTTCTCTTTTTTTTTCTTTTTTTCTCTTTTTTCTTTTCATTTCTTTTTCTTTTTCTTTTTCTTTTTTTTTTTTCTTTTTCTTCCTATTTGCTTCTTTCTTCTTCTTCTTCTTCATTGAAGCAGGAGAGGATAAGGGAACTAAGAGATCGACCACCGCCTATAGTGGTAGCCCTCGACCAATGAAGGGCTCTGATGTTAGCAGGTCTTTGGCAGCCCTTAGACCTTCGGTGATCAAAGTCATCCGACGATGGCAGCTAATCCAGCGGGGAAGGAAAAAAAAGATCAAAATAGAGGAGGTAAGATCTGGCGACCGACAACCAAATCTGACCATCCAGAGCTTCATGGAGTTCAGGAAAGAAAGAAAGAACGAGAAGAAGGAATCCTTACCTCATCTCTATGAGAAATCGATGGTGATTCGTCAAAGAACACTTGATGGAAATCGATAGATATCGCATAGCCTCATCGATGGTTGACTATGGATTTTGGGTGATGCACCGTGAAAGAGGGTGGGGGAATTTATGGATGAGAGTCCTAGGGTTCTCACCAAAGTTTGATTAGCCCTAGGACTCTATCTTCGATTGGATTCGAAGAAAAGGACTCCTTCAGGAGTCCTCTACTTCCGCCTCACACGCCCAATAAGTGAGGTTGAATTTTTTTTAAAAAAAAAATTGGATTATTATATTTTACATACAAAACCTCACCAACCTCACCACCCATTGTTTGCACTGCCAATGGCTCATGCATGCATGTGAGTCCTATTGGTAACATTTCCACACTTTCTCTCACTATATCAGATGCTTATTTGGTACCATCTTTATCCTTAAATCTACTCTCTATTGGACAACTTTGTGATTTAGGATTTGATCTTCATTTTTCTAATTATGGTTATGATGTGCAAGATCCTCGAATGGGTCAGCTTAGTAGGATCGGCCGTAAGATAGGATGCCTATTCAAGCTAACTTTCTTTTATGTTTCCTCTTTCGTTGCTACCACTACAACCCCTCTTTCTTTGTGCACTTCGCACACTCATTTAGGTCATGTTTCACATCTTAAACTTGAACATCTTGTTAGTAGTGGATGCCTTGGATTTATCAAAAATGAAAAATTTGATTGTATGTCATATCAGTAGGCAAACAAAACACTTTACCATTTAATAAAAGTACTTCTATTGCTTTCAAGTCTTTTGAGTTAATACACTCTGATGTTTAAGAACCGGTATCTATTTTGAGTAAAGAAGGTAGTTGTTATTTTGTTGTGTTTATTGATGATTATTCTTACTTCACTTGGATCTGCTTGCTAAAAAATCAATCTGAATTGCCTCAGATATCAGGACTTCGTTGCAATGATCTATACTCAATTTTTTAAGCATATTAAGATTTTTCATTCTGATAATGTTGCCGAGTATAGTGACTCATCATTTCTTAAAATCTTGAGTCAACATGATACTATCATTCATAGGTTTTGTCCAAAGACATCATAGCAAAATGGTCGAGTTGAATGTAAAGTTAGTCACATTCTCAATACTGTTTGCCATGCTCTTATCTACCTTCCTTCTTGAATTCATCTAGATAAAGTAGTCCTCATGATAGTTTACACCATCAACCATCTCCCTTTATCTATTTTAGATAATCGAACACCATATGAGCTATTGTATGACATAAGTCCAGACTATAGTATTTTTTGAACCTTTGATTGTGCTTGTTTTGTGCTTCTCTCTGCTCATGAGCATAACAAACTCCAACCAAGATCTCGTTGTATTGTTTTCTAGGCTATGGCATAGAATAGAAGGGTTATAGGTGTTATGATCCTATTTCTCAAAGACTTTGGGTTTTTTAATATGTGATGTTTTGAGAACACAAAATATTTTCTAGCTTGTCAGAAGTCGATCTTAGTCCATCCGAGTCCACTCTATTGTTCAATAGCACTCCACTAGATCTTTTTCTAACATCTCTTTCAAATTTAAGAAGTTCCAACTCTTTTGATGATCTCGACTCTCCCATTGATGCTGCTCTCTAAGATGATCTTGGTATCACACCAATTGAGCTTCATCGATCTACTCGAGTAAGAGAACCTCTCAAACACTTATGTGACTTTCATTGTTATCATGCTCTTGTTACGTTACATGAACCCACATCCTTCAAAAAAGCTTTTGCTCATCTTGGATGGCAACAAGCTATGTTTGATGAACTACAGGCTTTAGAAAAGAATCATACATGGGATTTGATTGACTTGCCTCCTGAAAAACTAGTGATTAGCAATAAGTGGATCTATAAATTCAAGACTTGCTTGGATGGTTCAGTTAAATGATATGAGGCTCGTCTTATGGTGAGGGGGTTCACTTAGGAGTATAGAATAGCCTATAAGGAGTTGCATCAGTAGCTTGTTGTACATCCATTTGGATATTATTGACAGTTGTAGCTACTCGACATTGAAGACTCTATCAGATAGATGTAAAAAAATATCTTTTTGAATGAAGATGTTTCAAAGGAGGTCTATATGCAGCCTCTCCTTGGCTTTCCTACTCTCTCGGAAAAGTTTGTCGACTTCGATATGCATTGTATGGACTTAAATAAGCACCTCAAGCTTAGTTCATATGGATCAGAGACAATACAACAGAAGCCGCTCGGATGAGAGCATGTTTGATTGGATGGATCGATGCTAGAAACATATGGATGCCATAACTTCCAGAGGAATGAATGATGAATAAACATCGAAGTAGATGAACTGACACTGAAAATGAATGAATGGATAGGTGATAGTAGAAGACAAACATCGGCAATTAAAAAAGGAGATGCCAAGAACGAACAAATAGAGGAATGATGGCGGAAAACAGATGCTAGAAATGAATGAAGGGACGGTCAGATACCAAACCACATGCTTAAGGGGTGGCTTCATCCTGGCCATTCTCCACCATCGCCTCTCTCTCCCTTCGGCCTCACATCCAACTCCATGCACCAGAGCTCCAAAGATCTCTGTCCATACTTGATCTTCTCTGATCGTCTCCTTTGACACACATAGATCTCCAAGCACTAGTGGAGGAGGAAGGAGGGTAATATTGAGGACGATGGTGGCGAGCTCACAGAGAAAGCGACTAGAGAGGTGGCCGACGGTGGGGAGGAGGGTGGCGAAGGCCTTGGGGAAGCAAAAGGGCAATCCCAAGATTAGGAGATCAAGTAGAGGGGATAAGAGTTGGGTAAAAACCCACTTTTAAAATAAGTGGGAGTGAAAATCCCACTTATTTCAAAAATAATGAGAGTTATTTTAGAAAAAAATAGGAACATAGTAAATAAATAACTTAATTACTAAAATGATTCATGAGATTTGGAGCTAAAATTATCTTATTCTCCAACTTTTAAAAAGTTTCAATTGAATCATGACTTGAGAAATACGATCCATTTTAGTTATTACCATTAGTGTTCCGTTACTAATCAAATAGAACTGCACAAATGACTTTGAATGCACTAATAGGTCCAAGACATGGTAGAGTGAGTCTGTTTAGAAGAAATTTGCTAGATCATTGTATTGTTGCAGGAAAATTTCCTACCAAATTATGGGAGAAGAAGCTATGATTTTAAAGAGAATAAAGCTCCTACAAGGGAAAAAATATAGGATTGGGGGAGAGAGAAAAGATGAGAAGAGTTACCTTGACTTCAAAGATGGAAGCTCCTAATGTTATCATCCCCATCCATTTTTATGGAAAAAGTGCATCACTAAAGACTTCATGGACAGAGGCCAATCTAGGAACGAGATTTCTCAGGTGCAAGAGCTATAAAGTGGGTTAGCTTTCTTTTCTTCTTTCTTTAGCTGATTAAATCATGTGTTCTTTCTTTGTTTGATGCATAAAGCATTGACCTCTTCTTTTCCTTTTTGGTTGTAGCAATCTGGTGCATGTGGGTATTTTGCTTGGTATGACCCTCCAGTTAGAAATCATGAGAGGCAAGTTGTTATAGGACTGTTGCAAAAGATTAGGAGAATAGAGATGGAAAGTGCAGCCGAAAGAAGAAGGGAGAGATGTTTCAAACTATGTTGTTTGCTTTTTGGGATTTGCATTGACTTTTTTGTATGTTTTATGATTTGTCTTCCTATTTGCCTAGCTGGAATCGAAAATTGATAGAGGCTATGATGGCAATAAGCATCAATAGTTGTCTGTGGCTTATGTCTTTTCCTGTATCGTTTAAGCTGGGGTAGGTGACATTGAAATATTTGTGACTATAGGGTTATATTTTGTGTGCTTCAGTTAGGACAATATTGATTATAGTTGTAATAGTGACCCTATAATGATCTCAAAAATTTGTAATGAATTACTATTTTTATGTTTTGGAATAGTTTCTTTTTGTTCAATTTCTTTTCTGCTATGGATCATTGAGCAGTAGGTTAAATATAGGAGCTACTAATGAAACCTGTATAGCACATCATCCCAGTTGAGCATAAAATTGAATCCTTTGTGTTTAATCTCTTTTCTACTATGGATCATTGAGCAGCATGTTAAATATGGGCTAATATGATAACAAGCTAAAAATAAAATCTGTATAGCACGGCATCCTAGTTAAGGATACCACTGAATCTTGTACAAAATATTCTGCTGATACATTTATTTAACATATAATTATGTAAGTCAAATTCATGCAGCTATAGGAGATTACTCTTTTCCAAATCATGTTTAGCAAGATAAGGCAAATCTCAGTAACTTACACTTAAGGAAAAATCAATTGCAGATACATGACTCTATCTGTCTAAATAGAATAATCCATTTACAATATTGATATTAACACCAAAATAGATAATGCTACACTATATTGCTACTTGGTTACTAAGAATTTTTTTGAATTGCAGCACAATTACTAAGGGTTATCGAGCAATCATTCTAAAAAATGTGATCCACTGAAAAATTACCGCACAAAACTTTTCACTTTTATTAATTTTCTATAAAAGAGAATGGTATATGAAAAGTTTTAATAACAGTATCAACCTTGCAGTTTGATACCAACCATTACACCAAAAAGGCAACGATATATAATATATCCCTACAATCACACAACTACTAACCATGACTTCTTCCCACAAATTAAAAAACAAAATACCCTCCACATACTCAACTTGATATATCCTTTTGCACCACAACATTACTTGGTTCTACCAGACTGGATTGCAGTGGTTTAGTTTGGGGTTGCTGTGTTTGGCTTTGCTGTGTGCTTGGGGTTGCTGTTGGTTCAGCTATAGTTGATATAGCTTGACATGGTGCTGAATGATATCATTGTATTGGGTATAGTAGATGCTGCATATAATATTTGTTTGTGATATTCGATATCCACTGGAGCCTTGAAATAGAAAATGGCAATAATTAAATTAACAATATGGAACATATAAGAAGACACATTAGACATGGTAAGCTCACATGCATCCATTTGATAGTGACCATTGATGAGAACCCTTTAAGATATAATGAACTCCCTCCATAGATAGTCTTCTTTGTAACCTTCATTTCAAAAAATACAATGTATAAATTGAAGTTACAAATGGCATTTAGTTAAAAAATTCAAAATTGTATTTGATCATCTTCATTAGCAAATTATTATAGCTGCATTTCCTCATGTTGGTCCACTTGACTGACTAAATTATAGTGGGTCTATGCTGCTTTCACGAGACCTTTTGCCCTTCAAGTCAAGAAAGAAGCCATGTATCAGTACAAACACTATTTCTTAAAAAGATATTGTATTATTGTTGTTAGAAAAAATACTTCAAATTCGATCTACAAGGAGCCCATAGTGAAGACCACAGCAAGAAGATGCCTGTAGGAGAGATGAATGGCCAAGAGAGCCTGTAGCATGCAGCCCAGTGCCACACGTGGCCCAACATGTAGGCAGGCCTAACACGGACACACGCGTGCATGGCCTAGCACTGATGGGCTTAGTGCATGCGAGTACATGCATGAGCAGGCCACGAGCTTGGCCCAGTGGGCACGCGACCCATGGCAGCTTCACATGATCCATGCGTGAGGTGTGGACTAGCATGGTTTCCCCTGAATTTCTCACAATCCGTCGTGAACTAGGCATCCATTTCCTCACATTTATCATGGTTTATGGAGGTTCGTGGATCACCTAAGGGTCCACGGCTATTTCACATAGTGCACGAGGGTCTTTTGTGTGATCAGGCAGCTTAGAGCATGTGCAGGCATGATCAGATGGCTGTGGAGCATTTTGAGTTTGTACAGGAGTCAGGATACCATTTTTGACATGGATTGAACTCCGTCCAAGGCCTTTAAAAAGGCATGTAGGTAGACCGTGGCTTATATCTATGGCAGTAGCAAGCAGCAGAGATCCTAAAGCAGGCAAAGGTCCAGAGATCTGGATAGTAGGCAGCAAATCCTGATCAGCGCTAGCAGAGAACTAAAGCAGAAGACTTCATACAGACTGTCAGACAGTAAACAATAGTCATTTTAGGAGGTCACTTAGAGAGAGAACTTTTGTAAGGGGTGAGAGGTAAGAGCTTCTAGTTGAGAGAGATTTGTGTATAAGAGTTGAGAGTGTGAGGATCTTCTCTTGTACTTATTCTTTTTCATAGTAGTCTCTGCATGCCTCGTGGAGGTAGGCTTTAGTCTAGTCGACATAGCTCATTATGTCTTATTAATTTTTATTTATTCTTTATTTTTGCTGCAACAAGTGGTACCAAATTTGCAATAGGATAATGTTAAACCCCCAACAACTGGTATCAGAGTTAGGTGGTACCAGAGAGCAGGTTGTGGCATGGTAATTAAGATTGAAAAAAATAGAGAAGCAAGGCTCAATTAAGATGGATATCAATTGGTATGATGGAAAGAAACTTTTTTTCTTGTGGTAAGCGAGGGTGAAGGACATGCTCATCCAATAAGGATTGATCAATACTTTCTTATGTGAGGAGATGCCAACTACCATGGAGATGAAGGATTAGAGGTGGCTCCAGATATAGGCGGTGAGCATGATTCGCTTGTATCTAGCGAATGACATGATGATCTATGTGTTTGACGAGATTTTTTTGATGGTGATGTAATCAAAGCTCGAAGAGATGTACATGGCAAAATCACTTACCAATATGCTCTTTCTATGAAAGCAGTTCTACCAGCTATGGATGACTAAGGAGGAGAGCATATAGGAGCACCTTAGTAGTTTTCGGAAGATCCTCACTAGCCTCCTCAGTATTGATAAGAAAGTTAAGGAGAAGATCTGGGTGTTGGTCTTGCTGTCATCGCTTTCTTTTTCTTTTAAGTCCTTAATGACTGTCTTTTCAGTAGAAAAGAGCACCATCAAGATGGAAAAGATTATTTTTACTCTACTTTATAACGAGATTCTTAGATGGAAGATCCGAACCTTGAGTTCAGGTGGCGACTCGGTTATGATGCTATTTGAAGATGATGGTGGTAAAAGATAGAGTGGCAGAAGATCACAAGATGAGTAGTCCAAGTCCAGGACAAGGGACTCTAGCAAGATCATGTGCTATTAGTATGATAAGTTGGGACATCATATCAGATATTACCCTCAACTCAGAGATTGGATGAGGGCTACTGCAGTGATGACTAGTAACGAGTCAGATGATGATACCCTATTGATATCTGACGAGATATCTACTTCTTCATAGCAATGGATTTTAGATTTCTACATGCATCCATCATGTTTGTTGCAAAGAGGAGCTATTTAACTTTTTAGAAAATAGTAAGGATATTGTTCACTTATTAGATGGATCAAGCTGTGCGATTGGAGATATCTAGATGATCAGCTGGAGGACATATGATAGTTCGGTGAGGAGATTAGGAGAGGTCTAATACATATCCAATTTCAAATGAAATCTTATCTTACTGAGGAGATTGGATTCAAATAGCTATAGGTAGATAGCTGATGATAAAATTCTGAAAGTCTTGCATGACAGTAGAATTATCATGAGGGCAAGAAAGTATTGAGGACATTATCTCTTAGTTGGAAGCTCAGTGCGAGATGGAATTTTAGAAGCTAGTACGAGCCCCATGTGAGATGGAGCTCTAGATGTAGATTTCAGATGAGATGTGAGACTCGAAAGGATGATATGCAACATTGCAAGATGAAATTTTTATTATCGTAGGAGACTACCTCAAGCAGATTTCAGGTCAGATAGAGCATAGCATATGATAGAGATGGAATTGAGTGGCTTGGCTCGACTTTCATATTTACTCATCCATGGTCAGTAGGTGTATGCCCTAGGGCATGGAAGAGAGATCATCCAGAAAGCTTTCAAAATTAGGAGGAGGTCGAATGTTGAGTTGAGATGGAGATTATTAGAAAAATATCTTAAATTCGATCCATAAGGAGTCCATAATGAAGACTGCAGTGAGAAGAAGCCCATAAGAGAGATGGACGATCAAGAGGGCCTACAACATGCAGGCCATGGTTGGCAGTGCATGGCCTAGTAGAGGCATGACCAGCATGCGGCCCAGTGCCATGCATAGCCCAGCATGTAGGCAAGCCTAGCATGAGCGCATACGGGCATGGCCTAGTGCTGGCGGGCCCAGCATGTGCAAGGATAGGCCATGAGTACGGCCTAGCGGGTGTGTAGGTGTGCGGCCCATAGCAGCTTCACGTGGTCCACATATGAGACATGGACTAGCATGATTTTTCTTGAGTTTCTTACAGTCTATCGTGGACCAGGCACCTATTTCCCCATATTTCTTATGGTTTATGGAGGTTCGTGGACCACTTAAGGGTCCATGGCTATTTCACATGGCGCATGGGAGTCTTTTGCATGATCAGGCAACCCACAGTGTGTGCGAGTGCGATCGAGCAGTTGTGGAGCATTTTGAGTTTGGACAGGAGTCAGGAGATCATTTTTGATATGGATTGAACTCCATCCAAGGCCTTTAAAAAGGCTTGTAGGTAGACTGTGGCTTGTATCTATGGCACTAGTAGGCAGTAGAGACCCTGAAGAAGGCAAAGATCCAGGGATCTGGACAGTAGGCAATAGATCCTGAAGGGTGCCAGCAGAGGATTGAAGCAGGAGGCTTTAGACAGACTGCCAAGCAATGTATGGCAGTCATTTTAGGAGGTCTCCTAGTGAGAGAAAGCTTTTATAAGGGGTAAGAGGTGAGAGCTTCTAGTTGAGAGAAATTTATGTATAAGGATTGAGAGTATGAGGATCTCCTCTTGTACTTGTTCTTTTTCATAATGAAGCCTTTGTATACCCCATGAAGATAGACCTAGATCTAGTCTACATACTTAATTATATCTTATTTTTATTCTTTCTACTGCAACAAGTGGTACCAGATCCACAACAAGATGGTGTTAAACCCCAACAACTATACTTAAGAATATGACTTACTTTTATAATTGCATTAGATTCGATCAAGCCACTTAGTTGACTAGCTGATGGTGGTTCTAAGTTTCTACTAATACCTCTTCTAAATGTCTTTATACTATGCCCTTCTTCGCCACATTGTCCACAGCATAGCTTAAAGCTTTTTCTGAACTTGGTTGGATTTTTTGGTTCATCTACCTCCTTCTTCCTTGATACCTTTAGCCTGCCTGGTATCTTCTTAGGAATATCAAGAGGTTGTATTTCCCCTATATTAGATTTTGGCCATAGCTTAGGACTATTAATTGGGTTAATAATTGGGTCATATAATTTTAGGTAGGTATCCTTCTTGAAAAAGTCATGTACATAAGCCTCAGGCTCCTCTCTGTTATCCCAAATTCAGCATGTGTACATGGGATTCCAGTCAAGTCCCACTTCCTACATATACAAATGTGCTCTCTCAAGTCAACTACAAAACCATCCAAGTTATCTGGACAACTGATTCCAACTTTTAGACTCCCTAAAGAGCTAAACCAATACCTAGCAGACTAGCCCTTATTTTTTTCCAACTTAATTTGAATTTGGAGCAAATTTCACCTTTGAATCTCATCATCTTATTCTTCTTGTTCATGATCCTGTTAATTATTTTGCTTCTTATAAGCTCAAGCATTATTAAAATGGGCTTCTCCCTCCATCTAAAATAAACCTATTGAAAGCTTCATAGAGATTGTTCGGTAACATGTTGCACTTAGAATGTATACTAAAATATAATCTCGACCAATGGAAAAGGGACTTATTTTGGAGCTACTTATAAGCATCCTTAGATAGCTTCTTTAGCTTGTCTATCTTCTCATTAAAGTCCTCCACATATGTTGCCCTAGCACAGTTCCACAAAGTATCCTTCAACCCCTTTCTCAGTGTTTTGTCATGAAGTTGGAGTATAGATATCTAACATAGAATCTATGTTCATCATGTGGGAAAAGCTCTTCGAGTGCTGGTACCAGTCCCTAGCATATGATGCATGTGCACGTTAGATTGAAAGTAAACATAGTTAATGACAAATGAAAAAACAAGAAATAACATAGCTTGTACATGTACCTTCCGTTGATTAGATATCCAAGTCCAATGATGTTGATTCTCCATTCTCAAGTCCTCTCCAATAGCTTTAGAAACCATACCCAAGAATCTCTGCTTTTGGTTTCAACTACAATATATGTATTGGGGTATCATCTATCCTCACAATAGAAAACAACTGACCCTCATACCTATCCTTAAGGAAACAACCATAAATACCAACCATGGATCTGCAACCAGCAAGAAAGTCTTTTTTACAAGCATCAAGACAAACGTAGAATCTTTTAAAAATCAATATATCTAGCTTAGTAATAGTGGTGGTCTTAGGATTTGTCATTCTGAGCTCAGTTGTATAATCACTAAGCCTTTTATATTGCTCCTTATGATCACCTTCTAGCAAGTTTAGTGCTTGGCTTTTAGCCCTCCAAAGCTTACTTCTGAAATATTATAGTCCTTCTTAACAGCATCTTCAAATGAACTCATTGACCACTTGGGATTTGACTTAAACTTGTTCAAGTACCTGTGTACAAGAATCTTTGAACTCATTATTTTGTTGGTGTGGGATTACTACAGTTGTTCTCATTAATTAACATAATTTTTACTTGGTACATGGGGTTTCTTGGAGTGTTATGTACAAAAATTGACCATGGACAACCATCTCTACACTTTGCATAAACTCTTCTTTTATCATTTTTAATAAACCTAATGTTGTACATGTTCTTCAATGTATATTCATTAATTGCTGCCTTAATCTACTCTATGTTGATGAATTTCATCCTAACCATAAATTTGGGATCACTTATATCACTATCTCTAAACTTAGGATACCTCTGTCCACCAATACCATCATTATTACTTGAAGTACCAATACTATATAGGTCCTCTGAATTCTTATATGAAGTATGATTTCCATCATCATTATCAACTACATTGCTTTGAAATCCAAACAGATTGGGCTCTGTCTTTTTTTTTTTTACTTTCCCTTATCTCTCTCAATCTCTAGGTCCATATTAGGGCTGAAATGGAATCGGATATAAATTGAATATCAATATATCCATATCCATATTTATTTTATCTAACAAAAATAAATACTAATATGGATATTATTCGGATGCAAAAATTTATATACATATTTATTTTAAATGGATACATATACAATTTAGATATTAAAATTATGAATATAATTATAGATATTAGTCGGATAATTAAACTTTATGGTAATAAAATCAAAGATACTAGTAAATAAATGATAAATTAAGTTAATAGCATGTTCATATGATTATATGTTTTTCTTAAATATTAATAAGTACTATATAAAATTATTTAGGATTATAGGTAGATTCAAATATTCGGATATCGATTGGATAGTTGTCTATCCATATTCATATGCATTTTTTTTGATGAATATAAATATGAATATAAATATTAGTCGGATCCTCTAATTTTTATCCATATCTAAATTGATTTGGATATGAAAATGGATCTAGATAGATATTATCTATACCAATTTCATCCTTAGTGCACATTTTCTTCGAATTCCAAATTATCATCTATGTAGCTATAATCAGTATCATCAAAATTAGATTCACCATCTTCAATGCTTGAATCTTTTGGCACTCCATCATCAATCCCCGAATCCTTTCTCACTCCATTATCAATGCTTGAATTCTTTGGCATTCCATCATCCATCCTCAAGTCCATTTGCGCTACATTATCAATGCCCAAATTCTTTTGCTCTCCATCATTCTCATCTTCACCCCCTATGTCAATCTTAATTAGAATATCATTTACATTCTTTATAGCAATATCCCTTGATATCTGTTCCACATATACTTTAATCTGCTTACTTGAAGGGATATACTTTATCATTTCTATGATATCTTGATCACACTTAAGAGATCTTAACCCATCATTCAAAATTTTTGTTGGTTCTTCCCAAAAATAATTCATACTCATAAATTTATTGTATTGTAATTTCTTTAACATGTCATCAATTTCTAGCACAGACATTGTGTCTACATTACAATAGTCATAATAGTTAACCTTTCCATTAATATATGATTTATTTGGTAGTTCAAAAAAATGACCATTATGGTGTAAAAGAATTATAAAATGTTCAGGGTCATCTACCACACATAAAATGTATGGATAGTATAATCACAAAAAAAAAAAAAACAATGATACATGTACTACATTAAAAGTAGATCAATTTTAAAAAGATATATGTGGATGAGCTCAATGTAGTCTAATCACAACTAAAGGAGTAAATATGTAAATAAGATAGCAACTAAGCGGTTAGTGATTGCATAACATAAGATAAAATCAAAATTTTTCTTAGACTTTGTAAAAAGCTTTCAAGCATGGACAATAGTAGCTCATTTAGGATTTTCTATCTAGAAAGCTGCTTTACTTATTTGCTCTTTCTGAAACAAAAACTAGCAATGACTCTTTTGCCAAGTCCCCATACTGTCTTCATAAACAAACATGTCCCCATGTACAAACATCATATATATGGTAAGTATATAGAAAATAAAAATAAAAAATAAAGTATCCATTCTCAATAGATGTTATGTGCTCATTCGCAATTGATACATAATCCAAAAATCATGGACTAATTAAGGGACGCAATAGAAAAATAGTAATCACCTATAAGAAACATAGTAACATAAAAATAAAAATATATAAAAAATCATAACATAGAGAAAATACGGAACTTACTCTTATCATATCGACGAGTCGGCAATGTAGATGTGAAATTATGCAATACAATCTCTTTTTCTTTAGCCATTCCTTTGTTTACTTCATTACCACACCTCCACTATTCGTGAGGCAATCTATCG
Source organism: Cocos nucifera (assembly GCA_006176705.1). Taxonomy (NCBI): domain Eukaryota; kingdom Viridiplantae; phylum Streptophyta; class Magnoliopsida; order Arecales; family Arecaceae; genus Cocos; species Cocos nucifera. Next base: position 3,196,430 of record QRFJ01000061.1, read on the forward strand.
TGTTCTTCCTTTTCTGCTCGTCAATTAATAAAGATAAATCTAGGATTCAAGGGGTATTTGAATGGAGGAATGGAATAAGAGTTAAGATCAGGAATCGAGGATATGAACTCCTTTACTTTTCGTTCTTAGTTTTAATTGACAAATGAATCCTAAAATCCCTAAATCATTCAGGCTTCCCTCCAACCATACATTGACATGGCACATTCCCTCCCAACTTGCTCTCTTTATCACATCTTCGACCCATAAATGCATCTAGTTGCCATGTCATGAAAGAACAAATACCATCTATGCAGTTCTGTTTGATTAGCAATGGAACACTGATGGTAACGAACCAAAATGGATCATATCTCTTAAGTCAGATATTTAATAAAAAAATTTTAAATGTTGAGGATTAAAATAATTTTAGCCCTAAACCTTAGGGTCCATTTTAGTAATTAAGCCATAAATAAATATATTTTCTGCATCGGATTCCATCTTTCTATTTTTTTACAAAAAAGAAAATGGAAACATGATACTGAGTAGGGCCACTATTTAGTATAGGGATTTTCTTACCATCTAGAGATGGGCAAGCTAGAAAGCTTATTTAATAGGACAATAACAAGATGGATAGATAAGTATGCATGCATGCCACTGGTGCTGATACAACTAGAAAGAAAATGATAAAAAGGGAGGATGCAAGAGCAGTGTAGGTCTGGATGCCTTGACCTTTAAGGATTTTCGCTACTTCACACCATTGTTCAGGAAAAGATGGATTGAGATATATAGATTATATCCCAGGCTACTATAGGAGAAATATAAGTTAACACTATTCTGAAGGTACTAAAAAGTAAGGAATAAAGTAAAACTAAGATAAAATAAGACTCATAAATATGGATGTTGATACAAGATAGCAGTTTGCCTTTATTATGTCTGATGACATCTAAACATTGGTTATGCGCCGACCTGGTCGACTGGGATCTTGCTAAGTCGAGGTAAGAAGTTGAGATTTATGGTAGTAGTTACGTACTGAATAGTTATCTTATCCACTCCATATTTCAGATATACTCCAAATCGAATGGATATCAGCTCACCTCAGCCAGATAAGATAGAAGTAGAGTAATTCTCTTCATCACTCATGCCCTTCTTTCCAAAGCCGGCCATTCGCTCCAAATATAAATAGGAGAGAATAAGGGACCTTCAGGTAAGCTCTCAAGCTCCATTCTCTTTCTCTTTTCCACTATCCTCTAGTGACTAACTTGAGCATCGAAGGATCTCCACCAAAAATAGCTCCTATAAAAGACTTGATTTATAGGTTCTCTCCCATCCGGTGTGATGTCAAGCTGCAGCTACCATAGATCTATCTACTCTAGTGCTAGGTTAGTGGCTAGTAGCAACAGATTGGCACTAGCGAAGGATCTATGCCTAAGAAAGGAAGAAGAGTGCATAGCTATGAGATTTCGAAGAGAAGGATCAAATGCCTCATGAACGGTCCAATAGTATAGCATCTCATCTAACCGAGGTGTAGGCCTCATCGACCAAGGTACCATCCTAGGAAGAGACACTACCTCCATAGCCCAAGAATCAACCTTCACTCCCTTAGCAAGCTCTGAGAGTGGCCCTCGAATAGTTTAACCTACTCATGTAGCTGGTGTAAATTTTGACCACAGCCATCTAAGCAATTCAACAGGCAACTGTGGCCTAACAGTCAGTCCTACCACAAGTACTTTCGCGACAACAATAGGTTGAGTTGCTCCTCCTAGTTCAAACCGAGCATAGCAAAGCCGACATAGCTGACTAAGGAGCCTAGATTAGGGTCATCAAAGGTGTTTCTTGACCCCCCAATATGGAAAGGACTCTATCTTGAGAAGATCACCACCTCAACATTTTGAATATTATGCTACTTAGGATGCCAACGTAGATCCAAAGCTATAGAAAATGTATTAGTAGATCGAAGCACTATAGGGCCAAGCATCGGCATAAGATAATGAGGTCGACTTTAATGCCAACCCACTTTTTGGTAAGAAAATCATGGACAAGCTGATCCTAAGCAACTTCAAAATGCTATAGTTGGAGGCATACGACGAGGTAACCTACCTAGTAGATTATTTGAAAAACTTCAAGACCTTAATGCTATTACATGAAGCTACTAATGGAATTCTCTACTGAGCCTTCTCCTTCACTTTATAGAAAGTAGCTTAGTACTAGTACTCAAGTCTACAACCATGCTTGATCCACTCCTTCAAGCAACTTGGTCGATTGTTCGTGGCCTATTTTGTTAGTAGCCGATGACAGCACCACAGGTCTGACTCCTTGGTGAATATCAAGTAGAGAGAAGGAGAGTTCCTCAAGGATTATGTGAGCCACTTTAATATGGGTACACTTTAACTACATGATTTTGATCAATCGATTGCTTTGTTGGCTCTGGAGGGAGGACTTTTGAAGTGCAAGTTTCTCTTCTCTTTAGAGAATATATGTTCAAAGGACTTTATCAAGATCTTAGCTCAGGTAGAAAAGTATGCCAACACTGAGGAAGCCTATGAACTGCACAGAAGCACATCAAAGAAAAGATTTATGGAGCAAAAGGAGGGAAACAAAGAAAAAAAGACAAGCCAAGGTATGATGATCGATGAGGAAGGGGCTCACAAAGGTCTCGAAGTCCCCCATAGGCTTGCTGATCCAGAACTCCATCTTATGGTCCGTGGTCATGCTCTCCACCAAGGTGGTTTGCAGTTTATACTCCACCAAATACCTCAATGGCTCTGATTTCGATTAAGATTAAGGACAATGGATAGTTACGAGGTCAAGGAGGATGCACACCCCACCGACCCGACATGACCTGAAGAAGTATTGTATGTACCATTGAGATCACCGGCATGATATTGAGAAATATATTTAGCTTTGAGATAAGATGGAGGAGCTCATTTGGTGTGGACATCTTGATAAGTACCTCATGGATTGGTGGGAATGAAACGAGACCTAACCTAAATTAACCAAACTTGAAGGAAATCCAGACAATCAACCTGCTACCAGGGTTATCAATACCATAACTGGGATCAATTTACTAGCCATGCTAGGGCTCCCAAATAGAGGATAGAAGAATTATCCACCAAGAAGTAGAAGACTGAAGACATCATCACCTTCTCCGAAGAAGATGTATAGGAAATTCTATCCCCACATAATGATGCAGCCATTGTAGCTTTGAATATATGGACAATTATAATGTATGCCATGTCTTAATTGATAATAAAAGCTATGTCAATGTCTTATTTTATTATGTTGTCTCTAAGATGAATATTATCTTGGATCGGTTGGCAAAAATCTACACCCTATTTGTTTGATTCTCGAGGGATGTAGTTCTTGTTAAGGGGGTTGTTACACATCTAATAGTGGCTGGCCGACCTCTGTAATAGATGGAAGTGTAGCTTGACTTCCTAGTTGTAAGTGTTCCATTGGCATATAGTACGAACCTTGGATAATCTAGTCTAAATGCCCTTCGAGCCATGGTTTGAATCTACCACTTATTAGTTAGGTTCTCAACAAAACATGAGACCAGACAGATCCAAGGAGACCAAACACTTGTGCGATAACATTATATGATAATTCTTCAAGAAGCCATATGGCCTAAGACACTCCCAATTAAAGGATTGGATGTCAGGGATAAGCTAAACAAGCGATGCGGCGAGCCAATGGAGGCTCATCTCAATACTACTTGAAGAGAGAAGCACCAATAGAATGGTTCAAGTTGGCTCTCAATTGGACGAGTAACCAAATGCTGACTCATTTTCTTTCTGCAAGAAAATACTAATGTCTTTGCATGGCCGGCCTCGGACATGCTGACATTGATCCTAAGGTTATGGTGCATCGGTTAGATGTCAACTTAAAACATCGATCGATCAAATAGAAGAAGAAAATTTTTTTCTTAGAGTGCCAAAAAGTGATTGCTGGCAAGGTTGATAAGCTCCTCAAGGTCAGGTTCATCTGAGAGGTCATGTAACATGACTAGCTAGCAAACATAGTCTTCATCAAGAAGATAAATGGAAAGCGATGATTCTGCATCAACTTCACCAACCTCAACAAGGTATTCCCAAAAGATAGTTATCCATTATCTCGCATCGATCAATTGGTGGATACTACGTTGGGCCACGAGCTCCTCACCTTCATGGATGCTTTCTTTAGTTACAATCAGATTTAGATGGCATCTGAGGATGAGAAGAAAACTACTTTTACCATTGACTCAGATCTTTTTTGTTACAGGATCATGCCTTTACTAAATCAAATATATAATTCTTATGCAAGGATTCTATCTTATCTTGCATAGTTTCGACCATTCTTCACTTTTTTTACTTGCTTGGGCTTCTTTATAACTTTTCCGTTCATCTACATCAATGAGCATAATGTATTCATTGGGAGAATATCTTGTAGATCGCTTATGCACTCTAGTAGACTTCCTTAATTATGGTATGATCGATGGCTCTTGACGGAGTTGTTCCCCCATTTCTTCATGATTGGCATCAACTGTTAGGATATCATCACCAATACTACCACCCTCATTGGCCTTTATCTCTCCCCCATCATCAAATATTATAGGAGGGAACACTTGATCCAAATCAATAATATCATACAAAGAGGATTATGACACCTTATCTTTTTTGATATTTTCAATGGTTTGGTTTTGAAGAAGACCACATCTTTACTTTTTCTATCTTCTTATTCTTTGGATCCCATAGTTGATAGCCATACTCCTCATGCACATATTTCAAGATAATGCATTGCTTTACCTTGATATCAAGCTTGGATCTCTCATATTTGGGCACATGAGCAAATACCTTACAATTGAACATCCTTAAGTGCTTATTGGAGATATCCTTTTCCATCCACACCCTTTTAGGTACATCACCATCCAAGGGAGCTAAGAGAGATAAATTAATCAAGTTGATGGCAGTCTTCATTACCTCCCCCCAAACAGCTTTGGCCACTTGGTATAAGAAAGCTGTTAGATATATGACCTAGAAAGCTAATTGTTGGTTGATACATTATATTTTTTTAAGTCATATTTTTGTACTTGATTTATTAGATTAATAAAATAGATATTTTTCTATCCATTCATATGTAACGTGTTTGTGAACTATCCAAGAAGTTAATGAATAATGATATCTATTCTCAAGAGTTCAGAATTTGAGACATATGTCAATATAGATTAATTTTCAAATTGCTCCTGATCATTGGAACATCATAGGGATGGTGATGGTTCGACAAGATTAGTGCATGAATTGCTTTTGTTTTAAAAAAAGATGAGTCTCGAATCTACAATATAGGAACACTAAAGTGAGAGTAAGTGGTTGTTAGAGAATAATGATACTGAGCATGACCAATAATGAGAAGTCACTTGAAAAGTCTACTCTCTTGTCAGTGACTATCTTGATACTATAATTATGTGAATAGTTTTTTGACCTGTGGTGCCTTGGTTACTCATAATGGGGTTGCTGTAATTTGACAATAAATAAACATAGTTCTTAGTCATTTGGGGTCTTGCAGTATTCATTGGCTACAGTGGGTTCATTGTTGGAGTAGGATGTACATTTATATGGGATCTATCGATTTTAGTAGTTGAGGAATAGTCCTATACGACTTATGAGGCTGAGTCTTTTGAGTCTGTAGCCATAACAACGTGATATTAGAAAGAAGTTTTCATAGATATTTATGATTGAACTCAAGTTAATTAAGTCTAGCAAATGATGGATGCTTAGGATTTGATGTATTTTCATGATCTGCATTCTGTCGAGATTTTTGATAGAAGAACTTGATCACACAATAACTATATCTAGAGGTTTTGATCTTTTTTTCTGCTGGATTGCCACTACATGTTATTAGGCATCACTGGTGGATTGTGAGAACTCATTAAGATTGATTTCGGATCATCGATCCTTCTAGGGTTAAGTTAGAATTATTCTGATCTGTCGAAAAGAGTTTTCGAAGTTACTTTAATAGAGATTATTGTAAGTCTCACTATCAGATAGAATAGAATCTATGAGATCATACACCAAAAAGATTGACCAAGTCAATTAATTGGATCAAAATTCAATTATTAATTAGATTGATAATTCAAATCAAACGATAAAAGTTACTTATAGAAGTTTTGCTAATTGTTAGCAAGTTTAGACCTGATTGTAAATGTTGCAATTGATTTTGATAAGATTAAGTTTGGATTTAAGATCTAATTAAATTAAATTAGATTTAATTTAAATTAGTTTAGACTTAATTTGAGTTGAATGGGTAATCCTAATCTAAGTAGGACATGGATTAGAAATCTAGTCTAACTAGATTTCAAGTTTGACTCAAATCGAGCTCGTTTTGACATCAAATCGGATTCGGTTTGAACCCAAATTCAAAGAAGACCTAACCTAATCAGATTAGGATGGAAGAGACCCTTTTGATTGAGACTATCCCTTCTTTTTGCATAATAATTAAGAAAGAGCTGACGCACACTTCTTTATGCATGTGAGAATGAGAGAGGCACCAATAGTTGGCGCCCCATCCCATTAGGACTTTATTTCTCTCTCTCTTTTTGGTATTTATATGATCTTATTTGATTGAGAATCAAATTAGAAATGTTATTATTAGATTTTATTCTCTTTTAATATGAAAATTAGAAGAGGAGTAGGACTTTTTTTTGGCGAGCGTGTATTCCATTTTGGGCCACCCTCTTTGCCTATTTAAATGGCGCCCCACCTTATGAATGCCTAAGGGCTTGATTTCTTGAGATACTCCATGCCTAAAGGGATAGAAAATTAGACAAAAGAAAGATAAAAATTAGAGAAAAAGAAAGAAAAGAAAAGAAAAGGAAGAGAAAGGGTTCTCTTTTAGCTTGTTCTTCAAGATCCCGTGCGAAGGTGTTTGTGCTATCTTCTTCTACATCAAGTTTCAAACAAACAAAGCAAATCTAAAAGAGACTAGCACCCCAATGATCATGAAGACTTCAAGCTTGATTCAACTCTGTATGGGTACCTATAGAGGTCAGGCACGTGCGTGGCTTCAAATGGAACCTGAAAAGCTTTAAGATCTGATTTGCATCTGATTTTTTTAGATATATTTTAATCACTCCTTAAATCAATTTTTTGATTTAATTGATCCATGTTTAATATGCATATTAGATCTTTTATAGCTTATGCTAGATTAAATCTAGGGCATGCATTAGATTAAAATTTTAATCTATGCTTCCCACTATATTTTTCATGAGATGAAAAAAAAATTCTACATGCTATAACCTTAAAACCTAACAATGGTATCAGTGCCAAGTTTTTAATATGCATGATTAAATTTAAATTTAATTTAATAGGATTAATCAAGATCTAAAAATAATTATTTATGATTAATTTTTTAATTTTGAATCAGAATAAAAATAGATTAAAATCTTAACCTAGATTGATTTGCATCAGTATGAAAAAATTATCTTATATTGATGCTGATCCCTTATTGAAAATTATTTTTATATTTAGCTTTAATTTTTAATGAATATGATATACTTTGATTATATTTAGTTCGGATTTTAATTTTGATATATGATATGGATGCATATATGTTATGTATAAATTTAGATCAAAATTCCTAGTAGTCTAGTACCCTTCGAGAATCATAGTAAAAGCCGCTCTACCATAGAGGACTATGATGGAAGGGGTGCCTGTATGAATCAAGAAGGAGAACTATGAAAAGAAAAAACTTGCTTTTGTGCAAAACCCTAGATCCAAAATCTATTTAGGATCTGAAATTTTATATATGAAGAATGATAGTTTAGATATGAAAATAATATCGACATCTAAACTACTTCATATTCATAATGCACATAATTAAGGATCTAAAAATTAAGATTAAAATATAAAATTAAGAATTTAATATCTTAATCTTAAACCATAATGCATGAGGGTTTGGCATGGGTAGAATGATTAGGTCTAGTAATTATACTATAATTAAGATTTTTTGGTTAGATCAGGTTAGAACCCTAATTGATTTTGAGCAATTGATCGAATTCAATCAAAAGTTGATTGGGATCAGGTCAAAGGGGGTCAAAATCGAATTTAGTTATGGTTGGTTACATCGATTCACATTTGATATGAGTCAGTTAAGTCAAGACCAAATTTGGCTCTGATTCGAGCCCAAATCTTTAGGCAAATCTATTCGATTCTAATTGATCGATTGATATCTAAGGCAAGTCTAGATCATGATTTTTAATTGGCAGAATGCTTACCTAGCTAATTCATTGGTGTCTAAGGCAAGTGTTGGCAGATCCTTCCCCTGAACTTACTTACCTGGCCAATATGGTCGATTAATAATTGAATTAGGTGGCTTAGTCATTTGAGTTCACCCATGCTGACTAGGTTAGTCAGATATGAGACTGTGCTTCTGGTTAGTCAAACATGAGATTATTCTGACCGATTTTAGATGAGACCTGAATTCAAACCTTTCCATAAATATTAAGTTCTAGGTCTTCCACCATTGTAGGAGTGCGGGCATCCTACTGGCATCGATTGTTCTCGACTGGATATAATGATTTAGTTGTACCAAAAATATGCAACCATCCTATTAGCATAAGATGTTACTAGGTAATGATTGGATTGGGTCCACTAATCAGATAAGATGAGGGACCCAATGATGGCTTTGCCTAAGCTTTGAACGGTGGGTCTAACTTAACTAGGGATTGGACCAATAAATGGACACATTGAGGCTCCATAACTTAGAGACCATATGCTGCATCATGCTTAAAAAGCATTAGACAATGGTTATCCACTTATCGATATAGTGTGACCCAATAACCAGACATGGTGAGGTGCATGCATATCGGTGGAACCACAGTATCCACTAGGAATCTTCGTCGCATAGGAGCTTTTGCATCTCCACAGGAGAGTGTGAGAGATCCATGAGAATAGTGAAAGTCTAATTTATTTTTTAAAATTTTAAAAATAAATTTTAAATCAAAGTATAATTGTCTAACTTAAATTTCTACTCTCGTAGTTAACTATGTCAGCCTCAAATTCATTAGCCTATATTCTTGAGTCCAACTGACTTACTAGCCAAAATTACAAGGACTGGTTCAGAAACTTCAAAATTATATTGATTTCGGAGAAGTTGGGCTATATGCTCAATCAGGACTTCCCGAATTTACCAGCCCATCCTAATGCTAAACATAGAGTAGCACTGGATAAGTGGATGGATGATGATACTCGAGTTAAATGCTACATTTTGGCATCCATGTTAAATGAGTTGCGAAGCCAATATGAGCACATGCCTACTGCTAGAGCTATGATCACTCATCTACAAGAGTTGTATGGTGAGTAGAATCGAACCGCACACTTTGAAGTGTCTAAAAGACTCTTCAACTCGAAGATGCATGAAGGACAGTCATTCCACGATCATTGTCTTATAATGATCAAGGATCTAGAGAAGCTTGAGAAGCTCAGTCTGATTGTGTAGAAGAAGTTACAGGTAGATCTAATCCTGCAATCTCTTATTAGTGAATATGGTCAATTTATAGTAAATTATCATATGAACAAGTTAGACTACACCTTTTCTGAGTTAGTCAACTTGTTGGTTACTGTAGAGGGTACCTTGAAAAGTTTAAGGGACATTATTCTAGCTATGAAGCAGGAATCTTTCTTCAAGAAAAAGTCTTCTAGAAAGAAGAACAAGCCTACAAAGAAATAGAAAAAGGAGAACAAGCCAAAGAAGAAGGATACTTCTAAGAAGGTGGTTGCTGACAAAGAAAAATATTTTCATTGCAATGTTGATGGCCACCTAAGTACTTAGGAGATTGAAGAAATAAAAGATGGATGCACCTTTGGAAGGTAAGTTCAGTATGCTTATTATTGAATCTAATCTTACGATTTTCTCTACTTCTAGTTAGATTTTAGACTCTAGTTCGAGTGCTTACATATATACTTTTATCCAGGATTTGGTAGAAAGTAAAAGGTTGATGGAAGGAGAAATGATCCTGCACTTTGGCAATGTTGCATAGGTTGCTGCAGTTGCCATTGGAACATACACCCTCTTCGATTACCATTAGAATCTAGATTAATTTTGAAAGACTGCTATTATGTACTTATAGCTAGCCAAAATTTGATTTTCATGTCTATACTAGCACAGAAAAATTATGAATATAACTTTAATAAAGATTTTGTTCTATTTATTTGGGAAATAAATTGATTGCAAGAGTTTTTTTAATTGATACTCTTTATCATTTGCATGTCGATGCATCTGTAAATATTAACGAGCAACTAGTGAACGTCATAGGATATAAAAGACCTAAAGATGATCTGAATCATAAGTATATATGGCACCTTAGACTTAGTCACATTGGAGAGGACATGATTAATAAATTGGAGAAAGATGGGATCCCTGACTCACTGAGTTTTGAGTTATACCCAGTCTGGGAATCCTGCCTTCAAGAAAAAAAATGACTAAATTACCCTTTGTAGGATATGGGAAAAGGGCTACTGAACTACTTGCCCTAGTACATACTGATATATGTAGGCCATTTGATATGCAGGTTGGAGATGCTTATCACTGCTTTATTATCTTTATCGATGATTATTTATGGTATGGATATATGTTTCTTATGAAATAAAAGTCTGAAGCCTTTGAAAAATTCAAAAAATTCAGACATGAAGTAGAAAAATAAACAAAAAAAAATATTAAGCTTTTTCGATCAGATCGAGGAGGCGAATACTTTAGTAGAAAATTTTTAAAGTATCTCAAGAATAATGGCATAGTCCCATAGTGGACTTCTCCTAGTACGCTTCAACTTAACAAGATATCGAAAAGGAGAAATAAGATCCTATTGGATATGGTCCAATCCATGAGGAGCTTCACTAATCTACTTATGTTTCTTTAAGGACATGCTCTACTAACCTTCATTTATATTTTAAATAGAATTTTCTTTAAATCTGTTTCTACCATACCTTATGAGATATAGCATAGTAAGAAATTGAATCTGAGTCACCTCAAGATTTGCAGATGTCCAGCTTATTTCAAAAGACTATTGATGGACAAGTTAGAGGCTCGATCATAAAAAGCTTGCTTGATAAGATATCCTAAAGAATCATTAGGATACTATTTTTACTTCTCAGAGGATCACAATGTGATTGTGAGCCAGCATGCTGCGTTCTTAGAAAAATAGTTTATCCAAGATGGTGGTAGTGGGAGGTTAATTGATCTCGAAGAGAAAATCTCTAAAGAGCAGCCAGCTAAAGATCAAGTTGAACCTGCTGAACCAGTAGATGTAGTTGTTCCTCTACCTCGTAGATCTAGAAGGATCTCCCATCCTTCTAAAAGGTACTTGGATATACTAATAGAGGATGTAGAGAAAATATTTCTTGTAGGAGAAAAGGATCAAGTAGTTGATCCTAAAATCTATGACAAGATGATGTCTGATATCGACTCCAAAAAATGGTTGAATACTATAAAGTTAAAAATTGACTCAATACAATCAAACCAGATATAGATCTTAGTAGATCTACTAAAGGGTATTATACCCATAGGATGCAAATGGATCTACAAAATAAAGATAGGTGTAGATGGTAAGGTAGAGATCTATAAAGCTAGGCTAGTGGTAAAGAATTATAATCAGCATGAAGGCATTGACTATTAGAATACTTTTTCGTCTATAGCCATACTGAAATTCATTTGCACATTACTTGCGATTACAGCTTATTATGATTATGAGATATGGCATATAGACGTAAAAACGATATTCTTAAATGGATATCTTGAGGAAGATATCTATATGAAGCAGTCTTTAGATTTCACTTTCAATGATAAAGTTCATAAAATCTATAAGCTGTATAGATTCATTTATGGATTGAAGCAAGCTTCTCGGAGTTGGAACACTCATTTTAATGATTCAATCAATTCATTTGATTTCATAAAAAATGAAGAGAAATCTTGTATTTACAAGAAGGTCAATGGGAGGATTGTCACATTCCTTGTATTGTACATGGATGACATCCTCCTTATTGAAAATGATATTCATATGCTAATCTTAATCAAGATTTGGTTATCCAAAGAATTTTCTATGAAAGACCTTGAAAAAGCATCTTTTATTTTAGGAATTAAGATCTATAACGATAGATCGAATAGAGTGCTTGACCTTTCATAGAAAATGTATATAGAGAAAGTGTTGAAGTGGTTCAGCATGGAGAACTTTAAGAGAAGACTTTTCTCCCTCAGATATGGCATTCATCTCTCCAAGAAGATGTGCCCTGGCACACTTGAGGAGATTGAGCACATGGGTCGGATCCCTTATGCTTCGGCCATAGAATATCTCATATATGCCATATTATGTACATGACCTGATATAGCTCTTGTTGTGAGTGTCACGAGTAGGTATCAGTAAAATTTAGGTGAAAAGCACTGAACTACTGTGAAGAACATCCTTAAGTACTTAAGAAGGACTAAGGATTTGTTCTTGGTCTTTGGAGAAAATCCTAAGTTGCGAGTTGAGGGATACACTAATTTAGATTTTATGTTTGATCCTGATAATAGAAAATCTATATTAGGATATTTATTTTTGTGTAATGATGGTTCAACTAGTTGAAAAAGTTCCAAGCAACCAATCATTACAAATTTTATAATGGAAGCGGAGCATATCACCATGTTGGAAGTTGCAAAGGAAACCTTTTGGTGCAAAAAAATTTATTGCGAAGCTTGGAGTGATGCCATCAGATGCCATCGCTCTGTACTATGATAACAACAATACCATAGTTCTTACTAAGAAGCCAAGATCTCATTAGAAGTCCAAACATATCGAGGGGCGATGTCACATAATACGCGATTATCTCAAGAAGAGATATGTCGAGATGCGAAGAGTAAACTCTACGGACAACATGGTAGACCCATTGATGAAGCAATTGAGCAGGCCGAAGACTAAAGTCTACCTTGAGAATATGTGACTTAGAGACATGGCCAATTGATTTTAGGTCTAGTAGAAGATTGTTAGATATATAATCTATAAAGTCAATTATTGGCTAACATATTATATTTTTTTAAGTCATAATTTATACTTGATTTATTAAATTAATAAAATAGATATTTTTTATTCATTCATGTGTAATGTGTCTATAAATCATTCAAGAAGTTAATGGATAATGATATCTATTCTCAAGAATTAAGAATTTGAGATATATGTCAATATAGATTAACTTCCAAACTACTTTCGATTATTGGAACATCATGACAATGATGACGATCCAATAAGATTGGTGCATAGATCATTTTTTTTAGAATAAATGAATTTCAAGTCTACAATGTAGGGATACTGAAGTGAGAGTGCAGTGGTTGTTAGAGAACAACGGTACTGAGCATAATCAATAATGAAAAGTCACTTAGAAAATCTACTCTCTCATTAGTGACTATCTTGATGCTGTAGTTATGTGAATAGTTCTTTGACCTACAGTACCTCAACTATTCACAGTGGAATTGCTGTAGTTTGACAACATATAAATATGGTTCCTAGCCATTCAAGATATTGCGGTGTTCGTTGGCTACAGTAAGTTTGCTATAGGAGTAGGGTGTACAGTTATATGAGATCTATCGATCTTAGTAGTTAAGGAATAGTCCTATGCGACCTATGAGGCTGAGTCCTCAAGTTTGTGGTCATAGCAACGTGATATTGGAAAGGAGTTTCTATAAGAATTCACGATTGGACTCAAGCTAATTAAGTCTAGCAAATGATGGATGCTTAGAGTTTGACGAGTTTTTATGACCTACATCCTGTCGGAATTTTTGATAGAAGAACTTAATCACATAATAACTACACCTAGAGGTTTTGATCTTTCTCTTTTGCTGGATTGCTACTATATGCTATTAGATCTCATTGGTAGATTGTGAGAACTCATTAGGATTGATTTTAGATCATCGATCCTTCTAGGGTTCAGTTGAAATTATTTCGATCCATCGAAAAGAGTTTTCAATGTTACTTTGATAAAGATCATTGTAAGTCTTACTATCAGATAGAATAGAATCTATGGGATCATACACCAAAAGAGTTGACCAAGTCAATTAATTGGATCAAAATCTAATTATTAATTAGATTGATAATTTAAATCAATCGATAAAAGTTACTTGTAGAAGTTTTGCTAATTGTTAGCAAGTTTAGACCTAATTGCAAATATTATAATTAATTTTGATAAGATTAAGTTTGGGTTTAGAACCTAATTAAATTAAATTAGATTTAATTTAAATTAGCTTAGACCTAATATGAGTTGAATGGGTAATCCCAATCCAAGTAGGACTTGGATCTAAAACCTAATCTGACTAGATTTCAAGTTTGATTCAAATCGGGCTCGTTTTGACTTCGAATCGGATTCAGTTTGAATCTAAATTTAAAGAAGATGTAACCTAATCAGATTAGGATGGGAGAGACCCATTTGACTGGGACTCTCCCTCCTTTTTGGTGCAATAATTAAGAAGGGGCCGACGCCCACTTCTTTGTGCGTGTGAGAATGAGAGGGGCGCCAACATCTCATTAGGACTCTATTTCTCTCTCTCTTTTTGGTATTATGTAATCTTATTTGATTGAGAATCAAATTAGAAATATTATTACTAGATTTTATTCTCTTTTAATGTAAAAATTAGAAGAGGAGTGGGACTCTTCTTTGGCGAGCGTGTATTCCATATTGGGTTGCCCTCTTTTCCTATTTAAATGGCGCCTCACCTTATGGATGCCTAAGGGCTTGATTTCTTGAGATACTCCATCCCTAAAGGGAGATAAAACTAGAGAAAAAAGAAAAAAATTAGAGAAAAAGAAAGAAAAAAAAAGGAAAAGAAAGAGTTCTCTTCTCGCTTGTTCTTCAAGATCCTGCGCAAAGGTATTCATGCTGTCTTCTTCTACATCAAGATTCAATCAAACAAAACATATCTGAAAAAGGCTAGCACCTCGGTGATCATGAAGGCTTCAAGCTTGATTTAACTCTATGTGGATATCCATAGAGGTCAGGCATGTGCGTGGCTTTAAATGAAACTTGAAAAGCTTCAAGATCCAGTTTGTATCTGATTTTTCTAGGTATGTTTTAATCACTTCTTAAATCAATTTTTAGATTTAATTGATTCATGTTTAACATGCATATTAGATCTTTTATAGGTGATGCTAGATTAGATCTAGGGCATGTATTAGATTAAAATTTTAATCTATACTTTCTGCTGCATTATTTATGAGATAAAAAAAAAAATTCTGTATGCTATAATTCTAAAACCTAACAAAAGCTTGCATCGAACCCTCTTTATGATAGTGCGATTATCCTCTCTACAACACCATTATGCTCAAGTATCTTGGGTATAGTCTTCTCATATCGAATGCTATGACTTCTACAATACTTATCAAATGGCTCCAAAAATTCACCTCTATTATTACAATGGATGCACTTGAGAGACCTACCCCTTTCTCTATCAATCTTGGCATGGAACTCTTTGAATGCATCCAAGACTTGATCTTTACTCTTCAAAGCATAAGCTCAAACTTTTCTAAAATGGTCATCTATAATAATAACAAAGTAAAGAGCACCACCAAGTATCTTCATAGTCATAGGGCCGCAAACATCAGAAAGAACATGATCCAAAGCATGCCTGCTTCTATATGAAGCATTTCTAAGAAATGAAGCTCTATTTTGTTTGCTAGCAAGACAATGAACATGAGGATTCAAATACATACCTCTCAAGTCAAGTAGTAACTTCTTCTTTGCAAGAATTTGTAGCCTTTTTTCTCTCATATGACTAAGCCACTATTGCCATAGCTCCATTGATAAATCTTCCTTACTTGCACTCACCTCAATCTTGCATAAGTTGGCCTCCATCATATAGAGTGTGCAACATTTTTTTTTTCTCTCACCAAAATAAGAGAGCCTTTGATGAGCTTCCATTGACTTGTACCAAAGTTGTGATTGTAGCCTTCTTCGTCAAACTTTCCAATGGATACCAAATTTAGCCGAAGGTCCAACACATGCCTTACATCTTAGAGCACCAACTTACAACTAAGATTAGTCTCTACATGAACATTTCCCATCCCCACTATTTTTGATGTCCCACTATTTTCCATTCTAATCATGCCAAAGTCACCATACTTGTATATTGCAAAGAAGTCCTTCCATGGGGTAGCATGATAAGAAGCTCCCATGTCAATCACCCAACTTTAGTCTTGACACATGAGACTAAGGCATGTCTCCTTGCATGAAGAGTTTGATCATATCACCTTCAACCATGGTGGTGGTAGAGTTCCAAGCTTTAGACTTTTCTTTGTCCATCTCTTTCTTTTGGTTTCTCTTGAAGTAGCAGCATTCTTTCTTCATGTGTTCCAGTTTGTAGCAATGAAATCAAGTGAGCTCTTACATTGACTTTGATTTGCTTTTGGATCTCTCATGATCTTGAGGGTTTCGACTTTTGCTTCTCCCTTGATTCTACATAGCAAGAGCTTTCAAGTAAGAGTACTCAATATTTTTCTTCTCATTTTTTCATTCAACAAGATTGTAGTCATTTGGTTCATAGTCATGACACCTTTTGGAGTAGAGTTGCTAAGAGATACTACCAAAGTCTCCCTACTTTCTGGTAATGAATTAAGTAACAACAAAGTCTGCAATGCATCATCAAGAGCATTTTTCATAGAAGAGAGTTGATTAACAATGCTTTACATTTCCTTGAAATGCTCAACAATGGAGGTCCCTTCTTTATATTTTAAATTGACCAGTTTTGTTTTATTCTAGCTATTTTCCTTTCATAGAGACTCTCTAGCTTCTTTTAGAGAGTATGCTAAACTCCCATTGGAGACATGTAGAACACTGTGTCATCTATCCATTATCGTGTGAAATCTAGGGCCTTCCAATCAAGCTTCCTTCATTCTTTTTGACTCATGTTCTCAGGTTTCGCTGAATTACTTTGCAATGGAGCATCCAAATCTTTATAAAATAAGCGCTCTTTCATCCTTGGTTTCTAAATTATCTAATTATTTTCATTTAAGCTAGTGCTTGCATCCATATTCACATCATACTAAGAATCAATCTGCCTCTAATATCACTTTTTTGGAAAAAGATGGCCCACCAAAATTACGGAAGCAATATTTTTTTTCTGTATCTATAAATAATAGGATAAACCCTAAGAAAATCAAGTGGAAAATTTAACAAGCATAAGAGAAAAGATTTTTGATGCGAAAAACCTTTCTAATATGAAAGGAAAAAACCATGGAGCCACCAAGCCTTCTCCCAAATATTCTACTATCAACAATTTGGGGAATACAATTTATTTGTTCATCTCTAAACATATTAGAAGATCATCATTTCAAGAGCCAACACTCTTGGTTTGCATATTAATACAACATTAGGAAAAAAAATGTTTAACAATAAATGATAGAAAGATCTCAATAATGATCTGTTTGATGTCTTCTAAAAAACCATTAGAGATGCCCTTGATTCCTTTCAAGAAACCCTTGGAGGTAGCTTGAACCAATATTGAAGTTGTGAATGAACTTCACAAATCCAATGATGAATACCTTGATTTCTTCTTGTTTTTTTTTTTGCTCCAACCGCTAAGATATTTTAAGGAGAACTACTTCTTTCTCTTTTAGCGGGACACCATGGAGAAGTGGTTACCTTTTCTATTTATTTATTTTATTTTATTTTCTATCAAAAGAGCGATTTACCTTCTACTTGGGTAATCAAAGATATTATATTAATGGATTTTCATAAAAAAAATTAATTAGTTTCATATACTATAAGAATGGATCCTACTCATGAAGGATACCAAACAGATCGATGCAATAGATTTCTTGGCCTTATAAAGGCTTCTTTATGAGTATATTTGTTTAATAAATGCACATAAATTGGGCAATCTTATATGGGCCTGATTGGTTTGGTCACTGATTGATTAGAGTGTTTATGACAATCACTATAAGGAAATGGACCATTGTCGATGCTAAATTTCTCATTTGCTAAAGCTAAAAGGCATTGCAAAATAATTTTTCAACCCATTCTAAAATGTTGCAAAAGGGTTTGTAGATGGAGAGTTGAAATTCTACTTTCTGACACTTTTCAAAGCATTGGGATTTTTTCCAAAATTATCAATGCTTTCTGAATTTGTCGGCAAGTCATTACAGTATCGATGCTATAAAGCATCGCTAATTTTTTTAGAAATATCGGTGTTTTTTTTGGTGCATCAGAATTGGTTTCAATTGCATAATCACTAGTAGTTTTAAAAAATATACTGATGCTATGTAGCATTGGTAATGTGAGGACTTGTTGATGCTTTAAAGCATCGGCATTTTAGAAATTCATAAAAAAAGGTATCAAATAGTGCAAATTACATGTGTTCAAAATTTATGAAATAAAACCTATCCAAAATTTACAAGAAATTTTAAATACCATCATAACAATATAAATCTTTCCAAAATTTATAAAACAAAAATCATAATCAAATATATAAATCTGTCCAAACATTATAATACCGATAATATCATAATCCATATATAAATCTATCCAAAATTTATAACACCAATAATATCATAATCAAATATATAAATCTATCTAAAATTTATAACACCATCATAATTCATACATAAACCTATCCAAAATTTATAACACCAGCAATATCACAATCAAATGCATAAATCTATCCATAATCCATACATAAATCTGTCCAAAATTTATAACACCAACATTATAATCCATACATAAATCAGTCCAAAATTTGTAATACCAGCAATATCATAATTACATTGTCTATCATGTATGTCCATGAATTATAATCCGTAAGCAAAGAGAAAATAAAGAGATATCAGACTATCAGTCATCTATGGAAGCATGATCGCCATCGACTCTATGATTACTGAAAGTACCGAAAGCCTACAATAACAATATAAAAATTTTAATAGTTAATTATACAAAAATTATAATATAAATTTAATAAATAAATATAAATATAGTAAGAGATGTAATCTAGAAGAGTCTACAAATGTCTGTAATACGGATGTCAATTGATCAATATGAGTCCTCATGGTGGATATCACATCGTTATAGCTCTGTCTTATCGCCTCCACCCGCTCCTCAATCCGTGCCTCCATTTGAGCCTCGAGCGTACGAATATCCATATTACTAGAGCTCTCTCTAGCATCCTGAGTATATCGACGTATCTCAGATAACTGAATGAGGGTGACTCCAATTCCATAATCCCTCACTCGACCATAATGATTTATTCCCAGCAGTTCTGTCATCACCTGAGCCTCGATGTGACTGGCCTCCATAGATGCTGAAGATTCATTGACATACTCTGCAATAAGAGATATAGCTCTCTTCTATATTTAAGAATAAAAATTATATTAATTTTTACTTAAAAATAAAGCTCTATATCATCAAAATTAAATATAAATACATACAAATATATCTCTCGACTCGTCAGTAACAAAACGACCATCTCGATGAACATGAATCATCCTATAAAATTCCATCTGACCAGGTTCCCTCCCATGGTCATCCATCTATAGAAAACATAAATTTTATAAAATATTTTTTCCATAGATTTTAATTGATAAATTCTAATAGTTTTAATAAAAGTATCATGATATATGATATGTGATATATTATAATATGCTAATGATTGATAAAGTCATTGATAATTATATAATAATAGTTGACGTCGTAAAAGAAGATCAATTATACTTAATTTATCTATTTTAATTATATATTAAAGCAATTTTTTATTAAAAAATAATAGTTGAAATAACTATAATAATCAAAGGCAAACATACATCAATGAAGTATAAACTTGATTTCTATTAATCAATTAAGCATACACTAAAAATTATCAAATAAAATTTCTAGGCATATGATGAAAGATGATCATCTTGGCGGGCCTGACCATGGTAACAGGACAGTGCCACTATAACCGAGCCATTGGTTCCTTGTGCTCACTGAGAAGAAAAGCTGTAGAATGTGGCCGCAAAACATTAAAGGGTGGAGTTTCTAAGGCCTGCACAACTTACATATTGGGGAAGAAATTGCTAAAGCAAATATGAAAAGCCCCAAAACAACTTGCATGGTAAGTTGCATCCTTCACCGAACAATTTTAAAGGGACTTGCAATATAGGAAGCACCTGCTAACGTGAAGTCATGGAAATACTCTGGCCCAGCAGTCAGAAATAGAAAATGACAAGGAGCTCTGCATAATATCTAGTTGGTCCTTAGTAGTAGCAATATAAAAATGATAAAAAGATTTTCTTTCTATTATTTTTTTTTATTTTCTTCATGAAAAACTGTATCAGTGTGAAGCACGTAGCAAATCAATTTCTCCTATCATCAAGACATAATAATACAACATGTTTGCCACCTTAAATAAATATAAATTTATAAAAAAAATTTTAATTATAAATTATTATTAATTATTTTATTTATTTTATTAAAAATAGATTGATTATAGAATCTGAATTGGTAGATATACATGTAAGTCCAATATTATTTATGATTCTTTCATTACAAGCTAAATGTATCTAATATTGAGTTGATATAATTAGAACGATTCAGTATAGACTTTGATCCCATATAAATTCATGATGAATGAATTTATTAAAATTTTATTTTATTTAATTATTTTTTTTTTATTTTTTATAAATATCGTAAGACTAATTTTTTTGTTCTATTTATGATATTTATCAAACATTCTACTATTACTTTTTAGTAAATCGGTGAGAAACACAAATACGTATTTATTTTTTTTATTTTAATTTTTTATATAAATTTAAAAAAATTATTTATATATAGTATAAAAAATTTAAAAAAAAAAAATCTCCTAAAATCGTGCCCTCTCATCTCTTTCTGCTTGTGCTTGTTGGCCGAATCTTTCTCTAGCCGGATCAACGGCGGCCGCCGCTGGGACCACCCCACCAAGATCCCGTAAAAAAACAAAGGAACAAAGGGGCGTGAGGGGTGGCGGTTTCCACCATCGTGCCCTCCGCGACCGATGCGGCCATCTGGTCGGCGGCCCCATCTAGGGGATCTGGCAGTGACCCCGATGGGTGGTGGCACCGATCGCCGATCCCATCTTCCCGGCTTCGAACAAAAAAAAAAAAAAAGAATTTTCGAGCGTTGGTTCCTTCGCAGTGTACCCTCTGGGCGGCGGAACCGAAGCGGAGGCCGACGATGAAGGTTGGAATGGCGAGACGACTGGCCTCCCACCGACAACCGAACGGAAAAGAGGTGGGGAGCGGCGGTCTCGGTACCCCTCCTTTGCCCCCCTTTTGCCACCGCACGAAGCTCCCATCATCGCCGGCCTCCCTGGCCACCGGCAGTGGGTGGCGGATCGAGGCTCGGTGGCCGAGCATGATGGTCGGATTTAGGACGGCGGCCACCGGTCGGTCTTGGGGGCGGAAGAGGCACCGGTCAAGCCCTTTTCCAGCCGCCCAATAACAAACCCATCTTAATGGGTTTCGGATTTTGGGTTTCAATCGAAAATCCAAACTTAATTAGCTCAAGTTTTTTTTTTTAATGTAGTTTTTGCATTTTAATCTCTATTATTATAAAAATTAAATTTTAGTTCAAACAAATTTATAGTTTAGTCTCTATAATTACAAAAATTTGATTTTAGTCTACCAAAATTACATTTTAACCCTTATAATATAATTTAATATGTAAAATCTTTATTTTGCAATTAAGCTCCCATTGAAGGTTATTGTCTTATATGAGTTCTTCAAACTTTTAATTTTCTATCTAAAATTTTATTTCTAATAATACTCTTCAAAAAATTAATTTTTAATATTAATTTTGGTATAATATATCTTTTGAACTGTACAAACATATTACTATAGCTTGTGGAATGCAATATTTTATTGTATTATGATCAGTGGGATGCATGTTGTTAAGTATCTCATACATCTTGGGCATTTAATTTTTTATATAAATAATTTTATAGATTAACATAAATATTTATCATCAAAGTGGTTTATTTATGTTAGTTCATAAAATTTTTCATGAGAGATATTTTCTAGTTGTGACATATAATCACCTACCCGAAGGGGGTTATTGTGTATTTTAACTAAAAATTATGTGGACTATTATGTTGCGAGGGTACTTTAACTTTTGGAGTCTGACTGCACAAAGGGGATAAATTTTTGAATACTAGGGTATTTTTTTTGTGACATCGTATAAAGAGCTCTTATGCATATTGTATGTTCTGCCCAAAGAAAAAAATATATGATATAGTGTTTGGGCTCTTATTTATGATTTATGTCATTATATGACTGTGTTATTTGTAAATATCTATTATCTAATATTTTGCATTCCTATTATTTATTTATATAATTTATTTAGTGTTAACAATAATAATGTCATCGTTGAGATCTTGACTGGATCAAATTATAAAAAATGGAAATAAGATATGGAATTTGCTTTAGAGATTGCTGACGTTGATCTGGCATTACGTGAGAATAAATCGGATGATCTTAATAATCAGAGTACATCAGAATAGAAAGATTATTTTACTTAATAAAAAAATCTAATAGGTTTAACTTAATTACTATTAAGAGATTAGTTTCTGAGCATCTTCTAAGTGATCTACCAGAGACCAATAGTACTAAAAAACTATTTGATGCTATAGGATAGAGATATCTTGTATCTGAAAATACCGAGTTTGGATGTCTGATGAAAGAATTGATAATAGACAATATTGAGGATGTTAGAAATTTTATTCTGAAAATGGTTCATCTCCAAACCAAACTTAAGGATCTGAAAATTGAATTGCCTGACTCCTTTCTAGTGTCTCATGCTTTGAATTCCTTACCGACTGAATTCTTTCAGATCAAAACTACCTATAATACTCTAAATGAAACTTAGAATATTAATGAGTTGATTACTAAATGTGTTGCTGAGGAAGAGAAACTAAAGAAAGAAAAGAATGAGATTGCCCTTCTTTTCTTCTAACCAAAATCTCATTCTGGCAAAGATTTTATGAAGAAGAAAAAGAATAAACCTACTGCTTCTAAACAATCTCAGGATGCTAAAGGACATGATAACAATCCTAGTTAGAATCATTCTATAAGAGGCCCTAAAGCTGTCATTGAAAAAGGTGTCAAATATTTGCACTGTAAAAAGAAAGGCCACATAAGAAGTCAATGCAGTTCAAGTCTTGGCTAGAAAAAAAAACAAAAACAAGAAGGTAAGCCCCTAGCTCTTGTTTGTTATGAGTCAAATATTGTTGATATCCCTATTGATTCTTGGTGGATAGATAGTGGTGCCACAACTCATGTTGCTATTTTCTTGCAAAAATTTATAAATAAGAGAAAATCAAGCTTGAAAGAGATCGAGCTGAAAGTAGAAAATGATTTTGAAATTGAAATAGAATACATCAAGTTGTCTTTAAAGTCTGATTTTGAAATTTTTTTAGAAAACACCTTGTACATTTTTTTAGAAGAAATTTAATTTCTATTTCCTTTTTAGATAAGATTGGAAGCATCAAGCCGAAAGTAGAAAATGATCTTAAAATTGAAATAGAATACATCAAGTTGTCTTTAAAGTCTGATTTTGAAATTTTTTTCGAAAACATCTTTTATATACCTTCTTTTAGAAGAAATTTGATTTCTATTTCCTCTTTGGATAAGATTGGTTTTGATTTTGATTTTTATGATAAAAAAATTAATTTGATATTTAATTCTCAAATTATTGATTATAGTATTTTAAGTGATGGATTATATAAATTATATTTATCTTATGATAATTTATATCCTTTTTTGAATATTGAGAATATGATTATAAAATATTCTAGAATCAAAGAAAGATCTTCTATGTTCTGGCATAAATGCTTAAGACATATATCTAAGAAAAGAATTGATAGACTGATTAAGGATGATATCTTGCCTATCTTGAATTTTAAGGATATAGAAACTTGCATTGATTGTATTAGGGATAAATTGACTAAGACTAAAAAGAAAGGTATAACTTATAGTTTAGGCCTTCTAGAGATAATTCACACTGATATTAGTGGACCTTATTCATCTACAATCTATGGGAATAAATATTTTATCATATTTATTAATAATTTTTCTTAATATGATTATTTTTATTTGATTAAAGAAAAGTCTGATGCTCTTAAAAAATTTAAAATCTTTAAAATAGAAGTTGAAAAATAATTAGAAAAGATCATCAAGATTATGAGATCTGATTGTGGGGGTGAGTATTATGGCAAACATGATGTAGCAGGACAGCATATGAATCCATTTGCCAAATACTTATAAGATTATGGGATTGTAGTCTAATATACTATGCCTGATAGTTCTGAGTAGAATGGTATGGCCCAAAGGCGTAATCGCATCCTTAAAGATATAATGAGGAGCATGATGAGTTGGTCAAATTTGTCAGAATATCTATGGGATGAGGCTATTAAAACTATCTTGTATATTCTTAATAGGATTTCTAGTAAATTTGTATCCAAAATATCTTTTAAAATTTGGACTGGTAGAAAATCTACTCTGATCCATTTTCAAGTTTGGGATTGTCCTATAGAAGTTAGAATATATAATTCTATAGAGAAAAAGACTGATCCTAGAATCAGTCGTTGCTATTTTATTGGATATCCGGAACATGCTAAAGGATATAGATTCTATAGTCTTGGAAAAGATAACAGAATTATAGAATCATAGACTACAAAATTTTTAGAACTTGATGTGACTGATATGGAATCTTCTCGAGCTGTTGATGTCGATAATAATTAGATTGAGACTGTGTCCATTCTTGTGACTACACCATATAAAAATATAATTTCTACACCCGTTGAGAGAATGGATGTTTAGGTTCCTGATTCTTCTGCTCCTATTATGAATCCTCAATCTATTCAATCTATCGATGAGGTGATATTAAGGAGATCTGCGCGATAAAGAAGATCTATCATTTTTGATGATTTCTATGTCTATCTTGAGGAAAGTGATTATAATATTGGACATGTAGTTGATCTAGTGATATATAATAATGCTGTGACTTATCCTCAGTCTGATTTATGGATAAATGCTATGAAGGAAGAGATGTAGTCTATGGCTAATAATAAAATATGGAAGGTTGTTGAGCTTATTGAGCATTGTAAACCTATTGGATGCAAGTAGATATACAAGACTAAGAAGGATTCTAAAGGAAGAATTGAGCGATTCAAGGCTAGATTGGTAGCTAAAGGATTTACTCAGAGAGAAGAAATTGATTACACAAACTTTCTCTCTAGTATCCACAAAAGATTTTTTTAGAATCATCATATCTTTAGTTGCTTTTTATGACTTAGAGCTTCATCATATGGATGTTAAAACTGCTTTTCTGAATGATAATCTCAGTGAGAAAGTATACATAGCATAAGAATTTTCAGAAAAGTGAAAGAGAACATTTAGTTTGCAAATTGAAAAAGTCCATCCATGGCCTGAAACAAGCATCTAGATAACGATATTTGAAATTTGATGACATGGTAACCTCTCTTAGCTTTGAAAAAAATAAGGTTGATCAGTGCATCTATCTCAAGATCAGTGAAAGTAAGTTTATCTTTCTTGTCCTATATATTGATAATATCTTGCTTGCTAGTAGTGATTATGGTTTGCTGAATGAGACTAAGCAAATGTTATCTAGGACTTTTGATATA
Source organism: Cocos nucifera (assembly GCA_006176705.1). Taxonomy (NCBI): domain Eukaryota; kingdom Viridiplantae; phylum Streptophyta; class Magnoliopsida; order Arecales; family Arecaceae; genus Cocos; species Cocos nucifera. The sequence goes on from QRFJ01000061.1 coordinate 3,222,032, forward strand.
AAAGATCTTGGAGAGGCAGCTTTTATCCTAGGTATTGAAATTCATAGGGATAGATCACGTCATTTGTTAGGTTTGTCATAAAAGGCATATATTAATAGAGTTCTTGAAAAATTTAATATGCAAAATTGCAAACCATGTGATACGCCTATTGCTAAAGATGATAAATTTAGTAAAGATCAGTGTCTCAAAAATGAGCTTGAGAAAGATTAGATGAAGAATATCTCTTATGCTAGTGCTATAGGAAGTCTAATGTATGCTCAGGTTTGCACTAGACCTGACATTATCTTCATAGTGAAAGTTCTTGATAGATATCTATCAAATTCTAATTTTTAATATTTGATTACAATAAAAAGAGTAATAAGATATTTATAAAAAATCAAGGACTATATGCTTATATATAGAAGAACTGATGATTTACAATTGTTAGGATATTCAGATTTAGATCTTACTAGATGCCCTGATAATTTGAAATTGATCTTAGGATATATTTTTATGTTAGCTGGAGGTACTATATCCTAGAGGAGTGTTAAACAGACCATGACAGCTTCTTCTAATATGCAATCTGAGTTTATTTCCTATTATGTAGAGCTATCAACGGGCTGGATCCAAATTCGAGACCCATGGATATTTATCCGATGGGTCTGGATCTGGTATTAGCATCAGACCCGTTTACCCAAATTCGGACCGGACCCGATAAATTATAACATAAATGGATAGGGTCTGGATATTTAATATCCAGACTCGAGATTCGAATAATAAAATAATATCTATATATTAAAAATAATAAAAAATCTTACTTTTTTCTTTTCTTTTCCTGAGATCTCTCTCGATCTTTCATCCTAGCCGAACCCCTCGCTCCCTCAATCTCTCGTTGGACCCCCTCCCTCTCTCTCTCCATCTCTCGATCTCGCTCGTCGATGATCGACGAGCGACCGACCCCTCCCTCTCTTCCTCTCTCGATCTCCCTCTCTTCCTCTCTCAGTCTCTCCCTCTCTCGATCTCCCTCGTCGATGATCGAACTCTCTCCCTCTCTCGATCTCGCTCGCCGATGGCTCCTTGCAGCTCTCCCGACACCCTCATGGTGCATCGCACCGCCTCGCCCCCTATGGCTCTTTCGGCACCTCCGTAGCTCTCTTGGTAGCCCCGCACAGCCGCACCCCCCCACGGCTCCCCCGGCACCCCCGCATGGCTGCACCCCTCCGCAGCTTCCCCGGCACCCTTCCGTGGCTTCGCCCATCGCCCCTCCTCTCTCCCTCTCTATCTCTCAATCTTCCTCTCTCTCTCTCGATGTTCTTCACCGATGGCTAGAGCCCCTCCCTCTCTCTCAATCTCGCTCGTCGGCCGTCGGCAAGCGATCGGACCTCTCCCTCTCTCCCTCTCTTTCTCTCGATCTTCCTCTCAGTTTTGAATCCCAAAATCGAGTCTGGATACCTGGGATCCATTAGGATCCAGATTTGGTACTTTAAGACTAGACCCATCGGGTATTCGGATCCAGATCCGATACCGATAAATAAGATCAGGTCCAGAACTGGGTATCCATGTTTCGATCTGAACCCAATCCATTGATAGGTCTATTATTATGGAGCCGCTACTCAAGTTATTTGGCTGAAAAACTTTATTGCAGGACTTCAAATTATTGATTCTATCTTCCGACCATTAACAATTTATTATGATAATAGTGCTATTGTGTTCTTACAAAGAACAATAAATCCTCCGATGGATCTAAACATTTAGAGCTAAAATATCTGACAGTAAGAGATCTTATAAAGAAAGAAGACATAACTATTGAGTACATAGATACAGAGTCAATATTGGCAGATCCTCTGACCAAAGGTTTGAGGCCTATATGTTTTATAAAGCATGTTGAAAATATGGACATATTGAGTTCTTTTGATGTACTTGGTTAGTGGGAGTGACTTTGTATTTATACTTTATTATTGCTTTATTATTATGGATATTTTACATCTCATGCACTTTTGATGTACATTGTTGGTATGATAAATTAATGATATATTTATTTTAATTTTTTTATTTATATATATATTTATTTTAGTATACTTGGAGATATCTTTTATTTATGTATCTATTATATGAAATATGAGATCAGGTATCTAGTCTCAGATATGTTGTGCTATTTCGTTATTGACATCATATTGAGTATGTGAGGCAAAATGGCTAGTTGTTAAAGCTATTAGAATTTTTCTTACTTATTTTATACCTAAGCATATTAAAGAGAAATTGGAAGACTGATAATGAAAATAGCATATATTTGGATCATTTTTGGATGCTATTTTCTTGCTACACTACCATACCAAGACTCATGTCGATATTGTTAGTTATATTTATAACCATGGATAAATTTTGTATCAAATAAAGGATGCAATTACTCTCATGATTCAGCATGATTAATACTATTAGATAGAGTCAATTCTGAGGTACTATCTATGAATCATATATTTTTCAAAATTATGACCATGCATTATATTTTTTGTTATTCAACCCAAGAATCATTTTTTTTAAAAGCAAAATATTTTTAAAATTCTAAAATTATAATTAATGTTATCCAAGTAGGAGAATATGAGAATTTTTCTAATTATGGACTACTATTAATTAATTATTTTATTTATTTTATTAAAAAAGGGTTGATTATATGATCTGAATTGATAGACATACATGTAAGCCTAATATTATTTGTGATCCTTTTGTTGTAGGCTAGATGCACCTTATACTGGGTTAGTGTGGTTAGGACAGCTCAGTGTAGACTTTGGTCCGATATGAGATCATGATGGATGGGTCTGTTAGAATTTTATTTTATTTGGTTAGGTCCTCTCTCCACTTTCTATAAATATCATGAGACTAGTTCTCTAGCTTACTCCATCGAATAGCCACATGTTGAGAGAAAGCTGGTAGAGAACGATCTGATTCGCGGTGTTCGTTTGAGCATCCACTGCTACTGTTCTTGGTAAATCAATGGTGAATATAGGTACATATTTATTTTTTGTATTCTAATCTTCTACATAGATTCATGAGAATTATTTATACAAACAACATTTATATATGGTATATTCTACCATATGACCCTTATTTGATATGAATTGAAATATGAAAATTACTGAAGCTCTTCGAGGTGTTAAAGCTATACCTACAATGTTGATGGCATGATGTTCATGAGCTTTGCTGATAGAGTGGAAGATATCAAATATACATATTCAGGCTCAAAACCCATATTTAACATATGAAATATGTTGGGGATAAAATAGCTTCTGCCGAAGTTCAACCAAAAGTCCAATCTTGATATAATGCCATCTGTAGTAGCGACGGTCAAGTCCGAACCTCCACCAAGCTGATTTCCTGGTCCAAATAGATTTCGGAAGGTCGACCTTCAGATCTTATGCATCGATCGACCTTCTCAACAGTAACTCTTCCAATTTCCTCCTGATGATAGCAGACTTGCCAAACTGTATTGTAAACTTCGGTCGGACGAACTTGAACAATGAAAGGAATTACCATCTGACTGATTCCGATTCTCAATCCAAAATAAGCAGCAGTCGCTTCATAGATATGAGGTTTCCTGCACCATCCGACCTTGGCTTGCAGCGATCTTGAAAACTGGCCGAACGCCTCTACTTTGCTCACATATAGCAGATCCTACCAATTTCGCATCAAGGACTCTGACTGGACAAACTTGAGTCAGCAAGAGGACCTCGCCATCAATATAAGCTTGATCTTCAATCCAGAATAAGCAGTAGCCACTCTACAAGCAGCGAATCTTAGTACTATATCCCAGCTTCAAGTCAACCTTAGATATCCATTGAACTTTTCTAAGAGAGCCTGGCTGCAGTTCTCATTGAAGAACCTACCATTCTTTTCCAACCTTCAGCCCACTAGACCAAAGAATTTATATCCACCCTCAACCGACCTTGAAGGTGGCCAAGCTTCCAAAAACAATCAAGATAGTACTAACGAGATCCAGACTCAGAACCTAGTTGTAAGCTCATCATCCACTATTTAGAAGCCAACCTTTAACCTTGGTTAGCCCGACTTCAAGTTTTCTATCCCCTTATGAACATCTCATTACTAGATTCAAAAGCTTCCGATATTCTATCTGAGCTTCAACAAATAAAACTCAACCACCAGCAAGTTGCGATAAATGACAGCCCACTCTCCATAATAAATTTCAAATGATCCGAATGGCCTTCTGACATTTTGCTATGACCGTCACTATCATTTTGTTACCGATTCCATCTATATAAGAGATCCTCTAGATACATTATTCTTTTTAAGCTCTCCTCTTTGCTCTAATTTTTCTGAGTATTTCATTTTTGTTCATCAGGAAGCTAACCTGATCGTCGGAGGGTCTTACCGAAGCCATTCATCTTTAATCTGAAATTTATTTTACAGGTCTCGTCGGCAAGATCGTCTCCATCATCTCCAGTGAACTCCGGCATCCAATAATTTTTTGTACCAATAAAATAAATTTGAAAGGATAATGAAAACATTTTTATGTTTTACATACTAGCTCTTGGAGGATATGCAAGTCCCAAGAGCATCAAAGATCTGCTCATAAGAAACCCTGCCAGCAAATGGTTAATAAATAGAACATCATATACGAAGCAAAGAAACTCCACCATATACTAAAAACCAACCTTTTAAATATCTACTGATTTATAAACTGACAATAAATTGGAAGGCCATGTTTCTTGCAGCTGCTATTTGAATATTACCTCATGGACCCGGTCTTTTGAGACCCTTCCACATTCCCATGGCTTCAGCATGTGGCATAATGATCCAACTCTGAAGTTTATCTTATAAACTAGAAACATACTCCCTTGATTCTGGAGTCTGACCCTGTCTAGCGGTCATTTTGAAATGATGCCTTTTGATTGAAGTTATCATTTATTGTACCAACATAAGATTATATTTCATAAATTTTCTCTGATTTTCTGAATGTATGTTTACTATTAAGTTGATAAAGTTATTGGTAAAATGCCTTTACCTACCATGCCATATATTAAAAGAAATAGAGGAAAATAACATGACATGCATTTTCCAGGAGGATAAAGGCACCTGTGGTTTTGATATATGGCTTCATAAGTTATCTTGCCAACAACTTTCCAATTTATAATGCATCAACCTTTGCTTAAATTGAATTTATAATCATCTTTAATTACAAGTAAATTAGAATAGATTTCTAAATTATAACTAAAGATACCTTCAAAAATCAAAAAATTATTAAAACATCGATCAATACGAGTACGACATTATTTATACTAAAGATTTCTAAATTATAACTAAAGAATATTGCAACATCACCTCTCAATAGAATACATCCATCTGTAGTATACCGATCCACCAAGTTTTGCTTTCGTAGCTAAGTGAATAAGTAGATGAACCATGATAGTGAAAAATCTAAGAAAAAAGATTTTCTCTATACGACAAAGTGTAAGTACAATATTAGACTTTAATTTATCAAGCTCTCTTTGACCAAGAACTTTGGAACATAATAACTTAAAAAATAATGACAACTAAGCAACAATAGAAACCACTTATTTTGGCATTGATGATCTTAAAGCCAATGAAAAAATATCTTATATCAAAATGTGACCATCATGACTTTTATGATTTGATAGTTTTCGCTCTTTAAGATTTACATATCTTGAAATATTTGATGCATAGCCATCAGAAACCTTAATATTTTTTAGGAATATCAAGAAAAGATCTTTCTCTTGAATCTACATTGTGTAACATGCAGAAGGTATATAAATTTTACCATTAATAAGCTTTTTAGGATGAAGCTCTTGTCTTATACCTATCTCTTTTAAATCTAAACGTGTTTTTAAGTTATCTTTACTTTTTTTTCAACAATATTTAACAATGTGCCAATTAGCATCACGTCAAGATTATGTCTTAGAAGATTGTACTCCCAATAAGGTAAATAAAAAAAATACTCTTTTCTTTCATAACTACTTCACAACTCTATGCGTAGATACCTTCATTGTGTCATCATCATTCCAACTATATGATCATTATCATCATAGAAATCAGCATCTTCAAATACACTTGAATCAAGATTGCATATAATGACATCCTCTGTCAACCCTTCATTTATTAAGCTTATAACATCTTCCCTTCCTCTTTTCTTAGAACACTTAAAAACTTTACCATATCTATGATTTATGCCATATATTTGTATAAAAACCTTAGTTCCAGATGGTGATAAAGGAGCAAATCGTATTTCTATAGTACCATCAAATATATCTTATTGAAATCGAAATGGATGGTCGACTTCCAACCATCGACAATGGCCTATATAGTTGAATTTTTTTCTATATTTTAATCAATATGAATAGATAGAATCCCCACAAAAAGGACATGCAATACGTCCCTTTGTACTCCATCCACATAAATTGAAATATATAGGAAAATCATTGATAGTCCAAATAAGAGCTGCCCTCAATTTGAACATCTGACCACTGCAAACATCAAATGCATCAATATCCTTTCATAACTATTTCAATTCTTTCATTAAAGATTGCAAAAAGACATCAATGTTATTGCCTGAATCCTTAACGTCGGAAATAACCATTGATAGGATACGTGAAGACTGTTTCATATATATCCATGGTGGCGAATTATATGGAATTTGAATGACCAACCCAGTGCTATAAGCAAAACTCAATATCCAAAATGGATTGAAGCCATCAGTAGCTAAATCCAACCTAACACTACGAATATTTGAGGCAAAATCAGGATGCCCATCATCAAATGCTCTGAATGTCTTAGCATTCCATCTTTTGTACGACCTTCTTCATGCCATCTCATAGATGAAGCTGTCTTTGATGATGCATCGATCCTTTTCAATCGAGGTAGCAAAGAAAAGTAATGCAAAACTTTAGTTGATTTTTTCTTACTTCGAGTAGCATCCACTTTGCTAAATACATCATCTTCATCTTCTTTATATAATGTTTATCGTAAAAATCCACAGACATTACAAAATTCTTGATTAGCATTTTTTTCAGTACAACATACAGTTATTTGAATAACTATGAATCTTCTCATATCTAAGATCTAATTTGTTTACTAATTTTTTTTACTTCATAAGAAGAAGTTGGTAAAGCAATACTTTTAGGAAATGCATCATTTAATAATTGAAGTAGTATAGTAAAACTCTTACTAGACCATCCATTCAAACATTTAAAATAAAATAGATGCACAAAAAATGAATTTTTTGAAAAGTTCTTACAATCCGGATATAATTCTTGATCACAAACTTTGAGCAAGTTATGATACTGATGTTCTATCTCATCATTATGATGAATGCTCAAGCATCTCAACATACATAGGATAAGTAGATGTAGATCCATCGGGCATCACACATGTTTCTTGTCTTTTTCTGAAATCTTCTAAATTTTGAGGACCAAATCCTAGAGTATCTCTGAGAAAACCTCTCATATCATCTTCTCTTACAGCATTTCTTTATAGATTATTGATTTTAATATCAAATCTACATTCCACATGTGAGGATTGATTATATAAAGATGGCAATATAGATTCTCCATGAAATACCCATTCAGTATGTCCTCTAACAAAATCATTCGACACCAAATGTTCTTTAATAGTTTATGGATCAAAAGAAGCATTATTTATAGAATTTTGGTATGAACAAAATTTTCTTTTATTGATTGATCCTTTCTCGATGATAAATTTAATGAAATTTTGAACTTCTTGAAAATAATCTATACTGGATCTTGGTATGGTCATCCAACTTTTGTCCATTATATGAGAACAAGAACTGAAATAAAAAAAATATATAACTAATATATTAGAAAGCCTATCAAGCTGAGTTATCATGCAGTAGCACATGCTCTCGCCCGCAAAAAGAAGCAACTTAACATGTTTCGGAAATACCACATGACAGCTACTAAGATAGAATATTCTAATAATTGAATTTATTTAATCAATTATATAATTAAGTTAATTACCAAAATCAACTTAATTATATAATAACTTATAAAATGTCACTAGTGAGACGAACATATGGAAGCATCCCGGATACAAATTAATATAAATAATTTATATTCTACAAATTATTTTAAAAGTCAAGTGCCATATAAAATTGCATTTCACAAGAGATGTAGATGAAGAAATGTGGCACCAAATACAAGAGCATTTTTGTGGTCTACTATTGTAAGCCCTGAGCTCATAATGTTAGCTTACATTATTACCACCACCTGGGTTGCCATCATAGATTAGGTGAGCGGACTTCATCCTATGAGATTAGATGCAATCCTCTTCTCTTTGTTAAATGGCCCTACAAGAAGGCTCAAAATTTCTTCTTTAAATGCAGCAACACTGGAACAGGAATATGCACATATGCCATATAATAAACGGGGATTGATGCTAGGACTGATTGAAGCAAGATTGCACTTCCCACGAAAAAAGAGAAGTTCTTCCATTGCCAACTATCAGTTCTAGCCTCCACTCTGTGCAGAGGAACTCGAAATCTAAGAACACCAAAAAACTACCATATCACCTTCTTGAGTGCAATTCGCAGAATACATCTGATCTGCTCACATGGTACCAAAGCAAGCAGAATTGGACTGAGATTATTATTATTATTATATGATGGTATGCTTGATGTGGGCAATATAGTACGAAAGAAACTTTCACATATTCTCTCGGAAGGAGAATATAAGACCGTAGGCGTTGAGGTTTGTTTATTTTATATTGGTGCTTGGCAAGACTTTTATCTGGGCCGGCGTTTTCGTTTGTCTTGGTATTGGGCGCCTTCCAGATATGGAATTTTGGCCCCAAAAATCTTGTTCGATGTAAAACAATAAGATCCAGTATGTCGTTCAAGAACATATCCGGCAACATAATTTGACATTTTTAAGCAAAAGCGTAACGAGATATGGATATTGTCGATCAAAATTTTTCTTCAAATCAATAGATATGGTCAAGTAATAATTTTTTTTTTTTTTAAAAAAAAAAAAGAGTACCAAAATTATATTCCTCGATACGTTGGCTGAGATAATCGAATTATGCATGGATTATATCAATTATCTCAACTGAAATTAAAAAAAAAAAAAAAAAAGGTCATGTATTATTTATATTACATAATAAAATTAATACAAATAAGCAACCACGGCCACGGCCCATTCTCCATGCATAATAAAATTGCGAGGCAAACAATTTAGCCTCGGACCGGTCCAATTCACAAAAACTGGAGCATAAGAAATGTTATTTGAGTAGCTCCCAAAATTTGAAAATTAACTAACTGATAAACACCTTGCAACAAGATGTTGATATACCGTGTCTGGGAGATGGAAGGACCGTTACAATCCGACCTTGAATATGCCTGTAAGCAATCCAAAATTTGATGGTTGTCCTTTCTCCACACCAGAACAGTAAGTGCAACAAATTAGTTTGTTTAATCCAAGCATGCATCTGTTGAGGGACAGGATCAAATATATTTGAAAAGATGAGCAATACCAGACAGGGGAAAGGCCAAACATGGACTCCAAAAAACCATGTAGCTTAAGTGAGCGTTATCATTCAAAGTAGCAGGCCGAAGGTTTGATAAATGAAAAGATATATAACTAATAAAATCATGAGTAAAGCTGACACCAAACAAGAATAACAATGGACCATTAATCTTTACTAACTTATAATTCTAATCTGGTTTTTTTTAAGAACCTAGATTTGATCATTATGATTCCAACTAATATAGACGTTTGTCTATTCTGGTACTAGAAGTATATATTTTCCTATGAATTTCAACAATGAAAAATAAATATCATGGTGGAATTCAAATTTACTCTCAAAAAATCTATCATTCAAATAATAATAATCAATTAAATTTTAGAAGCAAATCTATCTAGCAGCGGTGGATGAGCAATTGATTGATGGAGAGGAGTAGCCAATTGATTGAAGAGAGGGGCGATCGGAGGTCGAGCGATCCGAATATCAGTCGAAGAGAGGAGGCTTCGAGAAGAGATAGGATGCATCCGAACAAAATGGAAGAAGGAAAAAAAATGGTTGAAAAGAGGAAAAAATCAGAGATCAGGTAGTCCTGATCAGCTAGAGAAAGAGAGATCGGCTGGAGAAAGGGCGTCCGGAGGAGCGGGGGGTCTGAAGAGATGAGCAGTCAGCTCGGAAGAGAAGAGGAAGAACTAGGATTTGGGAATGATGGCACCATTTAAATAGTAAGAAAAAGTTGAATTTTAGTGATGCAACAACAGCATCCATCGACACTTGTATGCCTCATATTTTTTCGATGCTTCCATCGGTAAATAACATCATTTTTAAAAAGCATTGGTAAATATATAATTTTTTAAAATTTTGCCTATGCCTTTTTTTAGCATTGGCAAAATTAAGTTATTTTTTATATTATTTTATGTAGTGTATATTTATAGTTTTAGCCTAATTGGTTTGGTGGTTAGATTGTTTATGACTATATTTATGGTTTTAGCTCAGCGAAGACAGCTCACAAGGAGAAAGAGCATATGGGAACCCATGTAGGTGCATATATAATCCTATATCGACTATATATAAGGTAGTTTTCAAATATTTCTATGAGATCAAGGAATCCAAAGAGTACCATTCGACTAGCTTTCTTTTGGATGAAATATTGAATTGTTATACATACAAAATAAACTTATATTAAATAATTTTTACATTAACCTAGATAAGTTTATTGTTGTCATTACTCTCCATACCGAGAAAAGAGAGGTGTAGCCTTGTAGCAGTCTACAAGAATCAGAGAATGCATTCACAGTACAACATAAGCTCATCAACATCCTGAGCAAGAAAATATTATATACTTACCATCCTTCTTTGTTGTACACAGGCTTTGATTCTAGTTTAGCAATGAAGGTTACATTTTGAGAGTCACCACCTAATTTGGCTCCACAAGGATCTTTATTTTTAGACAAATAACATGCACTCCACAAGCACATTTACTGAAAATTTTGGATCCACAAAGCCCCTACACGCCACATACACTATATATATTATGAGCATCTCTGAGTTTATCATGTCTGTGATCAATCAAATATCTTGAGGCATCTTAGTAGGATTTGAAACTTGTATCTAATTCAAATAAATGACAAGAATATACCCATCACTTTTTGCTATGCATTGATTATCCTATAATGCTATCATGACTTAATTTTATCATTAGATTCTATTAACAAGGGAAACACCTCTCCCCCACCACCTTTTGAAAAACTTAACCATAATGAAACATTTTAGAGGCAAGATAGGAGTTGGATTTCTCATTTCACTACAATAAAATAGTCAATCACGATAAAATATTTTATTGTGTAATTTTTTTCATCACTAAATACTTTAGGCAATGATATTTGCTTTTACCAACAAATTTTTTTTTTGTGGGTCAACATAAATATTCTTGCAGTGAATTTAGGGTTGGATATGTTATGCCACATCTATCCCCCTCCAAGGGTTGTCAGTTCTAGATGCCGGATTACGTGCTACTTGGGAGGGACTTCAAAATACTCCAGCATATTTCTAATTTTTCTCGAAAACATACCTCAAACTTCCTTCTCCTTGGGTGGAAAGTGATTCAAAGGTTATCACTATTTGGCCTAAATTTGCCTATGCGCAGATCCAAATTTGTAAGATGAAGTTTTTGTTCTTACCCTATATTTAATGTCTATAAAGAAGTTAAATGGCTTTCTGAATGAGGGCTTAGATCACCCATGCTTGGGGTGATGTGAACTTGCTTTCTCTACGCGTCTGACAGCGATTGTATGTAGTGGCTAGAGCTTCAACCTTCTTGGCAAACAGAAACACTCATAAGACATGATGATTTGTTTTAGGTCCACCTTGTCGTGGATTGGGTTTTAGCAGGTAGACAAGGCTTAACAATTCCTAACAACTATAACGTGGGCCTAAATTTTTTTAGGCTAGGCTTGGTGTAGCTCATCACGGATCTCAAGCACTTCATAACAATTGGTACAATCTTCCTTTGACATGAGAAGTAGCACGTGTAAACAGTAAGTAGAAAAATAAATAAATAAATCCAATTATCAAAGGATGCAATTGCCAATGTTACCAAAAAAATCTAATTAAAATGATGCATGTCTAGCATTGCCCCAAGACTTCGGGAGGATGTTGATGTGGCTAAAGCTGGACGTTGTCCAAGATTTGAGATACCAGAAGGTTCCTATGAGGAAAATCCACGCTCACCGGGGTGTTCCAATGCAAGATACTCTGATGCTTAAGTTAGTCGGAGCTTGAGAACGGCCAGGAAGATAGAGAGAGGAGAGTAGGACCTTATTTGCCTTATTCTACTCCCCTTTTTTTGCTTGTTTATCCTGAGGGTCCCCTTCAGATCTTCTTTATATGGAGGTAGAGCCCATAGGCTATTAGCTAGAATCTATAGATTTATTAGGCCTAACTCTCTAGGCCGTTGGGCCATGTTCTGACCATTCAATAGGAAGAGAGGTCTCTCATTAATCTTTTGAGTCAAGGTTGTTCATCATGGATGTCCATTGCGGGCTTCAGCTACATGGCAAATCAAGTCGACAATCTAAAATAGGCACTGATTCAAGATCTTGGGCCCGCATCTAGTGCGATTTCACCAAAGGGCTTTAGGTGTTCTCTAAGAGGAGTTTGGTCCCGATTGACTGGCTTCTCCTGCAACACATGCAACACATGCCCCCTACTTTCAAGTTCGAAGTGGCTTTCTGGATTCAAATGAAGGAAGTAGTCGACCTATCTACTGGCTATCGATTTGGCTTTTCTTTGAAGGAGTCCACCTTACTCATGGGGGACGTCGCGTCATGATCATGTCATTATGGGGGAAGGGAGCTCGAGGGGTCATAGAATAATGACTTGGGAAGAAGAGACATAAAGTCCGTTTATAGATTCGTCAGGATTCACCACACATCATGTATCGATAAATCCTAAAGCACGCCTTGTGAATTCATTCAATGCAATTTGACCTAAAAAGGGTGTGATGAAGGGTCACAAAATATTTTGACTTTCGATGCCAGATAGATGGCAAGATTTGACGATTTGATGGCCAAATCTATGCCATCGGTAGTCTATATAAAAAGATCATTCACCTAATTAGTGTTCCTATCAACGAACCGCTAGAAGTTCTCATTGTAGTCATCAGAGGAAGATTCTATTTTCTTTGTCTTGAATAATGAAGCCATCGCTTTTATCCATCAAGTTGGTGGTGAAGAAGAAGATAAGCTCTTCAAGCAGAAAATCTTTGTCCAAAAAGCCGAGGAGTGCCCAGTCGAAGCTTCCTGCTCCTGACCATCATGATCCCCGAGGGCATCGGCTGCGAACCTAGTGGGGACTGGGGATAAGCCAATCACAATTAGGCTACCGTAGACTATTGCATTAGTGGTCTCAAAGTCATTGTAGGATCCTTTCCTTTTGGGCTAAGCCTAGCCTTCCCCCAGGACATCAAGCGGGTCGGCGAGGCTTGGGGCAGACCCTTCTTTGCATGAAGGTAGGGGGGTTCACTGAGACTACAGTAGAGGTTCCTGCCAGGGTCAAGTTCAGATGCATTGAGAAGTATAATATTTCGGCTAATTTTGAGGACAAAATCATCAAAGCATCTTCAGTCGCCTTTATCCAAACTTCCAGGACTGCAAGACACACCTGCAGTGGATGGTCCCGAAGTTGGACCTAACATGCCTTCACTTAAAAAGAAGTCAAGACATTTTCTTCAGATGAAGACTAGTTCTTCTTTCTTTTTGTATTTGCTTTTGGTGCCTTCTTTTTGGATAAATTTTTGTAATAAAATTTTTATTAATAAAAAACATATTTCATTATATTTACCCTTTAAATAAAGTCTCTTGCTTGTTTGCGGTGCTTGTGCTGGTAGGCTCTTGCCATTGTCAAAGGCCTGAATGGTTCAAATGGATTGGTTGGATCGATTTTCGTGCCCAAGCCATGATCTCTCTTGACCTTATTCAAAATACTTACTCCAATAGCATGTGGCAAGCAAATTTTTAAAGTTGTGAACTTGTTTGTGCGTTGGATGCTAGATGTGGAAAGGTACCATATCACCTTTTATGGATTAGAGAATATGATCCATCTTGGAGATCGTATGGCAGAGAAGCATACAATCTAAAGGCCTAATGGGGCTTCGCTTTTTAATGTCGGTACCATCTGATAAAGATGGTATGTTGGAAAGGACCATTGTAGGTCCTTTCTCTAAGAGTCATAATCTCTAAGGCCTTTCAGATGATGACACTTGTCATGCAATCAGTGGAGCATTTGAAGGTGCTCAGGCTGGTCCTCCCTTCTATAAGTAGGGTTCTATCACTCGACATTGGTCTTGCCCTAGTCATCCTCTATGATATCGTGGTGGCACTGCCTCATCCAATTTTAAAGGATTGCCGGGGCTTTCCTCTATCTAAGGGAGTCTTTTTCCTCCTCTGGCCAATCATGAAGCACTTTGAGGGAATGCACCAGTAAGTGTTCCACCTTAGCATGGAAGGTGTTGGAAAGTTCTACTGTTTCGACTTTGGAGTCATGGTGGCAGCTATCTGAGGGCTACTAATGCATCATCTATCATAGAAAGATCTTGGACCTTTCTAAAGGGTTTGTCTTTTGCCTCCTTTAATGTAGCTTTCCAGCCGTCCATAGGAAAATCGATCATGCCATCCCCAAGATCCTTTAGTTGGGGCTGGTGATCATTGAAAGAGGTCTTCTTTTTGTATGCATCATCAAGGATGGCATCAAGTGGTATTCGGTTCTTCGTTCAAAGCTATCAGTTGGACTAATGGGAGCTGATTGAGCCCGAACCCTATAATTTCCTTTTCTTTGTTGTGATGAGCCTTGCTCGAGTTAGATCAATTTGTAATAAACATTTTTGGAATGTGTACAAACCTTTTGAAGTAAGACTTTATTCATTTGTCTTCTGAAGTTTCTTCTTCCTCGATATGGGGTCTCGGGAGAGTTAGCCCTTTTGCTGTCATCAATTTCGACTTCTATTAGTGGCATGAGATCCCTGAAGGATTAGTCCTTGTTGGCTTCAATAGGCTTCGTCTTTGCATGGGATCCGGTAGGAGGACCTGGTTTCCTCGGCTTTTTCTAGGCCTGGATCGTCACAAGGCCTGAAAGCTTTTCGAGATCACATCAGAGGTGTCATTATTAGGATCGGACCTCATTTGATCTCGTCTCGGCTTTGCCTATGCCTTCTTTAGATTGTTGGACAATTTTATCCTTCACAAAATATTAGTCAGACTTTTATTATGAATTAAAATTTTATTTATAGTGATGACAGCACCATAGCAAGGAATGTACTCCCATCAAAAATTATTATCAAGAAAGGAAAATGATGCACTTTTTCTTTTTTTATTTTATTTTATTTTTATACCCCCCATGCCACTAGCGAAGTCGGAGATCATATTGATGACACCGACGATCAATCGATTGCCATTATGTTCCACATCGGGCATTTGATTTTGCTACTTTCGAATATATTTGCCGAGATAATCTCTCCAAATTATGGTCTCAATCTCATCCTTGAGCTGGCAGCATTTCTTGGTATCGTGCCATGGTCGTGGTAGAAATGATAGTACTTTCTCTTGCTCCTTTTATCCAAAGGGGCCTTCATTAGCTCAGATCACCATAAGTACCCTTGGTCCTTGATTTTCATCAAGATTTGGGATTGAGAGGCGGACATAGGGATGCAGCAATCAAACCGTTAGGGTGGGCTCCTCGATCGATAGCTCTTTGGTGGTTCAGAAGATTCTCTTTCAACTTAGGCCACTTGACAATCTTCCCGACCCCTCCTCTTGTTGGGGGTCTTCCTTCCTTCTACTTGCTTGCATAATACCTAGGCTTTTTCCATCTAGATGTACTTTCGAACTCGGGCCAGCAAGTTGATGTAGTCTCTTGGGAAAGTTTTGTCGAGAGAGAAAATAAGATGCTCATTATGCAATCATCATTTTAGTACTGGCATTGCTACTGACTCGTCAAGGTTATGCACCTCTATGCGTCGGCATTAAAGCATGCGATATAGTTGTACAGTGCTATACCCTCTTCTTGCTAGAGGGAGAAGAGATTGTCGGAGTTTCTTAGTGGAGCTTAGTTGCTATCGAAGTTTGTAATGAATAGCGTGTTAAGCTGCTTGAATGAATGAATAGTTCTCGGTTGGAGTCCTGAGTACCATGCCCACATTGACTTCAAAGTGAGGCAGAGGAGGGTGTCTAAGGCACCCTACAGCATTATGACTTATGAGCATTCTATAACACTGTAGGTGATCGATGGGGTTCATGGGACCATCATACGGCTCCAGTTGAGATAATTTAAACCGATTTGAGATTGGTTCGCTTAGAACGGTCTTGAAGAAAGGAGGTTGGGAGTTAAAGTTGACGCCATCATCACGTTGGTGAGGCCTACTCTAGACTTCACCAAGGTGGCACGCAATATCTTGAATTTTTTTCTTAGCTCCTCTCGCTGTGATCTCTTGGGTGTAGGGGAGTAGGCCAGGGTCAAATCCCCAGGAGAGGAAGAGCTTCTTGATTGCACCTCCTCCCTCAAGCTCCGATCGGAAGAGGATCGGGCTGCGAAGGCGGAGGTGTTGTCAGTATGTGGATCTCGAGCTTTAAGAGTGAGATCACTGACTGCAACAGGAAGGAGCTACTTGAGGCTTTGGCTCTGTGTGTTGCTGCTCCATCGTCATTTATTGGAGTTGTTGTCTGGCACTAGTCAGTGCCTGAATCTAGTGAGCCAAGGTGTCAAGCGGTAGTGGATCTATTATGGCTAGAGGTTGTATTGCCATGGACCTTCAGTTGTATTTGGTAGCCGGCAATCTATTTAAATTATTGATAATTTAAAATGAGCATACCCGATTATCGTATTTTGTATACTTTTTGGATGACAATTCAGATTATCTTGGCAATCTACATTGCCTCTTAAGAGACAATTTTTATTGCCTTGAGGATGGGTGGCTATCCAGATTGCCACTTCTTTGATAGTGCTACAATAAAAATTTTGGATAAAATTATTTCTCAAAAAAAATCATAGAAAATCCATCGCCCAACCCTCCCCCCTCCTCCGGTGTCACCCATGGCTCCTCCGCATGCGAGCCCCACCCACATCTCCTATATATATATATATATATTGCATGAGCCCATCCCATGGCTCCTCTATATATATTTATATATATATTATTATTATATATATCATATATTTTTATATATTTATAATATATATTATTTTTGTTTCTCACTGGGGAGAAAGAGATAAAGCAACATTACTTGGGATATTTTGAAAATTTGATTTTATATTATCAATAATCTGATTGTCATACCAAACATATCAATCAAGATTTTCAATAATTTTATCGTAATATTACTTATATGTATTAAATATAGTAATTAATATTATTGATAATTTAATTATGATAATTTATCTTGAAAGTAATCCACATTATGTTTTAAGATTTTCTAGCAATGCACCAAATGTAACCTTCGGATGTGCTGCTCCAACTACGATGGAGTGGATTGTTGGTGGGAGGCAGTAAAATTTTGTGCTCTTGTTCACACCATTCTCTCTCTTCTTCCTAAAGGGAACTATCCTTCTTCTAACGTCAATTTATTGTAGTAAATCTCTGAGAGGATGTTGATGTGGTTGGAGCTAGATTTTATCTCACTGAAAGTGTTCTCATAGGGGATCCTCCGATGCTTGAGTTAGCCAGAGCTTAAGAACATCAAAGCAGAGGAAGAGAGGAGAGCGAGGCCTTCTTTCTATTGATTTTCTCCCCATATTTTACTTACTTACTTGAGGATCCCTTTCGGATCTCCTTTATATAAAGGTCCATAGGTTGTTAGTTTGAATCTGTAGGTTTGTTAGGCCTGAATCTCTAGGCTGTTGGGTTATTCTATGGGAAGAGAGGTCTCTTATTAATCTTGTAAATCAAGATTATTATCGTGGACTTCACTCATGTGGTAAGTCGAGTCAACGGTCTGAAATGGGCACTAGGTTGAGATCTCACACCCGCATCTGGTGTAATTTCACCAAGGGCTTTTGGGCGAGCTCCAAAGATTTATATGCAAAATTAATAGATAGCCAATGCCACTTAATTTGTTCCAATAAAGTTGGGCCAAGCCGATATGGATCTTTTTGTGGCAGAATAGACGGCACACATTAAAGTTCCTTGCTAAGAAGAGATGAAAAGTTAGCATGGGTTGTCCTCTTTGCGGAAGCAATGTCGAATATTTATCTCATCTTTTCCTCAAATGTACTTTAACAAAAAGTATTTATTCAGCCATCGAAACTTGCTTGAACCTTAGAGGATGGCCAGTCAATTTTCATGCTTTTTGAACCACATGGATGATAAAAAAAATCAATCCCTCGATGAAAACAGCTTGGGACCAGCTGTTGATGTGGCGTATGTGGTTAGAAAAAAATAGGAGAGTATTCCTTCGGAGATGGTGCTTCATTTATTTAATTCTTCAAAAAATTCTGCAGACCTTGTAGATGTGGAGGCATAAATGCGCAGGGATATCGAGGGAGAAGAGGGTTAGCGGTGGAAGATGTCAATGGCGAGGGTCTGCGGACCTTGCAGATGTGGAGGCATAAATGCGTAGGGATACCGAGGAAGAGGAGGGATAGCGGTGGAGGATGTTGACGATGTCAATGGCGAGGGTGCTGATGTTGCCGGTGTTTAATATTTTGACTGAGCTAAAAAAGAAGACAGCAGGGAGGGCGAGAGAGGAGGAGCATGAAGGTGCACCTAAAGCATATATTTTCTAAAAAATATAAATATTATGGATCACGATAGGTACCATGAGTTCTCAGTTAAAAATAGTTATCATTTATTTTCTAATAACTCGAACAGCTACACTACTAGTGTATCCCATAATGTCTACCATCTTACAAATATGAGCACCACGCACTAACCATATAATAATTCAATATGTGAAATAAATATTACAATTTCTTATACTTGCACGGCATATCCGAGCGTTAAACGCTTCTATAGCTCATTTGCCGCCATTTTAAGCAGTTGTTGTCACTGATCCCTTGATCCATTGAATAGGAACTCCTGGACAACTAGTGCAATACTACTGTACAGCAGAATAGTGCAGGTCTGCTTTTACTTTTGAGAGGAAAAATGGCACAAGTTGCAGTACTAATTATTGTATGAGCTAGCTTTAGATCACAAAAATCCAAGATAACATCATCGTATCTACAACTGGATCTACAGGGAACGCATTAGCCCACCAATCCATCAAACTACCCTGTCCTCGGAGATCACTACAGCATCGGTCTTTAGCATGTTGGCACAACTTGCAGTATTGCTTAACGTACGAGCAAACCTGCTGCTGCGATATATAGAAAAAATAACAAAATAAGAAAAAAAAAAGTACATGATATTTATATAATTTGATCCATTGATAAACATCCATAAATAAAGATAATACAAAAATTTACTATAAAAAATTAAAATTACAATATATAAAATTTTCTTACAAATTCTACTCTCTAATACATCTGATTTTTAGAATACTCAATTTCTCTCTTCCCATAAGTTTATAAGAGATATACATAAAAGAATAAATTGATTTAGGCTCAAATTAGTGTCCTGTAATAATCAAATTAGCCTTGTCTTCAAAAGCTGTCCTATATACCTTTGTTTCTCCTTCGCTCTTCTTGAGCTCTATTTTATCAAAAAATTAAAAAAAAATTATTTATAATTTTTTTAAAGCTTGTAAATTCAAGATATACTACATTAAATCTTTAATTAGAGAAATCAAATGGTCTTCTATTGCGTTATTTGCACACTAATCAAGTATTTATATAGAAAAAGCTATAAGATGCACTGGAAAGGCATCAGATCTATGTCATTAGAGAATTATTATGTGAGATGGAGGAAATATATATCTGTCAATCTTATACTCTCTTAAAAATATTTATGGTGCAATTATGCCACAAAAAAAAAAAAGTGGAGGAAGAGGCTCCATACTGCCTCCACTTGCTTATCTAAAATATAATGCGATAAGAAAACGGATCTAAGCACGGATCAGATCAGTCCCCTTCATACTTCTCATACTTCCAAAAACTTTAATACTGCGTGGGACATTTGGAGAAAGGCCCTCTGCTGCCGTGATTTGGAGCCACAAAAAATAGTTGGTGGGGCCCATGCTCCTTATTACGGGGGTGTTTAGTGGGTGCTCTTCAGCTGTCCCAACCATCCATTTGGTTGTCGACTTGTCAATATCTTGAAGGTGGATAAGGTGGACCCCGTCCAGCCATGTCAGCTGGGAAACACCGTTGAAGGTGGCCAGGGGCTCCACATGAGCTGACTAATGGATGATTGACACGTCACTGGATAGGATTTGAGGATCAAGCTACATCGTCTGACACCCCTTTGGAAATAAAAAGAAATCAGGAGCAATGGCGAAACGCTCATGCGCGTCAGCCGATCATGCTTGGCATGTGATTTAAATATAGGTAATTATAATGCGTGAGTGGAGACCAACGCTGCACTAAGATTAAAGCTCCATGATCAAAAATTCACTTCTGTAATTCATTATTTTTCTTGATCATATAATTCATCAAATTATTCTTTTTATATAACTTGATTAAAAAGTTTAGCTGTTCACCATTTATATAATTAAGTATAATTTATTATTCTATAATTTATTTGTACATGTGATCTTGTTTTGCTACTAATTATAAATTAATGATGTTACTTTACAAAAAAAAAAAAAGTATAGATAAGTAGTTGCACCCTTCTTCTTCTTGTTGCCAAGAGGATTGTTATTTTAAATAATAATTACAACATAATAAAGATAAGGATGGATATGGCAGCGAAAAGGTGATAAGCACTATATTAATTAGGCCCGCTCGTTCTTTCTTAAAAGAAAATATGATATATAAATTATTGCTAGTGGTATTGTTTTGCTATTTTCTATCATTATTGTCTCTCTCAAATTTTAATAATATAAAATTTTTGTATAAATTTTTTTTTTTATTTTTTTATTTTTTTGTTTCCACGAACGATCCTGTCTCTCTCCACATGCAAATAGCTTTCATTCTTTCAGTAGACTCATTTGCTCAAAATTTCTAGTATTAAATGATGCAAATACTAGCTTCAGCGTGAAGGATGATACTAGATCTACATGGTTACAGATTATTTTCTAGCTTAAAATTTGTTTAGTAGGCTGTATTGATAGGAGGAAATGATGGCCTTCCTTATGTTACGGCTCAAGATGGATAACATTAATTCAATCTTCAACCCAATCAAGGCCCTCTTTGGTCCTATTATGCTATGCTTATAAGTGAAATAATTATTGTATAAATAGTGTACAATGCTTTGCTGCACTTTAAATTGAAACATAGAAAAATGTTTGGTAATAGCTATTATGCTGTAAAATTAAGTAAATAAAAATAATTAATTATTTGATAATAATTGTTATGCGGTGTTATTCTATTTTTTAGAGAGAAATATATTGGTTCGTTCAAAGTAACTTCTACTTAAGAAAAAGCATCTTCTAAAATATTTTATAGAGTGGAAGTCTAAAATCAAAATATTCAGACTATTCTTTAAGTAAAATATTTAAAATAATTTTTAATTATCAAATATTTTAATCTCAATTTTAATCTGTTTTACTTTGAAGCAAAGCAGCTAAAGCAGAAAAATATAGGGCTGAACAGAATCGAAGTCATGCTAGCATATATATTAATAAGAGTTGAGTCCAGTTGATTTTGGCAAGGGTAAAGCCTAGGGTAAGAGATCAACAAAAAATTGGATCACGCGGCAAATTTTCATTTCGATATTAGGAATTGTAAATGAATCAAGTTTTTCATGAATACCTCTAGCCTTAGCTTGATATCAGGTTTAATTGAGCTCATAGTCTCAAGTAACAAGCCAACCTCAAACTTTATACAAAGCCAACATCTAGATTTAAATCAAAGCAAGGTTCATGTAGCACAAAATTAAAAAGTGCCACATGTACAGTTTAACTAAACTAGAATCTTCCCGATTTAAGCTAATCCCATGGTTCAAAATGTCGTGCTCCTAAGAATACATCAAATTGCCCTTGATGGAGACCCGCGGCCATTAAAAAAGGAAAAAAAAAAAAAAAAGAAAAAAGAAAAAGAAGAAGAAGAAGAAGAAAAGAAAAGGGCGAAAATTGACACCGTAAGCCCCAATAATCTGGTGGGTTATCACTGAAAATCTTTTCAGCTAGCGTGAAGGGGGCAAACTCACGTGCGCCCACTGAAAACAGAGCCCAGGTCGGAAACACCCACTCAGCTACCCAATCCCCATGTCATCCAAACTTCGAGGCTCCTATTGGTCTGGGCCCACTGGAAGTCTACTAACTTGTCGACACGTCAGCAGCTCTCGGTGCCAATTTCGTGCACCAGGTGACACCTGGCATTCCCTTATGCGTCCAAAGTGGTGAGAGATCATGGAGGCATGGTGGGGGCCTGGTAGTGGAGACCCCAAATCAAAGACATGATTAGCTTTTTTATCAATGACGATGGCTTTTTGTGACTCACATAATATCGACCCTTTTAAGTATGATGGCGAAGTTGATCCATTTGAATATTCCCAAGACTCGTTTTCTATCATTTTAAATGTAATCTTAATGTACGTTCCACCCATGGTATGAGCTACGTTAATGTGTACACCAAGGTTGCAGCGCACAACCCAACGTTTGGAAGCAAACCTAGATATTTTAATTTATGGTTTTGTATCATGCTAGTGTTAGGGTCGAATTTGGATCAAAGGGTATAAATAGGTTCGTTATTTGATAAAAGTTTGGTCTAAATTGTTTTTAGCGTAAGATTTAGAGCTAGCTTCATTCAATTCAGCCATTGAATAGCAGCTTGTGAGAGTGATCATTTGAGCCAAATTTATGTTAATTTGAGTTCAGGTCTGGCCAGCTCACTTTGACATCTTAGGTCTCAATTGATCAATTTCCATTTCTATATGGGCAATGTGCAAGTTTATGTAACAACTTTCAGATCCTAGAGATGGTCATTGAGCTACGTTCGTCGTAGTACCAGTCTATTCATCTTCATCCAGCATTCATAACATGCACTACTTTAAATGGGATAAAGATAGGCAAATTTGATGCCCTATTGAAGTTCTATCGAATAGAAAATGTATAATCCGTAGACAACATTGAAGTCTTACCATAGTAAAAGTAAAAATGGAGAGGATAATATTTATCCAAATTAGTTTTCATATTCAAATCTATTTAGATATGCATAAAAATTTCAGCATCCAACTCATGTATGTATTTATATATATATTTATATAAAAAATTATAAATATGGATAAACAACTATCATATCTGCATTCGAATATTCTATTCAATTTCTAATCCTATTTAATTTTATATAATACTTATAAAATTTTTTTAAAAAAAAAATCATATTAATATATAATTTATTCTATTTATTTTTATTAGTAATATCTTTAATTATATGATCATAAAACTTAATTATTTGAATTATATCCAAATTGATATCTATGTTTTCACTATCTTATTTACATAAATATCTATTAAAATAAATATGAATATAAATTTTTACATCTAGCTCATATTCATATCGTATTCATCAAATAAAATAAATATAAATATAGATATAGTGATATATATTTAATTTATTTTCAATCGAGATTCAGCCTCGACAATGTTACTCGAAAGCTCTTCACATTCTAGCATGTACAACGCATAAAATTTAATTTAATCCTGCGGAGGAACACCCGATGGATAACTATACAATAAAATAAGTGTAAAAGAAAGGATATTGAAGACATTGCTCAACTTTTTCTCTGGTACAAAGACATCGCTAGCTTAATTTGCTAATTTGTCAACCACGATGAGATGTCACTCTAGACAACAGAAGAAGAAGAAGAAGAAGAAAACAGAAAGTAAAATAATGGTCACTCTTGTTGGAAGATGGTACACGTATTAGGGCTTGTCACTTTCCAATTGGGCGATCCGGACTTTTGGTTTTGTGTCGGGTGCAATAATTGATCAGGTCCAAAGTCAGATTCAGGTCAACTAACGTGTAACCCATTTATCGTGGTCCTGAGCGCTTTGTACTTGACCTGGCTTAGCTACACTCTATGGTACAACTTAACTCCAACAATAAACTAATCCCGCAAGGCCAGGTAAGCCGGTATCTCCACGCTCTATATATCCACCCCTTCGAACCTCCCCTCAAGAATTCCCCTCCAGCACTCAAACATCCGTTCTTTTCACTTCTGCAAGCAACTTCATTCTCTTCTCACAATGGATGGACGATCTAGGAGGCTGGGAATCCATGCTCCGGTCGTCGGACCACCTCCCAACCCGGCCGGTCCAGCGGCCAGCCCGGCCTTGTCCAAACCCCACCTCGCGGCCAAGCCGGGCAGCTCCTTCACCACGTTCGATGCCAATGTCATCATGGTTCTTGCTGCCTTCCTCTGCGCTATGATATGCGGGCTCGCCGTCAACGCCATCGTCCGATGCTTCCTCCGGCTGACGAACCGGGCTTGGGTCGGGCCTGAACCACCCGTCACGTTGGACCAGCCGGTCCCGACCCGGATCTCCAGGAAGGAGGCCTTGAGGGCATTGCCAACACTGGTCTACTCAACTGGGCTTGGGCTGCCACTGTCCGAATCCGACTGCGCCATATGCCTCTCCGAGTTCTCACCCGGCGAGCGAGTCCGGGTGCTGCCTAAGTGCAACCATGGGTTCCATGTCCGGTGCATCGACCGATGGCTGGCATCCCGGTCGTCGTGCCCGAAGTGCCGGCAGGGCCTGTTCGGTTCGTGCCAGGTGATCTTTGGGTGCAGGGAGGTGGGCCTGATTGGGCCAACTCAGTCGTCTGTGTTGCCAATGAACCCAATGGACCCTGAAGGTTTCCTGGTTGAATACAGGGTAGAGTCCTAGCAGTTTGTTAAGACACGTACACTTGTATATACTGGGACTGGGGTGTGTACTGGCTTTACTTTATATGCTAGCTTACTTTGAAAGGTGCTGGTTTGTAGTCTTATTTGCCACTTCTATTTCCTCTGGGTACTGTCGATCAGGTGTGCTGGGAATCTAGTGCTTGTCCTGGAACCCAACCAGGTAGATAACCGAAGGGTAGTCAACTTCATTGCGTGTTTGGTTAGAATCTAAAGTTTATAAAGAACTCCAATGATTTGGTTGTTTTGCGTTGCATATATTGGGTCTTGTAGGACTGAAATCTAATCTTTCAAGAAAGCAATCAACCTGCATGTTTGGAAATCGAACTGGATTCAAGTTGTCTGTAAGTCTAAATTTTGAATCTCTGATTCACGGGATCAAGCAGGGCTATCCGAGTTTATTCTTGTCAGGTCCAATCCAGATTCATACCTTGTCGGAGAGAAGGATTTAGGTTTCAGACAAAGATCCAATTCTGCAGACCTCTGATCTGCATTGAACAAAAACCAGGCTTAGTTCAGATGTAACAGTAGTGTTGAGGCAATAAAGAAAATTCTTCGCCCATGAAAGTCTTGTTGGGAGTCTTCCCACTCAGTGACCTTCCTTTGAAAAAGTCGTGGAAGCAGCTCAAACCGCTCAACCAATGAAGGCAAGCACAGGCGTCCTACCCATAGATGGTCATGGTCACTGCCATTTTCCTACCGAGAATTGTTGACTTTAGCATAGCGTGTTTGAGTTAGATCGTGACTTGACAGCAATACCACCAAACAACCTGCAATGACTTGCACCCTGGTTGATGTGGCTGCATGCCGAGTACAATGTCCTTTCCTTCTTCATAGAAACTTTAAGGAAATTAAATAAATAAATAAAGTTAGGGTTAGGTAGAGTGAATTTGATATTTCACCTTAGGGCCGCACAGAATGGCATACTCCATAGACTTCTCCTCTATCCCACAGACCAGATACAAGATTGAAATCTCCATGCCTCGGTCTCTGAGAAATGTCTGAGTGAAAAGTCGGTTCCAGGCAAATTTTTAGAGACCTAGGATGAGGGCAACTCTCCAAATCCAAGCAGTCTCGATCCTCCTAATGGGCATCGATCCATCCAACTAGGAGAGATCTCTTAAAAAAATCTTTAGATAGCAGAAACGATCCCAGACTCTCGCATCCTGATTGAAATGCACCGAGAACCGGAATGGTAAGGATCTGCTCTGCAAGAGGGCATCCAAAAAGCCGAGTGACCTCCTGTGCTTTTTAACTCGAGCTGTCGATAGTAATGAAATCAGACGTCCTCATGTGATCCTCTACCTAATTTCTAATAAAGGTCGGCCAACAGAAGAGAGAAATGCTCAAAATCTAGGTATCTTGGGTCATCTCCACCGAGTGCCCATCTCTAATCAAGCATCTAATTTGGTCCATAATGCTGGGATCTCGAGCATAAATTTCCCTCCAGATGAAAAAGCCACCTCGAGTAGCTTGGATGGGAGTCCTATGGCTCCACCCACCATAGCGGGCCCTCGTTACCTTACTCCATTGACGGTTCGGCTGGGTTAGAAATCTGGCCCCATGACTGGCGATCAAAGCCTCCCTTCTTGTAAACAAGGAGTGGATCCCCAGGCCTCTGTCCTGTACAGGCTGGCACACCACCTCCCAGGACAGCAGATGGACACGATGACAATCACGCTTAGATCCCTACAAGAAGTTGCGAAATTGTTGCTCTATCTTTCTGATGCAAGCAATCGGCACGATCGTATTGGCCAAGAGGTACACCGAAACAGATACTACTACAAAAAAGGACTACGGCAGCGGTCAAACTGCTGCCGTAGCCTAAAAAACCATTGCCATAAGAGAAAGCCGCTGCCACTGCGGCCGTCGCCGTAGCTCTATGGCAGCGGTTGTTGTAGCATTTGTTAGAACTACTGTCATAAATTGTCTATTGCAGTGGTTTATAAACCGCTGCAATAGATCGACTTATCGTAGCGGTTATGTAACCGCTGCCATAGGATATCTATAGCAGTGGTTACATAACTACTGCAATAAGTAATCTATAGTAGCAGTTTC
This sequence comes from Cocos nucifera, assembly GCA_006176705.1. Classification (NCBI taxonomy): domain Eukaryota; kingdom Viridiplantae; phylum Streptophyta; class Magnoliopsida; order Arecales; family Arecaceae; genus Cocos; species Cocos nucifera. The sequence continues at coordinate 3,249,006 of QRFJ01000061.1, forward strand.
GTAACCACTGTCATAGATCTAATATAGCGGTTGGCATCGGACTTATGGCAGCGGTTGGCATGGATATGGCAGCGGTTACAAAACCGCTGCCATAGATCTTGAATAATTAAAAAAAATAAATTTTTTATTTTTTTATATATTTTACATGATAAATACAGATATATAACATAAGAAAATATAATAACACAAATATTATTCTAAAATGCTAAAATTTTATTACCGAATAAAATTTATTATAATATTTTTTTAAAAAAATAAAATACATCAAAAATCTCATAAATCTACATCATCGTCGTCGTTGTCGTCATCGAAAGTCGGAGCTGGAGCTAGAGCTGGAGCCAGAGTTGGAACTGGAGCTGGAATGCGGGCCAACATATCTTCAAAATTCGAAACTCCAAAACGTGCGCTGAGCGTCGACATCATATCTCTCACGATTCCCTCCAGATGAGATGCACGCTCCTCAGCCTAATCTGTCCGCATTGTAGCATGATCTACCCATGCCAACACCTCCTCAAGCTCCTCCCGACTGACGACACCGAAAGTCTGTGAGGAGACGCTCACCTCGGACCAATAGCTCATCGACGTGTGTCTGGACCTGCATCGGATCCTCCTAGAGTGCTCAGGTCCCAAGACCTGAGACAGATGGTCATGGGGCTCAGAGGTATTCGGATCCTCGCTCGCGAGCGCATCTAACTAATTCTATAATTATAAATTAAAATAAAATTTTATAAAAAATACTATAATACTAATCATATATACTAATATATTTAATACTTATAAAAATACATTCGATCGCAGTGTTCATCGACCTGCCCGTCTTGTCCGTGCGGTTGGATCGAAAGATCTCGCTACGGTTGGGCATCACTCCATCTCTCATTGCTATAACAAAGAATACATTTATCAGAAAGATGATAAAAAATATGAATTTAATTTATCTAATAAGATTTAGAATTAATTACCTCTCTATGTATATAACTGGTCATAGACTCACGGCCTAGAGTGTACGTATACTCCTAAGCTGCATGGTTCTCTCAGTTCTGATGGAAGGTAGTCTAATAAGTATTCAAATAAATAATAAATATTTAAATAAAATTTTAAGCGTATTAAAAAATTTAAAAGCTAGGAATTTTATCTCGAACTCCTGGCTCCTCCAATATCTAACCATCTTCTCCCACTGACTCGGAGAACAGTCCTATATCCAAAGAACAAGCTCCTCCGGAGTGTCTCGTCGGTGCTCGAGCTATCCTCTATGGAGCTTAACCTTGTAACCCCGATATAACTCTTCGATCTTCTTCAGTCGGGCATCTCGAGCCCTCTTGTGATCGGAGAAGTTGTATCTCTTCTGCACAAATTTATAAAAAATCAGTTACAAAATTATTCTAATCAAACATATATAGTGTAAATATATAAAATGCATAAATATAACTAAGATGCGTATACTTACCCATATCTCCTCCCATACTCGATTTCTGATGGCAGCATCCATCAAACGTCAGTCTCTGGGCTCTACGGGAATGATATCCGATCGCCTCATAAATAGTCCAAAAAAAGAATGCATCTTTCGCACGATCTCCCCTACCGGCATCCCCTCCACATCATACTGCATCATCACCTGATGCTGGCGGTTTCATATGTATGCCATACGTGTGGGACTATGAAATATCCGACTGGATGATGCACCTGCAATGCAAATACGTTATGCAAATATATAAGTGTACAAATACTATATAAAAAATAAAGTTATTCTAATATAATATAAACGTACACTCAGATACCTACGACGGTAGTGTTGGAGGGAAATCCTGATTTTTTGAACCAGGTTCGTTCAGATCTGATCAGATCAAGAGATATATTTCAAAATTTTTTTTCTTTGATCTAGATCAGATCTAAGATATTTCAGATCTGATTATTATTATTTTAGAAATTAAAATAAAATTAGATAAATTAAATCAGATTTAATTTACCTTGATATGGGTAATCCTATTATCCGTTGATGATCCTGTATGCAGCGGAAGATTCTGAATCTAGCCACGCAAGTGCCTGGCCTCTACCGATATCCACTCAGACTGGATTTGGAGATTCTCTTCTTCTCTATCATGTCTCTAAAAATTAGATCTGAATCTGATCTGGAGGATCTTCAAAACTCCTTTCGAAGATCAACAGTCGTTCTTTGCAGCAGTGCAGCCTTCTAGCTTTCAGTCGCCTTTCTTTGATCTAGATCACACCAACCAAGCTCCAAAACCTTTTGGACGTGGAGAGGAGAGGGAGAAGGTGGGTTTGGCATGGAGGAAGAGAGGAGAGGCAGTCTTGGGGCATGGGAAATTGTGATTCAATCTTACTTTCAATCACACTCTGAGTTGGGCGCAGGGTCTTATTTATAGACTGTCTGTGATCCAACTTCTCTTTTTTCCAACCAATCACAACCTTTTGTGAAATCAGATTTAAATCTGATTGGTGGGAATAGAGTCCCCTAGATTCCTCCTTAGATGGCGCCTAAGACCAGTCAAAGTTGGTTCTTAGGAGAACTCTAATCGGAATCCAAAAAGGAGATGGAGTTTCTGTCCAACGGGGACTCTTGGGCGCCTCCAGCTTGGGCACATGCCAAGGGTGGCGTGCACCCTCTTTCTTGCCAGATTCTGATAGGGGGACAGGCCCCCACCAACTCTTCAATAGGTGCGTGACATGTGGACAAAAGTCAAAGTGTCAATGGTTAACATTTGACCAGTCAAAGGTAGACTTTTGACCAAAGTCAAAGAATAAGAAATGGTAGGTGACCAAAAATGGTAGGTAATGTCTTACAAAATAAGACAACCTTTTCTGACTTAGACAACCTTCCAGTCAGACCATATGAAGGCCTCTGATTGAGCACAAACTCCTTTGGCTCAGACAGGACAACTTATTTATGATAGCAAAAGAAGAACGTTAGGCTCAATCGAGTGCTAGCACGATTTCCTTGAACCTAATTGAATCTCATTCAGATCAATTGAACTAGATCGATTCAATTGATGATCACCATATTCAAATCCTTGTTTGTGTGATCTAGTTAGGTTCAGTTCTGTATGGTAATGGGATATGTCATGATCTCCATCATCGATATCATCGAAACTCCTTTCGATGGATCAGAACTCTTCTAATTCAAACAGCTAGAATGATCGATCATCTAAATCATTCTAATTGCTCCCAAAATCCATCAGTGACACCTAGCAGTATATGGTGACAACCCATCAGAGCTGAATGCAAACCTCTTGGTGCAGCTACCTGTGTGATTAAGTTCTTCTATCTTGAGCTCCGATCAGATTAGGGTTAAGGTAAACTCGTCAAACCCTAGTTTCTGTCATATGATGTAATCATTCGATTCAAATCCAATGTAAAAACCTAAATAGAAACTCTTTCTATTATTTCACTCTGCCATGGCCATGGACTTCTGAACTTGATTCTCATGATTATCATAGGGCTGCTCCTCTACCACCGAGGTAGATAGATTCCATCTTGATACAATCCAGTTCCTACAATGAACATGTCATAGCCAACATACACCTTAGGATTCTATATGGCTAGGAGATCGAGTAATGGTGCAGTCAAACTATAACACCCTCAAGGTAAACTGTCGATGCACCTCAGGTCAAAGAATCAGACACACTACTGCAGCATCGAGTCAGTCATTGATGAGAAGGTAGACTCCCTAATGACTACTCGAGGTGGTCACGCTCAGTGCCCTCATTCTCTAACGAGTACCTATACTCTCGCTCCGGTGTCTCCACACCGTAGACTCAAGACTCATCTACTAAAGAGAAGTGATTGTACACCAATCTTTCGGATCAATCATCATCCTCATGATGATCCTATGGTCAGGAGCATTTTATGAGTTAACAATGATTATTCATGTCTTAAATTTTCAACTCTTGAAAATATGAATTATTATTACCATTAACTTAAAGGATGTATCACAGACACTAAATACACATATGTGATAGAAAATAATTTATTTTATTTATTATAGTCAAAATTATAATTTTGTCCCTAGAAGTGTATTACAAGTGTCAGCCAATTCTGGCTTCTAGGGCACATATATCTAACAGGTAGAGGCTCAGCTGTCGGTGGACTAGATGCCATCGGTGGAGTAGATACCGACGGTGAAGGTTCCTGAGCAGCCGATGCCAAGATGAACGGAGTATGCTCTGACTGCTCCTCGAATGCGGAACTACGTATAACCCATCGAGAGGTAGGGGTGAAAGCTAGATGGCTTTTTGGTGCCATCATGACCTGCAATGTTAATGAACATTAATCAATATAACATCATGACATATCAAATTCTATTCACTTGAAAGTCAAGCCGGCTCCGTGCTTGAGACAACCGATTTCGTGCCTGAGACAGTCGGTTCCATGCCTGAGACATTCGGCTAGGGTCCTCCCCAAGCTGGCTCGATCACAATCCAAGCCGACCTAGTTACGTATCTGAGTCGGTTCGACTGTGTACCATCCCCTCGATCACTCCCTCTCTTCCTCTCTCGATCTCTCTCATCGACGACGGCGGTGAGGCCGAACCCCTTCCTCCTAGCTTTTCCATCTCTCGATCTTCCTCTCTCCCTCGTCGGTGAGGTCGGACCCCATCCCTCTCTCTCTCACTCTCTTGATCTCTCTCATCGGCAAGACCGGACCCCATCCCTTCCAGTGATGCCGGTGAGGTCGGACCCCCTTCCTCCCTCTCTCGCTCTCTCGATCTCCCACTCTTCCTCTCTTGATCTCCCTCGTCGGTGAGGTCGGACCTCCTTCCTCCCAATGATGGCGGCGAGGCCGAACCCCCTCCCTTCCAATGATGGGGACGAGGCTGGATCCCTCCCTTTCTCTCTCAAGTATAGATTCGTCGGATATTCGGGTTCGGATCTGGTACTAGTAATTAAAATTGGATCTAGATCTGAATATTCAGATTCTGATCCAAACCCAATTCATTGATAGATTTAGTCCACAGCCGTCAACATGGCATGGTCCAAAGCTACCGCCACGGCACGATCCAAAAATTACGGCATGTAAATAATTATAATATTTATAATAAATATTTATGCTATTTATTATAAATATTTTATAAATTATTATAAATATACATGATTAATAAATAATACTATAAAATTTAAAAAAATATACCTATGGCTATAGAGAGCGGGTTGCACCAAAAGCTCCGAGGGTTGCCGATGATGATGCTAGAGGAGGACGACGGCACTTAAGGGTAATCTGCGAAACAAAAATAAGATAGTGAGATAGAGAAGAAAGAAAAAGAAGAAAAAGAAAGAGAGCAGGGGTGGCCGGGGATGGGGGCACAATGACGAGGAGGTCGAAGGAGGTTTTGCACTCGACTGGGGGAGGGTCAGAATGGTGGTGGTTGTGGGGGGTGGGGTTTTGCGGGGGCCGAAGGAGAGTCGAATGGAGGTTCGCTAGGGGGTTCACTGGGGACCGAGGGAGGGTCGGATGGAGGGACAGGGTGGGGTTTTGCAGGGGGGGAGCGAGGGTGCAGAGGGGTTCATCGGAGGGGGTTTCGTAGGGGGCCGAGGGAGGATCAGATGGAGGGGTGGGGGGCGGGTGGGGGGGCAGGGAGGGGTGGCTGGGGATGGGGACCCGAAGAGGGAGGGTCGGATGGAGGGGTGGGGGGTCGGGTGAGGGTGGCGGATGGCGGGAGGGGCGGTCGGGGATGGGGGGTCAAAGAGGGGGGGGAAGGAGGAGCGATGCCGACCGAAAGAGAATGAGGGGCGATGTCGGTCGGGGATGAGGAGGGGCGATGCCGACCGAGGGGAGGAGGGTTGACGTCGATCGTGGGGGAGGAGGGGCGACACTGATCCGAGGGAGGAGGGGCGATGAGGGGCGATGCCGGTCGGAGGGGGAGGAGCCTCACCGACAACGAAGAGGAGGAGAGAGAGATCGAGTACGTACGGAAGGGAAGAAAAAATTTAAAGATTTTTAATCTAACCTACGGCAGCGATTCTATAATCGCTGTTGTAGATCTATAGCAACGATTTTGGATAACCGCTGTCATAGATGAAAAATAATTTTTTTTTATTTTTTTTAAATATTATATAATTTTAAAATTTAATATCAATCTTTACCATTTATTATCTAAATAATTATCATTAGAGTTTCGTCACAAAAGGTCGCCTCGATCCGATGGTCCTAGCTTCATCGATCATAAAAATTTGATTTTGATGATCATGAATGATGATATGATGATCTGATAGATGAAGATCTCTGATGGATTTGAAAATCTGCAACGATGATCTTGATGATGTTTGTAGCATACTATCAAAGTTTCACTTCAATCGGATATCGTTATCATGGTCAATTTAGTATGGAATAATTTTGACCGTTAAATTAGAAACAAGCGATCAAAGGGTTAAACAGCATCGAATTATAAGATAATTTTTTAGTTAAATAATTTTTATTATAATTTTAAATATTTTATACGATGATGATAGTAAAATTTAAATTATTTTCATATAAACTATTCATGTTAAGTAAATATTGCAAAAACACGAGCATAACAACCAATAAAGTTTTAGAATGGTTATCAGGAGGTGTATAGTTTTAGATCATTTTTCATCTCACGAATTGAATTTTATAATCACTACCATAAAAAATAATTAAAATAGTAGTAAAGATCATTTATAAAAAAAATTATCTCATAATCGGACACCGTTTGGTCCTTTGATAAATCATTTATCATTTAACGATCGAAACTAACCTATACTAAATTGACCAACATAACGATATCCGATTAAAGTGAAACTTTGATAGTACACTACAAACATCATCGAGATCATCATTATAGGTTTTTGAATCCATCGGAGGTTTCCATCTATCATTTCATTGTATCATCATTCGTGGTCGTCGAAATCAAATTTTTTTGATCAACGAAGCTAGGGCCATCGGATCGAGGCGATCTTTTGCGTCGACATTCTAATGACAATTATTTAGATAATAAATGATGAAGATAAATATTAAATTTTAAAATTATATAATATTTAAAAAAAATATGACAGCGGTTATAATTAACTACTATCATAAATCAGATTATAGCAGTGATTTCTACTAACCGCTGCTATAGGTTTGACTTATGGCAGTGGTTACAATGAACCACTGCTATAGATCAACCTATGACAGTAATTTTTTATAATCGCTGCTATAGGTCTGACCTACGACAGCGATTTTCGTTAACCGTTGCCGTAGGTCCGACCTATAGTAGCAGTTAATAAAAACTGCTGCCGTAGGTGCTATGATAGTGATTTCAAAAATCATTGCCATAGTAAGTGTTGTCATAGACCATTTTTGTAGTAGTGAGAGCTCAACACCAATCTTACCAAAGTCGTCCTTGTAGGAAATCGAGCAGAATTTAGGGCATGCTTTCCAAAAACCATTTTTCAAATAAATTATAATAGAAGCTAAAATTATTCAAATATTAATTCTACAGCATGCATTAATCTAATCAAATAAATCATACTCAGGATCTAGACATGCTAATATGTAATTTAAAATTCAAATGCCATCGATCAGCAAATCAAATTTACTGATCGATACGAGTTTAGAACTCGATACCTATGCGTGGATAGCTGATCTCCATAATTTAAATCCACCAAAACAAATCTCTGGTGTTGCACTATAGCCACACACTCATCCAGCCTCTTCGATTGGTCCATACGGAGCTTCTGATCTCGATCAGTCCCACTAAAGTGCTAGCCCCTTGATGAGGCCTTCGATAGCTGATCACGATCGATCTGATCGATTATTCAATTTTTGATTTTTTGGATGCTCCAAAAAATCAAAACTCATTCTTTTGAGACTGATGAAATGGTGTACAAAGTTTAGTGGTGATTCGATGCTTACAGCACTCAATCTCTCCACCTAAACTCAGATTTCTAAATCTAAGATTTCAGTCGGCCCAAAAATTCTGACACATTAAAAACCCTCTCATGCCTTCTCTATGTGGAGTTTTTCCATGAAACAAGTTTTCATGGATTGAGGACTCTCTAATCTATCATACACCCTTCTCAAAATATTTTTCAGATGGGTGATAAAAGAAAAAGAAATGAATGGCATGAGAGAAGAGCGTAGAGAATAATTTTCTCCCTCTTAGGACTTTTCTCACTCCAAGGATGTGCGCCCTTCTATGATTTTTCTTCTCAAAACACCCTTCACGATCCCTCTCTCCTATCTCATGCATGCCCACTAAAAATTCCTTCTTAAAGGATGACATTAGATGGGAAATGCGCGTGAGAAAAGATAAGTTAAGGGAGGTTGAGAGGTTACACCAACCACTTGAATTCAAAATTCAAGTGGTTAGTCAATCCACTTCCAACGCCCATCTAGAGTGTTTGATGCATAGAAGGACTCTCCTTCTGCATGCCCGCACCTCAAAAATCATAAAAAAATGTGCGATAAAAAATAGGTAGGCATGGAGAATAGATAAGGAAGAGATTAGGTTTTTCAAATTTCAAACCAACCAAGTTAAATTCAAAATTCAACTTAGTTTGAACTGGTCCAACCCTTGGATCAGATCAAAAGCAGAAGAGAGGACGGGTGCACATCCATTTCTATGTGAGAAATCTCATGCAAAAATTAGAGGAGGGCATAGGTAAAGGTGGAAAAGTCAAATATGGTGGGCGCTAGGAAGAATTTAAATTCAAATCTCATTTGACTTGGTCCAAATTGGTTTTAACCAAACCAATTAATTTAAATCAATTAGATCAGATTTAATCCAACCAAATTAGGCTTAACCCAATCTAATTAATTTCTAATCAAATTAGAAATTAATTAGGTCCAGCTCCTGATCAAATTAGAATAAAATCTCTCATAGCGATTAGGTCATCTCATGACCTGATCGGATCAAACCCAGTCGAGTCCAATTCGATCGTACTTGATCGAATCCTCATCGCTCAATCAAATTAAGCTAATTAATAATTAAATTGCTAATTAATCCTTCAAAAATATCAGAATCTCAATTGGATGGGTGTCCAAGCAACAGAGTCTCATCAACATGAAACTCCTGAATAGTTTCAATCTAGTGGGTCTCTTGAACCAAGTATCCTAAATAAATGAAACTCATGATCACAGAGTTTCAGATTAGTGGGACTCTTGATTAGAAAGTTCTAGATGAGTAGGACTCAGAGTCTCAATCCAGTGAAACTCTTGATCATAGAGTCCCAGTCCAATGGGACTCTTGACCATAGTGTCCTAAGTCATCAAGACTCATGATCAGCCATCAGATCAGATAGAAACTTCTTATATATGTGACTCCATATATTCAAATTTTAAGTCGATAGTATAGAAACTGATTTTTTGTACCAATCAATTTGACTATCTAGCAATGGTACCCGACATCCGGATATGTTGAATTTGTCGCAATGCAACATTGACGAATCTATGGAATATGGTTACTGTATAATTTATCCTCTTGACCTCGATGCTCAAAGCATGATCTAAAATTTACTATCAATCCTAAAATTCATCCATAATGTATTTCAAAATTCAGTGTCCATCACATGGACCACCTCGATCGAGGGTTTGCTAAATTAAAATACAATGATGCACTTGCTCCAACACTTGGAGGGATCAATCTCATTTTGACTCATACATCGATTTCGCAAGTACTTGACTGCACCCAGTAGCCTTTCATCACTAAATTAAAAATTCAGATAGTTTAGTACCTAAGTACAGTGAATTACTTGCAAGTCACCGTGATGGTCTCAGGTCTAAGGAATATTTATATCCATATTTTTCGCGAGCAACTCTTGACAGTAGAGAGCTCTGCAATTGGATCATGTTCAGTAAAATATATCCCTACACTTCATCTACATGCCATAATAGTATCTTCATACTTCTTAGTTAAGAGAACAATCAATATTTATGGCACACAACGACCTACACTCGATACATTATCATCCTAGGTAACAGCATATCATTTGATTGCGAACTAGTTTAAGGACTAAACGATAAATTTTTCTTTATTGGGTCTAAATAGTCCTAAGAATTTCATCATAGAAGAGTTCATTATAGAAAAATGCACAAAATGATGGAAAGACCAAAATAATAATTTTATATATTAATAATTTAAGTATAATTATATTTAGCTCAACCATCTATAATTTAGATGATTGACTTTAGAATATATTTTTCAACAGTCCTACCCATGAAGGAAAGGGTGTTAGCTTGCCAACCCTGAAGATGCTCCTAGATCCGCTGCTCAAGAGGTCTATACTCAGTCCGTCATAGGCGACGGCCTGTGATCGAAACTCCAAGGTAGGTCAACATCCCCATCTGCTCATGAATCCTTAGGCTCTTCCTAATTGCCAATCTCACCAAGGGCTTCATCCTCGAACTGAAGATAATAATAGACTTCTGAATGTTAACCATTTGACCTGATGACTGATAGTAGGCTCCGACAATGGAAGCAAAGTGCTCTGCATTTCAGGTAGAGGCACATCCAATGAGAAGACAATCATCAGCAAAGAAAAGGTGTGAGAGTGGCTAGGCACCAGGGATAGGCCAGTATGGCTCAAGGATCTGCCTCTGAACTGCTGCTCTCGGAGCACTAGATAAGGCATCAGTGCATAAAATGAACAAATAGGAAGAGAGAGGACAATCTTGGCGAAGACCAATTGAGGAATGGAAGAACTCCATCGGGGTGCCTTTGACAAGGTTGGCAAAACTCGAGGCCTCGCCACAGTCCATAATCCAGCCAATCCAACCCTCTTGAAAACCTAGCTCCTGAAGTGTCCATCGAAAGAAAGACCAGCTCATCCAATCATATGTCCGCTCCATATCCAGCTTGATCGTCATGAGGCTATGGCGACAGGGTCATTTGGTGATAGATGGATAGCTACCCATGGAAGATGAGCACTGACCCATGGTTGGTTTCTTTTCTTAGCTTGATCCATCAGAGTGTGACCGACAGGATGACTGCTGATAGCAGTCGGATGGCTTATATTGCTTACTAGATCTAGCTATCTAGGAATAGTCTAGTCTTTGATGGAGATGTGATTCCAGCTCATCGTATATTAGAGAGAGCTATTTGTCTTGCTCAGGAGCATTGCTAGTTTGATATTGTCATTCCATCCCTTGATACCCTCGACCACTGGAGCTTCTCGACTGTCCCTCCCTCGAGATTTGTCAAGATGAACTTTGATGGTAGTGTCAGGAATGAGAGAAATGGTACTGGCTTCATCATCCGTGGCCCTAATGCTAGACTTCTTGCGACTGGTGGCTCCCACATTTTTGAGCTTTCTGTCCCCGGTGTAGAGCTTCAAGCAACCTAGGCAGGTGTCACCTTTACTAGGCAGCAGCTTCACGTAGAGAGAATCTACCTTGAGGGTGACTCTGCTACCATCATTGCTTGGATCCAGGGAGGTACTAGGTAGCTCGAGGTTCATCCGCTCATCTGAGATGTTTGGACCTCCCTTCGCCAAGCTATTAAGGTCAAAGTTTGGCATGTTTATCGAGATGCAAATACAGTTGCTGATTGGGTGGTGGCATATATTGCAGAGCATTCTGATGACTGAATTTGGAGATAGGGTGAGGATTGCCCGCCAGCCCTACGAGATTTCATATATCTTGATCTTTTGGGCTGCTCTCGCACCAGACTGATATGACTGTCCGTTTGTACAAAAAAAAAAATTGATATTTCACAACATATATTGTTATCTTTAAGAATTCTTTCAGTGAACAATATTGGCATGCATGCTTATTATCTTGCTTCCCCCCCAAGCAATGTTTTTGACACAAAAAACCCCACTTCTCACAATTTCCACCCCTAGACCCTAGCATTAGTATATAGGACCTACTATATTTTATTAATTCAAACTAGAAAATATGACCTCCTATATCATGGTCGATCAAAATTCTTAGAGCAAATAGTCGATCAAAATTCTTAGAGCAAATAATACCAATAGAGATGGTCATTTAATTTGAGTGATGAGATCAATAGATAGATGATGAAATCCTAAACCAACTAGGAAACATAGAACAGATATGACCCAACCTAGCAATAATCATTTCCAAGTAGATCATGCTTGACCTTATCCAACTCAATCTATTTATCCATCTGCAGGCCTGGAATCAAGATTAGTCACTGAACGAGGTTGCAAGGAACTTGATTTATTCCGTTTTAAGGTTTATGAACATTCTTCTTACTAAAACTCAAAAACTTAAGGCCATCATCCCTCTTGATATGTATCTTTTCATCTTTTTCTCCTTAATTCAACCAATATGAATGATAAGGGTACCTTAATAGACAAATCTTCACTGCCAGCAAGCTCAAATGCCATAGCATACCAATACCCTCAAGTTTCCAATATAAGTTGAAATTCCATTGAGAAAATTACAAACTTATACATAAAGTGACACACGCATTATGTCTAATACAAACACATGGTGGCCAAGCCATATGTCATGCATTTTGGGTTCTTTTTTGGGGCCCAATTTGATTTTATTAGGATATATTGTTGCAAGTCTCCGAACTGACATCGGTTATCCACCAACATGAAACTTGGGTCTAGTTGATAGGGTGCTTCCTCCTAAAGAAATCTGTAATGGAAGTCCACTCGTACCGGAGATGGTCCGGTGGAAGATCGTCTGATGCTTAAGTTAGCTAGAAATTAAGAACATGAAAGAAAAAAAGAGAGAAAAATAGAGAGAGAATGCAGATATTATTCTCTGTGGGTGTACTTGCTTGCTTTAGGGTTTCCTGATTATTTCTTTTTATAGAGATGAAGCTGTAGGTTGTTATGCCTAAGTTCAATGAACCATTAGGCCTTAATATTATGAGTTGTTAGACCTTAATCGAGTAGGCTATTAGGATAGAAAATCTACCTATGAATCAGTAAATTATGGTTATTAGTCATGTATGCCAGTTATTCATGTTCTAAAAATCATTGAAAGATTCTAATGACCTAACCCAGCCATTAGGATGGCTGGTGGCTCGAGGTCAGTATAGCACTGAGATGCCCCCTCGATTTGGATCCGAGGTCAATTGAATGCATTAGAGATTTTCCATGACTTCACTGTGCTTAGCAAAGGGATTTTGAACTTTGATGACTTGAGATAGGAGTTGGAAGGTGAGGTCCGAGCTACGAAGGGCCGAGCTCTAGATGCCGAGGTAAAGGCCTCTCGGGCCATGTCTGAGGTTTAGGAGGCTTGCAACGAGACAGGAATCCTCAAGGGGAAGGTCACCTATGAGAAGGTGGTGGCCGACATCCAGTGGAAGAAGGTCACTAAGCTAGAGAGGGAGCTGGCGGTGACCATAGCAACTCAAAGAGCGGCTAAGGCGAAGCTCGTGGTGAGCAAGGAGAAGATAGTCGAGGAGAAATTATTGGCTATTGTCGAGGCCAAGCTTCAGGCCATGGAGGAGTACAAGGCCTTGGAGGATTCAAGGTGGAGATCTTAGAAGGTTACATGTCTACCTTCACCATGGGCTTCAACCTCTGCAAGGCATTGGTGGGCTAACTTTTATCTGAGTTCTATGTGGGTCGCCTAAGGCCCGAGAAAAGCAAAGACGAGGCTAAGTAAGATGGTGTGAATCCTGGCACAACCCCTTCATCGGCACCCCGAGTGGATGAGGAAAGAGATGGTAGGGTAGATATTGCTTCAACCTTGACAGCATTGTTGGAGATGAATTCAAAAGATAAGATCGAGATAGGTGGAGCAAATATCGATCTAGCTTCAAATGCTATGCTAGCCACTAGGTCGATAGCCCCAACTAATGTTCTTGCATAACATTAGCTATAAGCTCTAATGCCGATCTAGCGCAATGGCACAAGATGGCACCAACCATCTTTGCACATGTAGAAATCATAGTTTCTTGGATGGTAAAACTCTGGATCATGGTAGGGCCTAATAGTCGAAGATCTATTTGAAGTGGTCTTCGAGTCCTAAGTCGAGGTTGTGGCTCCTCAATTTTGTATCTTTTTGCTTTTTTGTACCTTGAACTTGTAACTGAAATGAATGTAACACGATCCTTTTGAATGAATATTTTGTATTTTGTTGTTGCTTTGCTCCTTTGTTGCTTGAAATGCTTAAGTCGTTAAGATCGTAGATGTAGTTTCAGTGTATAACCAGAGCAAACTTTGGTCTGAAAAAAAACTGAAGTCATGTTCAGCCTTTTTAAGGCTGGTTGTCAAGGTGAACTCAGGTTTTGAATGAAGTCAAGGTTCGGATTAGCCCTCGAGGGCTAGTTGCTATCGCATACATATAACTGGTGTGGAGCTAGAGTTCAAATTAGCCCTTAGGGGCAGGTTGTCATTATGACCAAGATAGACTTGGTTGTATGGAGCTTATCACCGAAGAAGTACTTATTCGATTTTTTTGAGATCAGTCTCCTGATCAAAGTTAGGGCTTTCATATGATCATGTGTTGCCTTTGGGCATTACTTGGATCTGAGGTTGGATTTGAGATGGTCATCAATTCTTGAGATTGAAGGTCCTTGCTAGAGCTGAGATACCTCTAGGGTGTCAGTACATCAACTCAGTGGAGGTCCTAGGTGAAGTTTGGGTGTCTCCTATACTGGTCATAAGTCGAACATGTTTTTGGAGGTCCTAACTGGAGCCGGGATATCTCTAAGATGTCGATAGCTGACTCAGTGGAGGTCCAAGATGAAGCTCGAGTGTCTCCTATGTCGATCATTAGTCAAATATATTTTTGGAGGTCCTAGCCAGAGTTAGGATATCTGATGTCGGTACATCGACTTAGTAGAGATCCAAGCTGGAGCCCAGGTATCTCTTGTACCAGTCATCAACTAGGCATGCTTTTGAAGGTCCTAGTCAGAGCTGGGATATCTTTAAGGTATCAATATGTTGACTCAATAAAGCTTTAAGTCGCAGCTCGGGTGTCTCCTATATTGATTATCAGCTGGGCATGCTTTTGGAGGTCCTAGTTAGAGTCGAGATATCTTTGAGGTATCAATATGCTAACTTAGTGGAGGTCCAAGCTAAAACTCGGGTGTCTCCTAATGATAAATGCATCTCTAGCTTTTCTTTCATAGAGGTCCCAGCAAGGCTGGGTATCTCTAGATCAGTTTGATCTGATTCCTTATACACTAGAAGATTTCTCTAAAATAAAATTAAGAACAATATATGTTTTATTGATTTTTCAATAATACAGGCTTGGAAGCTTACTGATAATATACTTTTAGATTTTTAGTATTTCAAGTTCAAGGAATGGCCTTGCCATCAAGCTTTTCTAGCCTGTAAGCTCTTGGTTGGATGATCACTAAGATCAAATACGGATCTTTCTAGTTGGGGGATAGCTTGCCCTACTCGGAGGGCTTGGACACCTTAGTTTGCCAAAGTATGAGGTCATTAGATTGAAAGATCTTCAACTTGATTTTGGTGTTATGCTAGCAGACTACCCC
Organism: Cocos nucifera; assembly: GCA_006176705.1. Lineage (NCBI taxonomy): Eukaryota > Viridiplantae > Streptophyta > Magnoliopsida > Arecales > Arecaceae > Cocos > Cocos nucifera. Next base: position 3,264,388 of record QRFJ01000061.1, read on the forward strand.
TTTTTGATACGAAGCCATTCTGATCCGAAGTCATTCCCTTATCTCCTCTAGTAGATCAAGATTCACTCATAGTTGACTAAAATTGGCTTGCTCTTTGTAGTTCTCTACTTAGATTGATGGAAGGCCGATCTCGATCAGAATGACACTACTACAAAAATGATCTATAACAGTGTATACTATGGCAACGGTTTTCGAAACCATTGCCATAGATCCAACGGCAGCGATTTTCGTTAACCGCTGCTATAGGTCCGACCTATAGCAGTAGTTACATAAAATCACTGCCATAGGTCGAACCTATAGTAGCGGTTCATTATAACCGCTGCTATAGGTCCGACCTATAGCAACGGTTAGTGAATGAACCGCTGCTATAGGTCCGATCTATAGCAGCGGTTAGTAGGAACCGCTGCTATAAGCTTATTTATGGCAGCGGTTAATTGTAACCGCTACTATATATATATATATTTTAAATATTATATAATTTTAAAATTTAATATCCATCTTTATCATTCATTATCTAAGTAATTATCATTAGAGTATCATCGTAAAAGGTCGCCTCGATCCAATGGCCTTAGCTTCGTCAATCAGAAAAATTTAATTTCAACGATCATGAACGATGATGCGATGATCTGATAGATGGAGACCTCCGATGGATCCAAAAACCTACAACGATGATCTTGATGATGTTTGTAGTATACTATCAAAATTTTACTTCAATCGGATATTGTTATCTTTATCAATTTAGTATAGGTTAGTTTCGGTCGTTAAATGATAAACGAGTGATCAAAGGACCAAACGGTATCCGATTATAAGATAATTTTTTTTATAAATAATCTTGACTACTATTTTAATCATTTTTTATGATGGTGATTATAAAATTTAACTCGTGAGATGAAGAACGATCTAAAACTATATGTCTCCTGATAACCATTTTGAAACTTCACTAGTTGTTATGCTCGTACTTTTGTAATATCTGCTTAACATGAATAATTTATACAAAAATAATTAAAATTTTACTATCATCACTATATAAAATATTTAAAATTATAATAAAAATTATTTAACTAAAAAATTGCCTCATAATCGAATGCCGTTTAATCCTTTGATCACTTATTTCTAATTTAACGGTCGAAATCATTCCATACTAAATTGACCATGATAACGATATCCAATTGAAATAAAATTTTGATAGTATGCTACAAACATCATCGAAATCATCATTATAAATTTTTAGATCCATCAAAGATCTCCATCTATCAGATTATCGCATCATCTGTGTGATCATCGAAATCAAATTTTTCTAATCGATGAAGCTAGGGCCATCAAATCAAGGCGATCATTTGCAACGATACTCTAATGATAATTATTTATATAATGAACGATGAAGATGAGCATTAAATTTTAAAATTATATAATATTTAAAAAAATAAAAAAAAATCAGTTTTAATCTACGATAGCGATTATTAAAAATCGTTGCTATAGATCTACGGTAGCGGTTTTAGAACCACTGCCATAGATCTATGGCAGCGATTTTGGATAACCATTGCCGTACATCTATGGCAGTGATTCGATAACTGCTACCGTAGGTTAGGTTAAAAATTTTTAAATTTTTTCTGCTTTCTTTTCGTGCGTGCTCGATCTTTATTTATCTCTCCCCCTCCTCTCTATCGTCGGTGAGGCTTCTTCCCCCCTGGCCGGTGTCGCCCCTCCTTCCCCCTCTCCCTCCGACCCTCCATCCCCGACCATCCCTACCCACCACCCGCAACACCCCACCCGACCCCCCACCCCCCATCCTCCCCCTAGCCGCCCCTCCTTTCCCCCATCCCCGATCGCTCCTCCTTGCCACCCCCCATCCCCCACCCTCCCCCCCCGCCGCCCCTCCTTCCCCCCATCCCCGGCCATCCTCCCCGCCACCCTGCCACCCCCCAACCCTCCATCTCTGGCTATCCCTCCCTGCCACCCCCACCCTCTCCTTGATCGCCCCTCCTTCCCCCATCCCCAGCCACCCCTCCCTACCACCTCCAACCCCCCATCCCCGGCCGCCCCACCCCGCCCCCACCCCCCCACACTACCCCTTGGTCGCCACCCTCCTATCACTGTGCCTCCTAGGCCTCCTCGTCACTGTGCTCCCCCCCTGGCCCCCATCCCTGACCTCCCCTGCTCTCTCTCTTTCCTTTTTCTCTCTCTTCTCTATCTTACTATCTTACTTTTGTTTTGTAGGTTATCCTCTAGTGCCGTCGTCCTCCTCTAGCATCGTCGCCGACGACCCTCGGAGCTTTCGGTGCGATCCCGCTCTCTATAGCCAGGTATAATTTTTTTTAATTTTATAGTATTATTTATTAATCATATATATTTATAATAATTTATAAAATATTTATAATAAATATTATAAATATTTATTATAAATATTATAATTATCTGCATGTCCGTAGTTTTTGGACCGTGCCGTGGCGGTAGCCTTGGGCTGTGCCATGTCGGCGGCTGTGGACTAGATCTGTCAATGGATTGGATTTGGATTAAAATCTGGATATTCAGATCTGGACCAATTTTAATTACTGATACCGGATCCAAATTCCGAATATCCCGATGGATCTGTACTTGAAGTACCAGATCCCGGATCCTAATGGATCCCGAAAGGTCGGACCCGAATTTCGAGGATCCAAAAACTAAGAAATGGAGAGACTGAGAGGAGAGACCGATAGATTGAGAGAGGGAGGGCCGGTCGCTCACCGACCGTCGGCAAGGGAGATCGAGAGTGGGAGGGAGGGAGGGAGGGGGAAGGCCTCGCCACCATCGCCGCGAGGGAGATCGAGAGAGGGAGAGAGGAAGAGGGGATCAGGCCTCACCGCCATCATTGGGAGGGGGTCATGCCTCGCCACCATCATTGGGAGGGAGGGGGTCCCTCATCGCCATCATTGGGAGGAGGGGTTCAGCCTCATCGGTGAGGGAGATCGAGAGAGGGAGAGTGGGAGATCGAGAGAGCAAGAGAGGGAGGGAGGGGGTCCGACCTCGTTGGCATCACTGGGAGGAATGGAGTCCGGCCTTGCCGACGAGGAAGATCGAGAGAGTGAGAGAGGGAGGGATGGGGTCCGACCTCGTCGATGAGGGAGATCGAGAGAGGGAGAGAGGAAGATCAAAAGATGAAAAATTTGGAAGGGAGGGGTTCGACCTCGTCGCCGTCGCTAGTGAGAGAGATTGAGAGAGGAAGAGAGAGAGTGATCGAGGGGATGGCACATAGCCGAGTCTGCTCGGATATGAAGCCGAGCCTGCTCGAGCCATGATCGAGCCGACTAGGAGAGGATCCAAATCGGATGTCTCAGGCATGGAGCCGACTATCTCAAGTACGAATCTGGCTCGGTTTTTGAGCGAATATAATTTGATATGTCTCTCTAAGATTCAAACTTTAAGTCCTAAGATGCCACCATCATCTACTTTGTTCTTTTTTTAGGTTTCTGAATTAACACCAAGATTCGTGCAAGAGATCGGATCTACGACTATTGCTAATCCTTAATTATTTATGAATGTAATTTATGTTATAGAATTTATTGCACAATATTTTTTGGATGTTTATATCTTATTGCTTTTGTTTATTGCATTGCATAACGATAGACCCATCAATTGATTAGTATACATATTAGAGACTATTTATTGATGCTATACTAATATTATTGTTCAACATATTATATTGATTAATGTTCATTAACGTTACAGATCACGATGGCACCAAAATGCCATCTAGCTTTCATCCCTATCCCTCGGTGGGTTACGCGCAGTTCAACATTCGAGGAGCAGTCGGAGCATACTCTATCCACCTCGACATCGGTTGCTCAGAGATCTCCACCACTGGCATCTACTCCACCGATAGCATCTACTCCACCAACAGCTGAGCCTCTATCGTCGCCCATATCTAAGATACATGCTACTACGAAGGCATTTAAGTATACGTTTTTATTATATTAGCATAACTTTATTTTTTATATAGTATTTGTATACTTATATATTTGCATAACGTATTTGCATTGTATGTGCATCATCCAGCCAGACATTTTATGGTCCCACACGTATAGCACACATATGGAACCGCCAACATCAGGTGACGGTCCATTATGATGCGGAAGAGAGGTCGGTAGGAAAGACCGCATGAGAGATGCATTTTTTTTTGGAGTGCTTGTGAGGCGGTCAGACATTATTTTCGTAGAGCCCAGAGACTGACGTTTGATGGATGCTGCCGTCAGGGATTGGATATGGAAGAAGATATGGGTAAGTACGTGTATCTTAGTTATATTTATGTATTTTATATATTTACACTATATATATTTGATTAGAATAATTTTATAACTAATTTTTAATAACTTTGTGTAGAGGAGGGATGACTTTTCTGATCATGAGAGGGCTCGAGATGCCGGACTGAGAAAGATCGAAGAGTTATACCGAGATTACAAGGTCAAGCTCCATAGAGAATGGCTCCAGCATTGACGAGACACTTCGGAGAAGCTTGTTTCCTAGATACAGGATTATCCTTCGAGTCAGTGGGAGAGGATGGTTAGACACTAGAGGAATCAGGAGTTTGAGGTAAAATTTTTAATTTTTAAATTTTTCAATATGCTTAAAATTTTATTTAAATATTATTTAAATATTTATTATTTATTTGAATATTTGTTAGGCTATCTTTCATTAAAATCGGGAGAATCGTGTAGTCTAAGAGTATACACACACTCTAGACTGCGAGTCTTTGGCCAATCGTGTGCATAGAGAGATAATTAATTCTAAATCTTACTAGCTAAATTAAATTCATATTTTTTTATCATCTTTCTGATAAATTTATTTTTTTGTTATAGCTAATGAGAGATGGAGTGATACCCAGCCATAGCGAGATCTTCCGATCCAGCCGCACGGACAAAACGGGCAGACCGATGAACGTTGCATATTTTTGTAAGTATTAAATATATTAGTATATATGATTAGTATTATATCATTTCTTATAAAATTTTATTTTAATTTATAATTATAGGATCAGTTAAATGAGCTTACGAGCGAGGGCCCGGATACCTCTGAGCCCCATAACCATCTATCTCAGGTCTTAGGGCCTGAGCGCTCTAGGAGGATCCGATGCAGGCTCGAACATACGTCGATGAGCTACTGATCCAAGACGAGCGTCTCCTTACAGACTTTCGATGTCGTCAGTCAGGAGGAGCTTGAGGAGGTGTTGGCACGAGCAGATCATGCTGCGATACAGGCAGATTGGGCTGAGGAGCGTGCATCTCATCTGGAGAACATCATGAGAAATATAATGTCGATGCTCAGCATGCATTTTAGAATCATGGGCTTTGAAGATATGTTGGCCCACATTCCAACTCTAGCTCTAGCTCTGGCTCTAGCTCTGGCTTTCGATGACGACGACGATGATGTAGATTTAGAAAACTTTTGATATATTTTATTTTTTAAAAAATATTATAATAAATTTTATTCGATAATAAAATTTTAGTATTTCAAAATAATTTTTATGTTTATTATATTTTTTTATGTTATATATCTATATTTATCAGATAAAATATATAAATAAATAAAAATTTTAATTTTTTTAATTATTCAAAATCTACGACAGCGATTTTATAATCGTTGTCATATCCGTGCCAACCGTTGCCATAGGTTCCTTATGCAAATGGTGTCAACCGCTGTATTAGATCTATGACAGCGGTTAAAAAATTACTGCTATATATTATCTATGGCAGCAATTATGTAACCGCTGCTATAGACTGTATTAGATCTATGAAAGCGGTTAAGAAATTACTGCTATAGATTATCTATGGCAGCGGCTATGTAACCGCTGCTATCGATAACCTATGGCAGCGGTTACATAACCGCTACTATAGGTCTATTGCAACAATTTATAAACTACTGCAATAGGCTATCTATGGCAGTGGTTCAAATAACCACTGCAACAATCGAGCTACGGCGATGGCTGTAGTAGCAGTGGTTAAAGAACCGCTGTCATAGCTTATGGCAATGATTTTTTGACTATGGCAGTGGTTATGAATCGCTGTCGTAGTTCTTTTTTATAGTAGTATGACTATTTTACTAATGAAGGCAAGGCTAAAAAGTGTTTCTCCAATCGAAACCTGAGGTGTGGTTTGGTAGGCCTTTAACCACTGTCGTAGCTCTTTTTTGTAGTAGTGTGACTATCTTACTAACGAAGGCGAGGCTAAAAAGTGTTTCTCCAATCAAAACTTGAGGTGTGGTTTGGTAGGCTTAGAGAATGCTATAAAGCTCCTCTACTCAGAATTCTTTGGCTTGACTTAGCTAGTCTTTAGATCCTACAAAATAATTCGGTTAGTTACCTCGACTTTTCCATTGGATTGTAGGTGTCTGATCGAGATGAGGGTATAATTGATATGGACCCCTAAGCAAAATTCTTTAAACTTTATGCCATCATATTGCCCCCTGGTGTCGGTGATGATGGCATAAGAAAGTTTGAATCGATAAATAATTGACTTTCAGATGAAGTCCTAAACCTTTTGCTTAGTGATTCACACCAAGGGCTTAACTTTGACCTACTTCATAAAGTAGTCGATGGTGATAATAAGGAGCTTTTTTTGTCTGATCGCCTATAGGAAGGGATCGAGGATGTCAATTCTCTACTAGATAAGTGGTCAAGGCGAAGATTGATATGAGCTCAACTGAAGGCCATCATTGGATGTTGGCATACATTTAATATTGGTCGCACCTCTTGATGAGCTCGATGGCATCTTGTTATAAAGTCAGCTAGTAGTACCCCTTATTGTGATACCACTTGCTCCAGTACCACTTATTGGAAAGATCCCTCATATGAAATATGGATCACCCTACCTCAAGATCGCAATACTAATATAATGTCGATATTGTAATAGAAAGAAAGAAGAAATACAAGAAAGAATAAAATTAAATATATGGATCAAGCCTAGGCTTGCCTCTACAGGACATGCAAGCTTTACTATGAAAAAAGAAAAAATTACAAGAGAAGATCACACCCTCTCAACTCTGAGGTATCCCTCTCTCTCTTAATACAAGAAGCATAAATTCCTTATAAAGCTCTCTCTCTCACACATAAGAAGACCCTATGCCGCTATTCGACACTCCGCTCTGCCACTTGACCCTCTGTCGGTGCTCTGCCTGTGCCTCTCTGATGCTCTACCAACTACCCCTGATCTACCATAGCTCCACATGCCATCAGCCTCTTTTAAAGACCTTAAAACATAGTTTCTATCGATTTAGCTAGCTGTAGGTATCCCATTACGATCCAAACAATTCCTTGGCCGTCTGATCAAGCCTGCTTGCATCCTTGTCCATCCGATCATGCAAAACTGGCCTATGCACTGTGTAAAATAGCATAAGCCATAAGGGTCCACATGCAAGACATGAGCCGCATGAAAACTTCTAGACCGCATGGTCGTGCATCTTGGGCCATCCTAGGTCATGCGTCTTGTGTGCTTGGACCGTATGCCCACGTGCCTGGGCCTCATAAACCTACGGGCCACATGTATCCGCAGGCCGCACACACTCCTACGGTCTTCCCCATTGCTGGGTCTTTTTCTTCATGGGTTTTTCTATTATGGATCAAATTCAAGGTGCCTTTTCCAACAATCTTCATGTCGACTCAACATTAGGCCTCCACCTAACTCTGAGAGCTTTTGGATGATCTCGCCTCCATATCCTGCAATAAATACCCAACTACTCATTGATGGACAAATATTGGAGTCGAGCCAAGCTGCTCGATCCCATCTCCATCATATACTATGAGCTACTTAATTTGAGATCTGCTCAGGATAGCCTCCTATGGTAATAAAAACTTCATCCTACGATGTCGCCTGTCGTTCTTCTGAATCTCCCATCTCATATCCAATCCATCTGTACCTGGAGCTTCATCTTATACTGAGCTTCCTATCAAGAGATAGTATCCTCTATATTTCTTTTTCTTCAAGACAATCCTATTGCCATCTATATATAACCTTCATGATTCCATCATCAGCTCTCCATCAATAGCTATTTGAATTCAGTCTACTTAGTGAAATTAGATTTTTTTTGAAAATGGGTATGTATCGGACCTCATCCAATTTTCTCACTAGTTCATTCTTGTGCCTATAAGCTGATGGTCTCAATATCCTTGATCGCATAGCTCGATCCATCTGGTAAATAAATGTCCTTACTGCTTGATGCGCATCGTCAAAGCACAAAAAATAAATCTAATTCTAACTTACTACGTAGCTAAGATGAATCAAAATCATATCCATAGGGATCTCGGATAATTATTTATAATAAAAAAAAAGAAAAGATTGATTTTAATTAATTATTAAGAAAATAGTATTTTTAGTTTTATTTATAAAAAATCAAATAGAAATAGATCTCGAAAATTTAGAATCCATCATGTAAAACATATTCTATTTTCTTTTACTTTTATATCGCAATGATGAAATTTATAATTAAGGAGCATAATTTATCTTAGATAGGCACGAACCATATTTTTGAATTATGGCTCGTCCGTCTCAAGTATAGATTATCTTAACTCTACTATAAATTAGAGATTTAAACTTAAAATACAACGATCTATTCTTTTTAGCATGCACTGTATCCATAGATCACGGCATATTTATGAAAAATATAAATCATATATACCGAATTTAAATATCTAAAAAAATAAAAAAGAATATTAAATAAATATAAAATATAAAATATTTTTTTATTTTATTATATAAAAAATAAATATAAAAAAAATCGTGTTGCAGGTTTCATCATTTTTTTGAGTTGGTGGAATCGAGTCTTTCATGAAATATTTGCACATTGACATCTTGAGGCTGAGAAGTTGGATGGGATGGAAGGATGAGAGGAAGAGAAGCATGGCTGATTGTCTGACGCACGGAAGAAGAAAATAATTGATGTTCAAAAAATGGTATCAAATCCTCTCCCTGAGGTTCGATTGATTTTTATTTTTTTTTTTTTAAAGGGAGAGGATGCGTCTGCTTCGCGTCTCTATTGTACCTGCTTCGCGTTGGTTCCGCTCTTGAATTATTTTCATTTCCGCATCCCATCTCTATTCCACGTTCCAGGTGCACCAACCAACGTCACATCTCAGCCGCGCGTAAGAAACGCTCGACCGTTCGAATCTGCATCTGCATCAGATGTGTGTTTAAACTGCGCGTAAGTCTATCTCTTTGAAGACCATCAAACGCCAACTCCCTCCCATGTCACACATCACGAAATCCCGCAGCATGTTTAAAGCTGCGTGACCGCCATATATCCCAGGCCTGCTCCTCGTTTCAAACACAACCACAAAGTTCATGGGCCCACGTCATCCACACGCTCACGTGCCCGGTTCTTGAAAGTTAAAAGGGTTCTTCCTTGTGCATTAAATGCACCGTAGATCCCGGCATTTAATGTTATGGTTTTCAAGGCTAGCTTGAATTGATCTCATTACATATGTAAATTTTAATCAATCTATTATTTTATTAATATTTAAATTTTATATTAAATTTTTATTAATTTAAATTTTTATTATTTTTTATAAAATAAATTAAATAATATTAATTTTTAATTAATTAATTAAATTTATGATGTATTTAAGATCTTTAATATGTCAATTCGTATATTTATCATTGCTCTCTAGAAAGTCAAATAGTTTTTTTCTGCAACAAATATAATGCGAATATGAAAAAACTAAAATTCACTACTAGAAAGAAGTAAATACTTTATCAGAAATCATAAATACATCATCGATTTCATCAATGTCACTATCTTTGATCACTACTGTAGTAGCTTTCGTCTGATCTCTAAACTATAGGTAATGTCTGACTCGATTCACCAACTCATCACACTAATAGCATCTGATCTTGCTGAAGTTTCTTGACTTAGACTTGGACCCTCTATCTTGCGATCTTCTGCCACTTTACCTTCTGCCACCACCACCTTCAGTTACCATCATAGCCGAGTCGCTATCTAAATTCGAGGCTCGATTTTTTTGCCTGAGAACCTTGTTCTAGAGAAGTGCAGAAGTAATCTTTTCTATCTTGATGGTTCTCTTCCATACAAGAAGAGCAGTCACTAAAAACTAAAAAAAAAAAGCGATAAGAGTACGATCAACATCTTAGTCTTCTCCTCAATCTTTTCACCAATGCAAAGAAGATCGATGAAGATTTTTTGAAAGTTGCTGAGATGCTTTTGTATACTCTATCTCTCACTCATCCGTAGTTGGTAGAACTACTTTCAGAGGATGAGAACGTTGGTGAGTGACTTTTCAATGTACATCTCCTCGAGCTTCAACCACATCACCATCGAAAAAGTCTCACTAAACACAAATCACTACATCATTCATCAAGTATAAGCGGATCATGCTCACCACCTACATCTGAAGCTACCTCCAATACTTCATCTCCATGATAGTCAGCTTCTCCTCGCACAAGAGTATATCAATCAATCCTTGTTAGATGAGTACATCCTTCATCCTCGCTTGCCATAAAAAAAAATTGCTCTTTTAATCAAATTGATTGATTTCTATCTTGATTAAGCCTGTCTTCTCCATCTTCTTCAATCTCGATTAACACCGCCATAGCCCAAAAAATCTAGTGCTCTGATAATCTGGTTCTGATACTAATTATTATGATACCACTTGCTTTGGTACCACTTGTTAGGAAGATCTCTCATGTGGAATATGAATTATCCCACCTTAAGATCGCAATACCAGTGATGAGATTAATATCATAATAAAAAAAAAGAAGAGATAGAAGAAAGAATATAATCAAATATATGGATTAAGCCTAGGCTTACCTTCATGGGGCATGCAAGCTTCACTATGAAAAAATAAAAAATTACAAGAAGAGATCATACTCTCTCAACTCTCATACATCAATTTCTCTATCTCAACAAGAAGTATAAATTCATTCCGATGCTCTGCTCCACCATCCGACTCTCTGTCGGTGCTCTGTCTGCACCTCTCAGATGCTCTATCGGCTACCCCTGATCTGCCATAGCTCCACAGGCCATCAACCTCTTTTAAAGATCTTAAAACCTAGTTTCAGTCAATTTAGGTATCCCACTATGATCCAAACAATCCCTTGCCCATCCGATCAAGTCCGCTCACATCCTTGTTTGTCTGATCGTGCAAAACTAGCCTATGCACTACATAAAATAGATATGAGCCACTAAGGGTCCATGCATGAGGCATGGACCATATGAAAACTCCTAGACTGCATGGTCCTACATCATGGACCATATGGTCGTGCATCCTAGGCCATACTAGGTCATGCATCTTGCATGCCTAGGCCATGCGCCTGCGGGTTGTGTGTGTCTACAAGCCGCTGGGCTTCTCCATCACTAAGTCTTCGATGTGGGCTTCTTCTTCATAGGCTTCTTTGTTATGGGTCAAATTCAAGATACTTTTTCCAACATCTCTACCAGAGTATTTTGTGGGCTAGAGATCTACCCCCCTTTATGTACCTCCCGAAGAGCATAGTAAGCTTTGGAGGGCCAAAGGCAAGGGAGGAAATATGATCTTTTGTATAGCTTCTGTTTAAGAGGGATGTACTAGGGGCTTGTTGTTTGATCTTCTAATCTTTTGTGGGGTCTAGAGGGAGGATGCCACTAGTGAGATAACTCAAGTGTGGGTCCATCTAGTTTGGTTCATGATCGGCCTACACGACCGCAAGCAATTCTTTAATGTTGGGCCTTTCTTGGTGCTCAAGGAGGACCTTTCAACTAATGTCAGTGCCCCCCGAGGTCACAAGTCAGGATAGCATGCTCGTCTGGGCTTTTTCAGTTTTTCATATTTGCTGAACTTCAAATTTCTTAAAAGTCGAGGATAGCTTTTTGATTATTTGTAGATGCCTAACCATTATTTACTCTCAAGCATCATACTCCTCCTGAACATGACCAATGGATAGTTGGGAGTCGACGAAGGCCCTAAGTCATTTCATCCCAAGTTTTTTGGCAATGCTGAGTCCCACAATCAAAGCCTCATACTCAGCTGCATTATTAAAAGCGTTGAAATCAAACCATGGTGCATATTTGGTCACAACCCCATCCAGACTGGTAAGAATGAACTCAACTCCACTGCTTTGAGAATTGGAGGCTCTATCGATGTGTATGATCCATTGGGACCCCTTAATGTTTTCCTCGAATGCCTCCAGGATTATTTCCTCCTTGAAAATGGTGTTTCCAACAATAAAGTATGCTAGAACTAGAGCTCTCATAGCAGGTCGAGGCAAATATTCCATATCGAACTCATTGAAATCGATTGCCCATTTCGCCATTCAACTCGAGATGTCAGACTTTTGCATGATAGCTTTCAATGGTTGATCGGTCAAAACCAGCACCAAATGATCCTGGAGGTAAGACCAGAGTCATTGAACCGAGATGACAAGTGTGAGGACTATCTTCTCCGATTTGGTCTCAATATCTTATAGTACCTTGCTTACATTGTAAATTAGTTTCTGGACATTTCCTTCCTCTTGGATCAACACCAAACTTATTGCAAAAGATGATACGGCTAAATATAGGTGTAAGATTTCGCCTACATTCGGTTTGGATAGCAATGATGGTGACCCAAGATAGTCCTTGAGGTCTTTGAATGTAGCTCGGCACTCCTCCATCAACTTGAAGTCCTTAGCTTGGTGTAGAACTTTGAAGAAGGAGAGGCGTCTTTCAGCTGACTTTGAGATGAACCTATAAGGATCTAGATTTTTTCCCACATGAATCTTAAAGGAGGAAAAAAAAAAAATTTTATAGAACCTCACATGCTAGGCATGTGAGGTGAAAGAGGAGGACTCCCAATGGAAATCCACCTCCTCTCCTAAGTCCGATGGTGAAAAGGAGTCCTAAGGCCACTGGACTCCGGTGCAAGCCCCAAGACAGCCTATAAAAGGCCCTCCTCTTTTTTCTTAAGTACATCTCTCTCAAACCCTGATAAATTGCCAATGAAGCCATCCGATTTCTCTTGGATTTCATCGAGCTTTTCTCGATAAATCACCATCAATTGCTCACTAGAGATGAGATAAGAATCTCTAGAGTTTCTCTCTTTCCTTTTGTTAATCTTAGAAAATCCTTGATGATTGGATTTAGCCATCGGCCACTAGATTTTATAGAGGACCAAGTCTTCTCCTATTTTATTTATCTTCTTTTCTTCCATTGGAGTGGCTGTCGTGGTCGGATGTGGCTTGTCGTTGGTTGTCGAGGGCCAGACCATGCCCCCCCCAAAGCTATCTTGGTCAGCAACCATTACGATTGTCACCGAAGGAGTCACCATGGATGGTGGTTAGCTTAAGCTAGAACCCCTTCCCCTATTTTCCATGGTAAAGAAAGAGAAAACAATAAGAGAGAGAGAGAGAGGAGAAAAAAATGAAAAAGAAAAAAGAAGAAATTCTCTCCTTTTCTCTCTCCTCTCTTTTTCTCTATTGAACTCTTTCTCTTTCTAGTTTCTCTCTCTAGATTCTTTCTCTAAAAATCTTATGGATCAGTGGAGGATCCAGGTACTTAGGTAACTCAGATCAATTGGTGACCCTGAGAGGGGTTCTAAACAAGTAGTATTATGGCTATTTTTCGTAATTCTCTATTATCCATGATCATCTTTAATTTTTATGTTGATTTTAAAAATATAGAGATACAATTAAATATCAATGATTTTTTAGATGATTTGAGTTATGATATTGGCTATTAAGAATATTGAAAAGAACATAATATGGTATGAATTTTTTTGGCATAATTAAGATTTAATAAATTGATAACAAAAAAAATGAGTGTTTGAACTAGCAACATTAAATTATGAATAGTCTCATCAAGCATGAACGTGATATTGAGAATAGCCCACCATAGGTAGAAATATGATACTATGAATAACCTGCCATGGACAGGAACATGGCACTAAGAATAGCCCACCATAGATAAGAAATATGGCATTGAGAATAGTTCCACCACAAACAAAAATATGGTAGTTGAGTTTGTCGGTCACTAGATGGAGCATGACCATAATTAGTCCAAAATCCTAAAGATAATTGTTGATTGATCTGAATTATATATGTTAGTGAGATATGGATGATAAGATATGAAATCAAGATTAAGTAGAAAGAGTTTTACTTAATATTATATATGTGTATATCAGTTTTGAAAAACTAGGCGAATTCAATGGTATATGATGCATGTTTTTATATATATCGATATTGAATTACACTGAATATTTGATATGAGATTTATGATTTATGATCTCCCTTTGATACTATTTATCTATTATTTTTAGATTATACTCCTATATTGGTGTGAGTGTATGGAAATTTTTGTAAGCTCTGAAGCTCACAATCCTCCTCTTTTTTCAGAGTTATAAGATGTTTGTTCTTGGCTAAGATTGGGATCTTGATTTGAAATGATTGATTAGATAAAATATCATCAATAATAGTTAGATAGTCAAATTTATAAATTATATAAATTAATATTTATTAATATGAAATATTTATATGAATTGGGATTAATAGTATTTATGGTATCTTGAGATTGTAATAAATTTTAAGATCTTGCATACCATCTCCAAAAGAGTGTGCGGCCATCATGTGACCGATCTAGATGCTAGGTTCAGAGCAATAGAACTAGCTAAGGGTGGTTATTCTTCTCGTGAGGTGTTGCATGTCCATTTTGGAGGCTGGGTGCTTCATTTCGAGGACTGATTGGATTTTCTCCAGATTCATCTCGATTCCTTACTACATCACCATGAACTCTAGAAATTTTTTTCAAGCTGACTCCGAAGGTGCACTTTATAGAATTGAGCTTCATTTGGTACTGTCTCAATTCTCTAAAGGCTTCCTCCAAATCGGCTATGTGCTAATTTGCTTCAATGCTTTTTACCAGCATATCATCCATGTACACCTCCATAATGCGGCCAACTAGTATTTGAACACCTTATTGATGAGACACTGATAGTTGCTCCTATATTTTTTAATCTAAATGACATTATTTTATAACAATACAAATCTTTATCAGTGACAAATGCCATATTTTCTTATCCTCTAATGCCATTCGGATCTAGTTATATCTAGAGAAGGCATCCATGAAGCTTCGGAATTTGTATCTCGATGTGGCATCCACGAGTTGATCAATCTATGGTAGCAAAAAGATATCCTTTGGAAAAGTTTTATTGAGGTTGGGATAGTCGATGCATATCTTTCATTTGTCGTTAGCCTTATCTACTATCACCACATTTGCTAGCTAATTAGGGTAATGGGCTTCTCGAATGAAATCCGCTTCCAGAAGTTTATCCACCTCCTCGTCTACCATCCATTGTCGATCTGGCAAAGATCTTCTTCTTTTGCCAGACCGAACAATATCCTAGGCTAATACGTAATTTATGAATAATGATTTTAGGAGAAATACCGGACATGTTGGATGCCAACTAGATGAAGATATCGACGTTTGCCCGCAAGAACTATAGCAAGCAGGCTTGCAAGTCAGTTGGTAGTATGGTCCTGATCTAAACCGTCCTAGTTAGGTCCTCCTTCTAGAGTGACACAAACTCCAGCTGCTTAGTAAACTCACCTCGGGCTTCTTTGAGCTCTTCTCGATGGTCGAGGTTGTCAATTGGTAGAGAATCCATATTCATTTTTTTTTACTGAAGTCATGAAGCACTGACGGGCTAGCTTTCGATCTCCTCATATCTCACTGACCCATTTTTAATTTGTTGGGAACCTTACCTAGAGATGGTACATACATACTATTGCCTAAAGTGCATTAAGCTTAGGCCAGCCGATTATGGCATTGTAGGTGGATGGAATCCAAACCTTTAGGAAAGTCAGTCGTACAGTAATCTACCGAGGCTCCTATTGCATTATAATAGGTAGGATTATTTCTTGCTCGACCAAGATGGAATCCCCTGAGAACCTGAGAAGCGGGCATTGACTTTTCTTAGCTGATTGGCTAATAGTTTCATTCTTTGAAAAGAATTATAAAACAAAATATTAGGCATTTTCCAAAGTACACCCTTCGTGGGTTTATATGTTTGGTGATGTGGTAACAATCCTCAGAGGGTTAGCTCGTATGAGTGGATCGGCTCTCTTTTGATTGGTGAATTAAATGGAGACTGACCACTCAGTCTATCATTGAGGCTTGATCTTGCTTGAAGCGGGTCAGGCTTGGTGCAAAGCCCCTCAAGCCCACCCACAGTATGTATAGACATGGAGTTCTGTGTTTTATGGATAAAGACTAATAAACTCATCCTTCTATCAGGTAATTAACTTTTAGAATAGTAGTTAGAGACTACGGTCTTATCACTTAATATTAGAGCGAGATCGTAGGTTCAAGACCCACTAGACCCTCCGAGTATTGTTGGAGGGGAGATTGTTGGGCATTTTCATCCTTCAGAACCTCCGAGTGGGGTTTATATATTTGGTGATATGGCAACTATTGTGGAATAGGGTTAGTGTGGCCTCGATCTGTTTAGGATCGACCGTCGACCTATCCCAATGGATTGTCTGAGCAGAATAATGCGATATTTCACCCACGATTAGCTGTAGGTCGGCTTAAGCTGACCTACAATTTCAGCCGACCTACTGAAGATCGCCTCCTGGCAAAATAAGGAAGGCCTTCATACCTCATCCTCATCGAATTCAGATCGACCGTCGAGCTACATGAATAGGCTCATAGCTCATCAATGATCGACCTACAACCGTCCCTGTTGAAACCGCATCCTCTCTGAATCGAAAAATTTGGATAAAAAGAAATCTTTCGCAATCCCATCTCCTAAGAAGAAAAAAAATCTTCCGAATCGATTCAGGGCGATTAACTTGGAAAACCATTAGAGTTCGAAATGGATATGACTCCAACTCCTCCCCTATAAATAAAGGGGCTCTAGGATCCTCCAAGTAGGCCATTCAATTGGATGTTTTCTCTCCTCATTGTTCTCCAATTTCCTAATTTGAGTGTCGGAGGGTCTTTACTGGAGAACACTCTGGTGGGGACTTTATTGCAGGTGAACGGGCGAAGCTCCAGCGAAAGTTCATCCTCAGCCTCATATTCCTCGGTGGTCGAGCTCCTCCATCCTCGTCGGCCAACCTCAAGCCAGGAGATCCAGGAGCAACAGTTGGCACTAGAGGAAGGGCCTCGGTTGTTTTCGAGAGTTAATTTTGAGGGAAAAAAGCACGAGGAATGACAGACAGCCTTCGATAAGTTAAAGAAATATCTCGGCTCCCCTTCTCTATTAAGCAAGCCTGAGTCCGAGGAGGTATTGTACTTGTATCTAGCTATTTCTTCTTCGAAAATTAGTTCTATTTTGATCTGATAGGAGGCCAAGGTGCAGAAGCCGATCTATTGCGTGAGCTGAGTACTTCATGATGCTAAGACCAGGTATACAAGACTAAAAAAAATCGTCCATGCTCTCTTGATATCTACGAAAAAGTTACGTCCATATTTTCAAGGGCACACCATCACAGTCCTTACAAATTAACCCATTAGATCGATATTATATGGACCAGATACTTTAGGATGGCTGGCTAAATGGGCTATTGAGCTAGGTGAATTTGATATCAAATATTTGTTGAGACCGTCCATTAAAGCTCGGACGGACTTCATCCTAGAATGTACAATTTCAGATGAGGAATCCAGTCATGCTGAAACCCCTTCAACCGATGAATGTTGGATCCTACATGTTGATGGATCTTCGAATGCCATGGGCTCCAGAGCCAGGTTGATCTTAACCAGTCCGAAAGGAGTAGTAGCGGAATATGCCCTATGCTTCAATTTTTTGGCTTCTAACAATGAAGCCGAGTATGAGGCATTGGTAGCGGGACCTAGAATAGCAAAAGAAATGGAAGTTCGGTATCTCAGAGTACATAGTGATTCATAGTTGGTGATTGATCAGGCTCAAGAAGAATATGAAGCTCGAAAGCCGAATATGGTTAAGTATCTGCAGAAGGTCAGAGACTTGGCTTCTAGCTTTTTAGCGATGGATGTTCAGCAGATACCAAGGGCGAAGAATGTGTGGGCTGATCTCCTTTCTAAGCTAGCAACCCATGGGGCGGCCGACCTAAAAAAAAGCTCATACATAAAAATCTTGGAGAAGCTGAGCATTGAGGAGGTCCCGATAATGCAAGCTGATCTAGAACTGAGCTAGATAGATCTTATTCTCCATTATTTGCGAGATGAGATTTTGCTTATGGATCGAAACGAGGTGGAAAAATTGAGACACCTCACTCCACAATACGTCGTTTACAAAGAAAAGTTGTATAAGAGGTCCTTCACCCTACCTCTACTCAGATGCCTCCATCCTTCGAAAGCCAACTATGCCCTATGGAAAGTTCATGAAGGAATCTATGGTAATCACCTAAAGGACAAGGTCCTATCCCATAAAATATTACGGTAGGAATATTTTTGGCCAACCATGCAAAGAGATGCGGTCGATCTGGTAAGCAAATGTAACCAATGCTAAAGGACCTCAAACATTCAATACCGACCATCGACCCCATTGGCCTCGATCATGATCCCCTGGCTCTTTGCTCAATGGAGAATAGATATCCTCGGACCATTTTCTATCACCATGGCACAGAAGAAGTTTTTGATTGTTGTGATTGACTATGTTACCAAATGGATGGAAGCTGAGGTAGTAGCTATGATTACCGAAGCCAAAGTTTGAAATTTTATTTGAAAGTCTATTATATGTCAATATGGTTTACCCCACGCCATCACAACCGATAATGGACGATAATTCAATAACCCAAGGTTTATAGAATTCTGTAATGACTATGGGATTTCTCATAGATTGATATCAGTAGGTCATCCACAGACTAATGGCGAGGCGGAGGTAACGAACAGGATATTATTATAGGGATTGAAAGCTTGCATAAGCCAGGCAAAAGGATCGTGGGCCGAAGAGTTGTACAACGTCCTTTGGGCGTATCGCACGATGCAATGTGTTCCAACTAGAGAGACACCTTTCATATTGGCTTTCAGTACGAAAGCTGTGATACCCATAGAGATGGGGTTACCCATGCTCCGAGTAGAGGAGTTCAATGAAGATAGCAATTCCTTCAGGATGAGAGTAAATCTAGATCTGCTGAAAGAAATTCAAGAAGAGCTCGAGTTTGAATGGCCAACTATCAACAGAAAGTTGCCCGATACTATAATTCTCGAGTAAAGAGCAAATCTTTTCTAGCAGGACAATTAGTTCTTTATCGAGCTGAGATTTTTCGTCCATCCAAATGGTTAAAATTGTCACCGAATTGGAAAGGTCCTTATCACGTGGCTGAAGTAGTCCGGCCTGGAACTCACCATCTCTATCGACTGGATGGAACTCCGAACCTGAGGACCTGAAACACTGATAATCTTCGGAGATATTATCCTTAGAATATAATTTTCATCTTAAATTTTTATTCGATAATGAATAATGACTTCTCGTAGGTTTTATTTTTGCCAACGTGTGCTCCTCAACCACGACCGAGGAGTGGAACGCATCTCCGTCGGATTTTGCTAACATGCGCTCCTCGACCACGGTCGAGGAGCAAAATGCATCTCCATCGGATTTCGCCAACATGCGCTCCTCGACTACGATCGAAGAGCGAAATGCATCTCCATCGAATTTTGCCAACGCACGCTCCTCGATCATGATCGAGGAGCGGAACGTGTCTCCATCAAATTTCGCCAACGTGCACTTCTCGACCACGATCGAGGAGCAGAACGCATCTCCATCGAATTTTGCCAACATGCGCTCCTCGACCACAGTCGAGGATCGAAATGCATCTCCATCGAATCTCGCCAACGTGCGCTCCTCGGCCACGGCCGAGAATCGAAATAGGTCTCCATTGAATTTTGCCAATGCGCGCTCGTCGACCATGGCCGAGGATCGGAACGCATCTCCATCGGGTCTCACCAATGTGCGCTCCTCAACCACGATCGAGGATCAAAATGCGTCTCCATCGGATCTCACCAATGCATGCTCCTCAACCACAACCGACGATCGGAATGAGTCTCCATCGGATCTTGCCAATGCACACTCCTCGGCCACGGTCGAGGAGCAGAACGCATCTCCATCGGATCTCATCAATGTGCGCTCCTCGGCCACGATTGAGGAGCGGAACACATCTCCATCAGATCTCACCAACGCACGCACGCTCTCGACCATGGTTGAGGATCGAAATGCATCTCCATTGAATTTCGCCAACGCACACTCCTCGACCATGGTCGAAGATCGGAATGCATCTCCATCGAATCTCGCCAATGTGCGCTTCTTGACTATGATCGAGGAGCGGAACGCATCTCTATCGGATCTCGCCAATGTGCGCTCTTCGACCACAATCGAGGATTGAAATACGTCTCCATCGGATCTCGCCAACGCACGATCCTCGACCACAGTCGAGGTGCGGAATGCATCTCCATTGAATTTCACCAATGCATGATCCTCAGCCACGGTCGAGGAGCGGAATGCATCTCCATCGAATCTCGTCAATGCACGCTTCTCAGCCACGATCGAGGAGTGGAATGCATCTTCATTGAATTTCGCCAACGCGCGCTCCTCGACCACGACCAAGGATCGGAATGCATCTCCATCAGATCTCGCCAATGTGCACTCCTCAACCACGATCGAAGATCAAAATACATCTCCATCGGATCTCGTCAATGCGCACTCCTCGGCCACTGTCGAGGAGCGGAATGCATCTCTATTAGATCTCACCAATGCTCGCTCCTCGGCCACGGCTAAGGAGTGGAACGTATCTCCATTGGATCTCGCCAACGCGCACTGGCCACGACCGAGGATCGCGACGTGACCCATGAAATTCGTGAAAACACGCTCCTCGACTATGGTCAAGGATCGTAACGCACTGGCATGAGTTGTTCGTCACTTCTCAGTCACACCACCTAAGGTCTACACTAACTTACGTCTCGAAAAAGAAAAATCTGACAAAGAACATACGAATTCAACAACTTAGCGAAAGAAGGCTTTGTATTAAAGTTAAGTGTTTACAAGTGATGGTCGACCCATACAAAAATACCTCGACAAAGACCAGGGGCAAACAAAAAAGGCCAACCTAAAAAAAAGGGGGGGGAAAGAAAGATCGGACATGTCCGATCAAAGTGGTACATTAAGCTCCAACCAGAGCTCTAGATTCGTCGACCTCCACTTGGTCGGGTAGGGTGATAATGACTAGGGGTGGTACCAATGCTGCATCCTCATCAGTCAGATCGTCGCACGTGGGGCTGAAGACATCTTTCATTTGAATCTCCCAACCCTCAGCTTCCTCGGCCTCCTCATCATCCAACTCTAAGAAGTCCAAGTTTAGGTCGGGGAAGATCCTCCGAACCTTCTCTTTCAGATCTATGCCCTCTGCAGGTAGGAGAGCGATGTGAAATCCACCTTGATGTTGCAAAATTCTTCCAAGGCACGGAAGGCCTCGACCGTCTCTACCCTAGCGGCCTCCACTCGTGCCTTCCCGGCCTCCCTCTCTCCCAGCACCCGAGCTTCAGTCTTAGTCAGCTCGAATTTCAGCTGCTTCACCCTCTCCCTAAGGGATATGGTCTCATCCTCGGCCTTCAGTCGAGATAACTGAGCATCGTCCGTCCTTCGGTTGGCTTGGGCGGCTTTCTCCTTAGCTTTCTTAGAGAGGCACTGAACCTCTCTAATTACTTCAACAAAATGGTCCACATGATGGATGAGCAAAAAATAAATAAATAAATAACTAAAAAATAAGCTGAGCCGAGGAGTGAATGGAATATTTAAAATGAAGGTCGGTAAAAAGCCAACACGTATCCGAAGGAAAGAATCGTAGCAGTCCTGGATGTGGAAGGCACCCCCGATCTCCTCGAAGGTCTGGACATCGATCGATAAAATGACCGACTTCAATAAGGAACGGGCAACACGGTAGTCATCGATGTCCTTTCTTTTATCCTTGGTATCCGAGGAAACTTCCACCGAAGAGATACTCTCCGAAACATCGGATCCACGGTCGGACATCTGGATGGAGATCTTCAGCCCACCCGTGCTTCTTTTGGAAGAGGATGCAGAAGGACGGGGGACGGACTCCCCTGAAGCAGCGGACCAAATCGGTGTCACTGCCTTCGCCGACGCCGACTTCTCCTTCCTCGGGGCATTGGCTGCTCTTGAGGAACCTCCTGCCATGGATTGCGCTAGGATAGCCTCGATCCGAGCACGTTTGGGGGCCACGACCGCGTTTGTCTTCCTCTTCTTTGCCATCCGATGAAGAGTTTCAAGGTCGAATGGGTTCATCGCTGGACAGAAAACACAAGACTCGGTTAATGATAATGATGAGGAAAGAAAAGATGACCCAAACAAAATTGCATGAGAACACTTACTCCTCGGTTCAGTTAGAATCAGTCCGATCTTAAATAAGTTCTCCTCGATAAGGAATCTGAACAGCGAAAGAAGAGCAAGACTAAAGATTTGACTCAAAACCGCCTCCTCGTCATTGGACAGTGTTAGAGGTTTGACAGCCGACCTATGAGGTCGCCCTCATGATGTGTTAAAATGCTATGTTGCTCAGTCGACATAAAAAAGAAGTGCTCCTTCCAGTTATGCACCGAGGAAGGAGCGCCTCGAAAAAGGCAGCATCCTCTCCGAGGAGAAGCATACCACCACCCGACCTCCATTGGATACTCCTTTAAAGTGAAGCAAGCTTAGAGAAGATGAGAGGTAGGCTCGATCCCGAGGAGGAGGCAATGGGTGAAGAAGCCTAAAATCGATCGTCAGAAGTTCGACGCCAAACAACAAAAGCTAATTCTATACAGGTTCAGAAGCTCGATAATTAAAAAATAAAAAGATAACCTAAAGTCGGCCTTTAGCAATTCCTCGTAAACACCGATCCGTCCAGGCTGAGGAAAAGCTATACACTCTCTAGCACCGACGACCTCTAACTTAAAATCATCGGAGATATGGTACCTCATCCTAATGACTTCCAGGTCATCTGAGGTGAGGACGGAATCTATTCTGAAAGGGCCATAGTCTGAAACTTCACATTCTTCGGATCGACCCGAAGAACCTACCACCCCGAAATCATGATCCTCGTCAGTAGGGCTATCCGAGCCCCAAGAAGATCGGGACAGACTAGATTGACTCATGAGTACGAAGGAGACTTACCTAAAGGGCAAGGAGGCTGAGCAACAAGGGGAATTAGGATAGGATCGATGGTAGCTCGACTGAGTCTAAGCTATTCCTCGTTCAAAATACCAGAGTTCATCCTTTAAGCAACAGTAGCAATCAAAAAGAGTAATACTGACCCTATTTATAAGAGGCACGGATGGCTCCGATCTACTCCCATTTCATCTACCCTTTTAGATCTTCGCCAGATGTCAGATACCTATTGGTTGGAATGGATAAATTTGGAGCAAAGCAACGAACGGTTAGATTTTGTGGCTGATGGATTTCTCCCAATCTTATCATGCTACCAATCTCCAACGCTGCAATGCAGGCACGATTTGAAGATCGACCTCGACTTCGACAGGGTACTTACATCGGTCGCTCAGAGGTAGATCGACCTCATAAGTGGAGGGCAAACTATTATGAAATGGGGCTGGTGTGGCCTCGATCTGTCTAGGGTCGGCCGCCGACCTACCTCAATGGATCGTCTGAGTGGAATAATACGATACTTCGCCCGCGGTTAGCTGTAGGTCGGCTTAAGCCGACCCACAATTTCGGTCGATCTACTGAAGATCGCCTCCTAGCAAAATAAAGTAGGCCTTTATACCTCGTCCTCATCGGATTCAGGTCGGTCGTCGAGCTACATGAATAGGCTCATAGCTTGTCAATGACCGATCAACCGTTCCTGCTGAAACCGCGTCCTTTTCGAATCGAAAAACTCGGATAAGGAGGAATCTTTCGCAATCCCATCTCCTAAGAAGAAAAGAAATCTTCTAAATCGATCCAGGGCGACTAACTCGGAAAGCCATTAGAGTTCGAAATGAATACAACTCCAACTCCTTTCCTATAAATAAAGGAGCTCCGGGACCCTCCAGATAGAGCATTCAATTGGACGCTTTCGCCATTCAATTGGACACTTTCTCTTCTTATTATTCTCCAATCTCCTAATTTGAGCGTCGGAGGATCTTTACCGGAGAACATTTTGGTAGAAATTTTGTTGTAGGTGAATGGGCGAAGCTTCAGCGAAAGTTCATCCTCAACCTCATATTCATTGATAGTCGAGCTCCTCCATCCTCGTTGGCCGGCCTCAAGCCAGGAGATTCAGGAGCAACAATAATAATTCTCGAAGGGGCAACCTATGTGACTAGATGTTGCTTGGCTCGGCCATCTTGTCCCCGACGATATGGGCTCTTTGGTTTTGTGTCGGGTGCGCTACTTGATCAGTTCCAAAGTCAGATTCAGGTCGACTAACGTGTAACCCATTTATCGTGGTCCTGAGCGCTTTGTACTTGACCTGGCCTGGCTACATTCAATGGTACAACTTAACTCCAACAGTAAACTAATCCCACAAGGCTAAGCCTGTAACTCCACACTCCTTATATCCGCCCCTTCAAACCACCCCTCGAGAATTCCTCTCCAGCATACAATATCCATTATTCTTGCCTACGACTCTCTTTACACTTCTGCAAGCAACTTCATTCTCTTCTCACAATGGATGGGCAATCTAGGAGGCTGGGAATCCATGCTCGGGTCGTCGGACCACCTCCCAACCAGGCCGGTCCAGCGGCCAGCCCGGCCTTGTCCAAACCCCAAGTCGCGGCCGAGCCGAGCAGCTCCTTCACTTCGTTCGATGCCAATGTCATCTTGGTTCTTGCTGCCTTCCTCTGCGCCATGATATGCGCGCTCGCCGTCAACGCCATCGTCCGGTGCTTCCTCCGGCTGACGAACCGGGCTTGGGTCGGGCCTGAACCACCCGGCACGTTGGACCAGCCGGCCCCGACCGGGATCTCCAGGAAGGAGGCCTTGAGGGCATTGCCAACACAGGTCTACTCAACTGGGCTTGAGTTGCCACTGTCCGAGTCCGACTGCGCCATATGCCTCTCCGAGTTCTCACCCGGCGAGCGAGTCCGGGTGCTGCCTAATTGCAACCATTGGTTCCACGTCCGGTGCATCGACCGATGGCTCGCGTCCCGGTCGTCGTGCCCGATGTGCCGGCAGGGCCTGTTCGGCTCGCGCCAGGTGATCTTTGGGTGCAGGGAGGTGGCCCTGACTGGGCCAACTCAGTCGGCTGTGTTGCCAATGAACCCAATGGACCCTGAAGGTTTCCTGGTTGAATACAGGGTAGAGTCCTAGCAGTTTGTCAAGACATGTACACTTGTATACACCGGGAGTGGGGTGTGTACTGGCTTTACTTTATATACTAGCTTAGTTTGAAAGGTGCTAGTTTGTAGCCTTCTTTGCCACCTTTATTTCCTCTGGTTACTGTCGATCCGGTGCGCTGGGAATCTCCTGCTTGACCCGGATCCCAACCAGGTAGATAACCGAGGTGTAGTCAACTGAATTGCATGTTTGGTTAGGATCTAAAGTTCATAAAGAATTCCAATGATTTGGTTATTTTATGTTGCATATATTGGGTCTAGTAAGACTGAAATCTTATCTTTCAAGAAAGGAGTCAACCTGCATGCTTGGAAATCGAACTGGATTCAAGTTGACTGTAAGTCTACATTTTGAATCTCTGATTCATGGGATCAAGCAGGGCTATCCGAGTTTATTCGTCAGGCCCTATCAGACCAGATTCATACCTTGTCGGAGAGAAGGATTTATGTTTCAGACAAGATCCAATTCTGCAGACCTCTGATCTGCAGCGAACAAAAACCAGGCTCAGTTCAGATGTAACGGTGTTGAGGCAACAAAGAAATTTCTTGGCCCGCGAAAGTCTTGTTGGGAACCTTCCCCCTCAGTGGAGGTCAACCTTTCTTTGAAAAAGTCGTGGAGGCCGCTCAAACCGCTCGACCAATAAAAGCAAGCAGAGGCGTCCTGTCAATAGATGGTCATGGTCACCGCCATTTTCCTACCGAGAATTGTAGACTTTTAGCATACCGCGTTTGAGTTAGAAGGTGACTTGACAGCAATACCACCAAACAACCTGCAAAGACTCGCACCCTGGTTGATGTGGATGAATGCCCACTACAATATCCTTTCCTTCTTGATAGAAACTTTAAGGAAATTAAATAAATAAATAAAGTTAGGGTTAGGCAAGTGGAGTGATTTGACACTTGACACAAAAAAACTTATTATCTTTGCTTTCCCACCAAGCAATGTTTTTGACACAAAAAAAACCCCGCTTTTCACGATGTCCAACCCTACACCCTAGCATTACCACATGGGACCTACTATATATATATAAATTCAAACTTGAAAGTAGGACCTCCTGATCGATCATAGTCCTTGGAGCAAATAATACCAATAGAGATGGTCATTTAATTTGAGTGATGAGGCTTTGATGCATTGCATCGATTTTGCCCAGCATAATCACAAATTTGGCATTCAAGAGCAATCTGAATGCCTTAATTTTAAAAGAAATTGGATGATCAAAAATTAAAAAAATAAACAAATAAAAGATGAACAGATTATTGTTAAATATTGATATAAGTGACCTTTTGAAACAACATAACAACAAATAACAATGCCATCAATTATATAAAGAAATATTAAGTGTAAGTTACAAGGTTTTCTTGAATTAATCATCAATAATTTTGCATAAATATTCTTAGACCCTGTGAATAATTAAGAGAATCATTAATCAGCCAAGGGAAAAAAAGAATCATGTAGAATGCACAACTTAAGTCATTTGGAGAAGATAATTACTGTATCATACTGCCTAATGCCAAGGCCAACCTGGGAATAATTTAATCAAATTCAAATGTGTCCGACCAGTTATAATGAAGTTATGGATCCAGAAAATATTAGAGCTGATCTGAATAACTAGGATGAGATCGATAGATAGATGATGAAATCCCAAACCAACTAGGAAACCTAGCACATATAACAGATATGACCCAACCTAACAATAATCATTTCCAAGTAGACCATGCTTGACCTAATCCAAGTCAATCTAATTATCCACCTGCAGGTCTGGAATCAGGATTAGTCACTGTACGAGGTTGCAGGGAACTTGATTTATTCCATTTTAAGCTATATAAACATTTTTCTTACTAAATCCCAAAAACTTAAGGCCATCACCCCACTTAATCTTTATCTTTTATTCCTTTTGTTCCTTAATGCAACCAGTATGAATGATAAGGGTACCTTAATAGACAAATCAGTTCAATTGCCATAGCATACTAATACCATCGAGTTTCCAATCTAAGATGAAATTGCATTGAGAAAATTACAAACTCATACATGAAGCGACACACGCATCATGTCTGATGCAAAAACCTGGTGGCCAAGCCATATGTCATGCATTTTGGGTTATCTTTATGGGCCCAATTTAGTTTTATTAGGATACGTACGTAAAGCTGTACTCCTAGCAGGCAAGATTTAGGGTTAACATGCCAAATAACTTGAAGGATAAGAAAACGTTGAGTCATTCTTCTAGATTTTTGCCAACTTTAGGGTAGAAATCATGACTAATTTAAAGGATGTTTTCTGTCAGGACGACAGCTCTCATATTATCATGTGCTAGCTAACAGTACCCTGAGGAAGGGAATGATCGATATTTTTGACATCGGGTGGATTTGTGAAAAGAAAAGATCATGTTGCACATTTTGTTTATTGTCTAAGGTATGTGGAATGGAAAAGGTGATCGATCTAAGCTGAGGAAAGCTTCTGATAAATGAGAAAAACTTAATACATCCAACTTGGTCACCTTCAATATTTTTTTTGAAAAAATAAAAGATAAAGAAAGAAAAAGTCATATGTACCGTGCATTCCCTAAGTCAGAAGATATGCATCCTGAAGATGGGTCAACTTGGGGATTTCTTACCAGATATACCAGTGCTTAGAATCCTCAAGTTACTCATAAGAATACCATTATCAACAAGAAATATATAATAAATAAGCTTTCTTCACTGGCTTGGTGGATGCGGTGGTCGTATGCCATGACCCTTCAACACCGGATCGCTCCCACTCTCTCAGGAGAAGTCCTTTAAGAGAGGGTGTCAACTATCTATTATTTTTTTAACATAATGTCTTGATTGTATAGAAGTATTTTTTACTATAAGATTTTGTACACTCAACAGTGGCAGGTGCCAATTGTTTGATTTAAACATTGTTATTGTTTAACTTTTTGGAAGTAGCAACGGCTTATTTGGAAGAAAGGTCACGTCTTTTGATTTAAATGCTAGTAACGACTGGTTTGAAATAAGAATTTACGTCTATTGGTCTCTATAAAAAAGTGTAGAGAGTTATTACAGATGATTTTTTTTTTTTTTCTCAATTCTTATATCCTTCTTTATGTGCTCTCTAATTTTCTTGGGCAATAAAATATAGTTGTGGTTCTTGGATTCACTTGGGAGTGCACCTAAGTAGATTCTGAATTGGAGCATCGTATCTCAGTGAAAGAATTTCTAAAGTCCCATTTGCATCACGATGGGGAAAATTACTTTCTTTAAAGAAAGTGCCTCGCTTGCCTTGCTCCACTAATTTTGTTTTTTTTTGGCATTTCGTTATTTCTTGATTTCTTCGTCAACTACAACATTGATAACAAGACTTTTCGAAGGCCTCGTAGATCAAAGGTGGCACAAAGATCATTTTTTATAGCTTTGGGTTGGCAACGGACCTCTCCATCAACTATGAGAAAAGCTCAATTTCCCAACTGATCTGCAAACTGCTACAAGCAAGGGGTGTGCTACATGGCTTAACCGCACGGCATCCCCCTTACCCCTCTAGTATCTAGGCCTTCATTTGAGTGGAGGCAAGCCAATGAGGAGAAATTCTATTTGCATATGATAAGAAATTGAAACTTTCTATGACTTGAAGCCAATGAGGAGGTGCTCTAGCTTATGGAAGGATGTAGTTAACGCCCTTCCGGCCTTTTAGAACAAGACTCGTTACAATCTAGGTAAGGACCGAATGATCCTCTTTTGCATTGCTAGTTATGTGATGCCCCTCTGCAGTGTATCTTCTCCGACCTCTATAGGTTGGGTAGATTGAAGCATGGCTCAGTAGCATAATTATTTAATCATGGGTCTTTGAACAGGAGAACTAGATCATGCATCCGCTTCTCATCACTCGGACGCTCGAGCATAGTTCACCCAGCTGTACGATCTCGTAACCTCGATCATCTTGAATCAAGAAGAGGATCACTTTGTCTAGAAAGCTAATAGCAAGGATATTTTCTCCACTGCATCACTTGATAATTTTCTTAACACTCGAGGTGCGAGATGTAGATTTGCTTCCTCTCTTTGGAGCCTAGATATCCCCCTCCAAGTAGTTGGATGTTTCCTTTGGCTATATATGTTGGAAGGAAGTTGAGCAAGAAAGCTGATTGGGAGAGTGGATAATTTAATCATTCTAATCGTTTTTTGCATCAAAATAAGAAGAAAAATCCTAATTTCCGGTCCAGGTTCGTCCAGATCTGATTAGATCAAGAGATATATTTCAAAAATTTTCTCTTGATCTTAATCAGATCTTGATATGTTTCAGATCTGATTCTTATTATTTTAATAATAAAATAAAATAAAGATAAATTAAATCAAATTTAATTTACCTGATTTGGGTAATCCTATTACCCTGTTGATGATCCTGATTGCAGCGGAAGGTTCTGGATCTTAGCCACGCAAGCGCCTGGCCTCTACCGGTATCCACTCGGGTTGGATCTGGAGATCCTCTTCTTCTCTATCACACCTCCAAAAATCAGATCTGGATCTGATCTGGAGGATCTTCAAAACTCTTTTGAAGATCTGCAGTCGTCCTTTTGCAGCAGCGCAGCCTTCTTGCTTTTGATCGCCTTTCCTTGATCTGAATCGCACCAACCAAATCCAAAACACTTTTTGGACGTGGAGAGCAAGGGGAGAAGAGACTATTGGCATGGAGAAGGAGGGGAGAGGCAGCCTTGGGGCGTGGAAAATTCTCATTAGAATTAGGGTTGGGCGCAGGGTCTTATTTATAGACTAAGCTTGTGATCCAACTCCTCTTCCTCTCCAACCAATCACAACCCTTTGTGAAATCAGATCTAAATCTGATTGGTGGGAATAGAGACCCCTGGATTCCTCCTTAGAGGGCGCCTAAGACCAGTCAAACTTGGATTCTTAGTAGAACTCTAATTGGAATCCAAAAGGGAGATGGAGTCCTTGTCCAACAAGGACTCCTAGGCGCCTCCTAACTTGGGCTCACGCCACCCTTGGCGTGCGCCCTTCTCCTTGCCAGGTTCTGGCAGGGGGACAGGCCCCCACCAGCTCTCCAATAGGTGCATGACATGTGGTCAAAAGTCAAAGTGTCAATGGTCAACGTTTGACCAGTCAAAGGTAGACTTTTGACCAAAGTCAAAGAACAAGAAATGGCAGGTGACCAAAAATGGCAGGTAATGTCTTACAAATAAGACAACCTATTTTCTGACTTGGACAACCTCCAGTCAGACCATATGAAGGCCTCTGATTGAGCACAAACTCCTTTGGCTCAGTCAGGACAACTTATTTATGATAGTAAAAGAAGAACGTTAGGTTCAATCGAGTGCTAGCACGATTTCCTTGAACCTAATTGAATCTCATTCAGATCAATTGAACTAGATCAGTTCAATTGATGATCACCAGATTCAAACCCTTGTTTGTGTGACCCAGTTAGGTTCAGTTCTGTATGGTAATGGGATATGTCATGATCTCTATCATCGACATCATCGAAACTCCTTTCGATGGATCAGAACTCTTCTGATTCGAACAGCTAGAATGATCGATCATCTAAATCATTCTAATTGCTCCCAAAATCCACCAGTGACACCTAGCAGTATATGGTGGCAACCCATCAGAGCTGAATGCGAACCTCTTGGTGCAGCTACCTGTGTGATTAAGTTCTTCTATCTTGAGCCCCGATCAGATTAGGGTTAAGGTGAACTCGTCAAACCCTAGTCTCTCTGTCATATGATGTAATCATTCGATTCGAGTCCAATGTGAAAATCTAAATAGAAACTCTTTCTATTATTTCACTCTGCCATGGCCATGGGCTTCTGGACTTGATTCTCATGATCATCATAGGGCTGCTCCTCTACCACCGAGGTAGATAGATTCCATCTTGATGCAATCCAGTTCCTACAATGAACATGCTATAGCCAACATACACCTCAGGGTTCCATATGGCTAGGAGACCGAGTAATGGTGTAGTCAAACTATAACACCCTCAAGGTGAACTGCCGATGCATCTCAGGTCAAAGAACCAGACACACTACTGCAGCATCGAGTCAGTCATTGACGAGAAGGTAGACTTCCCTAATGACTACTCGAGGTGGTCACGCTCAGTGCCCTCGTTCTCTAACGAGTACCTGTACTCTCGCTCCGGTGTCTCCACACCGTAGACTCAAGACTCATCTACTAAAGAGAAGCGATTGTACACCAACCTTCCGGATCAATCACCATCCTCGTGATGATCCTATGGTCGGGAGCATTTTATGAGTTAATAATGATTATTCATGTCTTAAATTTTCAACTCTTGAAAATATGAATTATCATTACCATTAACTCAAAGGATGTATCACAGACACTAAATACACATATGTGATAGAAAATAACCCATTTTATTAATTATAGTCAAAATTATAATTTTGCCCCTAGAAGTGTATTACAAGTGTCAGCCAATTCTGGCTTCTAGGGCACATATATCTAACAATCTCCCACTTGTCCTAAAGCCAATTGGCTACAAGTCTAAGTCCCATCTTCTCAAGGTGGGCTTCGATCTTCTGCTGGCCCAACGGCTTTGTAAGTGGGTCTGCCACATTATCTGTGGAGTTGACTCTCTTGACCTCAACGTAACCTTTCTCAAGGTAATCGCGGATGAGATGGTATCGCCGCTCAATGTGCTTGGACTTTCTGGTGAGACCTCGGCTCCTTAGCAAGGGCTATGGCGCCATTGTTGTCGCAGTAAAGAGGAATGGCATCTGATGGCATTACTCCAATTTCTGCAGCAAACTTCTTGTACCAGAATGCTTCCTTTGCAGCCTCTGATGCAGCGATATATTCTGCTTCCATGGTGGAATCTGCTATCACAGTTTGCTTGGAACTCTTCCAGCTGACAGCTCCACCATTGCACACAAACAGACTTCCAGATGTCGACTTTCGATCATCTATATCGGACATGAAATCCGAGTCTGTGTATCCCTGGACTTGGAGTTCTCCATTACCAAAGACCAACATCATATCCTTAGTTCTTCTCAAGTACTTAAGGATACATTTCACAGAAGTCCAGTGTTCTTCACCTGGATTTGACTGATATCTGCTTGTGACACTCACAGCATGGGCTATATCAGGTCGTGTACATAGCATGGCATACATGAGGCTCCCTATTGCAGAAGCATAAGGGATCTTGCTCATGCGTTCTATTTCCTCAGGTGTGCTGGGGCACATCTTCTTGGAAAGATGAATACCATGTCTGAAGGGTATTAATCCCCTCTTAGAGTTTTCCATACTAAACCTCTTTAGTACTTCCTCTATGTACATCTTCTGTGAAAGTCCTAGCATCCTATTCGGTCTATCCCTATAGACCTTAATTCCTAGAATAAAGGATGCTTCACCTAGGTCTTTCATGGAGAATTCCTTGGACAACCACATCTTGACTGATGTCAACATGGGAATATCATTCCCAATAAGGAGGATGTCATCCACGTACAATACGAGGAAGACAACAGCGCTCCCACTGACCCTTTTGAAAACACATGGTTCCTCTTCATTTTTGATGAAACCAAACTTTTTGATCACATCATTGAAACGAGTGTTCCAGCTCCGAGATGCTTGCTTAAGTCCATATATGGACCTTTGCAGCTTGCAAACCTTGTGATCAGTATCACTGGATGTGAAACCTAGCGGCTGTTCCATATAGATATCTTCCTCAAGATATCCATTTAGGAATGCCGTTTTCACGTCCATTTGCCATATTTCATAATCGAAATAGGCTGCAACAGGCAAGCAATGTGCGGATGGATTTTAGCATAGCTACTGGGGAAAAGGTATCCTGATAGTCAATGCCTTCGCGTTGACTATAACCTTTTGCCACTAGTCTAGCCTTGAATGTCTCCACATTCCCATCTGCACCAATCTTTCTCTTGAAGATCCATTTACACCCAATAGGTACTATACCTTCTGGTGGATCTACCAAGGTCCAGACTTGGTTTGAGTGCATCGAGTCAATTTCTGACTTCATTGCCTCAAGCCATTTCTCGGAGTCGATATCTGATATCGCCTCGTTGTAGGTTTTGGGATCATCACCATGAGCACCATTACCTATGAGGAACATTTTCTCTACTTCCTCTGAAATAATACCTAAGTATCTTTCAGGGGGACGGGAAAACTCTTTCCGATCTACGAGGTGGAGGAGGTAGTGTTCTTATTGGCTCAACCTGATTTGGTTCCACTTGGTCCTTAGCTCGTTCTGCTTGTGAGACTTTCTCATCAAGCTTAATCTGCTTTCCAATGCCACTATCTTGAATAAACTATTTTTCAAGAAATATGGCATGTCGACTCACAATCACATTGTGGTCTTCTGGAATGTAGAAATAGTATCCTAATGACTCTTTAGGATATCCTATGAATCGAGCTCTAAAGGACCTAAACTCTAACTTGTCCGCTTGTTGTCTTTTGACATGAGCCGGACAACCCCAAATTCTGAGATGACTCAGACTTGGTTTCTTACCGTGCCATATCTCATACGGTGTGGTAGGAACGGTTTTAGAGGGAACCCTATTCAGTAGATAGATTGAAGTTAATAATGAATGTCCCCAAAGAAAATCAGGGAGGTCTGTGAAGCTCATCATGGATCGAACCATATCCAATAGAGTCCGATTTCTCCGTTCTGAAACCCCGTTGAGTTGAGGTGTTCCTGGTGGAGTCCATTGAGAGACTATGCCATTTTCCTTAAGATAGTCTAGGAATTTCCGGCTAAGGTATTCACCTCCTCGATCTGATCGAAGAACCTTAATGGGTTTTCCAGTTTGTTTTTCTACTTCATGTCTGAATTCTTTGAACTTTTCAAAAGCTTCAGACTTGTGTCTCATAAGATACACATACCCATACCTAGACAGATCATCGGTAAAGGTAATGAAGTAGACAAAATTGCCTCTAGCCGGCACATCAAATGGGCCGCACACATCAGTATGTACTAGGGCAAGGAGATCTGTGGCCCTCTCCCCATGTCCAACAAAAGGGAGTTTAGTCATTTTGCCTTGAAGACAAGATTCACAAGTTGGATATGACTCAAAAGTCAATGGACTCAATAGCCCATTTTTCTCCAATTTGTTGATCCTATCTTCTGCTATATGACCTAATCTCAGGTGCCATAGATATCTGTCGTTTGGACTATCCCTAGGTCGTTTGGCATTCACGTTTTGCTCGATAGTTAAAAACAGGTACATCAATATGTAGCTGATAAAGACCATTAATAAGGAAACCATTTGCAATTTTATTTCTTTCATAAAGAATGTTACAATGGTCCTTAAAGAAGGTGAATCACATAACCTTCTTGTGCTAAGCATGAAACAGAAATCAAATTCCTGCTAGCTGCAGGCACATAATAACAGTCTTTTAAAACTAAGTCTAAACCAGATGGTAATCGAAGAGGGTATGTTCCCACGGCTACTGCAGCAACTCTTGCTCCATTACCGATGCGTAGGATCATGTCTCCATCCCTCAGCCTCCTGCTATCCTCAAGACCCTGCATAGAAGTGCACAGATGAGCACTAGAACCAGAGTCAAGCACCCAACTGGATGCAGAAGAAACCGTAAGGTTAGACTCAATAACGAGCATACCTCCAGAAGGACCTTCCTTCTTGTTCTTCAGGGTGGCCAGGTAAGTAGGGCAGTTCCGCTTCCAATGGCCGTCGCTGTTGCAATGGAAACACTTTCCTTTGCCATCGGCCTTCTTCTTCGGTTCTGCCTTCTTCTTCTTTGATCCTTCCACCTTTTGCTTTTTCACAGACTTCTTTTTCTTTCCATAAGACTTTCTTTTGGAAGAAGTCCGTTCCATAGCAAGAACTGAGCCTTTAGAACCTTTCATAGAAAGCTCAGCGGTAACCAGCATATTCATTAACTTCGGCCAAGGAATTTTGAAGTTTATGCATGTGGTAATTCATGATGAATTGCCCATATATGCATCAGTCAAGGATTGCAGAATAATATCGTTCTGCAGATCCAAGTCCAACTTCACACCGAGCTTCTCAAGCTCTTCCATGTCCTTGATCATTGTCAGACAGTGATCTTGGACTGACTGCCCATCACGCATCTTAGCCTTAAAAAGTCATTTCGTGACTTGATATTTGGCTGCGCGACTCTGTTCACCAAACATCTCCTGCAGGTGAGCCAACATTTGGCGAGCAGTCCCGATATCTTCATGTTGGCGCTGGAGCTCATCAGACATCGAGCCCAACATGTAATATCTGGCCTTATTATCTTCGTCAATCCATTTTTCCAGAGACGCTCTCTGTTCAGTGGATGGACGAGCTGGTAAGGTGGGAGGGTCCTGGTCCAAAACATGTGTTAACTTCTCTGAACCCAAAACAATTTTGTAGTTCCTGAGCCAATCTTTATAATTGGGTCCAGTCAGTCTATGTGTGTCTAGGATACGTGCCAATGGGTTGGACGCAGACATTTTCCTGTAGAGAGTCAAAGATTCTAGTTAGATACTGTAATTTTGACTTGACCAATTTGTTTAGGGATTTTATTTTTAAACAAATTAGCTCCCACTATTTTCTCGGATCCCTACACTCCCTCTGTAGAGATGCGAAAATCTCCGCGATTGATTAATGATTTCTAGTGGGTGGTGCGGTCTCACCAACTGACTCATCACCTCACCTAACAGTTATTGGTGATGGGTTAGCCAATGAGTGAACAACTCTTGTTCAATGATTCTCTAATCATGGTGCACCCAAACTTGGTCTCTAATTCATGAATCTCACCGTATCCGGAAATATTGATCCACTCCTTAGTTAAGTCAGACCCACCATTTGCATAGACTGGGTTCCTAATTGAGTCTCTCACCGTATCCGGAAATATTGAGCCCAACTCATCCTCCAGCCCATAGCATCCAATGCCTAATAGACATGGTTGCATCTTCCCGGTGCAACTGAGCCACTGTATCCAGCCGAGAACAATCAACCCCGGGAAGGGCCCGCACATCTACAATGGTGGAAGACCTCAGACTTAATCTTTTCTTAGGGAGAATTGATTCAGGTCTCATTAAACTAGACTTGGCTTAGTCATAACAATTATGACTAACCTAGTGGCATGGGTTAGCTCGGATTATTGACCACCTCAGATCAGAACTGTGTCAACAGATATGGCCAGGTAAGTGAGACCGGTGGAAGGAATATGCCATTAACTCGTACAAGAACGCATTCAGGTCGAGTAGCTTCCAATTAAAAACCAGTCGGTCGTCTGTGCCAAACTTACCTTAGACACCAAATTGTTGAGTCAGAACCAATTGGGTTAGCCTACAATCCAGACTCTAACCTCTGAGCCTAATTAGGTCTTGCTTGATCGTGACTCGATCTTGACCCAGACTTAATCCTATTAGGCTGGTCAATTTAAGCATTGTTGATCCCATCTAACCAACTCTTGATTCGGTTTGATCAACCGCTTAGACCTAATTGAGCTACCCAAGCCCGAACCCAGTATTATGAATATGTCTTAGATCTGAAATTCTCAATTTTAGACCTAATTAATATTCCATAAACTTAATTCTTAATTAAGTTGGGTTCATAAACAAAATATGCACAATAAATCCTAGGGTTTCAGGATCTAGGGTTTTGCAGAAAGTAAGTTTTGGGTTTCTGATTAAGGACGAACACGCAGCACCCCTACACGTCATAAGAACACCCCATCGAATGGGAAGAGAGGGCCTTTAAACCCTTCTTCGTTCTTATGACCGGACGGCCAAGAGGAACGCCTTAATCAGGAACATGTAAATCTACAAAACAGTTATAGATCTATATCATATATCTCATATACAAATTTAGATCTAACCAAGGCATATTTTGCATACATCTCATGTATCATAATCATGCATGTTTTCAGATCTAAATTATCACATAATAATCTGAAAAATTAGATTTAAATTGATCTAATCAAAATAAATTCTAATCTAGACAATTATGTAGAACTATTCTATAACTATTATATCATATAAATGATACTTTTGTTTACTTTAATTTTGATAAAAGTCAACCATAATATATATAAATAATAATTAAACAGAAATAATAGCAGTCATCAAATTATTAAGAGATCTTAAAATATGTGTCTATTATAAATTAAATATTTCAATGATAAATGCCCATAACTTTTACATGCTCTTTGAAAATTTTGGACACTAAATCTCTCATCAAAGGGTCAGCAATCATACAAGCGGTACCAATAGAATCAATACTACTAATTCTCTCATTTACAGTAAGATACTTAACATCAATGTGCTTATTTGCATTGATAATCTTGCTATTGTTAGAGAAAAAAAATTGTAGTAGAATTATCACAATAAATTCTCAGTGGCTTGAAAATATAATCCATAACTCCGAGCCTTGAGATGAATTTTCTCAACCATAAAGCATATGAGGAAGCTTCATAGCAGCTTATATATTCAGCTTCCATAGTAGAGCAGGCAATAATATGCTATTTTGCGCTCCTCCATGAGATTGCTCCGCTAGCTAATAGAAAGATGAAATCTGATGTGGACTTTCTATTATCGAGGCAATCAGCATAATCTACATCTGAATAATTAATCATCTCTAATCGATCAATCATCCTATAAGTAAGCATGTAGTCTTTAGTTTTCTGAAAATATCGCATCACTTTTTTGATAGCTTTTCAGTGATCCATACTTGGATTACTCTGATATCTTTCAAGCATTTTCAAAATAAAACTGATATCAGGATGAGTAAATACTTGAGCATACATCAGACTACCCACTGTAGATGCATAGGATATATTCTTTATCTGATTTCTCTCAATCTCGTTCCTGGGTCACTAAAATTTACTGAATTTATCATCCTTAATGATTGTCACTTCACTTGATGAGCAGCTTGACATTTCAAATCTTTATAGGATCCTAGTAATATAATTTCTCTGAGATAAATCAAGTAATTTCTTATTTTTATCATAATGGATTTCTATACTAAAAACATAAGAAACGGCTTTCATATCTTTCATGTCAAAATGTTCAAAAAAAAAATTTTTAGTTTCATGCAAGAGATTTAAATCATTATTAACTAGTAAGATATCATCTATATATAGTATTAAAAATATAAACTTATTTTTATTCACCTTCAAATATATACATTGAACAGCAATATTTTATTTAAATTTAGAGGAAACAATGATATAATTAAACTTTAAGTACGATTGCCTAAAAGCTTGTTTAAGATCATATATAGATTTCTTTAATTTATATTTTAGTCTTTTATTTTCTTACATAAAAAATCTTTCAGGCTATTCTATATATACCTTTTCCTTTAAATCCTCATTCAAGAATGCTATCTTGACATCCATTTGATGTAGCTCTAAATCAAAATAAGCTACTAATGCCATAATGATTCTGAATGAATTCTTTTCAGAAATAGAGAAAATATTTTATGATAATTAATGCCTTTCTTTTGAGTGAATCTCTTTGCTATAAGTCTAGCTTTATATCTCTCGATATTATCTTTGAAATCCCATTTGGTTTTAAAAATTCATTTACAACCTACAAGCTTAAATCCTTCAGATAATTTGATAAGTTTTCAGACTTGATTATTATTCATGAATTTCATCTCATCTTTCATGACATCTAATCAAAATTCAGAATCATCATTTTTCATGACATCCGTAAATAAAACTGAATCATTCTTTATTCCAATATCATAGTCATATTCTTGTAAGTAAACAAAATAATCAT
The DNA here is from genome assembly GCA_006176705.1 of Cocos nucifera. Taxonomy (NCBI): domain Eukaryota; kingdom Viridiplantae; phylum Streptophyta; class Magnoliopsida; order Arecales; family Arecaceae; genus Cocos; species Cocos nucifera. Next base: position 3,303,308 of record QRFJ01000061.1, read on the forward strand.
CTGAAATAATTGATCTTCTAATTCTAGTAGATCTCCATAATATTTCAGCTTCAATATATATCATTATTATGATTATATTTAATTGGATTAGGTTCATTGATAGTCTATTCAGAAAGTGGTGTATCAATCACCTATTGATGTTCCATAATTTCAGATTGAGCAAGCTCAAGTGGAATATCTCTAGGTGTTACTGTAATAGAAAGATATTCTCTTATTTTCTATAGCACGATATTATACGATGTACAACTCCTACTATTTTCATTATCCTCAATAAATTTAGCAGTTTCAGTTTCAACAATTCTAGTGGTATTTAATGGACAATAAAATCTAAAATTCTTTAACATTTTTGGATATCCTATAAAATAACAACTAATTATTATAGGATCCAATTTTTTTTCTTGTGGGTTATATAATCGAGTCTCTACTGGATAACTCCAAACATTTAAATATCCTAAACTTGATTTTCTATCCGTCCATAACTCAAAAGGAGTTTTAGAAATGGCCCTACTAGGTGCCTGGTTTAGGATATACATAGCGGTTTTCAAGGCTTCTCCCTACAAATTCAAGAATAATGAGAATTTACAAATCATATTCCTCACCATGTCCATCAATATGTGATTATGCTTTTTAGCCATACCATTTTGTTAAAAATTTTCTAGCATAGTATACTATGCTATAATGCCATGTTGTTCAAAAAATTTAGCAAAAGATCCAAGATTACGGTCAGGTTTATCATATTTGCCATAGTATTTATCACTCCTATCAGATCTCATAATCTTTATTTTTCTATTCAACTGATTTTCTACTTCAACTTTATATATCTTAAAGGCTTTCAAAGCTTCAGACTTTTCATGTAACAAAAAATATAACCATAACGTGAGAAATCATCAATAAAGATAATAAAATATTTTTACCCTCCAAAACAAGATGTAAAATAGCCATAAATATCGGTATGTATCAATTCTAAGAGTCCTTGATTTCTAGTAGCATGCTTTTAATGACTTTTAATTTATTTTTTTAATATAATTGATGTACATACCAAAATCACTAAAATCTAGATTTGGTAAAATATTTTTCTTTACCAATCTAGTCATCCTTTCTTTTGATATATAACCTAATCGCCTATGCCACAGTATTGAAGAACTCTTATTTACAATACGATGTTTTATTCCGATATTGATATTTAAAACAAGCAAAGATTATTCAAAAAAATAATCTAAATTTAATTTATATAATCCATTGCATAATGTTCTAGTACCAATAAAAATAAAATTTTTCATTAATTTAAAATTTAAATTTATAAAAATAAATAAAAATCTTTTAAATCAAGTTTTGATAAAGAAATTAAATTCCTAGATACCGAAGGAACATAAAAGACATAATATAGATCTAATTAAAATTCGATGTCTGTAATAAGTCTATAGGTCCTGACTGTAATGGCCTTGAACTTCATCCGATTCTCCATAAAGATCCATCGCTCTCTATTATTTGGTTTTCGACTTGAAAGGAATTTTTGTATTGAATTGAAACCATGAATTGTAACATCCGAATCAATTCACCAAGTATTAAAAGAAACATCAATAAAATTAATTTTAAAATAAATAAGTGATAAGAAAATATCCTTCTTTTCAAATCATTTTTTTTCTCACAATCCTTCTTGATATGTCCCTCCTTCTTGCAGAAAAAATATTTCAACTTGTGAGAACTTTTCGTTGGTAGATTGTTGTATCCTTCATTTTCTTTCTTCATCTTTTTTTCTTAGGACGCTCTTGTGAAACTATATGAATAACTGGGATCCCACCTATTTTAATTTCTCTTCCTCTTGCACACACTAGGAGATGAGTCGTTCATTATCTATGATTCCTTATGTATGTTGTAGTAAATCTTAAATTGAATAAACTGGGATGGAAGAGAATTAAGAACAAACTGGATAAAAAAGTTTTCAGATACCATCATACCTAAATCATTTAATTTTTCAGCTATATCACATATTTCCATAATATGATTTTGCACTCTAGAAAATCCATCATATTTTATAAAGATTAATTTATTTATTAGAATACCAGCTAAGACTTTACTTGATCTGGTAAACTATTGTTCTACAGAGGAAAGATATTCAGAGGCCAATTCATTATCAAGAATAGATCCCCTAATATCTCTTGCTATAGAACTTATAATAATCATGAGAGACATCCTATTAGAACACTCCCACTTTTCAGATAATTTTTTATGATCAGGAGAACTAGTGGGGGTAAGTGGATCTGGCTGAGGCTTACAAAGAACTAAGTCTAAATCTAAGCATCCTAAGATAATAAGAAGCTGCTTGTACCAATTAGAATAATTTGATCTATTCAGTATAAAAATATTAGATAGATGCGACAAGAGTAAAGCAGAAGTTATGACTGTAAGTAACAAAACATGCTTACAATTATCATCATGATGCAAATTTTATAATACAATTCTGCTAATAATACTTATTATATAACTATAAAACATCTTTGGACAAAAATTATAGCATATAATAAATATTGTAACTAATTTTAATCATAAATTTAAATATAATAAATAATGCTAAAATATGCATCACATAAATCATAACTAATAATAATATGAAGTATGTAAGCAAGAACATTAATTATGACATGTACATATAATTTATGTTTAAACTATGATCCATCATATTAGTTGCACTTTCATCGTTTAACTAACTATGATTACAAAAATCCAAGATTATTTTCATCTTTGGATATAGAACTCCCCGTCTTTATACAATTTAAGTTAGTCAGTCTTTTACTATTAATTTTTATATCAAATTACAGTCATTTTTGAATTTACTATAATAAATACACTTTTATGTAATTTCAAAACTGTAATGAGAAAAAACCATTAGCCCTCAGTGACTTGGCTACCCAAGATCCATGCTTCGTATTCATGTAAAAGTTCTTCGATAAATTTTGGTTTATTTTCAAAAAATTAAAATCATGGTTGGAATCTCGGTGGCTGTGCGATATGCAATTATGCCCTCAAGACTGTAGATATTTATTCTCTTGATGTTTTTTCTCCAGATCAAAATTTGGAAGGCTATTTACTGAGGACTGCATGTACTACACCCTCAATCTGCATTCAAATTTCTCTGCTTGGATTGGATTCAAAGAGCCTTCCCCCAACTCCTTCCAACAATTGCCTACCGGGCTCTTCCTCGAGAAGCAATCCTCCATTGTTACAGTGGCCATGGAAAGACCTAGGCTCTTCAATGACCAGTCCTCATTATGTGACTACATTCTCCCGATTGACTTTGGAAAAGTATGGATGAAAGTTAGAAGTGTTCTACAGGCTAGTCAGATGTGTGAAACTTTAGCCTCGCTTGCTCTTGATGTTCCCAAAAAGTAAATCGCCAATGGGTCAACTACTACATACTTTATGGATCGTTTCCATTAGGGCCACCTCTCAACCTCAGAAAGGATCCTGAAATGCCAACCTCTCAACCTTAGATGCAGCCTAATGATTTTTCTCAGAAGAGAGACTCTATGGCATCCATTTGCTGGTCGACTTCCCCCATTTCAGAAAGAAACTCTGCGCTTTTCATTTGTTGCTCATCTTGTTCATCTCCAGAAACTTGTATGCGCCTATAGACCTTGTCAAAACCTTGGTCTATTACTGACTCTGCCCCTTCTGTTATTATTCTCTAAGTGGTTGCCAGAACCTACTTTGTAAAAGCTTTTGAGAATTTAAGCTGCTCAATAAATTGCTGGTTGGCCTTTTGGTCTCCCTTTCCATTCAAAAAATACCTTAAAAAATGAGACTACGTTCTCCCTTCTTGTTCAGAAGCTTGCCCAGTTTATTTCCTTTGCCCATTCCTTTCAATATGAACTAGCATGATGCAATAACTAGCATGTCCTATTCTGTTCTCCTTGCTCTTATATGGTGATCTACCGTAATCATATAGAAAAGCTAAGATCCTTGAGTCATGTAGCTGCAGAGCTTCACTACTATAGCATAAAAATATTAAAAGATTAAAAATAGCTCTATTTCTAGATTCATTCTAGTGACCAAAAAGGAATTTGATAATTAGAACGTTACCCCCTTTTTTTCTTAATTACAAAACATATATTTGTTTTGTTGCCAAATTAAAAGACCCCCCACATAAAAAATTAGAGATTTAAAAGTTGATCCATTTTTCACTCTCTCACTAAAAACTCTCATGAATCTGAATTACGTATATAATTAATAACTTAGTCTGAAGTTGCTTCGAACAAGATATAATGGAATCTAACACCTCCCTCATTACGCTTTCTACTCTTTTACGATAATTCCATAGCAATATTTTCATGAAAGTTTCAACCATTTCACTTGTGCATTCAAGGAAACGCAATTATGATCTTATGTACATTCTACTACTAATAAATAACGAAGGCTGAACCTTCTTTTTATCAAAAAAAAAAGAAACGCAATTTTGCTTTTAACTTAACCATTCATTTAGCAAATGTACTCTCTTTATTCAGTCTGGTTACGTCATTGCCAATGCACGGACTAAGAATAAAGTATCTGATGAGTTCATGGTAATATCATAATTCAAGATATGACAACCCTGTTATCTTCTTTTGCTCAGAATCTCAAAATTGATTTTAGACTAAGGGTTAGTTCAATGAAAAAAATATAATTCGTGTGGAAAAAGATTAGAATGACTCCCAAAAAAAAAAGAAGAAAATAAAAGAAAGAAACCATTATCGAATACCATAGATAGCTTCCATACATTTTGATTGACAAATTATGATATAATTGGGAAAAAAGCAAGCAAACATTATGAATATATATAGAGGAAAAACATATAATTTTTCCATATGTTTTTGATCATTTGAAAGTCAGAAAGCTGCTCTCTGGATGTACTAAAATGATGGTTCATAAGCACCAAAAGGCAGCAATTTTTGTACCCAAAAAAAAAAAAAAAAAAAGCTGAAATGTACCTATGACTATAATGGAAGGTCCTAAAGGAGAGAATGTAGGTGGACATGATTGTAGGACATGAGAACCTCATCAGCCAACACCAACAAACAAACAAATTCATCAAAATGCATTATGTTAAGAGTTTCTTGAATCTTCAATTGCCAATAAAATGGTTCCTAATTACACCACATGAGCTCTCAATTTTCACCGCACGTTTGTTGATGTCAACTCATGTAAATTCTCAACAAATATATACATCATCTAGTCTGTTCCAATATCGAAATCCATTTTCTCTTTAAAAAAAATAAAAAATAAGAGGAAATGACAACAAAATTATGATTCCCTACTAAATTGCAATCCTCTCCTTCTCGCATTTTTCTCTCTTATATGTGAGTTCACTCAGTAACAGATATTACTTGTAAGAAATAGTTGCCTCCATCCTTAAGCATCTAAAACTCTTCGTCCTCAAGCACCCAAAACCATCTCACGACTACGACATGGAGCTTTTACAAATACCATCAAACTTATCTAAAATTTAAAAAATGGCATTTCATCATATAACATTATATGACTTAAGACAGTTCATTTGGAAAGAATTCTGACGATATAAAATAAGATGCCTTCATAAGGTATATGGAATACTAGTATGTGACCCGTGCAATACAGCAGATTTTCATTTATACAAACAAAATTTTTATAAAAATGCCTTCAATCCACGGTAGCCGAAGTTTCTCTACTAAAATTAAAGAGAAGGCAAAATAAATTAACTATCAATTTATGAATTCATTTTTAGAGATTTTTTAATTAGATAAGATGGAAAAAAATTTAAAATAATATAAAACTTTTAGAAAGAATTATCTCACCTTAATTTTGGTTTTTCGGAGGGTGGCATCGTCAACGATCTCCTGCATAATAAATAGTAATAATTTTAGTAAATATATGAAAAATGTATGCTATAGAATGTTTAATAAAAAATTATTATCGAATTATGCCAGGAGATTTTTTCGAAGGACTAGTTTCATGAAATAAATCATGCTCGATTTATTTTTCGAGAGTTGCAAAACTTGATTCTTCCATCAATTATGATGGATATGCTGACGAAGAGCCTGCTTCTAAATTTTCATATTCAGATTCATCTTCTTTGAAATGTTAGTAATCTTAAAGTTTAAGCTATTGTCAAACTAATTTTGCGAAACAGGTACCACTTGAAAAATATAATCATTACTGATAATTTTTTTAATAACAGCTAGAAGCATAAATCTATCAGTCCCTTGATTTGTTGCAAGATTAAATGCTGGAATACCAATCAAATGTTGAGCTATTTTTTTAAATATTATAAAATTTATTACATCGATACTATCTTCAATAATAGTATTCAATTTGTACCTAATATAATCATACTATAGTTAGATCTATCTGAGGAAAGAATGTATGAAGTTTAAAATTAGTGGGTCAAAATTATTTTGCAGATATTTTAGCCATACCATATATGGCACTGAAGGAAGATCATTTTTCCCACATTGGTTGCACTAAAAATTATCACTATAAATATTAACAATAGCTCAACAACTATAGCATGACTTATACCACCATCCATAGATCGTGTCTATCTCCTTTAATTTTGCTCTACAAGCAAATTTCATATTCTAAAAAGAAAATGAACTTAGTATGCTTTTTTATATTATATAATCTTATAAATTAATAATAAAACATTGAAACATACATGACATTCAAGCAGATTTGATTATAATAATTCTTGTATTATTTTTCTATTGGAAATTGTATCATGTCGTGGATTAATAATTTTTAGCTGCTGTTATTCAGTATATATAATCAAAATGATTGGAGCTTTTAACCTATATATTTATTAAAAAATATATTAATTTTTTTTAAAAAAATTATGCTAATCAAGTATGCCATGATAATTTTTTTCACAATCAATCTTTGTCAATAATTATTGATTTCTGATATACCAATGTCCATGTAAAATTTTAAAGTAGAATATATTGATAAATATATTTTTTCTATAGATGGAAATTATTTTGATTAATCCAAGCATAAAAATATTGGCTTTAATTTTAATAACTTGATAAGAAGATGTTAAATACCTTTGTAAGTTCTAACCATCATGCTAATAAAAATGATAACCACAGGATCTGCTCTTTCTTTTTTTCGTATTTTTTTTGGATCCATTTCTTCAGCAAATTTGGTCCATAAAGTAATCAATGCCATCTGCACACTATGAAACATATGCTATATTTTTGCATACATAGCATTATTATATGATTTTTAAATTAAAAGACATGCAATCAAACAATCGTACATAGATAATGCTAGGAAAAAAGTAACTAAAAAATTACTCTGAATCTTGAATTTTTATATTTCTTTTTTGCACCATTTTTGGTCTAACAGATATATGCTCAAGAGGACCCAAAGAAATGATATGGCCAATGACATCTACAATATAGATAGTTTATTATAACAAATATATATAATCACACCGTAATCTATATTTTAGAAGTTTTTTAGTATGTGATATTTGATGTACATACCTGTCAGGTAAAGATAATTATAATTTCTAGCCGGCAAATCTTTGAAGCATACAAAATTAAATCTTTAAAGAGGTATAGAGCTATCTTCACCAATGATTTCTTGTATACCTGTTCATCGATTGATGTAGATTATATATTGATGAGTAGAAGCCCTAAAACATTTTTTGTTGGGAGCTACATTGAATTTTTCAAAAAAATACATATTTCCTTCAGTCGGTATACTTTTAAAATGTGTTGCATCCTCTTTTCGTATAGATGCTTGTATTATAGTTTTCTATAAAAATTTAATTTAAGAAAAAGCATATAAATGCATAAAAAATTTATAAATAAAAATATTAGTGAAAAATTATCGTAATCATATTGGTAATACCTCGTCATCCATCAAAATACAATCAATGCTTAATAGTTGATTGTCAATATTTAGATTCATGTAATCCCAAAATCTCGCAATCTGAACTTTGATCCTCCAGTTTCATTTTTTTAATGATAATTGTGATAACAAAGTATGTTCCATTTTTGGCTCCTAACCTATTTAAGATCAAAAAAATAAATTATAATGTAAAGATTTCAAAATTTTTAAAAAAATGATAAGAGATCATTTGATTTATTGATCAGTTATATAGTACAAAAGAAGTATACCCGAGGGTAGATCATCAAAAACTTCACAATATACAATATTTTTGGTATAATTTTCTAACATAGTGTTCTCATTTTTTATCAATACTTTTATTTCTTCTTGAGATGTGATACGAGAAAGCGCTATATAAAGTTGACCATGACTGAAAATAAGAGTAGGCAAGTATAATCCAATTTTTTTCAAAGTTTGACCTGACTTTTGTTGATTATCGTTGCATAGCAAAGTCTCACCAGAAGTTGCCTCCTTTTAAAAGTAAATGGCCATTTCATTTTAGTCACTTGCATAACTATACGAGGAATATAAACTTTAGTATCAATATGGCTGCCCATGATAACTTATGCTTCTATAACCCTTGAAATTAAGTTTATCATCATCAATCTGGTGCCATTGCACAGACTTGCACTTTGATTTATGTTTCGTAATAACATTACTAGAGCACCTATTTTCAGACTTAATCGATGATTAGAAACCCCATTAAATTTCAAGAAATTCAAGAATGCAATCGGATATAAAATATTTGTTGTTTCATTATCCAATGATATTTTGCATACTATATCAAAACTCAAGTATACCCTCTCTTCAGTATCCAATAAAGATAAGATATGCATATTTATCTCATCAACAATTTCATTTGTAGGTGTAATTATAGCTCTTTCTTTTAGATATCTTAGATCATTATAATTTACCAAAAAATCAATGTAGATAGCTAAAGAAATGTGATGAACATGATTATTATGTGCTTTTATGAGCAAAGCATTCGGCATTTTTATCCAACATGGTTCATCCTCATTTTTTTGTAACTTAATGGTTGGAATTTTTCTATCTCTAACATTCGAAAGTCATTTACCAAAACCAATCAATGATACTTTAGATTCTTCGTCCATATCAGTATGCAATAATCACCTTTTTTAAAAAAAATAATACCTTACAATATTTTCATAAATATGATCTGCTAGTTGACGTATTAACTATTTTCAATCTATCTCCTCCAACAATCATCCAAAGAATTTATCGAAAATCTCCATCAAGAAGTACTATTTTTCCACCCAATATCATTTCATTTGTTTGCACATTATGCTTCTGTAAAATTTCTTTTAAACTTTTATCAAGTGCTTCAAAGCAATTTCTATGATTTATAAGAGCTTCATCTCAAACTATTAAACTTGTAGATTCAATCAACTTTGCAAGCTGTGTACCCTTTTTGATTTCACATATTGAAGAGTCATCAAACTGAATAGAGATTTTAAATTTTGAATGTGTAGTTCATCCATCCAATAATAAAAGAGATGCTATTTCTGAAGAAGCAATTGTCAAAATAATTTTTTTCTCAGACCATATCCCTACAATTATCGTTTGCCATAGGTATGTTTTGCCAATTCCTCCATGACCATGCACAAAAAATAATCCACCTCTATTTTCCTGAACAGCATTAAGAACTATTTCATAAATAATCTTCTGCTCCTCATTTAAATTTTGAAATAATTTTTGATATTCAATCTATAGTTCATGGACATCATAATCAAGCTCTTCTCTCAATAATCTGTTGTTTAACTCTTCCATTATGATATTATTAGGTATTGAAAGATTGTAAGTAGAAAGTAAACAATAATTTTTGTTGAATACTTTTCTAGTTCAAACAAAATATGATTCTTCAATTATGATTCAGGAATGCATAAATTAGATAATTGTAATATATTCTTCAACCTACATATAATATCATCCATAAAAATTTTTTAGTGCATTTCTAATAACTTATTTGGATCAGTAATTTCATAATAAATTATAAGAATTATGAAAAGTTATCTCAATTCTGATGTTGTTGCCTAGTAAGAAGCTTCTTCCAATGCATCATTCTATTCCTTGTCATCACCTAATAAATCAAGTGCATTACATGCTGATTGAAAAATTGGATGTATAATACTATTTATAGTTCTGATCTCTTCATAATTTCTAGACCCTTTAATAATATTTAAAAGCATTTATAAATAATATAGTTCATCTAAACTGGGATGAACATATACAATCCTGCCAATTTGAATTTTTCTTTTTCTCTTACTCTAGATTTTATCTCCTGAGTTCCATACTCATTTAGTTGAAAATTCTGCATATCTCAAATCTCTTGCATCATCAAATATCTGATTTGTTAGCATTCATTCAGTTAACATTAATTTATCAATATTTTTTCTTATAAAAATAGATGGTCAACTTTGATTTTCATGATAAATGACTTTATTCATAGATGGAAGATGCACAACCAATCATTCGACTGTTGGTTCTCTAAAGTAAATATTAAATTAAAATATTTACCAAACTGCTTCATATGCTAATAAATATCGACGATCAAAATAAATTTTAATTTCATCAACTTGTTCATGCCTTCTTTCCCTAGTTTGATTATCAAGTATAATATTATCAGCAATGATAGCTCTTATTCTATTAACACCTTTATTTATATATTTAGAAAGATATTTAATTATTTTTTATTTATTATACCATTCAACATTGATATGTGCTTGGTAGAGTATAAATGGCAAATTCATTTTCATCAATTAATATTCTACTATGAATTTTTCTTAGAAAATATTTCGAACACTATCCTTTGACCATATATGGTGATTTTGAATTTTCATATCCACACGAACCATACATCATAAACTTCAAAATACTTTCATATCCAATTGATTTCATATTTTTATCAGGTAGTTTTGCACTTATTATAGAATCTATATCTATAACTAACGAATACTTATATTCTGAATCTAATCAAAGTAATATATGCATATGAGACAAATCATGTTTTCGAAACTCTATTGCATATAGAACTATAAAAGTTATAATAATAAATAGTATCAAAATATAAAATTAAATATATCAATAATGTTATCAGATTTATTTCTCAAAAAAATTAATTTATCTCCAATAGCTTTTCCAAAATGGTGTTTTTTAGTGAGATTCGATAATAATTTTTTGACTTTCATTTTGAAGACCCTACTCACTATATTGGGTCTATCTTTAGCTCTCTAACATGGTATTAATATCAAAGCTGCTTTGATTTTAAGCCATTATGCATTGCAGGTAAATATGATGAATAAATCTGGATGGTCATGCCATTTACAAATAGCAATAGCATCTTGATAATTTTGAAACATGTATCTTAGACACCGAAAAAATTTGATGGCAAAATAATTCATTTTTTAATTGCATCTCCATCAACATCTTCTCGTACAACTGCATCTTTTATATCCTGATAAATTTCAGAACATAGATCCTTTTGATTTCTTCTAATGTAATCTAGTTTTTTCTCTTCAATACATGCAAAAATATCAACTAAATATTGTTGGAATAATCTACTACCTCTTATTAATATTTTTCATTCATCTGCTCTTTGTTATATTCTATAAGTATAAAATTCTCTCATTGTAACATATTGCCTGATCATATTATATTTTTTTTTCAAGTTTTGCATATTTAATATCAATTCTGAAATCATCTTCACCATATGCAGATAAAATTAGATATTGCATAGCCATAAAACTTGGATGTAAATCACTAATACATTTCAAACCTTTCATTTTATGTTCAATAATAATATTACGTTGTCAACCTACTTGACCCAAGTCACCAATAATTAATCTAGCAATTTCTGATATTGAAAGAACATTATATTCTAGACCATCTATATGACGCTTTGCTAACAATCTTAATCACATAGTTAAGAAATTAGATTCTTTAAAATGATCTCTAGCCATTCTGAAAGCTTTGATAGTTTTACTATTTTTCAAATTTTTTCTCATATATTATTTCTCAATGTCTCCTACCAAATGTGGAAAAATAGTTTTGATTTGAAATTTTTACAACAATCTTGTTTATTGATACTGTTGGTGCAGAAATCCGTCGCCGCCGGAGGTCGCCGCAATCGAGGCCGCTGGGCGCCGCCGGGGACCTGCAAAACGAAGTCCCGTCCGGAACCGGTGGGGTGGTGGCTCCGGCAGGACCCTCCGACGGTCAAGTTAGTTTCCGACCAACAGTAATGGAGTGCTCGGAATGAGTTCCGGAGCTTAGAGATGTGGAGGAGAGCTTAGAGAGTCGAGAGTTCAGAGAGCTTAGCCTTAGCGTGTCGGGAGGGTCCTTTATATAGTGGAGCTTGATGGTGACAACTGCAGCCGCGTGCTGGCGGGCCGCTCGAGGTTCGGCGGAGTCAGTCTCCACTGGTGCCGTGTGCGGCGGATTGAGGGTGACAGCCATCGCCGCCTGGCAGTGGGTGGGTCGCTATCGCGGCGGACTGACCGATGGTGCGGCGGACTGACTGATGGTGATGGTTGCAGAGCTTGCCGAATGAAGGGTTGAAGGCCTTCGTCGTGTGCCCATTTCGGAGGAGTTCGGGCTCCTGAAGAGGAAGATAGGAGGGAGTTCGGCTCCCATAGGCGTCTGGCAAGAGGTATGCAGCTAAGGCTCGTCCGCAGAAGAGTTCGGCTGCTGAGAAGTCCGAAGCTCGGCCGTCTGGGGTTCGGCCGGCTGTTGGGCTTGGGCTGAGGCTTGGACACTTGAGAGTTCGGTAGGAGCTCGGTCGGCCGAAGTTTGATGAGGGCGACCGCTGAGGAGTTCGGCCCAGTGACGACTGTGACGACTGCTGAGGAGTTCGGCCGCTGAGAGGACTTCGGCCGCTGATTGAAGCTCGGCCGCTTGGAGTCGGTCCCGAAGGAGTTCGGCCGTGGAGTCCGAAAGGAGTTCGGCCGCCGAGGAAGTTCGGCTCGACGCTGGAGTCCGGAAGGCTCGGAAGCTGAAGTTCGGCCTGCTGAAAGGAGTTCGGCCCGCTGGAAGTTCGGCCCGGAGCTGGGGTGGGAGTTCGGCCCGGAGCCTGGCGCTGGGGAGTTCGGCAGCTAGGTAGTTCGGCCCGGACCTTGGCGCAGGGGAGTTCGGCCTCTAGGCAGTTCGGCCCGGACCTTGGCGCAGGGGAGTTCGGCCTCTAGGCAGTTCGGCCGTGGTAGGGGCTCGGCCTGGCGCCTGGCGCTAAAGCTCTTCAGCGGCTACTGGTTACATTGGGCTGAGCGTCGGGCCGGGCTTCGGCAGGAGCGGGATTTATCCCCAACAGTAGCCCCCCCACTCCCGAGTTCAAAAATTGAAGGAAGGGAGTACCAAAACAGGCGACTGCCGAAGTCTTCTTCCAGGCTCCGCATTTGTTGCAGCTGAAGCTCGGGGGAGGTCTCATCTCCAGCCAATATTGACGCTGAAGTTGAGGCTGAGGCTTGGGGGAGACCTCATCTTCAGTCGATGTTTGGAGTTGAAATGGAACTCGTTTCCAGCTAAAGTCGATGAAGCTGATGTTGAAGCCGAAGTAAATCTCGCCTCCTTCGGTCGAGGTCGGATTTGAGCTCCTCGGGGGCGACATTATCTTCATCAGTTGAAGTCGACTCGAGGGAGACCTCCTATCTTGCAGCCGAGGTTGAAGTGCGCGCTCGGGGGAGATCTCTCTTCTGCAGGAAGCTTCCGAGACTCTGGGGCTCGGCCTTGGTTGCTCGCGTTAGGACGAGGTTCTCCTCCTAACAGTCCGAGCTTCTTATCTCCTCGGGGGGTCTTCTTTGCTCTCGTTAGGACGAGGTTCTCCTCCTGTTCCTAACCGAGGTTGTGGGGGCGCTCGGGAGAGATCTCCTCGCCTCTATCCCGTCCTCGAGGAGGGGCCTTCGAGGTTTGCTCACGTTAGGACGAGGTTCTCCTCCTGTTCCTAACCGAGGTTGTGGGGGCACTGAGGACCGTCGTCCTCGCTTCTCCCCCGATTCCGTCCTTTGGGAGGGGCCTTCGACTTTGCTCACGCTTAGGACGAGGTTCTCCTCCTGTTCCTAGCCGGCTGTGGGGGCACATGAGGACCGTCGTCCTCGCTTCTCCCCCCATCCCGTCCTTTGTGGACGGGGCCTTCGACTTTGCTCACGCTAGGACGAGGTTCTCCTCCTGTTCCTAGCCGACTGTGGGGGCACATGAGGACCGTCGTCCTCGCTTCTCCCCCCATCCCGTCCTTCGCGAACGGGGCCTTTGACTTTGCTCGTGCTAGGACGAGGTTCTCCTCCTGTTCCTAGCGGGACATTTCCGCTCGCTTTTTTCCCAGCGACCCTGAAACGATAGTGTCGAGCAACAAGGTTTTATTGAGGGAAACTACTGGTAGTACATTCTCAGGTTTTCTGAGTTCCAAGGTCGGGGAAGCGTTAGTCCTCCGAGCTCCTTTAGGCGATAGGTTCCAGGTCGGATGACCTCTACCACTTCGTACGGACCTTCCCAATTTGGGACGAGCTTTCCTTGACTCTGGGGCTGAGAGACGGCTGCTCGTCGGAGCACCAAGTCTCCCAACTCTGAACGCCTTGCTTTTGACTCTGGAATTGTAATACCGAGCCACCTTCCGTTGGTAGGTGGCCATCCGGATGCGGGCTGCCTCCCTCTTTTCTTCTAGAAGGTCGAGGTTGGCTCTGAGGTCCTGGGGGTTGAGTTGCTCGTTGAAGCCCACGATTCGAGCAGACGGAAGTTTGAGCTCGATCGGGATGACTGCCTCGGTGCCGAAGGCCAAGGCGAAGGGTGTCTCGCCGGTCGGTACCCTCTGCGTTGTTCGGTATGCCCAGAGGACGTGGTAGAGTTCGTCTGCCCAGGCCCCTTTTGCCCTGTCGAGCCTCGTTTTGAGGCCTTGCAGCAGGGTCCGATTGGTCACTTCGGCTTCCCCATTGGCTTGCGGATGAGCCACCGATGTGAAGTGGTGGGAGACGTTTAGTCCTTCGCAGAACTCGGCAAACCGGGCTCCAGCGAACTGTCGCCCATTATCGGTTATGAGGGCTCGGGGCAGACCGAACCGGCAGATCAGCGTCTTCCAGACGAAGTCCTGCACCTTGGCCTCGGTGATCTTCGCTAGTGGTTCCGCTTCGACCCACTTGGTAAAGTAGTCAATCGCGACCAGGAGGAACTTCCGTTGTCCGGACGCCGTTGGGAAGGGGCCGAGGATGTCCATTCCCCACTGCGCGAAGGGCCAGGGTGCAGTGAGCGGAGTGAGTTCGGACGCCGGCTGTCCTTTGCACGCTGGCGTTCTTCTGGCAGCGGTCACATTTCTTCACGTATTCCGTGGAATCACGAAGTAGGGTTGGCCAGTAGTACCCTTGCCGAAGTAGTCTTTGCGATAGGGATCTGGCTCCTGCGTGACTCCCGCAGAGTCCTTCGTGGACATCCTGTAGCGCGATGTAGGCCTCAGAGGGTCGGAGGCACCTCAGCAACGGGAGGGAGTACGACCTTTTATATAACCTGCCCTCGTACAAGACGTAGCGGGAGGCTTGACTCCTGAGCTTCCGAGCTTCTCTCCGGTCGTGAGGGAGGACCCCTTCTTCGAGGTAGGCGATCAGCGGGTCGATCCAGCTGGGCTCGAAGTCCGTCCGCAGGATGGCCTGAGGTTCTTCGGTGGTCGGGCACTTCAGAGTTTCCAGAAACACTTCTTTTGGTAGTTCGGCCGGGGCAGAAATGGCCAACTTGGAGAGAAGGTCGGCCCTTGTATTCCCGGTCCTTGGGATGTGCCGAATGTCGAAGCTGTCGAAGGCTGGTATTAAGTTCTTCACCTTCCCGAGGTACATCACCATGCTTTCCTCCCGCGCCTCGTAGCTGCCGCCGACCTGACCGACCACCAACTGGGAGTCGCTATAGACTTGAAGCCGACCCACCTTCAATTCCCTGGCTATCTGCAGCCCGGCTATCAGCGCTTCATACTCGGCCCCATTGTTGGTTGTGGGAAACTCGAAGCGCAGTGCGTACTCGGTGACGATCCCCTCGGGGCTAACCAGGACCAGCCCTGCGCCGGCCCCGCTAGAGTTGGATGAGCCATCCACGTGCAGAACCCAGGCGCCTTCAAGAAGGTCGGCCCTTTCTTCAGGGAAGCTCGACCGCCACAGCTCGGCTTCGTTGGGGCTTGGTCTCCCTCCGATGATAATCTCGCTTGATTCAAGTTCGGCTTCAACTGGTGCGGTGCATTCCAGCACGAAGTCCGCCAGTATCTGAGCCTTGATCGATGGCCTGGGCCGGTAATTGATGTCGAACTCCGTGAGCTCGATCGCCCATTTGGCGATTCTTCCTGAAGCGTCTGCTCGGTGGAGGACGGCTCTTATTGGTTGGTCCGTGAGGACCGTTATGGTATGCTCCTGAAAGTAAGGTCGGAGCCTCCTGGCAGCGATTAGAAGACAGTAAATTAATTTTTCTAACTTGGAGTACCTGGTCTCCGCATCCCTCAAGGCTCGGCTCACGTAGTAGACTGGTTGTTGCGCCTTCGCATCTTCCCTGACCAGGACAGCCGCCAGGGCCATTGGAGAGACAGCTAGGTACAGGAGCAGCCCTTCTCCAGGTTCGGGCTTTGCCAGCAGCGGGGGCGCGCCGAGGTAGTTTTTGAGCTCCTCGAATGCCTGTTTGCACTCCGCTGTCCAGCAAAAATCTTTCGGTCGCCTGAGGACCTGGAAGAAGGGCAGGCACCGCTCGGCCGACCTCGAGACAAAGCGGTTCAGGGACGCCACCTTCCCAGCCAGGCGCTGAACTTCCTTAATTGTTTTCGGGGCAGTCATCTCCTGAATGGCTCGGATTTTCTCGGGATTTGCCTCGATTCCGCGTCTCGACACCATGAATCCTAGAATTTTCCGGAGGTCACGCCGAAGGCGCATTTGGTCGGGTTCAACTTCATCTTGTGCCTCCTAAGCGCACCGAAAGTTTCTTCAAGGTCGGCGAGGTGGTCTGTCGAGGCTCGGCTTTTGACTAGCATGTCGTCCACGTACACCTCCATGTTGCGGCCGATCTGCCCCTTGAAGACCTTATTGACCAAGCGCTGGTAGGTGGCTCCTGCATTCTTGAGTCCGAAAGGCATGACCCTGTAACAATAGAGACCTCGGTCAGTAATAAAGGTGGTCTTTTCTTCATCCTCGGGCGCCATGCGTATCTGGTTATAACCAGAAAATGCGTCCATAAAAGTGAGGAGCTCGTGGCCCGAGGTTGCGTCCACCAGCTGATCGATCCTCGGCAGGGGGTAGCTGTCCTTTGGGCAGGCTTTGTTCAGCTTCTTGAAGTCGACGCACATCCTCCATTTGTTGTTTGCTTTTTTGACGAGGACCACGTTCGAGACCCAGGTCGGATAGTTGACCTCCCGGATGAGTCCGGCTTCGAGGAGCTTATCCACTTCTTCGGCTACCGCCTTCTGTCTCTCTGGGGCTTGGTGGCGTAACTTTTCTCTGATGGGTCGGTGCCTTGGGTCGATGGCCAGCCGATGTTCTATAACATCGGCGTCGATCCCTGGTACATCCGCTGGGGCCCAGGCGAAGACGTCCGCATTCCTTCTGAGGAAAGCGACGAGCTGTCCCCTAACCTCGGCCGCCAAGTTGGAGCCGATCCGCACCTCATGCCCCGGGTCTCCGTCGTGTAAGGACACAGGGACGAGGTCTTCCGCAGGTTCGCCCCGTTCTTCAGTGAGGTCGTCGCGGACGTCCAGTCCATCAACAAGGTAAGGGTCGGGCCGGTCTCCCCCGCGCAGGGCGACTGAGTAGCAGTACTTTGCCAGGGCTTGGTCTCCTCTGACCTCGCCGACTCCGTGGCTCGTCGGGAATTTCATCTTTAAGTAGTAGGTTGACACTACCGCCCGTAGTGCGTTTAGGCCGGGTCGCCCAAGGATTGCATTATAGGCGGACGGGGTCCTCACGACCAGAAAGTCGATCCGCGCCTTGGCCAATTTTGGGGATTGGCCCGCCGTCACCGCCAAAGTCACCATGCCTTCGACCGGAACGGCGTGTCCGGCAAATCCTACCAGGGGGGAATTTACAGGTCCTAAGCGGGTGTCAGGTAGGGACATTTTTAAGAAGGCATCGTAAAACAATATGTCCGCCGAACTTCCATTATCCACCAAAATGCGGCGTACATCATAATCAGCGACGTTTAAAGAGATTACAACCGCGTCGTTATGTGGAAATCGGATCCCCTTGGGCGTCTGCCTCGGTGAAGGTCACGGGCTCCGAGGTCCTCTGCCTCTTCGCCGGTCCCTCGGATTCGTCGGTCTTTCCCCGCTGCGGTCCTCCCGAGACGGTGTTAATGACGCCGAGAGGCGGCCGATCCTCCTGCCGATCCTCCCCATTCGGCGGCAACATTCTCGGCCGATCTTCCCGCTCTTTAGGTTGTCTTTGCAGGAATCGGCCAAGCCTGCCCCGCCGGACCAGCTCCTCGATTTCGTCCTGGAGCTGGATGCACTCCTCGGTATCGTGACCGTGGTCACGGTGGTAAAGGCAGAACTTGTTGGGGTTGCATTTTCTGGGATGGGAACGCATCCTCTCCGGCTCCGGAAGTCGTCCCTTGATCTCCAGCAGCACTTGAGCCTTCGGGGCGTTGAGGGGGGCGTAGCTGTGAAAACGCCGTCGGAGGGGAGAACCTTGGCGCGGAGAGGAACCTCGTCGCGGGGGAGAACCTCGGCGCCGGGGGGAACTTCGGCGTCGGGGGGGACTTCGGTGCCGAGGGGAACTTCGGCGTGCCCTTCCGTCGGTGGCTTCCCGCCCCCGAGCCTGAGGTGGAGTCCGGGCTCGCCCGCGACCAGGGGGAGTTCGGGAGCGCGGCCAAGCTTCGGTGCGCTTTCTTTCTTCGGCGGGCCTTCCCGCTCTGCCTACTCGTCGCTTGTCGCGAGCTTCATTATCCTTGGCCTCAAAAGCCTCCTCTGCCCGGGCATAGCTTTCGGCCCGAGCTAGCATGTCAGCGAAATCCCTGGGATATTTCTTTTTCCAGGGAGAACAACAGGTCGTTCTTCTGAAGGCCGCCCTTGAGGGCGGCCATAGCAACTGATTGGTCCAGGTTCCGGACTTCCAGCGCGGCAGCGTTGAACCGGGTGACGTAAGCCCGGATGGGTTCCCCCTCTTTTTGCCTGATGGCCAACAAGGAATCCGAGCCTCTGCGCGGCCGTTTGCTGCTGACGAAGTGGGCCGCGAATTGTTGACTCATTTGGTCAAACGATAGGATGGTGCCCGGCTTAAGCGCCGAGTACCAATTCCTGGCCGCTCCCTTGAGGGTAGAAGGGAAAGCCCGACACAAAATGGCATCAGGCGCGCCATGGAGCAACATCGTTGTCCTGAAGGCCTCCAAATGGTCGACCGGGTCGGTGGTCCCATCGTAGCTTTCAAAATGCGGGAGCTTGAAGTTCGGCGGTACCTGTTCCTGCATAATTTTCTGTGAGAAGGGAGGATCAGTGCAAATATCGTTACCGCGGGAGGAAGGAGTATGACGAAGTTCTTCTATGCGTCGTCCCATCTCCAAGAGCCTTTGATCCAGGAAATCTTCGCGATCCTTAATCCCCAAGGTCTTCTCGCGGAATAGGTGTGAAGCCTCTCCCTGGGTCGAGCCGCGGTCCGAGCAGGGGCTCTTTGCCGGCTGCCCTTCTCTCCCGAGGGCCGGAGGTCGGGTAGCCCACATCGGTCGCTCCTGGACTGGGTTCCCGGGCTCCGGGGAACCCCGCGCCGGTCGAGTGGGCGCCGGACCTCGCGAATGCGTGGCCTGCACTGCCTGCACCGCCTCCGTAAGATCGCGGACCTGCTGGGCAAGCAGGTCGAACCGCTCCGCATCTACCGCGAGTACGGAGCGGGCCCGTGTTGCCGGGGCCGGAGTGGGAGCGGACGGACCCGAACGGGATCGGGCCGCGGAGGCTGCCGACCTCCGGGTCGAGGCTCTTCTGGGGGGCATTTTTCTTTCCAGAAAAGGAATACTGAAGAGGGAGAAGAGAGATCCGGAGCAGGGGAAGGAAATCGTCGCCGAGCACTCCTTTAAGAACAAGGGAAACCTCGAAGGTTCAGGCCCTTCCTTCTAGCGCCAATCTGTTGGTGCAGAAATCCGTCGCCGCCGGAGGTCGCCGCAATCGAGGCCGCTGAGGCGCCGCCGGGGACCTGCAAAACGAAGTCCCGTCCGGAACCGGTGGGGTGGTGGCTCCGGCAGGACCCTCCGACGGTCAAGTTAGTTTTCGGCCAACAGTAATGGAGTGCTCGGAATGAGTTCCGGAGCTTAGAGATGTGGAGGAGAGCTTAGAGAGTCGAGAGTTCAGAGAGCTTAGCCTTAGCGTGTCGGGAGGGTCCTTTATATAGTGGAGCTTGATGGTGACAACTGCAGCCGCGTGCTGGCGGGCCGCTCGAGGTTCGGCGGAGTCAGTCTCACTGGTGCCGTGTGCGGCGGATTGAGGGTGACAGCCATCGCCGCCTGGGTCGGCGGATTGAGGGTGACAGCCATCGCCGCCTGACAGTGGGTCGCTATCGCCTGCGGCGGTTGCAGAGCTTGCCGAATGAAGGGTTGAAGGCGTTCGTGTGCCCATTTCGGAGGAGTTCGGGCTCCTGAAGAAGGAAGATAGGAGGGAGTTCGGCTCCCATAGACGTCTGGCTGGAGGTATGCAGCTAAGGCTCGTCCGCTGAAGAGTTCGGCTGCTGAGAATCCGAAGCTCGGCCGTTTGGAGGTTCGGCCGGCTGTTGGACTTCGGCTGAGGCTTGGACACTTGAGAATTCGGTAGGAGCTCGATCGGCCGAAGTTCGATGAGGGCGACCGCTGCGGAGTTCGGCCGAGTGACGACTGCTGAGGGGACTTCATTGAAGCTCGGCCGCTTGGAGTCGGTCCGAAGGAGTTCGGCCGTGGGGAGTCCGAAAGAGTTCGGCCGCCCAGGAAGTTTGGTCTCGACGCTGGGAGTCCGGAAGAAGCTCGGAAGCTGACCAGTTCGGCCTGCTGGAAGAAGTTCGGCCGCTGGGAGTTCGGCCCGGAGCCTGGGGCTGGGGAGTTCGGCCCGGAGCCTGGGGCTGGGGAGTTCGGCAGCTAGGTAGTTCGGCCCAGACCTTGGTGCAGGGGAGTTCGGCCTCTAGGCAGTTCGGCCCGGACCTTGGCGCAGGGGAGTTCGGCCTCTAGGCAGTTCGGCCGTGGTAGGGGCTCGGCCTGGCGCCTGGCGCTAAAGCTCCTCAGCGGCTACTGGTCACATTGGGCTGAGCGTCGGGCCGGGCTTCGGCAGGAGCGGGATTTATCCCCAACATATACTATGATATTTTTTCAAAATTTTGTTGACAATTGTCCTCCATTTTTCAGCAAAAGATCCAAAAAAATCTAAAGTTTCTTTCAACTTTGGTAAATCAACTCTACCTTCATAAAAATATAAGCTAAATATAGACCTTGATTTATTTTTGGATTTCTATATATTTTCTGTTTACCAAAACATAGTTCCACATAAATCATAGGAATGTTCTGGTAGACCCATATCTAAAGGCTCAATAATTTTTTCTATATAAAAGAAATCTAAGTTTTATTTTAATTATTCAAATATATATTTTTTTAAAAAAAATTAAAAACTTACTTCGACATTTAGAAGTAGATGTATTTTAATTTTGTTGGCAACCTAGTCGACCATGCAATGGTGATGATATATTTGTTGAGAGATTGCATGCCGCTTGTTGATCAATGTTTTTAAAAATTTCATATTGAATAGTATCTAGATTTCTTTCACTGTTTGTAATAGAACGACAATATATTCGAACTATTTTCTTTTTCTTTCCATCATTCTTCAAATTATCAATTATTTCTATCAATCATTGACTCTTCTATTCTCTAAGAATTTGCTTCTTTTTTGCTTTATTTTCTCTATATATACTTGCATAATCTATTCTATAAATTTTGTGATAAACATGTTACAAATTTTATTCAAGAAGTACAAAATAATTTTAGATATAAAAATTATAGCATCATGAAAATATAGCATTACTTCTAATGTACATTTGCTCTATTTAAGTAGATAGAAATGACAACCACTTTTTTTTTGAAACTTGTCGTAACAAAATAAATAATAAATGCAATATAATGACTTAACATAAAGTCATGTATCACATCATAGATAGCATTTCATAAATGGAAAATAATATACATATATTTATATTGTAAACAAACATTACACCACCGAAGGAAGATTCATGATAAAAGGTTTTTTAATACAAAAGATCAAGAACGTACATATCATACTTTCCTTGAGATAGACTCTTCAATTTCTTTAAGGAAATGTATAGGTATCATTTTTGGTAGACATGAATTAGCTAACATAACATGTCCATGACGATAAAAATTAGGACAAAAAGAGAGGATGGTTGATCAGGCTATGTTCCTTTTTATGTGCTCCTTAACAAATTTCTTCACCAATCAGGAATAGTTCTTTTATGGTGCTGGTGATCCCCAAGAACTATCTAAAAGATGTTGCCAAAATGAAGGTAAAGTTGCTCTTAACACCAAGAACTTTTCTTCTTCACCCATAATATTGCTCGTAAATATATTTTTTTGAATTTTTTCATTCACTATCTTGATATGATCAAGCATGTCAATATTTGATTCTATTCTATATTTATTCAGTTTTCTCACCATTTTTGTAACACATATATATTGTTGTTGTGGTATCAACTCACTCTGATACTAAACTATTGGGATATCAACTACTTTGATATCACTTGTTAAGAATGTAGTATCAAATTATTATAGCAAAAATAAGAAAAAAATAAAATAAAAAAATAATCAAGTACGTGGATCAGCCTAAAGGCTCGCCTCCACGGGACATATAAAGCTTTACTATAAAAGAGAAAAATAGGTACAAGAGAAAAACATCCATTCTCAACTCATCATATACAGATCTCTCTCAACTAGAAGCTATCCTCATAAAAACTCTTTTAGAATCCTAAGGAGATCCACAGAAGCTACAAGATGCTCTACCCTCACAGCCTCCTCGTTGGATGCATGTTAGATATGTATGCCCTAAAAGTCAGAATTGACTGACACTTATTATACACTTCTAAGGACAAAATTATAATTTTGACTATAAATAATAAAATAGATTATTTTCTATCATAATGTATATTTAGTGTCTGTGATACATTCCTTGAGTTAATGGCAATGATAATTCTTATTTTCGAGAGTTGAAAATTTAAGATATGAATCTTCATTATTAACTCATAAAATGCTCCTGACCGTAGGATCATCATAAGGATGGTGATTGATCCGAAAGATTGGTGTACAATCGCTTTTTTATAGTAGATAAATCTTGAGTCTATGGTATAGAAATACCAGAGTGAAAGTACAGATACTCGTTAGAGAATGAGGGCACTGAGCGTGACCACCTCGAGTAGTCATTAGGAAGTCTACCTTCTCGTCGAATGACTGAGACTCGATGCTGCAGTAGTGTGTCTGGTTCTTTGACCTGAGGTGCATCGGTAGTTCACCTTGAGGGTGTTATAGTTTGACTACACCATAACTCGATCTCCTAGCCATTCAAAATCCTGAGGTGTATGTTGGCTATAGCATGTTCATTGTAGGAATTGGATTGCATCAAGATGGAATCTATCTACCTCGGTGGTATGAGGAGCAGCCCTATGATGATCATGAGAATCAAGTCCATAAGCCCATGGCCATGGCAGAGTGTGAAATAATAGAAAGAGTTTCTATTAAGATTTTCACATTGGACTTGAATCGAATGATTAATCATATGACAGAGACTAATTAGGGTTTGACGAGTTCACCTTAACCCTAATCTGATCGGGGCTCAAGATAGAAGAACTTAATCACACAGGTAGCTGCACCAAGAGGTTCGCATTTTAGTTCTGATGGGTTGCCACCATATACTGCTAGGTGTCACTGGTGGATTTTGGGAGCAATTAGAATGATTTAGATGATCGATCATTCTAGTTGTTCGAATCAGAAAGAGTTCTGATCCATCGAAAGGAGTTTCGATGATGTCGATGATAGAGATCATGATATATATCCCATTACCATACAGAAACTGAACCTAACTGGGTCACACAAAATAAGGGTTTGATCTGGATATCATCAATTAGACTAACCCAGTTCAATTGATTTGAATGAGATTCAATTAGGTTCAAGAAAATCGTGCTAGCACTCGATTGAACCTAACGTTCTTCTTTTAATTATCATTAAAAAGTTGTCTCTAGTTTGCTTCGGAGGTTTCTACCTAGATGGTTGTCCAAAGACTTATCTTTGATCAGTCTTAGCACCATCTAAGGATGATTCAGAGGGACTTTCATCTGATTGGATCAGATGATGTCATCCCACTAATCAAATTTTGATCTGATTGCACAAAAGGCTATGATTAGCTGGGATGATGTGGCACTGCATAGCGCAACAGGGTCTATAAAAACCATCCATGCTAAGATCAAAAAAGCTTGACCCATTACCCATGCCACAAGGCTGCCTCTCTCTCTCTCCTCCATGCCATCTTTAGGTCTTCTCTCTCCTACCCATGCCTAAAAATTTTTTGGACTTTAGTTTGGTGCGATCCAAGCAAGAGAAAGGCGATAGAAAAAGGAAGAAGGCAGCACTGTAACAAGAGACAACTCACATCTTCGAAAGGAGTTTTGAAGATCTTCAAAATCATATCCAGATCTAATTTTTGGAGAGATGATAAAGAAGAAGAAGATCTTCAAATTCTAGCCGAGTGGATATCGATAGAGGCCAGGCACTTGCATGTGGCTAGATCCAGAACCTTCAGCTGACATCAAGGATCATCATAGGGTAATCAGGATTACCCAACAAGATAAATTAAATTAGATTTAATTTAATTTTTTTATTTTTTATTTTATTTTATTAGATCAATAATAATTAAATCTAGAAAGTCTTAGATCTGATCTAGATTTAAAATTTTTTTTTTAAAATATCTCTCTTGATCCAATCAAATCTGAACAAACCTGATCCAGAAAAATCAGGATTTTTTCTTTCAACTGGTATCAGAGCCAGGTTCATTTTCTATTATTATTTAATTTTATTTTAATTTTAATCTAATAATTAGATAATTTTAGATATCACATGAGATATGATTAGATCTAAAATTAAAAAAATTAAAAAATTAAATAATTTAGATCTAAGATTGTAAAGATGCATGACTAGTTCTAGAATAGAATTAGTTCTATAGAATAGTCTTGCATGATCATAATTTAATTTGATTAAATTATAATTTTTAGATCTATTTATTTACTATTTTTTGATATTATAAATATTATAATAAGATCTAAAAAATAAAAATAAAATTATTTAATTTTTAATTCATATGAGATATGATTGAATGCATGTTTAGACTAGTTGTAGAATAGTTCTACATAATTATCTAGATTAGAATTTTATTTTGATATGATCAATTTAAATTTAATTTTTTAGATAATTATGAGATAATTTAGATCTAAAAAATATGCATGATATGATACATGAGATGTATGCAAAATATGTTTATAGTTAGATCAATTTTTATATATGAGATATATGATGTAGATCTAACTAGTTTTTGTAGTTTTTCATATTTTCTGATTAAGGCGTTCCTCCTTGGCCGTCCGATCATAAGAATAAAGTAAGGATTTAAAGGCCCTCTCCTTCCCATTCGATGGGGTGTTCTTATGATGTGTAGGGGTGCTGCGCATTCGTCCTTAATCAGAAACCTTGAAAACTTACTTTTCTGCAAAATCCCTAGATCCTGAAACCTTAGGATTTTATTTACATATTTTATTTATGAACCCTAAACTTAATTAAGAATTAAGATTATGAAATATATTTAGGTCTAAAATTAAGAATTTTCAGATCTAAGACATATTCATAAAATTGGGTTCGGGCTTGGGTAGCTCAATTAGGTCTAAGCGGTTGATCAAACCGAATCAAGAGTTGGTTAGATGGGATCAACAGTGCTTAAATTGACCAGCCTAATAGGATTAAGTCTGGGTCAAGATCGAGTCACATGAGTGATCAATCAAGCTAAGACCTAATTAGGCTCAGAGGTTAGAGTCTGGATTGTAGGCTAACCCAATTGGTTCTGGCTCAATAATTTGGTGTCTAAGGTAAGTTTGGCATAGATACGATCGACTGATTTTTAATTGGAAGCTACTCGACTCGAATGCATTCTTGTCGAGTTAATGGCATATCCCTTCCATCGATCTCACTTATCTGGCCATATTTGTTGACCAGTTCTGATCTGAGGTGGTCAATAATCTGAGCTAACCCATGCCACTAGGTTAGTCATAATTGTTATGACTATGTCAAGTCTAGTTTAATGAGACCTAAATCAAATCTCCCTAAGAAAAGATTAAGTCTAAGGTCTTCCACCATTGTAGATGTGCGGGCCCTTTTCCGGGGTTGATTATTCTCGGCTGGTTACAGTGGTTCAGTTGCACCAGAAAGATGCAACCATGTCTATTAGGCATTGGATGCTATGGGCTGGAGGATGAGTTGGGCTCAATATTTTGGATACGGTGAGAGATCCAATTAGGAATCCAATCTATGCAAATGGTGGGTCTGACTTAACTAAGGAGTGGATCAATATTTTAGGCACGGTGAGATTCATGAATTAGAGACCAAGTTTGGGTGCACCATGATTAGAGAATCATTGAACAAGAGTTGTTCACTCATTGGCTAACCCATCACTAATAACTGTTAGGTGAGGTGATGAGTCAGTTGGTGGGACTGCACCACCCACTAGAAATCATAATCATGAAGATTTTCGCATCTCTATAGAGAAAGTGTAGGATTTCAAAAAAATAGTGAAAGCTAATTTGTTTAAAAATTAAACTCCTAAATAAATTGGTCAAGTTTTAATTACAATATCTAACTAGAAACTTTGACTCTCTATAGAAAAAATAAAATATCTGCATCCAACCCACTAGCACGTATCCTGGACATCCATAGACTGATCGGACCCAATTATAAGGATTGGCTCTAAAACTTCAAAATTATTTTGGATTTTGAGAAGTTAACTCATGTATTGGATCCAGGATCCCTCCCACCTTACCAGCTCGTCCATCCGCTGAACAGAGAGCATCTCTTGATAAGTGGATGGACGAAGATAATAAGGCCATTAGATACTACATGTTGGGCTCGATGTCTGATGAGCTTTAGCACCAACATGAAGATATCAAGACTGCCCACCAAATGTTGGCTCACCTGCAAGAGATGTTTGGTGAACAGAGTCGCACAGCCAAATATCAAGTCACTAAATGACTTATTCAAGGCTAAAATGCATGATGGGCAGTCAGTCCAAGATCATTATCTGATGATGATCAAGGACTTGGAAGAGCTTGAAAAGCTTGAAGTGAAGTTAGATCTATATCTGTAGAATAATATAATTTTGCAATCCTTGACTGATGCATATGGGCAGTTCATCATGAACTACCATATGCATAAACTTCAAAATACTCTGGCCGAGCTTATGAACATGCTAGTTACTATTGAGCTTTCAATGATAGGTTCTAAAGGCTCAGTATTTGCTATGGAATGGACTTCTTCCAAAAGAAAGTCTTTTGAAAAGAAGAAGAAGTCCGTGAAAAGACAGAAGATGGAAGAAGAAAAAAAAAGAAGGTAGAGTTGAAAAAGAAGGCCACTGACAAAAAAAAATATTTTTATAGCAACACTGATGGCCACTGAAAGTGGAATTGCCCTACATACCTGGCCATCCTAAAGAATAAAAAAGAGGCAGATCCTTCTGGAGGTATGTTCATTATTGAATCTAACCTTATGGTTTTTTCTGCATCTAGTTGGATGCTTGACTCTGGTTCTAGTGCTCATTTGTGCACTTCTATGCAGGATCTTGAGGATAGCAGGAGGCTGAGGGATGGTGAGATGATCCTACGCATTAAAAATGGAGCAAGAGTTGCTGCTATGGCCGTGGGAACCTATCCTCTTCAACTACCATCTGATTTAGATTTAGTATATAGAAATTGTTATTATGTGCCTACAGCAAGCAAGCAGGAATTTGATTTTTATTTCATGTTTAGCACAAGAAGGCTATGTAATTAGTTTTCTTAAGGACCATTGTAACATTCTTTATGAAAGAAATAAAATTGCAAGTGGTTTTCTTATTAACGATCTTTACTAGTTACATATTGATGTATCTATTTTTAATATCGAGCAAAATATGAATGCCATAAAATCAAAATGATCCTAGGGATAGTCCAAATGATAGGTATCTATGGCACCTTAGACTAGGTCATATAGCAGAAGATAGGATTAACAAATTAAAGAAAATTGGGCTATTGAGTCTATTGACTTTTGAGTCATATCCAATTTGTGAATCATGTCTTCATGGCAAAATGACTAAACTTTATTTTATGGGACATGGGGAAAGGGCCACGAATTTACTTGTCCTAGTATATACTGATGTGTGCGGTCCATTTGATGTGCCGGTTAGAGATAATTTTATCTATTTCATAACCTTCACCGATGATTTATCTCGATATGGGTATATGTATCTTATGAGACACAAGTCTGAAGCCTTTGAAAAGTTTAAAAAATTCAGACATGAAATAGAAAAGCAAACTGAAAAATGGATTAAGATTCTTTGATCAGATCAAGAAAGTGAATATCTTAGTTGAAAATTTTTGAACTATCTCAAGTAGAATGGTATAGTCTCTCCTGGAACACCTCAACTCAATAAAATTTCAGAATGGAGGAATTGGATCCTATTAGATATGGTCTGATCCATGATGAGCTTTATAGACCTTCCTGATTTTCTTTGGGAACATGGTTTGTTAACTGCTATATATTTACTAAATAAGATTTCTTTTAAAACTATTCCTACCATACTATATGAGATATGGCATAGTAAGAAACCAAGTCTAAGTCATTTCAGAATTTAGGATTGTCCGGCTTATATCAAAAGACAACAAGTGGATAAGTTAGACTATAGATTCTTTAGAGCTCGATTCATAGGATATCCTAAAGAATCATTAGGATATTATTTCTACTTTCTAGAAGATCATAATGTGATTGTGAGTCGACATGCCATCTTTTTTGAAAAATAGTTTATTCAAGATGGCGGCATTGGAAAGTAGATCAAATTAGAGGAGAAAGTCTTCCAAGAGCAAAGAGCTAAGAAATCTTTGGAACCAAATCAGGTTGAGCCAATACAATCACTACCTCCTCCACCTCGATAGATCGAAAAGAATTTTTCATCCCCCTGAGAGGTACTTAGGTACTATTTTAGAGAAAGTAGAGAAAATATTCCTCGTAGGTAATGAAGTTCATGGTGATGATCCCAAAACCTATAACGAGGTAATATCAGATATCGACTTCGAGAAATGGTTAGAGGCAATGAAGTCAGAAATTGACTCGATGCACTCAAACCAAGTCTGGACCTTGGTAGATCCACCAGAAGGTATAGTACCTATTGGGTGTAAATGGATCTACAAGAGAAAGATTGGTGCATAGATGAGAATGTAGGAGACATTCAAAGCTAGATTAGTGGCAAAAGGTTATAGTCAGCGCGAAGGCATTGACTATCAGGATACCTTTTTCACCAGTAGCTATGCTAAAATTCCATTCCGCACATTGCTTGCTATTGCAGCCTATTTCGATTATGAAATATGGCAAATGGATGTGAAAACAGCATTCTTAAATGGATATCTTGAGGAAGATATCTATATGGAAATAGCCGCTAGGTTTCACATCCAGTGATACTGATCACAAAGGTATGCAAGCTGCAAAGGTCCATATATGGACTTAAGCAAGCATCTCGAAGCTGGAATACTCATTTTAATGATGTGATCAAATTATTTGGATTTCATCAAGAAATGAGAAGAAACCATGTATTTTTAAAAAGATCAGTGGGAGCGCTATTGTCTTCCTCGTACTTGTACGTGGATGATATCCTCCTTATTGGAAATGATATTTTCCATGTTGACCACAGTTAAAATATGGTTATCTAAAGAATTCTCCATGAAAGACCTAGGAGAAGCATCCTTTATTCTAGGAATTAAAGGTCTATAGAGATAGACCGAATAGGATGCTAGGACTTTCACAGAAGATGTACATAGAGAAAGTGCTAAAGAGGTTTAGCATGGAAAACTCTAAGAGGGGATTGGTATCCCTTCAGACATGGCATTCATCTCTTCCAAGAAAATGTGCCCAATACACCTGAGGAGAATAGAACGCATGAGCAAGATCCCTTATGCTTCTGCAATAGGGAGCCTCATGTATGCCATGTTATGTACACGACCTGATATAGCCCATGCTGTGAGTGTCACAAGCAGATATCAGTCAAATCCAGAAGAAGAACACTAGACTTCTGTGAAATATATCCTTAAGTACTTAAGAAGAACTAAGGATATGTTCTTGATTTTTGGTAATGGAGAACTCCAAGTCCAAGGGTATACAGACTCGGATTTTATGTCCGATATAGATGATCGAAAGTCGACATTTGAAAATCTATTTGTGTGTAATGATAGTGCTGTCAGTTGGAATAGTTCCAAATAGGCAGTAATAGCAGATTCCATCATGAAAGCAGAATACATCGCTGCATTAGAAGCTGCAAAGGAGGCATTCTGATATAAAAAGTTTGCCACAGAGATCGAAGTGATGCCATCAGATGCCATTCCTCTATACTGTGATAATAATGGCATCCATAGCCCTTGCTAAGGAGCTGAGGTCTCATCAAAAATTCAAACACATCGAGCGATGATACCTCTTCATCCGTGATTACCTCAAGAAAGGATACGTTGAGATCAAGAGAGTCGACTCCGCAGACAATGCGACAGATCCACTTACAAAGCTATTGGGCCAGCAGAAGATCGAAGCCCATCTTGAGAAGATGGGACTTAGATTTATAGCCAATTGGCTTTAGGTCAAGTGGAGTTTGTTAGATATGTGTGCCCTAGAAGCCAGAATTGGCTGACACTTGTAATACACTTCTAAGGGCAAAATTATAATTTTGACTATAAATAATAAAATAGATTATTTTCTATCATCATGTGTATTTAGTGTCTGTGATACATCCCTTGAGTTAATGGTAATGATAATTCTTATTTTCAAGAGTTGAAAATTTAAGACATGAATTTTCATTATTAACTCATAAAATGCTCCTGACCGTAGGATCATCATGAGGATGGTGATTGATCCAAAAGGTTGGTGTACAATCGCTTCTTTATAGTAGATGAGTCTTGAGTCTACGGTGTAGAGACATCAAAGCGAGAGTATAGGTACTCGTTAGAGAACGAGGGCACTGAGCGTGACCACCTCGAGCAGTCATAAGGAAGTCTACCTTCTCATCGATGACTGACTCGAAGCTACAGTGGTGTGTCTGGTTCTTTGACCTGAGGTGCATCGACAGTTCACCTTGAGGGTGTTATAGTTTGACTACACCATAACTCGGTCTCCTAGCCATTCGAAATCCTGAGGTGTATGTTGGCTATAGCATGTTCATTGTAGGAATTGGATTGCACCAAGATGGAATCTATCTACCTCGGTAGATGAGGAGCAGCCCTATGATGATCATGAGAATCAAGTCCATAAGCCCATGGCCATGGCAGAGTGAAATAATAGAAAGAGTTTCTATTAAGGTTTTCACATTGGACTTGAATCGAATGATTAAATCATATGATAGGAAATTAGGGTTTGACGAGTTCACCTTAACCCTAATCTGATCGGAGCTCAAGATAGAAGAACTTAATCACACAGGTAACTGCACCGAGAGGTTCATTTTCAGTTCTGATGGGTTGCCACCATATGCTGTTAGGTGTCACTGGCGAATTTTGAGAGCAATTAGAATGATCTAGATGATCAATCATACTAGTTGTCTGAATCAAAAAAGTTCTGATCCATCGAAAGGTGTTTCGATGATGTCGATGATAGAGATCGCGACATATCTCATTACCATACAGAACTGAACCTAACTGGGTCACACAAACAAGCATTTCGATCTGGATATCATCAATTGAATTAATCCAGTTCAATTGATTTGAATAAGATTTAATTAGATTTAAGAAAATCGTGCTAGCACACGATTGAGCCTAATGTTCTTCTTTAATTATCATTAAAAGTAATCTCGACTGAGCCAAATTTTTTTGAGCTCACTCAGGTATCTTTACTTGGTCTAACTGGAGCTTGTCTAGGTTAGAAAAGAATTATTTTAATTTATGAGATGAATTTGAGACAACACCTGCCATTTTTCGTCACCTATTAAATCCTATTTCGGACATTTGGTTAAACGTTGACCTTTGATACTTAGACATCTGCCCATGTGTCATGCACCCATAGGAGAGAATTTTTGGACTAGTCCACCTACTAAAAAGTAGATGGATAAGGAGTGCATACCTCCCTAGGCATGCACCCATGGATAAAGCATCCAAAGTCCCATACAGATGGGACTCCAGTTGCTTTGGGGTTTCTACCTAAGTTGTGCCAAAGACTTATCTTTGATCAGTTTTGGCATCATCTAAGGATGATTCAGAGGGGCACTCATCTGATTGGATCAGATGATGTCATCCCACTAATTAGATTTAGATCTGATTGCATAAAAAGCTATGATTGATCGGGATGATGTGGCACTGCATAGTGCAATAGGGTCTATAAAAACCCTATTTGCGCCAAGATAAAAAAAGCTTGACCCATTGCCCATGCCACAAGACTGCCCCTCTTCCTCCTTCATGCCATCTTCAGGTCTTCTCTCTCCTACCCATGCCCAAGAATTTTTTGGGCTTCAGTTTGGTGCGATCCAAGCAAGAGAAAGGCAACAGAAAAAGAAAGAAGGCAGCACTGCTATAAGAGATAACTCACATCTTCAAAAAAAGTTTTGAAAATTTTTAAAATCATATTCAGATCTGATTTTTGGAGAGATGATAAAAAAGGAGAAGATCTCCAGATCCTATCTGAGTTGATACCAATAGAGGTCAGACACTTGCATGGCTAGATCCAGAATCTCAAGCAGACATCAGGATCATCACAGGATAATCAGATTACCCTCAATAAGATAAATTAAATTAGATTTAATTTATTTTTTATTTTATTTTATTTTATTAGATTAATAATATCAGATCTGAAAAGTCTTAAATTTGATCTAAATCTAAGAGAAAAATTTTTAAAATATCTCTCTTGATCCAATCAAATCTGAATGAACTTGATCCGAAAAATTAGGTTTTCCCTTCAATGCACTTGTTGCTTCTCTCTCTCATGGGTTGCATGTACTCGATGCTCTACTAAGTTTCTCTCGATGACTGTCTGAGCCTTTCTACATGCCTCTCATGCCACATGTGCCATCTTTTTGCTCTATAGCATCTCAATCCTTTAAATAGGATGAGAATCCTCTTTTTAGCAGTTTACAAGAGTTCTAACAGGGCTTGTTCTCCTAATATGAGTCGAACATGTCTTTAATGGAGTCTTAGAATATTTTTCAACCTTCAGATCATGACCGTAATCCTCCATGGCCGTTGGATCATGTGGTCCACGTGCAACTCCCGTAGATTTCTTGGATTAATCATTATCCGAGTCCAAATAGAAAAAATCCCATCCTATTCTATTCGCCTTCATCGAGTCAGCTTGATTAGGGGTCGAGCTAGCTCAACTGCATCTCGTCTGAACTCCTATTGTCTGTCTATTTGAGAGAGTCAGTTTAGCTATGGTTCGAGCCGACTCGATCTCAATTTGAGCTAGCTCGACCGCATATCAAAGTCGGCCCGACTACTATGCTAAAAAATGATTCTCTTCTTGCTGTGGATCAAATTTGAAATGTCAAATTCTAATAATCTCCATCTCGACTCGATATTCGACCTCCATCTGACTTTAAGAGCTTATGATTCATCTCGCCCCCATGCCCTTGGGCATGCCTGCTGATCATGGATGGACAAATATGAGAGTCAAGCTAAGCCACTCGATTCCACCTCTATCTGTTAGATATATGTACCCTAGAAGCCAAAATTGGCTGACACTTATAATATACTTCTAGGAGCAAAATTATAATTTTAACTATTATCAATAAAATGGGTTATTTTCTATAACATATGTGTATTCAGTGTTTGTGATACATCCTTTGAGTTAATGGTAATTATTGACGCAGAATCTGATCGTCGTTGGAATCCGTTTGAGTGGAGTCCGATGAGGTCACCGTCGGGGACCTGCAAAATAAAGTTTCATCCGAAGTCTGTAGGGGATGGCTCCGGCAAGACCCTCCGATGATCAAGTCAGCTCTGACCAACAAGAATGGAGTGCTCGGGAATAAGTTCCGAAGCTTGGAGAAGAAGAGGAGAGCTTAGAGATTAGAGCTTAGAGATTCGAATTAGCATATCTGGAGGGTTCTTTTTATAGCAGAGCTTGATGATGACAGCTGTATCCGCATGCTGATGGGCCGCTCGAGGTCCAACGGAGTCAGTCTCATGGGAAGATGCCATCTGTAGTGGGTTGATGGTGACAGCCATCGCCGCCTGATAGTGGATCACTGTCGCTTGCGGTGGACTGATGGTGATGGCTACAGCTGTCTTGATACTGAGCCGCTCGAAGTCGAATGAAGGGTTGAAGGGCTTCAACGTGTGCCCATTTTGGAGGAGTTCGAACTTCTAAAGAGGAAGCTTGGAAGGAGTTCGGCTTTCGTAGGCATCTAGCTGGAGGTACGCGGCTAAGGCTTGGCCGTTGGGGAGTTCGATAGGAGCTTGATCGGTGAGAAGTCCGGCCCCTAAAGCTTGGAGGGAGTTCGATCGAAGAGGAAGCTTGGAGGGAGTTCGGCTCCCACAGGCACCTGACTGGAACGATGTGAAGAGAGTTCGGCTCTTGCAGGAGTCTGACTAAAACTCGACGGTTGAGTTCGGCTAAAGTCCGACTGCTGGAAGTCCAAGGAGCTCGACCGCTAAGTAGTTTGACCGATTGAAGGAGTTCGATCCGGACGTTGGGAGTTCGAAGGAGCTCAACTACTGAGGAGTCTAAAGGAGCTCGATCGCTAAGTAGTTCGACCGACTGAACGGGTTCAAAGAAGCTTGACCGCTGGGGGTTCGACCGACTGTAAGGATTTGGCTAAGACCCATCTGTTAAAGCTCTTCCGTAGCTACTGGTTGCATTAGGCTGAGCATCGAACTAGACTTCGGCAGGAGCGGGGTTTATCCCCAACACTAGCCCTCCCACTCTCGAGTTCGAAACTCGAAGGAAGGGACTACAGGAAAGACGACTGTCGAAGTCTTCTTCTGGACTCCATGCTGGTTCAGGTCGAAGCTCGGGGGAGATCTCATCTCCAGCTAAAATTGATATTGAAGTTGAAGCCTGGGGGAGATCCCATCTCCAATCGAGGTTGAGGGAGGCTTCGTCCGCTGCGATCGAAGTCGAAGGTTGAGCTCCTCGGGGGCGATATTGTCTCCAGCAGTCGAGGTTAATACGGATGCTCAGGAGAGATCCTATCTCTAGCCGAGGTCGAAGTTAAAGCTCTCCAGCCGAGGTTGGTTCGGTCACTCGGGGGAGATCTTATCTCCTTTGGCCGAGGTTGCTGCGGGCACTCACGTTAGGAGGAGGTTGCCTCCGATCTTATCTCTGGTCGAGATTGTCTCGACCGCTTGGGAGAGATCTTCTCTAGTCGAGGTTGAAGTTGAAGCTCTCCAACCAAGGTTGGCCTGGTCACTCGGAGGAGATCTCATCTCCTTTGGCCGAGGTTGATGCGGGCGCTCGCATTAGGATGAGGTTCTCCTCCTGTTCCTAACGAACTGTGGGGGCACATTCAAACCATCATCCATCTTCTCCTATCTCGTCTAAGGTGAATGAGGCCTTCAATTTTGCTCGCATTAGGATGAGGTTCTTCTCCTATTTCTAACGGACTGTGGGGGTACATTCGGACCATCGTTCATCTTTTTCCATCTCGTCTAAGGTGAACAAGGCCTTCGACTTTGCTCGCATTAGGATGAGGTTCTCCTCCTGTTCCTAACAGGCTGTAGGGGCACATACGAACCATCGTTTGCACCTCTCCCCCCATCTCATCCTTTGTGAACGAGGCCTTCGACTTTGCTTGCATTAGGATGAGGTTCTCCTTCTATTCCTAACGGGCTGTGGGGGAACATTCGAACCATCGTTCAAGCTCTCCCTCCATCTCATCTAAGGTGAACGAGGCCTTTGACTTTGCTCGCATTAGGATGAGGTCCTCCTCCTATTCCTAACGGGCTGTGGGGGCACATACGGACCGTCGTCCATGCCTCTCCTCCCGTCTCGTCCTTTGTGAATGAGGCCTTCGACTTTGCTCGCGTTAGGATGAGGTTCTCCTTCTATTCCTAATGGGCTGTGGGAGCACATTCGGACCATCGTCCAAGCCTCTCCTCCCATCTCATCTAGGATGAACGAGGCCTTCGACTTTGCTCGCATTAGGATGAGGTCCTCCTCCTGTTCTTAACGGACTGTGGGGGCACATACGGACCATCGTCCGAGCCTCTTCCTCCATCTCGTCTAAGGTGAACGAGGCCTTCGACTTCAAGAAGGTCTTATTTTCCACGGTCGAGGTTGATCTGGGAGAGATCTTATCTCCTGTAGTCGAGGTTTAGAGGTCTTTGACCTACTTGCATTAGGACGAGGTTCTCCTCTTATTCCTAACGGGCCACTTTCGCTCATTTTTTTTCTGCCATCATGTAATCCTTGTACCAAAAATCAATAATGCAGAGCGAAGGCATTTTTAAAGGAAGTCTACTGATAATACATCCTTAGGTTTTCTAAGTTCCAAGGTCGGAGAAGTATTATCCCTCCGAATTTCTTCAGACGATAAGTTTCAGATCGGATGACCTTCATCACCTCATACGGACTTTCTCAGTTTGGGGTGAGCTTTCCTTGACTCTGAGGCTGAGCGATAGTGGCTCGCCAGAGCACTAAGTCTTCCACTCTGAACGTCTTGTTTTTAACCCTGAAGTTGTAGTACCGAGCCACCTTCCGTTTGTAGACTACCATCCGGACGTGGGCTTCCTTCCTTTTTTCTTTCAGAAGGTCGAGGTTGACTTTAAGATCCTGGGGATTGTGCCGCTCGTTGAAGCCCACGACTCGTACAGACGGAAGCTTGAGCTCGACCGGGATAACTACCTTAGTACCAAAGGCCAAGGCGAAGGGTGTTTCTCCGATCGACACCCTCTGAGTAGTTCGGTATGTCCAGAGGACATGGTAGAGTTCGTCCACCCAGGCCCTTTTTGCCCTATCGAGCCTCACTTTGATTCCTTGCAGCAGAGTCTGGTTGGTTATCTTAGCTTTCCCATTGGCCTGTGGGTGAGCCACCGATGTGAAGCGATGGGATATGTTTAGTCCTTCGCAGAACTCGGCAAATCTTGCCCCAGCGAACTATCGCCCATTGTCGGTTATGAGGGTTTGGGGCAGGCCGAACCGGTAGACTAGTGACTTTCAGATGAAGTCCTGCACCTTGGCCTTGGTAATCTTCACAAGTAGTTCGATTTCGATCCACTTGGTGAAGTAGTCAATCGCGATCAGGAGGAACTTTCGCTATCCAGACGCCATTGGGAAGGGGTCGAGTATATCCATTATCCACTATGCGAATGGTTAGGGTGAGCTGAGTGGAGTGAGTTCAGATGCCGGCTGCCTCTGCACACTGGCATTCTTCTGATAGTGATCGCACCTCTTTACGTATTCCATGAAATCACGAAATAAGGTTGGCCAGTAGTACCCCTGTCAGAGTAGTTTTTGCGACAAGAACCTGGCTCCTACGTGACTTCCGCAGAGTCCTTCGTGCACATCCCATAGCACAAGGTCGGCCTCTAAAGGTCGGAGATATCTCAACAACGGAAGGGAGTATAACCTCTTATACAACCTGCCTTCGTATAAGACGTAGTGGGAGGCCTGATTCCTGAGCTTCCGAGCTTCTTTTCGATCGCGGGGAAGGACCCCCTCTTCAAGATAGGCGATCAATGGGTCGATCTAGCTGGGCTCAAATTTCGTCTGTAGGATGGCCTGAGATTCCTCTATGGTTGGGCACTTCAAAGTTTCCAAAAATACTTCTTTGGACAGTTCGGTCGGGATTAAAGCGGCCAACTTGGAGAGAAGATCGACTCTTGTATTTTCCATCCTCGGGATGTGCAGAATGTCGAAACTATCGAAGGCTGGGATCAAATTCTTCACTTTCTTGAGGTACCTCACCATGCTTTCCTCCTGTGTCTCGTAGCCGCCGCCAACTTGACCAACCACCTACTAGAAATTGCTGTAGACTTGAAGTCGATCTACTTTTAATTCCTTTGCTATCTTTAATCCAACGATCAGCACTTCATATTCGGCCCTATTGTTGGTCGCGAAAAACTCAAGATGCAGCGCGTACTCGACGACGACTCCCTCGGGGCTGACCAACCCCGCACCAGCTCCAGTGGAGTTGGATGAATCGTCCACGTGCAGAGCCCAGGAACCTTCAGGAAGGTCAGCGCTCTCTTTGAGGAGGTTCGACTACGATAGCTCGACTTCGTCAAAGTTCGGCCTCGCTCTGGTATCGGTCTCGCTCGATTCAAGCTTGCCTTCAACTGGAATAGTGCATTCTAGCACAAAATCCATTAGTATCTAGGCCTTGATCGATGGCCTGGGCCGATAATTGATGTCGAACTCTGTGAGCTCAATTGTCCATTTTGCGATTCTTTCGGAAGCATCTGCTCGGTGGAGGACTGCTTTTATTGGTTGGTCCGTGAGAATCGTTATAATGTGCTCCTGAAAGTAAGGTCGGAGCCTCTTGGCAGTAATTAGAAGACAGTAAGTTAGTTTTTCTAACCTAGAGTACCTGGTCTCCGCATCTCTCAGGACTCGGCTCACGTAGTAGACCGATCACTGCATCTTTGCTTCTTCCCTGACCAGGACTGCCGCCAAGGCCACCGAAGAGACAGCTAGATACACGAATAATTCTTCTCCAGGTTCGAGCTTTGCCAGCAGCGGGGGCATGTCGAGGTAGTTTTTAAGCTCCTCGAATGTCTGTTGGCACTCCACCATCCAGCAGAAATCCTTTGATCGCCTGAAAATCTCGAAGAAGGGCATGCATCATTCGACCGACCTTGAGACGAAGCGATTTAGGGACGCCACCTTCCCGGCTAGGCACTGAACTTTCTTGATCATCTTTGGAATGGTCATTTCTCAAATGACTCAGATTTTCTAGGGGTTTGCCTCGATTCCGCATCTCGACACCATGAACCCAAGAAATTTTCTAGAGGTCACACCAAAGGTGCATTTGGTTGGATTCAGCTTCATCTTGTGCTTCCTGAGTGCACCGAAGGTTTCTTCAAGGTCGGCCAGGTGGTCTGTTGAAGCTCGACTTTTGACAAGCATATCATCTACGTACACCTCCATGTTGCGGCTGATCTACTCCTTGAAGACCTTATTAATCAAACGCTGGTATGTTGCTCCTACATTCTTGAGTCCAAAAGGCATGATCCTATAGCAATAAAGACCTCAGTCAGTAATGAAGGCGATCTTCTCTTCATCCTCGGGCACCATGCGTATCTGGTTGTAACCAGAAAAGGCGTCCATGAAGGTGAGGAGCTCATGGCCCGAGGTCGCATCCACCAGCTAGTCGATCCTGGATAGGGGGTAGCTATCTTTCAGGCAGACCTTGTTTAGCTTCTTAAAGTTAATGCACATCCTCCACTTGTTATTTGCTTTCTTGATGAGAATCACGTTCGAGATCCAGGTTGGATAGTTAACCTCCCGGATGAGTTCGGCTTTGAGAAGCTTGTCTACTTCTTCGGCGATCGCTTTCTACCTCTCCGGGATGTGGTGGCGCATTTTTTCTCTTATCGATCAGTGCCTCAAATCGACAGTCAGCTGATGTTCCATGACCTCGACGTCGATCCCCAGCATATCCGCTGGGGTCCAAGCAAAGACGTCCGTGTTTCTTCTGAGGAAAGCAACGAGCTGCTTTCGAACCTCGACCGCCAAGTTAGAGCTGATCTACACCACGTGCTCCGAGTTTCCATCATTCAAGGGCACAAAGATGAGGTCCTCCATAGGCTCGCCCCGCTCCTCAGTGAGGTTGTCGCGGACATCCAGTCCGTCAACAAGATAAGGGTCGGGCTGATCTCCCTTATGCAGGGCGATCGAGTAGCAATACCTCGTCAAAGCCTGATCTCCTCTGACTTCTCCGACCCCGTGACTCGTCGGAAACTTCATATTCAAATAATAGATTGATACTACCGCCCAGAGTGCATTTAGACCAGGTTGGACAAGGATCGCATTATAGACGGATGGGGTCCTTACGACTAGGAAGTCGACCCGCGCCTTGGCTAGCTTTCGGCATTACCCTGCCGCTACGGTCAATGTTATTATGCCTTCAACTGGTACGGTGTTGCCAACGAATCCTACCAGCGGAGAATTCATAGGCCCCAAACGGTTATCGGGCAGAGACATTTTTGAGAAGGCATCGTAAAACAACACATCGATCGAGCTTTCATTATCTACCAAAATGCGACGTACATCGTAGTCAAAAATGTTCAAAGAAATTACAACTGCATCATTATGCGAAAATTGGATCCCCTGGCCATCCGCCTTGGTAAAGGTCACGAGTTTCATGGTCCTCCATCTCTTCATCGGTCCCTCGGATCCGCTGGCCTCCTCTTATTGAAGTCCCCCCGAGATAGTGTTGATGATGCCAAGGGGCAGTCGATCTTCTTACTAGTTTTTCCCACTTGGCGGTAACGCTCTCAGTCGATCTTCCCTCTCCTCAAGCCGTCTTCGCAGAAATCGGCTAAGTCTGCCTCATCTGAC
The DNA here is from genome assembly GCA_006176705.1 of Cocos nucifera. Classification (NCBI taxonomy): domain Eukaryota; kingdom Viridiplantae; phylum Streptophyta; class Magnoliopsida; order Arecales; family Arecaceae; genus Cocos; species Cocos nucifera. The sequence continues at coordinate 3,343,907 of QRFJ01000061.1, forward strand.
GAGCTCTTCGATCTCGTCCTAGAGTTGGATGCACTCCTCAGTGTCATGACCGTGGTCGCGATGGTGAAGGTAGAACTTATTAGGATTGCACTTGCTAGGATGGGAACACATTCTCTCCGATCTTGGAAGTCGCTCCTGGATCTCCATCAGTACTTGAGTCTTTGGGACGTTAAGGGGGGCGTAGTTATGAAATCATCGTCGTCGGAGAGAACTTCGATGCTGGGAGGAACCTCGGTGTGCCCTTCCATCGGGGCTTCTCTACCTTCAAGCCTGAGGGAGAGTTCGGGCTCGCCCACGATCAAGGGAAGTCTGGGAATGCGGTCGAGCTTCAGTCCGCTTTCTTTCTTCGGTGGGTCTGCCTGGCTTGTCGATTCGCCATTTGCTGCTGGCTTCGTCGTCCTTAGCCTCGAAGGCCTCCTCTATCCGGGCATAACTTTAGGCCCGAGCAAGCATGTCTACAAAATTCTTGGGATACTTTTTTTTCAGGGAGAATAGTAAGTCGTACTTCTGAAGGCCGTCCTTAAGAGCAGCCATAGCGACTGACTAGTCTAGGTCCTGGGCCTTCAGTGCGGCAGTATTAAATCGGGTAACGTAAGCCTGGATGGGTTTTTCCTTCTTCTGCCTGATGGCCATTAAGAAATCCGAACCTCAACGTGGATGCCGACTACTGACGAAGTGGGCCATGAACTGTTGACTCATCTGGTCAAATGATAAGATGGTACTCGGCTTGAGAGTTGAGTACCAGTTTCTGATGGCCCCTTTAAGGGTAGAGGGAGAAGCTCGGCACAGGATAGCATCTGGCACGCCATGGAGCAACATCGTTGTCCGAAAGGCTTCCAAGTGATCGACCGGATCGGTGGTCCCATCATAGCTCTCGAACTATGGAAGCTTGAAGTTCAACGGGATCGGTTCTTGCATGATTTTCTGTGAAAAAGGAGGATCAGTGCAGATGTCATTACCGCGTGAGGAGGGAGTGCGACGAAGTTCTTTGATTCATCGACTCATTTCTAAGAGTCTTTGATCCAGGAGATCTTCGCGGTCTCTGATCTCCAAGATTTTCTTGCAGAGTGGGTGCGAAGCTTCACCCTGGGTCGAGCCACGGTTTGAGCAGGGGCTCTCCCTCTGTTGCCTTCCTCTTTCGAGGATTGGAGGTCGGGTAGCCCATGTCGGTTGCCCCTGGACTGGACCACATGGCTCTGGAGAATTCTGCACTAATTAAGCTAGTACTAGGGCCTACTGGTGCATGGCCTGCACTACCTCTGTGAGACCACAAACCTACTAGATGAGTACATTGAACTGCTGTGCATCTATCGTAGCTACAGGGTGAGCCTGGGTCGCCGGGGCTGGAGTGGGAGCGGGCGGATCTAAATGAGATCGGGCCGCGGAGGCCGTCGATCGCTGGGTCAAGGCTCTCCTGGGGAGCATTTTTTTTTGGAAAGGAATTCCAAAGAGGAAGAAGAGAGATCTCTAGAGTGAGAAGAGAGAAATCATCGCTGAGCACTCCTTTAAGAATAAGAGAATCTCGGAGGTTTGGGCCCTTTCTCTAGCACCAATCTATTGACGCAGAATCTGATCGTCGCCGAAATTCGCTGGAGTGGAGGCCGATGAGGTCACCATCGGGGACCTGCAAAATAAAGTTTCATCCAAAGTCGGTGGGGGGTGGCTCCGGCAGGATCCTCTAACGATCAAGTCAGCTCTGGCCAATAGGAATGGAGTGCTCGAAAATGAGTTTTGAAACTTGGAGAAGAAGAGGAGAGCTTAGAGATTAGAGATTCGAATTAGCATATCTAGAGGGTCCTTTTTATAGCGGAGCTTGATGATGACGACTATAGCCACATGCTGGCAGGCCGCTCGAGGTCCGACGGAGTCAGTCTCACGGGAAGGTGCCATCTGCAGCGGGTTGATGGTAACAGCCATCGCCACCTAATAGCGGATTACTGTCGCTTGCGGCAGACTGATGGTGATGGCTACAGCTATCTTGATATTGAGCTGCTCGGGGCCGAATGAAGGGTTGAAGGGCTTCAACATGTGTCCATTTTGGAGGAGTTCGGACTCCTGAAGAGGAAGCTTGGAAGAAGTTCGGCTCCCATAGGCATCTGGCTGGAGGTACGCGGCTAAGGCTCGACCGTTGGGGAGTTTGGTAGGAGCTCGATCGGTTAGAAGTCTGGCCCCTGAAGCTTGGAGGGAGTTCGGTCGGAGAGGAAGCTTGGAGGAAGTTCGGCTCTCATAGGTGCCTGATTGAAATGACACAGAGAGAGTTCGGCTCTTGCGAGAGTCTGACTGAAGCTCGGCGGTTGAGTTCGGCTAAAGCCCGACTGGTGGAAGTCCAAGGAGCTCGGCCGCTAAGTAGTTCGGCCGGCTGAAGGGATTCGGTCCGGATGCTGGAAGTCCGAAGGAGCTCGACTGCTGAGGAGTCCGAAGGAGCTCGGTCGTTAAGTAATTCGACCGACTGAACGGATTCGAAGAAGCTCGGCCGCTGGGGGTTCGACTAAAGTCTGACTGCTGGAAGTCCAAGGAGCTCGACCGCTAAGTAGTTCGGCCGACTGTAAGGGTTCGGCTAAGACCTATCTACTGAAGCTCTTCTGTGGCTACTGGCTTCATTAGGCTGAGCATCGAACTAGACTTCGGTAGGAGTGGGGTTTATCGCCAACAATAATGATAATTCATATTTTCGAGAGTTGAAAATTTAAGACATGAATAGTCATCATTAACTCATAAAATGCTTCCGACCATAAGATCATTACGAGGATGGTGATTGATCCAGAAGGTTGGTGTATAATCGCTTCTCTTTAGTAGATGAGTCTTGAGTCTACAGTGTGGAGACATCGGAGCGAGAGTACAGATACTTATTAGAGAACGAGGGCATTGAGCTGACCACCTCGAGTAGTCATTAGGAAGTCTACCTTCTCGTCAATGACTGACTTGATGCTGCAGTAAGTGTATCTAGTTCTTTGACCTGAGGTGCATCGATAGTTCATCCGAGGATATTATATTTTGACTACACCATTACTCGATCTCTTAGCCATTCGGAACCCTGAGGTGTATGTTGGCTATAGCATCTTCATTATAGGAACTGGATTGCATCAAGTTGGAATCTATCTACCTCGGTGGTAGAGGAGCAGCCCTATGATGATCATAAGAATCAAGTCCAGAAGCCCATGGCCATGGCAGAGTGAAATAATAGAAAGAGTTTCTATTTAGATTTTTACATCAGACTTGAATCGAATGATTACATCATATGATAGAAACTAGGGTTTGATGAGTTCACCTTAACCCTAATCTGATCGAGGCTCAAGATAGAAGAACTTAATCACACAGATAACTGCACCAAGACATTCACATTCAGCTCTGATGGGTTGCCACCATATACTGCTAGGTGTCACTGGTGGATTTTGGAAGCAATTAGAATGATTTAGATGATCGATCATTCTAACTGTTCGAGTCAGAAGAGTCCTGATCCATCGAAAGAAGTTTCGATGATGTCGATAATAGAGATCATGACATATCCCATTACCATATAGAACTGAACCTAACTGGATCACACAAACAAGAGTTTAAATCTGATGATCATCAATTGAACTGATCTAGTTCAATTGATCTGAATAAGATTCAATTAGGTTCAAGGAAATCGTGCTAGCACTCGATTGAACTTAACATTCTTCTTTTACTATCATAAATAGTTATCCTGACTGAGCCAAAGAAGTTTGTGCTCGATTAGAGGCCTTCACTTGGTCTGACTGGAGCCTGTCTAGGTCAGAAAAGGTTGTCTTATTTTGTAAGACATTACCTACCATTTTTTGTCACCTACCATTTCTCATCCTTTAACTTTGGTCAAAAGTTGACCTTTGACTGATCAAATGTTGACTATTGACACTTTGACTTTTATCCATGTGTCGCACACCTATTGGAGAGCTGGTGGGGGCTTGTCCCCCTGCCAGAACCTAGCAAGGAGGAGGTGATTGATCATGAATAATTCATATTTTCAAGAGTTGAAAATTTAAGACATGAATAATCATCATTAACTCATAAAATGCTCCTGACCATAGGATCATTATAAGAATGGTGATTGATCCAAAAGGGTTGGTGTACAATCGCTTTTCTTTAGTAGATGAGTCTTGAGTCTACGGTGTAGAGATATCAGAGCAAGAGTATAGGTACTTATTAGAGAATGAGGGTACTGAGAGTGACCACCTCGAGTAGTCATTAGAAAGTCTACCTTCTCGTCAATGACTGACTCGATGCTGTAGTAAGTATGTCTAGTTCTTTGACCTGAGGTGCATCGACAGTTCACCTTGAGGGTGTTATATTTTGACTACACTATTACTCGATCTCCTAGCCATTTGAAATCCTGAGGTGTATGTTGGCTATAGCATCTTCATTGTAGGAACTTGATTGCATCAAGATTGAATCTATCTACCTTGGTGGTAGAGGAGCAGCCCTATAATGATCATGAGAATCAAGTCTAAAAGCCCATGGCCATGGCAGAGTAAAATAATAGAAAGAGTTTCTATTTAGATTTTCACATCAGACTTGAATCGAATGATTACATCATATGACAGAAACTAGGGTTTGACGAGTTCACCTTAACCCTAATCTGATCAGAGCTCAAGATAGAAGAACTTAATCACACAGGTAACTACACCAAGAGGTTTGCATTTAGCTCTGATGGGTTGCCACCATATACTGCTATGTATTACTGGTGAATTTTGGGAGCAATTAGAATGATTTAGATGATCGATCATTCTAACTGTTCGAGTCAGAAGAGTTCTGATCCATCAAAAGAAGTTTCAATGATGTCGATGATAGAGATCTTGACATATCCCATTACCATATAGAACTGAACTTAATTGGGTCATACAAATAAGGGTTTGAATTTGATGATCATCAATTGAACCGATCCAGTTCAATTGATCTGAATGAGATTCAATTAGGTTCAAGAAAATCGTGCTAGCACTCGATTGAACCTAACGTTCTTCTTTTACTATCATAAATTGTTGTCCTGACTGAGCCAAAGAAGTTCGTGCTCGATTAGAGGCATTCACTTGGTTTGACTGGAGCATGTCCAGATAAAAAAAGGTTGTCTTATTTTGTAAGACATTATCTGCCATTTTTTGTCACCTACCATTTCTCGTCCTTTGACTTTGGTCAAAAGTTGACCTTTGATTGGTCAAATATTGACTATTGATACTTTGACTTTTGTTCATGTGTTGCACACCTATTGGAGAGCTGGTGGGGGCTTGTCCCCCTGTCAAAACCTAGCAAGGAGGAGGGCGCACGCCACCCTTGGTGTGCGCCCAAGCTGGAGGCACCCAGGAGTTCCTGTTGGATAGGAACTCCATCTCCTTTTTGGATTCCAAACAAACTCCTTCTAAGAACCAAGTTTGACTGATCTTAGGTGCCATCTAAGGAGGAATCCAAGAAACTCTATTTCCATCAATCAAATTTAGATCTGATTTCACAAAGGATTATGATTGGTTGGGAAGAAAAGGAGTTGGATCATGCATAGTCTATAAATAAGACCCTGCGCCCAACTCAAAGAGCAATTGGAGAATCCCACTCCCCAAGGCTGTTTCTCCTCTCCTCCTCCATGCCAAGTCCATCTTCTCCCTCTCCTCTCCACGTCTAAAGGAGTTTGGAATCTTAGTTGATGCAATTCAGACGAGAGCAAGATGATAGAAAGCTAGAAGGCTGCGCTGCTGCAAAGAACAACTGCTGATCTTCAAAAGGTGTTTTGAAGATCCTTCAGATCAGATCCAGATCTGATTTTTGGAGATATGATAGAGAAGAAGAGGATCTCTAGATCCAACCTAAGTGGATACCGATAGAGGTCAGGCACTTGCGTGGCTAGATCCAGAATCTTCCGCTGCTTACAGGATCATCAATGGATAATAGGATTACCCTGCATCAAGGTAAATTTAATTTAATTTAATTTATCTAAATTTTATTTTAATTATTAGAATAATAAGAATCAGATCTGAAATATTCCAAATCTAATTTGAATCAAAGAGAAGAAATTTTGAAATATATTGCTTGATCCGATCAGATCTGAATGAACCTGATCCGAAAAATCAGGATTTTTCCTTCACTATCATGGGCTGTGTCCACCTCTATCATGGATGTTGCCTCTCATCCTTCTGAGTCTCTCATCTCATGCCCGATCCATCTCCATCTGGAGCTCCACCTTGCACTGAGCTCCCTTTGGCTTCTAAAGCTCCACCTCACATTGGGCTTCCTGTCAGACAGTAATATTCTCTTATCTTCTTCTTTTTCTTCAATATCATTCTATCGTCGTGCATGACCTTCAAAATTCTATCATCAGCTATCCACCTATAGCCATTTAAATTTAATCTACTTAGTGAGATAAGATTCCATCTAAAATTGGACATATATCAAACCTCCCCCAATCTCCTCACTACACCATCATGTGTCTTCCAATTGACCGTTCCAATATCCTAATCGCACAGCCCGATCTATCTAGCAGTAAACAGTGCCATCACTGCTCTTCAGTGAGTCAAACTGCTTCATTCTGTAACAAATACGATATGTGCATGCAGAATCTAAAATCCACTGTTGGAAAGAACTAGATATCTCGTCAGATATCTTCAAGACATCATCCTCTGACTCGCTACTGATCATCGCTACAGTAGCCCTCGTCTGATCCTTGAGTTATGGATAATCCTTGACTTGATGCCCCAACTCATCATACCTGTAGCATCTGATCTTGCTAGGATCCCTCATCTTGGATCTAGATCATCCTCCTCATGATTCTCTATCGCTCCGTCTACTGTCTCCTACTCCTTCAGAAGCGCCAAAGCTGAGCTGCTGTCATTTGAGCTCGAAGCTGGATTCTTCCTCCTAAGAACCTCGTTCTAGAGTATTGCCGTAGTGACCTTTTCTATCTTGATGGTATTCTTTCCCATTAGAAGAGCAATCATCAAAAACTCATACGAAGGGGAGCGACACTAGCAAGACCAACGCCCTAATCTTCTCCTCAACTTTTTTACCAACACTGAGGAGGTCGGTGAGGATCTTATGGAAGTTGGATAGATGCTTTCATATGCTCTGATCTTCATCCATCCACAGCTAGTAGAACTGTCTCTAAAGGAATAGCATGTTGGTGAGCGACTTCATCATGTACAACTTCTCGAGCTTCGATCACAGCACCATCAAAAAAGTTTTGTCAAGTATATGGATCACCATATCATCCATTAGGTATAAGCGGATCATGCTCACCGTTTGCATCTAGATTCGCTTTCAATCCTTCATCTCTATGGTAACTGAAGTCTCATCATATAAGAGAGCATCGATCAACCCATGTTGGATGAGGACATTCTTTACCCTTACTTGCCATAAGAAGAAATTGCCCTTTCCATTGAACCTATTGATCTCCACCTTGATTGTGCTTGTCTTCTCCATATTCTTCAATCTCTATCCACTGCTATAATCTGTGCTCTAGTACTATCTAGCTTTGATACCAATTATTGTGGTATCAACTCGCTCTGATACTAAACTATTGGGATATCAGCTACTCTGATACTGCTTGTTAAGGATCTAGTACCAAATTATTATGGTAGGAAGAAGAAAAAAATAAAATAAGAAAATAATCAAGTACGTGGATTAGTTTAAAGGTTCGCCTCCATAGAATATGTAAAGCTTTATTATGAAAGAAAAAAATAGGTACAAGAGAAGAACACCCACTCTCAACTCATCATACATAAATCTCTTTCAATTATAAGCTATCCTCACAAAAGCTCTCTCAAAATTTCATGGAGATCCACGAAAGCTACAAGATACTCTGCCCTCACAGCCTTCTCATCGAATGCTATGCACCTATTGCTTTTCTCTCTCACGGACTGTACGTACTCGATACTCTATCAAGCTTCTCTCGATGGTCACCTGAGCTTCTCTACATTTCTCTCATGCCACACATGCCATCTTTTTGCTCCACAGCACCTTAGCCCTTTAAATAGGATGAGAATCCTCTTCTTAGTAGTTCATAGGAGTCCTAATAGGACTCATTCTCCTAATATAAGTCGAATATATTCTTAATGGAGTCTTGAAATATTTTCAACCTTCAGATCATGACCGCAACCCTCCATAGCCACTAGATCCTATGGTCTACATGCAACTCCCATAGACCCCTTGGATTAATCATAATCTGAGTCCAAATAAAAAAAAAATTATTGTGTTCTGTTTGCCTCCGTCGAGCTAGCTCGGTCAGGGATCGAGCTGGCTCGACTGCGTCTTATTCGGACCCTTGCTGTCTGTCTACCTGAGAGAGTTGGTTCGACTGTAGTTTGAGTGGACTCGATCTTAATTCGAACCGGCTCTATCGTGTATCAGAGCCGGCCCGACTGCTATACTGAAAATTAATTTTTTTCTTACTATGGATCGAATTCGAGGCATCAAATCCAAACAATTGTTGCACACTTCTTATGGCTACAAAAGTTTTTTTAAAAAAATACCATTTTTTTATAATAAATATATTTAAAAAATAGAAAAAAATATTGTATGCATTCTAAATTATTTAGATAGAAAAAATACCTACACCTAAAATATAAAGACCTATTACATATTATTTTGATTTAAAAAATTTTAAGTCTAATAGAATAAAAAAGGATAAGTTATTAAAATTTTGAAATTAAAAATAAATAAATAAGAGTTAGCTAAAAAAAAAAAAATCTCAATGTTAGTTTGTGAAATATTTTTATCTATATAATTATGATCATCGATATCAATTGTATCGAAGTAGCAATTTTTTGGCCCAAAAAATTTAATAAAAAATTTTAAATATTTTTTTAAAAAAATTATAATTATTTATCTAATTATAATTTCAATGGCATATTATACAAAATACCAACATCAATGTTTTCTATAAACCAAAATCTTAAGTTATTATATGATTATTTTTATATTGGTCATATAGTTAAGGTTTATTTTTAGGGATATTTTTTTGCTATGTTGAACTATTGTATAATCACCATTATCTATTCAAACCATATCTGAAATTACTTTTGACATTTTTTGAATCCAAAATAGTATAATTATTTAATCAAGAATTTGAAATAATTTTTAATTATTCTCCAAATTCAACATTTTTTATTTGACAAAAACTCCAGTTCAAAATTTTTCATAAAAATTATATATATATATAGCCTATGAAAAATATATCAAAAATGGCTATTCCAAGTTGTTTTCATGACCAAAATATCTTTATATTTTATAATTTTTGATTTACTATAGTACAATAATAATATAGTAAATATAATTATATCACATTGTTGATGATTTTATTAATAATAGCTGGAAGCATAAATTTATCAATCTCCTTTACTTTAAATAACTGCACAGGAAAAGAGAACAAATAAAAAATTTTAAAAAAAATTAAGATCTAATTTCTGCATAGAAAAATAACGCATACATAAGCATAAAAAAATTAATAATATTCACATTCAATCCCCATAATTTTTTCTTTGCAACTGAGTAGCATAAAAATTCTATGCATGTATCCCCATAATCCACAATAAATCATTTAATATATGTGATAGGAATCCATAGTTTTTCTATACGATAGGGTTAATTTAAATTCTAAATATACCCACTTTTTTATTTCATCTCCCTCACCCCACACCACTACTGGCTCCACCTCTTAACCTATGGCCGGTTCCTCATCCTCTCTCTCACCTCTCTCTACCTCATCTGCTCCTAGCCCACCCCCTCCTCCCTCTTTCTTCTGGTCCTCTTCCTTACCCCACACCATCGTCAACTCCTCCTCTCAACCCATGGCACTACCGTCGGCTTCTCTCCTCAACCCATGGTACCACCATCGGCTCCTCACCTCAACCCATGGCTAGTTTCTTATCTCCCCCCTCTCACCTCCCTCTACCAGGTCTGGTTCTAGTCCACTACATCTTCCCTCTTTCATCCAATCCTCTCCCTCACTCCACATCACCATCGGCTCCTCCACACCGTCGCTGGCTCGCCCCCTCAACCAATGGCACCACTGCTGCCTCCTCCTCTCAACTCATAACTAGCTACTCATCCCCCTCATCTTCCTTTACCTAGTTTGCTTCTAGCCCATCGCCTCCCTCTTTCCTCTGATTCTCTCCCTCACCTTACACCACCGCCGGCTCATCCCCTCAACCCATGGCCATCGAGAGGTGGCATCAAGGAGAGCAGAGAGAAGATCCAAAGGTACGTTATGACCCCTCTTTTCTCCAATCTAAGTTTCCTTCTTTTTCTTAAAAAATTCATTTCTCACTTTTTTTCTATATTTTTTTGCTTCCTCCACCTAAATTTGAGACCAGCGAGAGGCCGCGACCAAGAGAGTAGGGAGCACATGGGCATTCATGAGGTCCTAGCTCGATGCCAGAGTTCATCTTATCTTCTTCCAGTCCAAAGATATGCTCGACCACTCTCTTCTCTAATCTAAGCTTCCCTTTTTTTCTAGAATCTATTGTTTTTGTGTTTTTCTTCTTTTTCTTCCTTCACCCAAACTCATCCCCACCGATAGTTCCTCTCTCAGCCACCATAATTTTTTTCTACTCTTTTTCCAGCCCAAACTTCTCTGCATCCCTCCCCCAATGCTAATCCTCCTAGCCTCCAATACTAACCCAACCTCAAATCCCAATGCTAACCCTCAATAGAACCTAATCTTAACCCTAACCTGGCCCTAACCCTCAATAGTATCTTACGCTAACTCAACCCAGCCCTCTAACCCTAATCTTAGCTAAATAACTAAATCTAATCAAATCCTAATCGCAATCCTAACCCTAGCTGGACCCGGGCAGTGACACCCACTAACCTGGTAACCCGGATCCATATAGCTTATTAGTTGTTTTGTCCGAATCTGATCATGGCCCATCCTTAAATCTATTAGCCCGTATTTATTTTTGTCGATCGAACCCTAACATGATCTATTTTCTTTTTTCTTGTGAGGAAGGCAATTGCAGTGTAGTACCAACCTCCGCTTCCTTTTCTTGCTCACTGCATGATTCCTGGATCTCAGTAGCAACTGCTACATTTTTTTCTTTCATATGGACTTTGAGGAAGGCTACCATAGCATGGTAGCAATCTTTTGTTCCTTTTCTCTCACACATGATGTTTACGAACAAAGGAGTGGAAGGCTGCCAAAATATGGTCAGCAGTCATGCATTCTTCATAAAGAACAGAACAATGTTTCTAATGTTACAGTAAAAAAAAACTGATGAGAGAACTCACCTTCTCTAGTTCTGCTTTCCCAATTTTCTCTTTGCTGTCAACTTCTTCAATCCTGATGCAAAAAAAAGAGACAACAATCAGCAACAAACTCATATAAATATAAAAGAAAAAAACTTCCGACCTCACCTTTTTTATTCAACCATTCTCGTGCTTGAATGTTTGAACCATCCCATACATATAGGCTAAAGGATAGAAAGAAATCGATAATCCATGCTTTGTCATCTATGTTTTCTGATTTTTTTTTCTGCAAATCTTCTTGCTCTAATTAAAACTTTTGAGACTTCTTTTCTTAACCCCATATTCTGTAATTAAAAGGAAAGGCATACGGGTGTTATGTCTTTTCAAAATCTATAGCTTGGATGCTAATTTGGCACTGTACGTCTCCTCAGCCTCCAATCCAAAATAGAAAAAATCTCTCTCTTCCATCTCTCCTATATTATGAATGGGTATGTACCTTCCTTTTTCGTACAAGCCATCTCTTTGACTCTCTACTTTCCTCCCTCCATTCTAACTTTTTCGATGCTTCTGGATGCCTCGACTTCTCTAGAGTATATTCTATCAGCATCTACTCAGTAGAAGACACTCCAATGTCATCGCTTTCTTGAAAGCTAGTGGACTGCCATGTGATGCATAGAAAAACCATCGGATTGCACTTTAATGTATAGAATAGATATAAGCATGCAAGATGGTATGAAAATTAAGATTTTGAATGAATACTTTGACTAATAACCAGGCATGAGTCCAAGTTCATCATATTATATGCACAGAAATTAAATATACAGCTCAATTAACGATTTCTTACTGAAGATGTACTTAACCATTTAGAATAACAATTTATTGTTCTAATTAGCACGATTAATGAAGGTATTATTCATCAAGATCATATATGGTCATTTATATCTATTATGATGTATATTGGCGAAGATCATTAGTTTCATATTGATTGTAAGTCAAAGAATATTCTGGCTTATATAGAATAGAATATTTTCTCTCCAATAAACCATCTTTTAAAAGATAAAACTGTGAGGCTTCTATCATGGGCTAGAGGCTGAAGCGAATAATACTTTATGCATACGAAAGTGGATACTGATCCATCCAAGCCGAGCTATATATTGACCGCAATAATACCTATACTCTTGTAACAAGAGTGAAAGCAGTCTTAACCAACAAAATTCATTCAATCCCAGGCATCAAAATAAATTTGCAAGCAAGCTACCACAGATGTGCAGTTATCATATGAGACTTCAAATAGATTGTCACATTCTTATGAGAGTCAGGGACACATGATAAAAGTGTTGATGATAGTGAAGTGCATTAAAGATAGCAGAAGCACGTAAAGTAAATTGTAGTTGAGAATGTTGATGATGATGAAGGATTTTGTAATACTTGGAGTAAGGTTAGCTATCAATAAACAAAAATAAACACCGAGAAATGACAAACAAATTGCATCGGTAGTGCATGTAGCAGTAGATCGACCAGAGTTCCATATGGTGCCACACTAAATGCCTGTTGAGCAATACCACACATGAAGTAGAATTATCTTATTTCCCTTTAAATTTACTGCCACTCAGCGGTTGAAATTGTATTCCTTAAGGAAAGGAAAGAAGATATAAATATGGATTCATAAAATTTTGTACCCGTGTCCACGTCCATCTTCACAAAATTGGAGAATTTGGTTTTCATACATATATAGCTATAAATAGTTACGAGAATTTTTTTACGGGAACTAATTACGAAAAAAAAGGGGGGACATTTATCTTTTTTTTGCATGAGGACGACCAAAAACTCCTACCATTTGCCTGAAAGGTCTCATACTGGTCCCCATATCTGATTCTGTCATTCAATTCCTGCTGCCAATGTGGAAATTAAGCCACAACCCAAACAAGGTCATGGCCATCTACTCTATCCAATCCTTGCATAGATTATGTCAGTAAGCAAAAGTAGACAAAAATCAAGCATGACTACTTCCAGTTTCCCAATAATATATTTTCTATAAGCATTTGTACACCAACATAATTACAAATATATATGCTTTTCTTTGGTAGAAGATCATACATGGAAAAGATATTATTTTGTCCATTCAAATACATGGTTTCCAAAAATTACCACTACTTCTATAAGTTTCTTGTTGATGTCTAAGCACTATTATAAGTTGCAATATATAAATGATAATGAGTAATACTCTAGCCCTATAAAATAGGAATAAAGAAAAAAAAAAAAAAAAAAGGAAAATGCTGTATGTACCCTTATCATATCTCTGAACTATATTAACTTGGTTTTTTGATGGACAATAAAGACTTTCAAAAACCATCTAGCCACCCTATAGACAATCTAGTTTGGAGCTCATTTAGGAAGCGTGAAGCAATATAGAAAATAAACAATTCGGAGCTCAGCTCTTCCATTCATATCAGGTTGTTGGTAATTTTGTTTTTTTCTCTAGTTTCTAAATAAAATAAAGAAAACAACTAAATAACACATAGAAAAAATTATAGCTTCATATAAAATAAAATAATCAAAAAAAAATGTTATCACATGTTCATAACTACTAAAGCTTTTCTATCATTTCATGTATCCATTATTAAAATAATTATAAATATCAAGAATTTTGGAAGCTAATTCCTCCATTTAGTTTTAAATATCGGTGTCCATCAAACACAATAATAAAAAAAAAAGTTAGAAATTTAGAGGTCGTAGGTGAATAATTTGTTTCCAAAAACGTAAAAGAAAATGTAATGAAATCAGACACCTGAGCCAGCCAAAACATCCGGTCAATTTCGGTGCCCGTGGAGCCTTGCTGCTTAGCAGTTTATGACCGTCAGCTGCCGCTGGTTGGCGCGAGCGCTCGACCGCTGTCGTGCCAGACCGACCGCACGTCTCTCTCACCGCGCTTCCGTACTGCCCTGTGCGAACCCCTGCATTGAAGTTTTCATCCAACGGTCCGAGTTCCCCCCTGGGACCATCCGACGGTCTCCTCCCGGTCTGGGCACGCTTTTCCTCCCCTGGTCGTACGAATGATTCCTCCCCGATAAGCCGATGACCCACTCATCTCCACCGCCCACCGACACAGCAAACACGGAAATCCCAACCGCAGCGCCACCACCATTCGCCACGTACCCATGTTTCAGACAGCTGGCACGAATTATCGCGGGGCCCACAGTTGTAAATATCTTAAGCCGCGTGCACGAAATATTTAAGTCGGTTGCTATAAAAGTGCTCTTCCTCCCTCCCATCGTTTTCCCTCTTGCTTCCGCTCTCTTCTCTCTGCTCCGCCTGCAGGAAGCGGGGGAAGCTCGGAAGGGAAGTCCGGCCTCGATCTCTTCTTCTTCTCTCGTCCTCGCAGACAGGTAAGAAGCTTTTCGACTTCTTCATCTCTTTGTTTTCTGCGATCTATGGATTCTTTGATTATGTATGTGGATTTGAGTTGATCTGTAGATTCTTAGGCTTTGATTGATGATCGGTGGTCGTGATGAGGGTTTTGTTGAAAGATCTGTTAGTTTTAGACCATAATTTGATGGTTTATCAGGATCTAAGAGGAGATTGTGGATCTGATGTGTTTTCGAGCTTTGGAGTGTGAAATTCTATTTGCTTTATGGGGTTTAGGGATGGATCTGGGCTTTCTTTAGCCTTTTGTTTTTTTCCTCCTCGTTTAGTGTGATTGGAAGTTAGTTCCAAAGGATTTTTCAGTAAAAGTAGAGGATGATCTATTTCCATGTCCTGATTAGCGCCACGGGAAGTTTTTTTTTTTTTTTTGGTAGTTTTAGTACTCTTAACTTCTGAAGTACAGTGTTTATTGATTTCTTTTCTATGATGATGTGTTTGATGTCTCGATGACTTGATGTTTCCTATGCACGAATGTGAAATTTTTCACTGATCCACTGAGAGATTATGTATAGCTACGACGTGCCAACCTTTTTCCATGGTTGATTGCCATTTAACTTTTTTTATTAACATTTTGAAGCAGTTTTATTGGGAAGAAATGGATAGAAGCTAACATGGTAATCAGTGAATTCTTTGTACAGCTGTGCCTTTTTTTTTTTTGGTTAAAAAAAAAAATTTGTAAAGGTTTTGATATTTTTCATGGAATATAATTCAATGGCTTGTAAAATCTTATGATGTGATAGTTAGAATGGATAGTTGATAATTAGATTGGCTATCAGTCTATCAAATTATTCTTGTTCTATGCCATGTCAAACCAAAAGTGGAAGGAAGACCTTTAATGCAGATTGAGTTTTCTCCTCTCCTAATTACTTTTGCTGGGTTTCCTGTGCCAATTAGCATGAAGAATTCTTGATTTCTTATATATATATATATATATATATATATATATATCAAGAGCCCAATTTTGTGATGCTGGACAAGATTTTGAGTATTGGTGCTAGAAGAAGTGCTTGTAGCCTGCTGACATGGTATGGGTCATGGTGTTCGATCATATGTGCAGCACTGAGCAAAATTTTTTTTCTAAAGAAAGGAATTCTAAACCCTTTTTAACTAAAAATTTAAGGAATAGTTTTGTAAATGCTATGGTGATGTGTGCTGGTACTGGTCTACTGCTGCCGGTAAGTACTTGAAAGCATGATACTGCACAAAGATGTCATTTTTATCATCCTTATTGGAGAAGAAGCATTCTTCTTCTAAACAGCTTTGTACATGTATTCTGAAGCATTCCCAATATGTAGAATTGTGAAACCTGCCAGCACTCCTGTCTCTGTGATGGCTCATAAGCTGTAGAATCTTGATTGCAGAAATTGAGTTTTTAAAAGTTGAAACTGAAGAGGTTAGGTATCACATATGTTAGTAGCAGGGCTATTGATTAAGATAAAATGACTCTTGCTTTTCTTATGCAGAACTTTAGAAAATGGCTGATGCTGAGGATATCCAACCTCTTGTCTGTGACAATGGTACTGGAATGGTCAAGGTTTGATATCTCATCTCAAGAAGCCATTAAACTCAACAGCAGTTGTTGCTTCTTATTTACAAGACTCTTGAAGAACTATATTTATGTTGGCGACTGTTCTATGGACAGGCTGGATTTGCTGGTGATGATGCACCAAGGGCAGTATTTCCCAGTATTGTAGGCCGACCTCGTCACACTGGTGTCATGGTAGGCATGGGCCAAAAGGATGCATATGTTGGTGATGAAGCCCAGTCTAAAAGAGGTATCCTTACCTTGAAATACCCCATCGAGCATGGCATTGTTAATAACTGGGATGATATGGAGAAGATCTGGCATCACACTTTCTACAATGAGCTCCGTGTTGCCCCTGAGGAGCACCCTGTGCTGCTTACTGAGGCCCCTCTCAACCCCAAGGCAAACAGAGAGAAGATGACCCAAATAATGTTTGAAACATTTAATGTGCCTGCCATGTATGTTGCAATCCAAGCAGTTCTTTCACTATATGCTAGTGGTCGTACAACTGGTATGCATCAGCATGAGGTTGGTCTGAATTAAATACTTCATATCCATATGCATGCCAATTGAATTGGTTACACTTCTAAACAGGTATTGTTCTTGATTCGGGAGATGGTGTTACCCACACTGTCCCAATTTATGAGGGATTTGCACTTCCTCATGCCATCCTTCGATTGGATCTTGCTGGCCGTGATCTCACTGATGCTTTGATGAAGATACTTACTGAGAGAGGCTATTCTTTCACCACCACTGCAGAGCGGGAAATTGTTAGGGACATAAAGGAGAAACTTGCTTATGTTGCCCTTGATTATGAGCAGGAGTTGGAATCTGCCAAGAGCAGCTCATCTGTAGAAAGGAGTTATGAGCTGCCTGATGGGCAGGTCATCACCATTGGTGCAGAGAGATTCAGGTGCCCAGAGGTTCTTTTCCAACCATCCCTTATTGGAATGGAAGCTGCTGGAATCCACGAAACTACCTACAATTCCATCATGAAATGTGATGTGGATATTAGGAAGGACTTGTATGGTAACGTTGTGCTCAGTGGAGGATCAACCATGTTCCCTGGTATTGCTGATCGTATGAGCAAGGAAATCTCGGCCCTTGCTCCAAGCAGCATGAAGATTAAAGTTGTTGCTCCACCTGAACGGAAGTATTCTGTTTGGATTGGTGGTTCCATCCTTGCATCCCTCAGCACCTTCCAGCAGGTACGGTATTTGCTTATAATAAGTAGCTTCTTTTCTGGGGACACTGTGATCATTGCAGTAATGCCCGTTTACCTTTTTCGATGAGCTTAAGACCTGGGTGCCTTGTCACCAATTTAGTTCTCTCCAAGAAACTTATGATAATATTTTTTTCTTGTTAAGTAATTGCTGCTGATATCTGATTCTTGGCTTGGTAATCACCTGACTTGTTTTCAAATTCACAGATGTGGATTTCAAAGGAAGAATATGATGAATGTGGTCCTGCAATCGTGCACCGGAAGTGCTTCTGAGATCCAGCACCGGTCAGTCCTGTCCAGGCAGTTTTTTAGTCCGAGTCATGTAGGGTTGCCGGGTTAAGATTTGGTTTTACTAGAAATATGATAATATTTGCTTCAGTCGTATATGAACTTTGCCAGCCTAGTTATCATTGGTGGATGGAGTGTGGGAAAAAGAAAAAAAAAAAGATACAAAAGATAACTAGCTCGCTCTCTTCTTATCTATGTCAGTCATAATGTAGGCCATGAAGTCTGGTAGTTTTTCTTGGGTTTTCATTTGGTTCATGAACTCTATTCGTTAGCACTTGGGATGATGTTTGTTTTATTTGATTTATTGGTACAATATTGTATGAGAAAATTTGGTTGCGTCTTAGCTTGCGTTGTTATTACCCTTTCTTTTTGCTGTATGAAGTTTTGAATCGCAAGAGATTTTTACTTGCCTCTATATGCAAGATTTGTAGGGGAAACCGCTAGCAGCAGTTTTGCTTGGTTTTGAAAGCTCGTGCCCGCTCCTAGAATTTAAATTTACAGGTGGAATGTTGATTGGGGGATGCATTCCTTGTAGGGATCCCACTGGTTGGTGGGTGTGTCCTTCAAAACAACACCATCAGCTGTGGCCTCTGTCTAGGTATCAAGGTGGTATGAATTTACTGTTGTCTCTTTTGTTGGTTGTTGGGTTTGTTGGGTCCTGAAGTTGGTTGGTATACTGCAATTTGGCTACATCTGTGGAATGAAACGAAGTCTTAACAATTCCAACATCGCAATCATAGACGCAATGCAAATCCTTCCTGCCTGATAGGTCCTCACATTGTAGAGCAAAATAAAACCGAGTTCTGCCATGCTGGCTCCTTTGGTTGATGAGTGTTTCAAGGTAAGAAATGTGATTCTGTTCAGGCCCAACGCGTTCGCAAGTAAATCCTATGATCTCCTTGTGACCTTGTCTATCACCGGAACTAGTGGCTCAAAGCAGTTTGAGAGCTCAATTACTTCATCTCTTATGGCTGCTGTATAATTGGTCTCTCCTCCCACGGGCGTAGTGAAGGTCAATTTTTATGCATGTTTGTAGGAGATGGTGAGGTTGGTGCTGGAATCATCGTTAGGATCCAATTGGCCAAATATTGTATGCAGGATTGGGTCTTCCGTACT
This sequence comes from Cocos nucifera, assembly GCA_006176705.1. Classification (NCBI taxonomy): domain Eukaryota; kingdom Viridiplantae; phylum Streptophyta; class Magnoliopsida; order Arecales; family Arecaceae; genus Cocos; species Cocos nucifera. Next base: position 3,362,659 of record QRFJ01000061.1, read on the forward strand.
CCTACAATGCCAGAAATATAAATAAGAGCTGCCCGGGAGGGTGTCACGATTACTATTTATAAATTAAACTATCCGAAAAATATGGTTAGAGGTGGCTCTGTCACACCAGTAGGCTGGATCAAATAGAACTATAATTATGAGCACCTGTTTTCGAAGCACTCTCTTATTGCAGATATAATCCATTCTAAGACGATTCTCAATTACTTTCTTGCAAGCCATGTTCATCCAGGGGGAAATCAATGTGCGGACCGGTAAGACAGCAGAGGAACAAATGAATATTCAATTTTTTTCCTTGCGTTCTTCCAGAGGTGCAATCCTCAATTCTGGCGGACGCCATGGGTGTTTGCTGGGAGGTAGTGTTTCTCCATCTTGGGGTTTCCAACCACCATCTCGTACCAAAATAAATAAATAAATAAAGTATTGTTTTTGAAGTTCCCTTTTCGTGCTTCAGACCCCGAAAATCATCTGCATCGCCAACAACCTCGTAAAGCTTGTCTTAGAAGTTCGTACTTGCAAACGTGAACTTAGATTGTAAGCTACCATCTACAGATTGTAAGGGGCTAACACGAAACTGGACATTTTAAGCCACCGATCATCTCCCAAGGGGCCCACGAGTACCTGCTGGGCTCAATTATGTAAGCAAACTCAAGTTCTGTTAAGTTTTACTTCCGTTTGAACAAGCAGAAAAGTGGCTAGCGTTGGGATTAAATCTTCTTTGTTAGATCCCATTTGTTATTAGGCTTTGTGCATTAAGGGAAAAGGTTTTCTTTTGCTTTTCTTGGAGAAAAATATTAAGCAAAAGTTAGATAACGGGGTTGTTAATTTAAACGTCTTCTCCAAATCAAATTAGAAATTCTCTAAATGAATAATTATATAAGATCAACTACATGGACTACATGCCTTTAAGGGATAACTCACAGACATTTCACACGTGCAAAAATCCTCCAAAATTTTCAAACAATGCTTTTGAACTTTTTGCTATGAAAGGAAGTGATGGCTTACAAATATAAGATTCTACTTGCATACATTTTATGGTTTCTCAAATCCTTTATATACTAGTTTTGAACCCCTGCATTGCACACGGGTTCTATATCCGATCATGTTAAAAAAAATATATATATATAAATAATAAAATAATATTTATTTTATTTTATATTCTTCACTATTTATATAAATAGACTTTAATTATAAGAATATAATAATGCGATACATTAATAACATAATTTAATTCATATAAAAATGATTTAATGTAATTTTTTATTAATTCAAAGCTTGAACTTAATACTTGAATGATTGTTAAATAAGAGGATGTATGGCCTAGAAAGAATGGCTTATGTGGACAATCTCAAATGCCTAGAAATTTTCTCTCTGTTTATACTTTCTAATATATATATTACATAGCTTTCTCGAGGACTTTTAAAATTTCTAAATATTTAATAAGGTCATAATGATTTATTAAATTTTAAAATAATTTTTTAGAATTCCTAAAACCTCCTAAACATTTAGTGAGATCATCACAATTTATTGAATTCCAAAATAACTACTTAGAATTCCCAAAATCTCATAAATATTTAGTGAGATCATCATGATTTATTAAATTCCATAACAACCTTTTAGAATTTTCAAAACCTCTTAAATATTTAATGAGGTCATAATGATTTATGAAATTCCAACATCTTTATCTCGTGTATATAGGCAAGGATGAGAACATATAGGGTGTGATCTTTTTGAGATCTCTTCCTCTAATAAATTAGTCCTCGCTAATTTAGCAATTATAATCATGCCCATCAACAAATTATAATGTCATCCAAAGTAGTAGAGACTTATTTGTGAGACCCCTTTTATAATTTCTCAATATTAGTCCCATCATCGACTAATATTCTATATAAGCAAATAAGATTAAACAACCAATGACATAGTCAATCCTCAACTTACATGTGTCTCTCTTTATAATAAATGCATAAATAAAATAATTTAAAACTTCAATTTAGTAATAGATATCATATATATTTATCATATAGATAAAATATAAAATAATTTTCAAATTAAGCGATTAGATTTTCTATCCAATATATAAGAGACATAATTTCCTACCATAGCAATGATGAATTTCCTATTGGATGGCCTTCATATACTCATTATGTAGTTCAATATGTCCATATATAATCTTTTATTAGGCATAACTAATTGGCAATATCAAAACTACACAAATTATATATAAGACTTAATAACATCCTCAGGTCACAAGGACTTTATGTATATTATGATTAGAATAACTCTTTCTCCATGATAATGTTAGGTTTATATATATATATATATATATATATATAGATCTAGTTTAATATTTGTCACCTATAAATACTTGCAATGCTACCAAAAGCCTCTACTCTAATGACTGAGATACCTCATTCTATCACAAAGAAAAATACTTTCTACACCACAAGCAATGTACCTCCGCGGACATCACCCACGGTGCTTGACTTTCGCATGAGGCAGCAACAAAAAAAAAATTTAGGATGCCATGCTCCAATCCCGTGCGAGAGTCAATCACTGTGGACGGTGTCTGCAGAGCTACATCACCTGTGGTGTAGAAAAAAAAATTTCTATCACAAATAGCAGTACAACATGCAACAAAAAGCACTAAGCACAATGTTCTAACTAGGCTCACAGTTATAAACATTTTAAATATTATAAAGAGAAAAGAATATCATATTTCTTTGTTAATGATCTCTATCACCAATATGAATTCTATAGTGTAACATAAAGACATGTTATGCCATCAAATATAACGTCAAAGCAATACCCATAAAATATGCATGCAATAAATAATCACTTTATTATTGAATAATCTAGTTATTATCTTTGTAGGGCATACAATGCTTTCAATCTTCTACTTGCACTCAAAGCCATTCAATCTTCTACTTGCACTCAAAGCCAATCAGATACAAATTATAAACCCATTTTTTCTACATGTTTCTTAAACACCTTTTGACTATGAGGTTTAGTTAATGGATCTGCTATGTTATTTATTGAGGTAACCTTAGAAATGTCAATATCTCCTCTCTCAACAATTTCTCTCACCAAGTGAAACTTTTTTTCTATATACTTTATTCTCTAATGAGCTTTAGGTTCTTTTGCTTGAGCAATAGCTCTATTATTATCACAAATTAAAGTAATTGGAGATCCTATGGTGGGAATAATATCCAAATCTTGCACAATTTTTTTTAATCCAAACTACTTCATTTGCTACTTCACAAGCTGCTAACGTCCTATTTGCAACTTCTCCAACTTAAACCCCATTGTTAAATACAAAGACAAATCCAAATATAAACTTTCTATCATTAGGATCAAATTAAAAATCAGAATTAATATACCCTTCAACTTTTAAAGGATTTGTACTATAGACTAAATAATAATATTTAGTCCTATTAAGATATTTAAGAATATGCTTAACTATCGTCCAATGTTCCTCTCCAGGATTCAATTGATATTTACATATAATATTTGCTGCATAAGAAATATCTAGCCTAGCACACAATATTACATACATTAGATTATCCATGAAGCAAAAGCTTAAGGGCAATATTGCATTATTTCCAATTCATCATCAATTTGAGGGGACATTTTCTTTGAAAGAATGATTCCATACCTAAAAGCTATCAACCCTTTCTTAGAATCTTGTATGTTGAACTTTATCACTATCTTATCAATATATACTAATTGGGACAATCCCAATAGTCTATTGCTTCTATCTTTATAGAGCTTAAGACCCAAAATATATGATGCTTTACTCGAATCTTTCATAGAAAATTGATCAGATAGCCATAATTTTATGGTTAAAAACTTATATCATTCTCAATGAAAAGAAAATCATCAACATAAAGAATAAGAAATATAATTACATTCTATTATATTTTTTGTTGAAAAATATGTCTTAAAGTCAATCATCTAAGTGGTAGATGATTGAAATTAGTATATGAATTATCAAACAATAATAGTTATTTGGCTGATTCATCATAGAAGTTCTATCTTTCTTAAATAAACTCTTAAATTATAATAAAATTCTTAGAACCATAATCAATCGATAAAAAAGAATTTATCAGATGGTTCTTAAACTGTTAGTGATCAAATGATAAATTATTAACAAGGATGATAACTTATCGATGTAGATCGTTGTATGTCATATCGTTAGTTATCCTCATAATCAAGTGATATGGAGATACTGGTATGGCATTCAGATGAGATGTATGAGTACATCTGTACTGAACGTGACTAATATAGCACTCTACTATTAAAAATAGCTAGCTAAGGCTAATGGATATAAGTATCCCTCCGACCTAAGATTACTATGGTGATTTGCAAGCAACTCACTATACTTTGGTGTTGGACTACCTATATTTCTAATATAGGTTCGGAAGATTTTTGGATATAATCAAATACTTATGAAGTTAGTGTGTGAGTCAAGATGGAATTGACCATTCTTGATTAACTTTAAGAAGAGAATATCTCATTGTATTTCAGTTTAGTAAAATCTAAATCTAAAAAATTCTCATGAGAAGTTATGAAATTTGTAAAATTTTGAAATACAATAGAGATGACTTGTATGAGTGTTGACAGCTTACTCAAAATTATCTTGAGCATTATTGGTCATAGCGATGAATTATATGATAACCATAGGTCAAGATTCTAAGAATGTTGCTTTACATACATTCGACCTATCCAAACATCGGATATCATTGCTAGATGGTCATTTTGATTAATACAGAAATTGATTTCTGTGCTATCGACTTAGGTTCGAACTTATAGGGTCATATATATAAGAGATTATAATCTAATTAGATGGTTGATCGATGATTAAGAATCATTCTAAGGTCAAATAATCAATGCGATTGATGTTTGACCTAATGCAAATATTGAAGGAGGATCGATTAGCAATTAAATTGCTAATTGGCTCAATTTGATTGAGCAATCGAGCTGAGATCAAGTCTAATTAAATTAAATTCAATTAAAATTAGTTTGGACTTAATTGGATTGAGTCTAATTAGTTTATTGGATAAGCTAATTGCAAGAAAGAATAAGTCCTAGTTAGACTAGGACTTGAGTACACCTAATTTCTAATTAAGTTAGAATTTAAATTAAAATTAAATATGATTTAATCTAATTTAATTAGACTTCTAATTAAATTAAGATTCTCTATTAATTAGGTTGACTCAAAATTATTTTGATTTGGGTTCAAAAAAATTTTGACCTAGTCAAAATAGGAGAGTCCTAGTTAGACTAGGACTCTTTCCTTCACTCTTGCGCCACCTAAGAAAGCCCATGCCAATTTTATCTTTTCTAGATATTTGCATGATGTTTTTCATGCCAATAAGAGCTTCTTCTCGCCCCACATCTTCTGGTTATTTGGAATAATTTTTTGACTTGATCAAAGATGGCAATTAGTTTTGCCTAGGATTCTATTTGATGGAGTCCCTTCAAACCAAAATTCCTCCATCTTCTTTTGGAAATAATTCCCACACCCATCTTTGTTTTTGTCGCCATTTTTTCTCCTTTATGCATGATTTCCTAGTCTTCATGTAGGAAAAATAGGAGGAGGGGCGTCCAAGAGTTGGACGCCCCATAACTTCCATGTTTGACTAGATCATTTGACCTAGTCTTCCCTTATTTTGTGGTGCCTCCTATAAGATAGAAATTTAGCATCAGAAAGGCCTGGTATTCCATGCACATAATCAAAAAAAGGAGAGGAAGGGGGTGAGGAAAGAAGGTGCCTAGTTCTTTGGAGAAAAAGTTTTCATTAAGACATGAAAAGTTCATATCTTTATCATATCTTAATGAAGACAAAAGTAAGAGAGAAGAATGTCTTCTCTTATAGTTTTATTTCAAGGTTTATTTTCTCTTTATTTCTTTGTGATTTTTCTATGAGAGAAATCTAAGAAAGAAAAGAAGAGGGTATGAAGGTTGAGTGCTCCAAGGAGTTGGGGCATGGTGGTCACCTTTAGACATGATCAGATCATGTCTTGATAAGAGAAAAAGAAGAGAAGAAACATCTTCTCTTAGGATTTCTTTGAGAATCCTTCTTCTTTATTTATTTATGAAATTTTTCTATGAGAAAAATCAGATATAATGTTAGATCTAGAAACATGAAAAAAATCTAACATAGAGATGTTTTCAGGACATCAATAATTGATGTCCCGAAAGAGAAGATTTATCTTCTCTTAGGGTATTTTTTCTTATTTATATTTTTTATTTTTTGGAAGATCCAAGGGTTGAATTTCTTTCTCATTTCTCATCTTATTCTTTATCTCTTGGAGTATCCAAGAGATCTGAAGAATAATTTTTAGATTAACCATCAGGAGGGATCCACGAGAAGCTAGCACTTCGAACGGATTTTTGATCGACAAACTTTCGATTTATATTGCAGCCTCGTGTGGATTACTTATAGAGATCGGACGCATGTGTGGCTCCAAAGGCAACAACAAAAATCAATCATGGAGTTTTTGATCCATGTGAAGATAAGAGATTTGATCTCTTCTCTTATCTAGATGTGATCTAAGGTTTAAATCTAAAACTGTTTTAAATCTAGGGTATTGATTTGATCAATATCAAAATATTTATTTTCAGATTTATGTATGCATTATGATATATTATAGATTTTAGATGTAGAATTTAGTAATTAGATTACATGCTATTATAGATTAAATAGTTTAATTTACATCTTCCGCTATATTTTATTTTAAAAAAATTTAAAATATAAGCATGAAATCTTGCATATTTTTCATTATTTTCTTATAAACAAAAGCTTCATTCAGATTTTGTGAGAAACCAAACTATTTGATTGTCTCATTAAATCTCATATTCCAACTTCTTAAAGCTTGTTTGAGACTATATAGATATTTGTGAAGCTTACATACCTTATATTCCTCCCCTTTAGATATAGTCCATATAGATATCTTCTTTAAGATATCCATTCAAGAATATTGTTTTAACATCCATTTGCTATATCTCATAATTATATGCAGTTAGAGCCAACAAGATCCTAATAGACTTTAGCATTACTACTGGTAAGAAAGTCTCCTCATAATCAATTCTCTCCTTTTGATTATAGACTTTTGCCACAAATCTTACTTTATAAGTCTCTATCTTTCCATTAGATCCTCTTTTTCTTTTATAGACCTATTTATGACTAATTATTTTAATCCCTACATGGAGGTCTATAAGTGTCTAGACCATGAAATGTCAAATCACTTTGACCCAAGTAGTTCGAGGCATGTCGAATCATACCAGTGGTCAACTGATGCAGTTCGAGCATTCGATTCAAAACACTGGTGGAAGTAGAGTGAGGGACAAGAAAAGAGAAGAAGATAGAGAGAAAGAAGGGAAGGAAAAGAGAGAAAAATTCTGATGGCCCGTCGAGACCATTGAGGCCTTTGGGGCTCCACGATCAGCAAAAGGAGTTTAGCAAAAGAGATAGAGAGGGGGAGAGAAAGAGAAATAGAGAAGAGAAAGGCAGCAATCAGATGGCCAAAATCAACCCCATATTAGACAAACGGAGCAATCTACCCTTGTTCATTGTATTTTTTTTCAAACCACAATGCATAATGAACTCGATAATGGATATTTATTCATTGCCGACTTTATTATGCATCACATTTTTTAAAAAAGATAATGAATAGGAGCTAGCGACCTCTATTTCAAACCTATAGCGTCTGGGGATCAACTTCAACCATCCAATGGCCACTCGATAATCCTCCGATGGTCTCTCCACCACCTTCTTTCCTTTACTTCTCTCCCTCCCTCCCCTCTTTTCTCTCTTTAATCTCCTCTTATGGAGGACCACGGAGCTTTAGAGGCCTCTATGGCCCTCCAGCCATCGCTGACATCTCCGCTAGCCTTCCTTTTCTTTCCTTCCTCTCTCTTCCTTTTGCTCTCTCTTCTTTTATCACCGATTTTCCCTCATTTTCGTGTTGATTTAGGGTCGATATAGTTCGATATGGGGTATGCCAACTTATACCACCGATCAACCACATGAGGTTCAGTTTTGAGTTGGCAAATATTGGTCCAGATCTTGTTAAAATACATAGAGTTCATCTCAAATCTCATGGCATTAATCTAGTTATCTTTGTTAATATTTAAGATGGCTTTTTTGTAAGTGCAGGGATCATTTTAACACTCTTCTAAAATTATTACATAAGCTTTATTCAAAAGAGTTAATGTCATTGGAGGGCGTATAATCCTGCTAATCTTATGAGTTATAACTATAGATTTATCATTTCTAATAAAAATGTTATCCTCTTATATTTTATTTTGAAAATCATCTTTAGAAGGTTCAATATATTCTTCAAGAATAATCTAATATTGTTGTTGCAACTTATTGTAAAGTCATCTTCCAAGAAGACTACATTCTACTTATAAATATCTTCTATTCATTTCGATTCTAGAACTAATACCCAATTATTTCTTTAAGGCAGCCTATAAATAAGCATCTATCTATCCTAGATTCCAATTTATCCATATTTTGCTTCTTAACATGTGCAGGATAGCCCCATATCTTTAGGTTCTCATACTTGATTTCTTATCAGTCCATAATTTATATGGGGTTTTTGAGATTGATTTTGTTGGAACTCTATTTAACAGATAAATTATAGTTTATAATGCGTAAACTCAAAAAAGATGTGGATAATTCCATAATACTCATAATTAATCATACCATATCCAATAAAGTATTATGTCTTCTTTCTGAAACACCATTATATTGTGGTGTTCTTAGAGGAGTAATTTGATGATGTAATATTCTATTATCCCTTGAGTAGTCCCTAAACTCATTTGAGAGGTATTCCCTGCCTCCATCAGAGCAAAAATATCTTATACTTATATTCTTTTATTTTTCAGCTTCATTGCAAAATTCTTTACACTTTTCAAATGATTCTAATCTATGTTTCATTAAGTAAATATTATCATATCTAAAGAAGTTATCAATAAATATGATAAAATAATAAAACCATCTCTTGCCACATGATTCAAAGGACCATATACATTGGTGTTATTGACGCAGAATCTGATTGTCGTCGGAGTTCGTCGGAGTTGAGGCCGATGAGGTTGCCGTCGAGGACCTGCAAAATAATGTCCTGTCCAGAGCCGGTGGGGGGGTGGCTCCAGCAAGACCCTCCGACGCTCAAGTTAGCTCTCGTCAATAAGAATGGAGTGCTCGGTAGAGTTTTTAAGGAAGAAAAAAGGGTTTTCAGAACCTGACGTAAGTATATTCGGAGGGTCCTTTTATAGAGGGGCTTATTGTAACCGCCTTGGTTAATGGGTGTCATAACTGTCCTGATCAATGCCGATCGTTATTATCGATAAATGCTGATAGTTATTGCCGATTGTTATTATTGTGTAACCGTGGCGAGATCTCCTGCAGGAATCCATCATAAGGAGTTCGGCCATTGGGAAGCCTGTAAGGAGTCCGACTTCCATAGAAGCTCGATTGTTGGAGAGGTCCGTAGGAAGTTCGGCTTTCTTAGAAGCTCGGTCACTGAAGAAGTCCATTGGGAGTTTGGCTTCCTTAGAAGCTCGGTCGCTGGAGAAGTCCACCGGGAGTTCGGCCTCCTTAGAAGCTCGGCTGTAACGATGCGGAGATAGTTCAGCTCTTGTAGGAGTCTAACTGAAGCTCGATGATTGAGTAATCAGAAGTAGTTCGACAGCTAAGTAGTTCGGCCCGCTGTCGACTGCTGAGGAGTTCGGATGTTGGTTGTCCAAAGGAGCTTGACCGATCGAAAGAATGGTCGCTTGAGGAGTTCGGTCGGTTTGAAGGACTTCGGCTGAGGTCCGGCTGCTGAGAAGTTCGATCGAATGTAGGAGTTCGGCTAACACGCGTCCGCTAAGGCTCTTCCATGGCTATTGACTGCATCAGGCTGGGCGTCGAACTTGACTTTGGCAGGAGCGGGATTTATCTCCAACACTAGCCCCCCCACTCTCGAGTTCGAAACTCGAAGGAAGGGAGTGCAGACAAGGCGACTGTCGAAGTTTTCTTCTAGGCTTCGTATCGGTCCATGTCGAAGTTCGAGGGAGATTTCATCTCTGGCTAAAGTCGATGCTGAAGTTGAGACTCCCTAGCCAAGGTTGATTTGGTCAAAAATCCTACCTCTCACTGAGGTCGAAGTCGGCACTCTTCAGCCAAGGTCAGCCTAGTCGCTCGGGGGAGACCTTATTTAATCGAGGTTGATAGGATCGCTTGGAGGAGATCTTATCTCCTTTGGCTGAGGTTGATGCGGGTGCTCGCGTTAGGATGAGGTCTTCCTCCTATTCCTAACGGGCTGTGGGGGCACATGCGGACCGTCGTCCGAGCCTCTCCCCCCATCTCGTCTAAGGTGAATGAGGCCTTCGACTTTGCTCGCATTAGGATGAGGTCTTCCTCCTGTTCCTAACAGACTGTGGGGGCACATGCGGACCGTCGTCCGAGCCTCTTCCTCCATCTCGTCTAAGGTGAACGAGGCCTTCGACTTTGCTCGTGTTAGGACGAGGTTCTCCTCCTGTTCCTAACGGGCTGTGGGGGCACATGCGGACCATCGTCCGAACCTCTCCCCCCATCTCGTCCTTCGTGGACGAGGCCTTCAACCTTGCTTGCGTTAGGATGAGGTTCTCCTCCTATTCCCAATGGGCCACTTCCGCTCGTTTCTTTCTCCTGCCATCAGATAGTTTTTTCATTCAGAAACAATATTACTGAGAGGGAAGAATTTTATCGAGGGGAAGCTAATCGCAGCGCATTTCCGTTCGAGGGTCGTCGGGGTGTTATTCCTCGGAGTTTCCTCGGGCAGTAAGTCCCATCCAAATGACCTCCTCTATCTCATGCCGGCCTCCTCATGGAAGGTGACGAATCACTGATGTACCAAGCTCCTCTCGGGGGTGATGTTGATGATGCCGCAAGGCGGCCGACCTTACAGTTTCTCGTTATGGCAACGCTCTTAGCTGATCTTCTTCTGCTTTAGGCTGGCGTTGAAGGAATTTACCCCGTCGAGCTCTTCAATCTCGTCTCGGAGCTGAATGTATTCCTCAGTGTCGTGGTCGTGGTCGCGACGGTAGGGGCATTACTTGCTTCGATCGTGCATGTTTGGGGAGGCCATAGTCCTTGAGGTCTTGACGGTTGGCTCTTAACTTCGCTAAGAATTCGAGTTAGAGTAGCGGAGCATGGTTGCGGGACCTTTCGGAAGGAGGACTTCTTCGTACCCTTCTGTCGGGGCTTCCTTCGTGTTGAGCTCGAGAAGTTCGGGCCTTGCTTGTGCTGGTGAGGTCGTGAGCGCGGCCTCCCTGCGAAACTGGGAGAAGTTCATGATCCTCTGTCGGGGCTTCCCCGATGACGAGCTCAAGGTGGTTCGACCTTGCTTGCGCGGAGCTTCAATCCGCTTTTCAGCGAAACCTTCCGTCGGAGAACTCATGCTTCTTTGTCCGGATTTCTTTGCTTGCAGGGAGGGGGTTGGCTTTGCTTGCCCGAACTTTATTGCACCTTCCGTGAATTCTTTGCAGGGGCTTCCTTGGTGATGTAATCCAGGGGAGTTCGGCCTCGCTCGCCCTGGGGCGATCTCGAGCGCGGTCGAACTTCATCTCACCTCCCGTGAAATCCTTCTAAGGGTTTCGTCGATGACGAGCTCGAGGGGGGTTCGGCCTTACTTGAAACGAACTTCATTTCGATGATGTGCGGCAGAGTTCGGCCTCACTTATTCCGAACTTCATTCCGCGGGAGAACTTTGTTCCGCCCTTGCTTGCGCCGAACTTCACTTGATGGTGAGCTCCGATGGAAAGTTTGGCCTCACTTGAGCCGGACTTCATTCCACTGGTGAGCTTCCAAGGGGAGTTCGGCCTTGCTTCCGCCGAACTTCACTTGATGGTGAGCTACGGAGTTCGGCCTCACTTATGCCGAACTTCATTCCGTGGGAGAACTTTGTTCCGCCATTGCTTGCGCCGAACTTCACTTGATGGTGAGCTCCGATGGGAAGTTCGGCCTCACTTGAGCCGGACTTCATTCCACTGGTGAGCTTCCAAGGGGAGTTCGGCCTTGCTTCCGCCGAACTTCACTTGATGGTGAGCTACGGAGTTCGGCCTCACTTATGCCGAACTTCATTCTACGGGAGAACTTTGTTCCGCCATTGCTTGCGCCGAACTTCACTTGATTGTGAGCTTCAAAGGGAGGTTTGGTTTCATTTGAGCCAAACTTCATTCCAATAATGAGCTTCCGAGGAAGTTCGGCCTTGCTTCCGCCGAACTTCATTCTGATGATGAGCTGATGGAGTTCGGCCTCACTTGCGTCGAACTTTGCTCCACTTTCCAGCAAAGGCTTCCGCGAGAGGACTTCATGTTCGAGGGGGAGCTCGGCTTTCCTCGCATCGGACTTCATTCCGAATCTTCATTCCGCTTTCCCACGAGACCTTCCGCGGGAGAACTTCCTGCTTCTTTGTCGGGGCTTCCTCGATGATGAGCCTCGAGGTCATAGACATGGCCGAACTTCACTCCACCTCTTTCGACACGGCCTAACTTCATTCTGCCTCCTTACAAAACCTTTCGAGATGGGGGGTTCGGCCTGACTTGAGCGATGAGCTTCAAAGGGGGAGTTTGACTTTCCTTCTGTCGAACTTCATTCCGACGATGAGCTTCGAGGGAGAGTTCGGCTTCGCTTCTGCCGAACTTCGTTCCAACCTCCTTGTGAAATTTTCTATGGGAGAACTTCTGCTCTCCATTTCTCCTTCCTAAGGGCAAGTGGTACGCTCAAATGCTTTTTCTTATGGTCGGTTCCTCGCGTCCTCATGGCGAGTTTGCTGGCAAAGTCCCCGTTGGATGTTGTCGCACAGTCAGCATCATCTCGGCAGAACCACAGACCCGACCAGCAGGTTGAACTGTCCCATGTCTGTGATGGCTTCGTGTGGAAACTGGGCTACTGGGGCTGAGGCAGGAACAGACGGATCTGACGTGTAGGCCGTCGATCGTCGAGTCGAAGCTCTCAAGGCATTTTCTCTTTGGGAGAGAACTCTAGTGAGGAAGAAGATGAATTTTCAGAGAGAAATCATCGTCGAGCACTCCTTTAAGAATAAAGAAACTTCGGCTTCCTTTAAGAGAGGAATCTTTGCCAGTGCCCTCCTTCTAGCGCCAATCTGTTGACGCAGAATCTGGTTGTCATCGGAGTTCGTCGGAGTTGAGGTCGATGAGGTTGCCGCCGGGGACCTGCAAAACAACGTCCTGTCCGGAGCTGGTGGGGGGGTGGCTCCAGCAAGACCCTCCGACACTCAAGTTAGCTCTCATCAACAAGAATGGAGTGCTCGGTAGAGTTTTTGAGGAAGAAAAAAGGGTTTTCAGAATCTGACGTAAGTGTATTCGGAGGATCCTTTTATAGAGGGAGCTTGTTGTTACCGTCTTGGTTAATGGACGTCATAACTGTCCTGATCAATGCCGATCGTTATTGCCGATCGTTATTGTCGATAAATGCTAATAGTTATTGCCGATTGTTATTGTTGTGTAACCATGGCGAGATCTCCTACAGGAATCCATCATAAGGAGTTCGGCCATTGAAAAGCCTGTAAGGAGTCCGACTTCCGTAGAAGCTCAATCGTTGGAGAGGTCCGTAGGAAGTTCGGCTTCCTTAGAAGCTCGATCGCTGGAGAAGTCCACCAGGAGTTCGGCCTCCTTAGAAGCTCGGCTGTAATGATGCGGAGATAGTTCAGCTCTTATAGGAGTCTGATTGAAGCTCGACGATTGAGTAATCAGAAGCAGTTCGGCCCACTGCCGACTGCTGAGGAGTTCGGGCGTTGGTTGTCCGAAGGAGCTTGACCGACCGAAAGAATGGTCGCTTGAGGAGTTCGATCGGTTTGAAGGACTTCGGCTGAGGTCTGGCCGCTGAGAAGTTCGGTCGGATGTAGGAGTTCGGCTAACATGCGTCCGCTAAGGCTCTACCATGGCTATTGACCGCATCAGACTGGACGCCGAACTTGACTTTGGCAGGAGCGGAATTTATCCCCAACAGGTGTGTACTAAATCTAAAATTTCTGTAGCTCTTGCATCATTTTGAGTGAAAGATAATTTGGTCATCTTTCCTCATAAAGAAGGTTCATAAATTGGATTGGATTCCATTTTCAAGAAATCTAAGGGACCATCCCTAACTAATCGAATAATCCTTTTTTATGCTAATATGACCTAGCCTTAGGTGCCAAAAATAACTTTATTTCTTTTTCTTTTATTTGAGTTTTCTTTATGGATAATATTATTTTCAATATATGCAATGATATTACAAGGAGTAAGAAAATAAAAAATCATCTTGCATAAAACTAGATGTCACAAATTTATTATTCAATTTAACAATAACTTTTTTGTAAAACAAAACAGAATATCCAAATTCATCCAATTTAGAAATAGAAATTAGATTTCTACTAACTTGAGGCACATAAAGATAATCTTTCAAAAATCAATACTAAATACATGTATTCATGTGAACTTAGCTCTGATACCAATGTTAGTTTAAACATCTTCCCCAAATCCAATTAGAAAATTCTATAAATAAATAATTATAAAATATCAATCACATGAACTAGATGCCATTATGTGATAGACAATGGTTATCTTATAGAGATTTCACACATGCAAAATTCTTCAAAGTTTTCACATACGATGTTTTTAAACTTTTCATCCTTTATGCCTTGAGAGGAAGTGTAGCTTTCAAAATATAAGATCCTACATGTGTATGTCATGTGTTTCTCAAACCTTTTACGTATAGCTTTTTCAAAGGCTTTTAGAATTTCTATATGTTTAGTGAGGTCATAGTGATTGATTGAATTCCAAAATAGCATTTTTGAATTCCTAAAACCTCCTAAATATTTAGTGGGACCATCATACTTTATTGAATTTCAAAACAACCTTTTAAAAATTTCAAAACCTTCTAAATATTTTGTGAGTTCATAATGACCCATAAAATTCCAACATCTTTATCTCATGTATATAGGTTAGGGTAAGAATATGCAGCATGGAACCTTTTTGGCATCTTTTCCTCTAATAAATTAGTCTCCACTGATTTAGCAATTGTAATCATACCCATTAACAAATTATAATACCATCCAAAGAATTAGAGACTTATTTGTGAGACCCCTTTCATAATTTCTCACATATTAGTCTCATCATCAACTAATCTAATATATATATATATATATAAGCATGCAGAAACTAAGAGAAAGTTTCTTAGCATTTGAAATTGTTCACGTATGCCGCCAATTCTCATCTATGAATACCATTTAAATACAAATCAATTTTTTCTATGCCATGTGTCTGGACTCTCCTACCTAGTAATCTTTAAAACATTAAAGTCAGATCTTGGATTATTAAAAGACTATATTGAATCATACTTAAATGAATTAAATTATGTTATTAAAGTATAGTATTATTGCGCTTTTGCAATTAACATTCATTTATATATGTAGTTAAGAATTTCAAAAGATATTATGTGATTCTTTAGAAATATTTTTTTAAAAAATGATCAGTTCTAGAACCTGTATGTAACACGCGGGCTCAAAATTAGTATTCCATATAAGCAAATAGGATTAAACCACCAATGGCGCACTCAATCCTCAACTTATATGTGTCTCTCTTTATAATAAATGGTCAAATAAAATAATATCAAATATATTTATCATATAGTTCCGAATTAATCGACTAGGTTTTCCATTCAATATATAACAGACATAATCTAGAGTATTCTTTTCTACCATAAGAATAATGGATTCCCCATTGGATAACTACAAGTCTTCATGTATTCATTATATTCATATATAGTCTTTTATCAGACTTCATCTGTTGACAATATCAAAACTACCCAAATTATGCATAAGGCTTAATAACACCCTTAGATCATAAGGATATTCTATGTATTATGATTGGAATAATTCTTTCTCAGTGACAATGTTAGATTTAAGAGTGTATATATATATATATCTGTGTGTGTGTGTAGTGATTTAGTTTAATATTTATCTCCTATAAATACTTATAGTACTACTAAAAGTCTCTATTCTAATGATTGATATACATCATTCTATCATAAATAATAGTACAATATGCAGCAAGCAACAATGAGCACATATCCTAACTAGGTTCATGGGTTGTGAATATTTTTAATGTTATAAAGAAAATAGAATATTATATTTTTCTATCTCTATCATTAATATAAACTCAATATAATGTAATATAAGAATAGATTATGTCATCAAATATAACATCAAGCAATACCCATAGAATATGCATGTAATAAATTATTAATTTATTATCAAATTATAAAATTTATTTGCTCTGTAGAACATACAATTCTTTCAAGAGTGTCATACTCGTAGGCTTGGCAATTAGGTTGGGTTCAAAGCGAATAGGATCATTGCTTATTAAATAAGTCAAGTCAGGTTAAATAGGTTAAATAGACACTACTATAGAACATGACTATAGCAGTGATTCACAGCCACTGCCATAGTCCAGAAAATCGCTACCATATCCTATGGCAGTAGTTTGATAACCGCTGCTACTATGGCCGTTGCCGTAGATCTATGGCGGCAGCGATTATCATAACTACTGCTATAGAAATCTATGGCAGCGGTTACAAAACTGCTACCATAGGTTCTATGGCAGTGGCTTCATAACCACTATCATAGATCTAATGCAGTGATTAGCACGTGATCTATGATAGCGGTTAGCACATCTATAACAGCAGTTTTGCAACTACTGCCATAGATTTTGAATAATAAAAAAATATATTTTTTTATTTTTTATTTTTATCTAATAAATATAGTTTAATATATAATATAAAAATATTATAAATATAATAATATTTTTAAAATACTTAAATTTTATTATTTAATAAAATTTATTATAATATTTTTTTAAAAAATACATCAAAAGTCTCCTAAATTTACATCTAAATCATTATCACTGAAAGAAGATGGAGCATGAGCTGGAGGAGCTGGAGCTGGAGGGGATGGAGTTGGAACGCCGACCAACATATCCTCAAGGTCTATGAAGTCAGTCTTAAAACATGCACTGAGCCTCATCATCATAGCAGTCAGAAGGCCCTGTAGCTGCGCAGTTAGCTCCCTAGTCTGAGCAGTCTGCACCCTAGCCTGAGCTACCTGCTTCAATGGCTCCTCAAGTTGCTCCCGACTGACAACACCGAAAGTATATGAAGAGATGCTCTCCTCAGACCAATAGCTCATCGATATATGTTCGAATCCATATCGAATCCTTCTAAAGTGCTCAGGCCCCAAGACCTGAGATAGATGGTCATGGGGCTAGAGATATCCGAGCCTTCGCTTGCGAGCGCATCTAACTGCTCCTATAATTATAAATTTAAATAAAATATCATAAGTAATATTATAATACTAATCATACTAATATATTTATTATTTAAAAAAAAAAAAATTTGATTACGGCATTCATTGGCTCGTCCTTCTTATCTATATGGCTAGATTGAAAGATCTTACTATGACTGAACATCATCCCATCTCTCATCAGCTATAACAATGGATCAGTTTATTAAAAATAATATAAAAAAATATTAATTTAATTTATCTAGTAAGATTCAAAATTTATTATCTTTCTATGCACATGATTGGCCATAGACTCATGACCAAGAGGGTGCATGTACTCCTGAGTTGTCTGATTCTTCTGATTCTGATGAAAGATAATCTAAAAAATATTTAAATAAATAAATAATATTTAAAAAATATTTAAATATAAATTTAAGTATATTAAAAAATTTAAAAATTAGAAATTAAATTTTGAACTCTTGGCTCCTCCAATGCCTATCCATCCCCTCTCACTGACTCGGAGATAGTCCTGTATCCAAAGAATAAGCTTCTTTGGAGTGTCTCATTAGTGCTCGAGCCATTCTTTGTAGAGCTTTACCTTATAACCTTGGTACAACTCTCCAATCTTCTTTAGTCAAACATCTCAAGTCCTCTCATGATCTGAAAAGTCATACCTTTTCTATACAAAGTTATCAAAAATCAATTACAAAATTATTTTAATCAAATATAGTATAAACATATCAAATATATAAATATAATTAAGATACATTTATCTATATCTTCTCCCACATCCGATCCCTGACACCAGCATCCATCAATCGCTAGTCTACATATAGTACTAGAATGATGTTGGACCACTTTATAAGCACTTCAAAAAAGAAATGCATCTTTCGTATAGTTTTTCCTATTGGCCTTCTCTCCACGTCATATTGCACCATCACCTAATGCTCGTGGTTCCATACATGCGGCATACATGTGGAACCACAAAATATCCAATTGGATGATGCACCTACAATGAAAATATATTTTATAAATATATAAGAGTATACAATAACTATATAAATAAATAAATAAATAAATAATATAATAAAAATGTACACTCACTGACCATGGGATCGTGCGACGTGGATGTCAGTAGAGACTCATCGATAGGTAGAGCATGTGCTGGAGATATGGCTGATGCTGAAGGCTCAGATATTGGTGGAGTAGATGCCAATGGAGGAGTAGATGTCGATGGTCCCTGGGCAGTCAATACAGAGGTGGATGGAGTATGCTTTCCTATGACTTAGATGCAGAGCTCTGCGTAGCCCATTGAGAGGTGGGGATAAAAGCTAGATGGCATTTTAGTGCCATCATGATTTTCAACATTAATGAATATTAATCAATATAATATGTCGAACAATCTATATAAAATTGAACAATCAATTGATCGTTGTACATAATTCTTTCATTCATACAAAAAAATATAAATGTTATACAATAACCCAAAAAATATTATGCAATAAATTCTACAACATGAATTATATCCATAAATAAGTAAGAAGAAGCAATAAATAATTTTACTTTCTATTAGCGGCGGAAATTCTCTTAGTGATCGGCATGGCCCACGGCCGCTGGCACGATCCAGAATCTGCCGATAGGGATGAGGGTTCTCTTAGTGGCTAACAGAGCTCACGACTGTCGGCACAATCCAAAACATGTTGGTAGAAGTTTTCTTATTGGCTGGCACGACCTAGAGCCATCCACGGCCACCATCCATGGCTATCGACATGACACGGCTCAAGGCTACTGGTGTTAGATATGTGTGCCCTAGAAGCCAAAATTGACTGACACTTGTAATACACTTCTAAGAATAAAATTATAATTTTAACTATAAATAATAAAATATATTATTTTCTATCACATATGTGAATTTAGTGTCTGTGATACATCCTTTGAGTTAATGGTAATAATAATTCTTATTTTTAAGAGTTAAAAATTTAAGACATGAATTTTTATTTATTAACTCATAAAATACTCCTGACCGTAGGATCATCATGAGGATGGTGATTGATCCGAAAGATTAGTATACAATCGCTTCTTCATAGTAAATGAGTCTTGAGTCTACGGTGTAGAGACATCGAAGCGAGAGTACAGATACTCATTAGAGAACGAGGGCACTGAGCGTGACCTCGAGTAGTCATAAGGAAGTCTACCTTTTCGTCGATGACTGACTCGAAGCTATAGTAGTGTATTTAGTTCTTTAACCTGAGGTGCATTGACAGTTCACCTTGAGGATGTTATAGTTTGACTACACCATGACTCGGTCTCCTAGCCATTCAGAATTCTGAGGTATATGTTGGCTATAACATGTTCATTATAGAAATTGGATTGCACCAAGATGGAATCTATCTACCTTGGTGGATGAGGAGCAGCCCTATGATGATTATGAGAATCAAGTCCATAAGCTCATGGCCTTGGTAGAGAGTGAAATAATAAAAAGAGTTTCTATTAAGATTTTCACATCGAACTTGAATCAAATGATTAAATTATATGATAGAAATTAGGGTTTGATGAGTTCACCTTAACCCTAATCTGATCGGGGCTCAAGATAAAAGAACTTAATTACATAAGTAGCTATATCGAGAGGTTCATTTTTAATTTTGATGGATTGCCACCATATACTGCTAGGTGTCACTGGTGGATTTTAGGAGCAATTAGAATGATTTAGATGATCGATCATTTCAGTTGTCTGAATTAGAAAAGTTCTGATCCATCGAAAAAAGTTTTGATGATGTTGATGATGGAGATCATGACATATCTCATTATCGTACAGAACTGAATCTAACTGAGTCACATAAATAAGAATTTGAATCTGAATATCATCAATTGGACTAATCCAATTTAATTGATTTAAATTAGATTCAATTAGGTTCAAGAAAATCATGCTAGCACACGATTGAACTTAACATTCTTCTTTTCTATCATTAAAAGTTATCTCGACGAAGCCAAATAAGTTTGTGCTCACTCAGATACCTTCACCTGATTTGACTGGAGCTTGTCTAGGTTAGAAAAGAATTGTCTTAATTTATGAGATAAATTTAAGACAACACCTACCATTTTCTGTCACCTACTAATTTTTGTTCTTTGACTTTGGTCAAACGTTAACCTTTGATTCTTGGACATCTGCCCATGTGTCATGCACTTATTGGAGAGCAGATAGGGAATTGTCCCCTTCCTAGAAATTGAAAAGAAGGGGGCACATGCTTAGGATGGTGTGCACCCATGGATAGGGGTGCTTGGAGTTCCATATGGATGGAACTCCAGATTGCTTCTTGGATTCAAACTAGGTGACCCTCACCTATAGACTTTGACCAGTCTTAGGTGCCACCTTAGGATGAATCTATGGATCTCTCATCTGATTGGATAAGGTGATGTCATTCCATCAATCAGATTTAGATCTGATTAAATGAAGCAATGTGATTGGCCGGAGTGATGTGGCACTGCATGGCGCAATAGGGTCTATATAAAGACCTATCTGTGCCTAACTTTTAGAGACTCCTCTCCTAGCCACGCCCCAAGACTGTCCCTCTCTTTTCTCCATACCACCTTTAGGCCATCTCTCTCCTCTCTACGCCCAAGGATAGTTAGGCTTTAGATTAGTGCGATTCAGATAAGAAAAGGCTGATGAGAAAGGAAGGAGGCAGCACTGCTGTAGAAATGACTGCTGATCTTCAGAAGAAATTTTGAAGATCCTCCAAATTAGATCTAGATCTAATTTTTAGAAATGAGATAAAGAAGAAGAAGATCTCTAGATCCAACCTGAGTGGATATCGATAGAGGTCAGGCACTTACGTGGCTAGATCCTGAATCTCAAACAATCAGCAAGATCATCAACAGATAATCAGATTATCCATATCAAGATAAAACTAATTTAATTTAATTTAATTTAATTTTCTTATTTATCGGATCATAAAATTATTTTTGAAAAATGTTAGATATGATTTGGATCTAAGAGAAAATTTTTGAAATATGCCTCTTGATCTAATCAGATTTGAACGAACCTGATTTGAGAAATCAGAATTTTTTCTTCAACTGGTACGGCCAAGAGTCGTCTTCGATCGTCGATATGGCACGGCCTCATTTAGAACACACCGACACGGTCCATAACCAACTGATAGGAGTTTTCTTACCAGCTAGTACGACCCATGATTGATGAATAATTATAATATTTATTATAAATATTTATAATATTTATTATAAATATTATAAATGATTAACAAATATTACTATAATTTTTTTTAAAAAAAATCATACTTGTGGCTATGAAGATAGGGTTGCACAGAGCTTTGAGGATCGTCAGCGATGGTGCTAGAGGTAGCCTGCAAGAGAGACACAAAATAGTGAGATATAGAGAGAGAAAAGAGAAAGAGAAAGAGGAAAGAGAGAGAGAGAGAAAAGAGAGAGAGAAAGATCAAGAGAGAGATCTAGAGATAAAGAAAGAGGAAAGAGAGAGAAAGAGCTAGAGAGTAGGGAGGGGATAGGTCAGGCTGAGGAAAAAGAGGAGAGAGAGAGTAGGGAGGGGATAGTCGGGTTGAGGGAAGAGAGGAGAGAGAGAGTGGGAGGGGTGGGTCGGGTCGAGGGAAGAGATGAGAGAAAGAGAGAGTATGGAGGGGTCGGGGCCGGTGGCCGAGTTAATCGGGAAGAAGGGGGAGGCAAGGAAGTGGCAGAGCCGGTGGAAGAGTTGACTGGGAAAGAAGGAGGAGGAGGGGAGGTGGCGAGGTGGTCGGTCGGGTCGACTGAGGAAGAAAGGGCAGGTAGGGGAGGTAGTGGACCTGGTGGATGAGCCGACCAAGAAAGGAGGAGGAGGGAGAGGTGGTGGGACTGACGGCCGAAGAAGAAGGGGCAGGCAAGGGAGGTGGCGGAGCCAACGACCTGGCTGGGGTAGATGGGGGAGGTGGTGGAGCAGGCGGCCAGGCCAACCAAGAAAGAAGGTAGAGAGGGGAGGGGCCTCACCAGCGGTAGAGAGAAGGAGAGAGAGAGCTCAAAGGAAATGAATTTGGGGATGGAATTTGGAAAAAAATAATCTAACCTATGGCAACGATTTTCGAACCACTGCCATAGGTCTACAACAGGAGTTTTCAGTGGTCTATGACAGCAATTTTCAATAACCGATGCCATAAGTTAGTAATTATTTTTTTTTATTTTTTTTTAAATATTATATAATTTTAAAATTTTTTTATCTATCTTCTGAAGGAAAATTCTGATTTTTCGGTCCAGATTCGTTCAGATTTAATCAGATCAAGAGATATATTTTAAAAAAAAAAATTCTTGATCTATATCAGATCTAGGATATTTTAGATCTAATTTTTATTATTTTAATAAATAAAATAAAATAAGAATAAATTAAATCAAATTTAATTTACCTGATTTGGGTAATCCAATTATCCGTTGATGATCCTGTATGTAGCGGAAGATTCTGGATCTAGCCACGCAAGTGCCTGGCCTCTATTGGTATCCACTCGAACTGGATCTGAAGATCTTCTTCTTCTCTATCACATCTCCAAAAATCAGATTTAGATCTGATCTGGAGGATCTTCAAAACTCCTTTTGAAGATCAGCAGTCGTCCTTTGCAGCAGTGCAGCCTTCTTGCTTTTGATCGTCTTTCTTTGATCTGGATCGCACCAACCAAGCTCCAAAACTATTTTGGACGTGGAGAGGAGGGGGAGAAGAAGCTTTGGCATGGAGGAGGAGAGGAGAAAAGGCCTTTGGGCGTATGAAAACTCTTAGCCTCTTTGAGTTGGGTACAGGATCTTATTTATAGACTAACTATGATCCAACTCCTCTTCTTCCCAACCAATCACAACCCTTTGTGAAATCAGATCTAAATCTGATTGGTGGGAATAGAGTCCCTTGGATTCCTCCTTAGAGGGCACCTAAGACCAGTCAAAGTTGGTTCTTAGAAGAACTCTAATTGAAATCCAAAAGGGAGGTGGAGTCCTTGTCCAACAAGGACTCCTAGGCGCCTCCAACTTGGGCACACGCCTAGGGTGGCGTGCGCCCTCCTCCTTGCCAGGTTCTGGCAGAAGGACAGGCCCCCACCAGCTCTCCAATAAGTGCGTGACATATGGTCAAAAGTCAAAGTATCAATGGTCAACATTTGACCAGTCAAAGGTAGACTTTTGACCAAAGTCAAAGAACAAGAAATGGCAGATGACCAAAAATGGTAGGTAATGTCTTACAAAATAAGACAACCTTTTTTGACTTGGACAACCTCCAGTCAGACCATATGAAGGCCTCTGATTGAGCACAAACTCCTTTGGCTCAGACAGGACAACTTATTTATGATAGTAAAAGAAGAACATTTAGGTTCAATCGAGTGCTAGCATGATTTTTTTGAACCTAATTGAATCTCATTCAGATCAATTGAACTGGATCAGTTCAATTGATGATCATCAAATTCAAACCCTTATTTGTGTGATCCAGTTAGGTTCAGTTCTGTATGGTAATGGGATATGTCATGATCTCTATCATCGACATCATCGAAACTTCTTTCGATGGATCAGAACTCTTCTGATTCGAACAGCTAGAATGATCGATCATCTAAATCATTCTAATTGCTCCCAAAATCCACCAGTGACACCTAGCAGTATATGGTGGCAACCCATCAGAGCTGAATGCGAACCTCTTGGTGTAGCTATCCTATGTGATTAAGTTCTTCTATCTTGAGCCCCGATCAGATTAGGGTTTAGGTGAACTCGTCAAACCCTAGTTTCTATCATATGATGTAATCATTCGATTCGAGTTCGATGTGAAAATCTAAATAGAAACTCTTTCTATTATTTCACTCTGCCATGGCCATGAGCTTTTGGACTTGATTCTCATGATTATCATAGGACTGCTCCTCTACCACCGAGGTAGATAGATTCCATCTTGATGCCATCCAGTTTCCTACAATGAACATGCTATAGCCAACATACACCTCAGGTTCCATATGGCTAGGAGATCGAGTAATGGTGTAGTCAAACTATAACACCCTCAAGGTGAACTGTCGATGCACCTCAGGTCAAAGAACCAGACACACTACTGCAGCATCGAGTCAGTCATTGACGAGAAGGTAGACTCCCTAATGACTACTCGAGGTGGTCACGCTCAGTGCCCTCGTTCTCTAACGAATATCTGTACTCTCGCTCTGGTATCTCCACACCGTAGACTCAAGACTCATCTACTAAAGAGAAGCGATTGTACACCAACCTTTCGGATCAATCACCATCCTCGTGATGATCCTATGGTTGGGAGCATTTTATGAGTTAACAATGATTATTCATGTCTTAAATTTTCAACTCTTGAAAATATGAATTATCATTACCATTAACTCAAAGGATGTATCACAGACACTAAATACACATATGTGATAGAAAATAATCCATTTTATTGATATTAGTCAAAATTATAATTTTGCCCCTAGAAGTGTATTACAAGTGTCAGCCAATTCTGGCTTCTAGGGCACATATATCTAACATCTTCATCATTTATTATCTAAATAATTATCATTAGAATATTATCAAAAAAACTACTTTAATTTGATAGCCCTAGCTTCATCAATTAGTAAAATTTGATTTCAATGATCACGAACGATGGTGCAATGATCTGATAGATGAAAACTATTGATGGATCCAAAAATCTATAACGATGATCTCCGTATTATTTGTATCACACTATTAAAGTTTTACTTCAATTGAATATCGTTATCATGATCAATTTAGTACTAGATAATTTTGATCGTTAAATAAGAAATTAGTGATCAAAGAATCAGATGGCATTCGATTATGAGATAATTTTTTAGATAAATAATCTTGATTACTATTTTAATTATTTTTATGATGGTGATTATAAAATTTAAATCGTGGGTCTAAGAATATCCAAAATAATATGTCGCTCAATGCCCATTCTTAAACTCCTTTGGTAATTATGCTTATGCTTTTGCAAGATCTACTTAATATGAAAAGTTCATATAGAAATGATTTGGATTTTACGATCATCATCATATAAAATGATTAAAATTATAGCCAAGATCATTTAACTAAAAAATTATCTCATAATCAGATGTTGTTTGATTTTTTGATCATTCGTTTCTCATTTAATGGTCGAAATCATTTCATGCTAAATTAACCATGATGATGATATCCGATTGAAGTAAAATTTTGATAATATGCTACAAACATCACCAAGATCATCGTAGATTTTTGGATCTATCGATGATCTTTATCTATCAGATCATTATACCATCGTTCATGATCATCGAAATCAAATTTTATTGATCGATAAAGCTAGGCCTATCGAATCGAGGCGATCTTTTATAACAACACTCTAATGATAATTATTAAGATAATGAATGATGAAGATGGTCATTAAGTTTTTGAATTATATAATATTTAAAGAAAAATATGAATAAAAGATATAGCAGCGGTTATGCTAAATCACTGGTTCTATATAATCGCTGTCATAGGTTGATCTATTATAGTGGTTATGTTTAACCACTACCATAGGTCTAGTCTATAGCAACGATTTATAGTAATCGATGCCATAGGGCCAGTTTACTGCAGCGATTATGTTTAACCATTATCATAGGTTAGATCTATGGTAGTGGTTATTGTGAACTACTGCTATAGACTAGACCTATGGTGGTAGTTAAACATAACCGCTTCAATACGTCAATTTATGGCAGTGGTTATACAGAATCACTACCATAGGTCTGACTTATTGCAGCGATTTAGCATAACCGCTGCCATAGATCCAGTCTATAGCAGCGATTTACAATAACCATTACTGTAGACTTTATGACAGCTATTGGGGATGAACCCCGCTCCTACCGAAGTCCAGTTTAATGCTCAGTTTAACGCAATTGGTAGCCACGGAAGAGCTTCAACGGACGGGTCTTAGCCGAACTCCTTCAGCCAACCAGACTTAGTGGTCGAGCTCCTTCGGACTCCCAGTGGTCGGGCCTTAGCTGAACTTCTTCAACCGATCGAACTCTTTAGCAGTCGAGCTTCAATCGGACTCCTGCGAGAGCCGAACTCTTTCCGCGCTCTTTTAGTCAGATGCCTATGGGAGCCAAACTCCCTCCGTGCTTTCCCTTCGGTCGGGCTTCTTCAAAAGCTGGAATCCTCCCAGACATCCCCTTCGGTCGATCGAACTCCTCAGCAGCCGAGCTCCTTCCAAACTCCCCAATGATCGAGCCTTAGTTGCACTCCTCCAGCCAGACGCCTGCAAGAGTCAAACTCTCTCCGCACTCCTCCGATCGAACTCCTTCCGAGCTTTTTCTTGGCCGAACTCCTCTAGAAGTCCGAACTCCTCTGAAATTTATACGTACCAAAGTTCATCAATTAATGCCTTCTTTCTCAGAGCCATGACTATTAAATCTAGATGAACGATCACTATCAGTCTGCCACAGGCAACGCCATAGGCATACTCCTCCGTGACTAACTCCATCAGACCTCGAGCAGTCCACCACTATCAGACGGTATGGCTATCACTATAGGTCTGATGATACCATCCTCTCTACATCAAATCTCGTACAACCTCAAGCAGCCCACCATCGGACGGTATGTCTATCACCATCAGTCACCATCAATCAAGCTCCACCTACAAAAAGGATCCTCCAGATACACTAACTCTAGGCTCTAAGCTCTCCTTTTCTTCTCTAAATTCTATCAAACTCATTTCCAAGCACTCCATTCCTATTGGCCAGAGCTGACTTGATCGTCGGAGGATCCTACCAGAGCCACTCCCCATCGACTTTGGATGGAACTTTATTTTACAGATCTCCGATGGCGACCTCGTCCACCTCCGCTCTAACTGGATCCGACGACAACCAGTTTCTGCACTAACAGACTGGCGCTAGAGGAAGGGCCCCCGAACCATCGAGGTTTTCTTATTCTTAAAGGAGTGCTCGACGATGATTCTCTCTTTCCTCTCTGGAGATATCTCTTCTTCCTCTTCAGAGTTCTTTTCTGAAGAGAAAATGCCTCCAGGAGAGCTTCGATTTGACGATCGACGGCCTCCATACTAGGTCCATCTGCTCCCATTTCAGCCCTAGCAGTCTAGGTTCTACCTAAAGTCGTCATAGATGTGGAGCAGTTCAACCTATTGGTCCAGCAGGTTCATGGCTCCATCAAGATGATGCAGGTCATGCGACAGCTTTCGATAGAGACTTTGCCAGCAAACCCACCATAAGAATGCTAGGAACCAATCTTAAGAAAGAGCATTTGGCCTAGCATACCAATCACCCTTAGAAAGAAGAAACAGAGAGCAGAAGTTCTCCCCTAGAAGGCTTCATAGGAGGAGGAATGAAGTTCGGCCACGTTCGCAACCTCCACAGCGCAAGCGAGGCCACCGAACTCTCCCTCGAGCTCATCATCAAAAAAGCCTCGACAAAGGGACATGAAGTTCTCCCACAGAAGGTTTCACGGGAGGGTGGAATGAAGTTCGACATGAGCAAAGCCACCGAACTCACCCTCGAGCTCATCATCAAGGAAGTCCCGACAAAGGAGCATGAAGTTCTCCCATAGAAGATTTCACAGGAGGACGGAATGAAGTTTGGCATGAGCAAAGCCACCGAACTCATCCTCGAGCTCGTCATCAAGGAAGTCCCGATAAAGGGGCATGAAGTTTTCCTGCAGAAAGTTTTATAGGAGATGGAATAAAGTTTGATCGTACTTA
This sequence comes from Cocos nucifera, assembly GCA_006176705.1. NCBI lineage: Eukaryota > Viridiplantae > Streptophyta > Magnoliopsida > Arecales > Arecaceae > Cocos > Cocos nucifera. The sequence goes on from QRFJ01000061.1 coordinate 3,390,667, forward strand.
CGACCTTCCTAGTGCAAGCAAGGTCCGAACTCCTCGAGCTCGCCACCAAGAAAGCTCCGATAAAAAGGCACGAAGAAGTCCTCCCGAAAGGTTCCACAATTGCGCCTCCCGTAATGCTCCTCGAACTCAAATTCTTATGAAAGTTAAGAATCAGCTACCAAGACCTGAAGGATTACGATCTTCCCCAAGATCAGAAGGATTACGATCTCCCCCAAATAAGCACGATCGAAGCAAGTACTACCTCTACCATGGCGACCACGGCTACGACACTGAGGAATGCATTCAGCTTCGAGATAAAATTGAGGAGCTCATCAGAAAGGGACAGCTGGGTAAACTCCTCCGACACCAGTCTGAAATGGGAGAAGATCGGCCAAGGGCGCTGCCATAGCCAGAAATGGCAAGGAGATTGGCCATCTCCCAACATTATAGATGCTATCTCTGGGGCTTGGTACTTCGATGGGCTGTCATCGCCCAGCGACAAAGTCAGGTGAAGCTTGCTCCAAATTGAGAAGGCCAGCATGAGATAGAGAAGGTCATCCGGTCTCGGGAACCTTACTATCCTGAAGGGAACCTTGGAGGAACAACGCCTCCCACAATCCTGAAACGAGGGATATGCTACGAAGTAACTTTCCTTCGGTAAAATTTTTCTCTTTCAATAATATTATTTCTGGATGCAAAAACTATGTGATGATAGGAAAGAAGCAGTCAATAATTGTTGTGTTAGAAACAGGAGGAGAACCTCATCCTAACACGAGCAGGTCAAAGATCTTCAACCTCGACTGTAGGAGATAAGATCTCTCCCGAGCGCCCGCATCAACCTCGACCGTAGGAGATAAGATCTCCCCGAGGTAACCTCGACCACAGGAGATAAGATCATCCGGCAACCTCGATCCGCAGGAGATAAGATCTCCCCCGAGGCAACCTCGACTGTAGGAGATAAGATCTCCCTCGAGCGGTCCCGCATCAACCTCGATCGTAGGAGATAAGATCTTCCCCAAGGTAACCTCGATCGCAGGTGATAAGATCTCCCCTGAGGGTCCGGGCCAACCTCGACCGTAGAAGATAAGATTTTTTTCGAGGGTCCACTTCGACTGCAGGAGATAAGATTTTCTTCAAGGCAAATCGGTTGCAGGAGATAAGATCTTCCTCGAGGCAAACTCGGCTGTAGGACATAAGATCTCTCTCAAGCGCCCGCATCAACCTCGATCGTAGGAGATAAGATCTCTTCCGAGGTAATCTCGACCATAGGAGATAAGATCTCTTCTAAGGATCCGGGCTAACCTTGGTCGTAGGAGATAAGATCTCGTCCGAGGCAACCTCGACTGTAGGAGATAAGATCTCCTCCGAGTGTCCGCATCAAATCTCGATCGCAGGAGATAAGATCTCCTCCGAGGTAATCTCAACCATAGGAGATAAGATCTCCCCTGAGGCAACCTCGCCCGCATCAACCTCGGCTAGAGATAAGATCTCTTTCGAGCGACCACGACAACCTCGGCTAGAGATAAGATCTCTCCCGAGCAACCGAGTCAACCTCGACCAAAGATAAGATATCTTCCGAGCGACCAAGCCAACCTCAGTCAGAGATAGAGATAAGATCTCTTTCGAGCGATCGAGTCAACCTCGGCTAGAGATAAGATCTCTCCCAAGTCCGCGAAACCTCGGCTAGACTCTTCCGAGCGACATGATACCTCGGCTAGAGATAAGATCTCTTCCGAGCGATCGAGCCAACCTCGGCCAGAGATAAGATCTCTTCCGAGCGACCGCGATAATCTCGACTAGAGATAAGATCTCTCCTGAGCGATCGAGTCAACCTCGGTTAGAGATAAGATCTCTTTCGAATGATCGAGCAAAACCTCGACTAGAGATAAGATCTCCCCTGAGCGCCTGCATCAACCTCGACCGCAGGAGATAAGATCTCTCCCGAGGCAACCTCGATCATAGGAGATTAAGATCTCTCTTTGAGGGTTCGGACCGACCTCGATTGTAGGAGATAAGATCTCCTCCGAGCGCCCGCGTTAATTCTCGATCGTAGAAAATAAGATCTCCCCCAAGGCAACCTCGACCACAGGAGATAAGATCTTCCCTGAGGATCTGGGCCAACCTCGACCGCAGGAGATAAGATCTCCTCCGAGGCAATCTCGACTGTAGAAGATAAGATCTCTCCCGATGCCCGCATCAACCTCGATTGTAGGAGATAAGATCTCCCCCGAGGTAACCTTGACCGTAGGAGATAAGATCTTCCCTGAGGGTCCAGGCCGACCTCGACTGTAGGAGATAAGATCTCCCCCAAGGCAAACTCGACTGCAAGAGATAAGATCTCCCCCAAGCGCTCGGATCAACCTCGATCGTAGGAGATAAGATCTCCTCCGAGGCAACCTCGACCGTAGGAGATAAGATCTCCCTTGAGGGTCCGAGCCAATCTCGGCCAGAGATAGGATCTCTCCTGAGCAACCGTTAGAGATGAGATCCCTTTCGAGCGATCGAGACAACCTCGACCGAAGATAAGATCGGAGACAACCTCACCCAGAGATAAGATCTCTTCCGAGCGACCGAGACAACCTCAACCAGAGATAAGATTGGAGACAACCTCAGCTAGAGATAGGATCTCTCTCGAGCGACCGCCAGAGATGAGATCCCTCCCGAGCGATCGAGACAACCTCGATCGAAGATAAGATCAGAGATAATCTCTCCCAGAGATAAGATCTCTTCCGAGCGAACGTATCAACCTCAGCTGCAGATCAGATCTCTTTCGAGTGCCCGTATTAACCTCAGTTGCAGAAAATGAGATCTCCCCCGAGCCAACCTCAACTGCAGGAGAGGAGATCTCCCCTGAGTCAGCCTCGATCGCTGGTGACAATATCGCCTTCGAGGAGCTCAACTTCCGACCTCGATCGTAGGAGGCAAGATCTACTTTAACCTCGATGGGAGATGAGATCTCTCCCGGGCTTCAACTTCAATATCAACTTTGACTGAAGATGAAATCTCTTCCGAGCTTCAATCTGAACCAGCACGGAGCCCAGAAGAAGACTTCGGCAGTCGCCTTTTCTGCACTCTCTTCCTTCGAGTTTTAAATTCGGGAGTGGGGGGTACTATTGTTGGAGATGAACCCCATTTTTGTCAAAGTCTGATTTGATGCTCAGCTTAACGCAACCGATAGCCACGGAAGAGCTTCAGCGAGCGGGTCTTAGCCGAACTTCTTCAACCGATCGGACTCCTCAGCAGCCGAGCTCCTTCGGACTCCCAACGGCCGGACCTTAGCCGAACTCTTTCAACTGACCGAACTCTCCAACGGTCGGGTTTCAATCAGACTTCCGCGAGAGCTAAACCCTTTCCGCGCTCTTCCAGTCAAACGCCTGCAGGAGCCGAACTTCCTCCATGCTTCCCCTTCGACCGGGCTTCTTTAGGAGCCGGACTCCTCCCAGACATCCCTTCGGTCGGTCGGACTCCTCAACAATCGAGCTTCTTTCGAACTTTCCAACGATCGAGCCTTAGCCGCACTCCTCCAGCCAGACGCCTGCGAGAGCCAAACTCTCTCCGCACTCCTCCGACCGAACTCCTTCCGAGCTTTTCCTTGGCCGAACTCTTTTAGAAGTTCGAATTCCTCTGAAATTGATAGGTACCAAAGTCCATTGATCAATGCCTGCTTTCTCAGAGCCACGGCTATTAAATCTGGACGAACGATCACCATTAGTCTGCCATAGGCGATGCCACAAGCACACTCTTCCATGACTGACTCTGCCAAACCTCAAGCAGCCCACCACTATCAGATGATATGGCTGTCACTATCGGCTTGACGATACCATCCTCTCTGCATCAAACCCTGTGCAGTCTCGAGCGACCTGCCATCGGACGGTATGGCCGTCACCATCAGTCACCATCAATCAAACTTCACCTATAAAAGGGACTCTCCAGATATGCTAACTCTATGCTCTAAGCTCTCTTCTTCTTCTCTAAACTCTGCCGAACTTATTTTCGAGCACTCCATTCCTGTTGGCCAGAGCTGACTTGATCGTCGGAGGGTCTTGCCGAAGCCACCTTCCATTAGTTCCGGATAGAATTTTATTTTGCAGGTCCTCGACGGCGACCTCGTCCACCTCCACTCCAGTCGGATCCAGCGACGATCAGTTTCTGTACCAACAACAGCGATTTTCGAAACCATTACAATATTATGCACCATCGTAATCCTATTCTACAATAGTAAAATTAAGTAGATTTTTTATAGGTTAAATAAATTTAAATGGATTAAACATATAAATTGGATCAAGTTTAAAATGATAAAAACAGTTTATAATAGGTTAAGCATATCTTAAATGGTTTAAATAGATTATTTGATCCAACCAAATCTAAAAATTAAATAGATTAAATGAATTAAATAAATCAGATATTTGAATCCAATCCAAGTATTAAATAGATTAAATGGATCGACATATTTATGATCTGAATCTATTTAGCCCAAACTAAAATCTGCTCATGGTGGATGGAACACGGGTTAGATCATATGTTGCCAGATACTCAATTGGTTGGCCTTGTAAAAGGATTTGGTTGGGCTTGTTGGCTAAAAGACGGGCAGAGCTTATACATTTAGGCTCATGAAAATGAAAATTTCAGTTTCGTATGACAAAAGAGTTAAGTTTTAGCACGCATTATCAAGCATGGCTGAGCATGGTTCGCGCATGATGAGATAATCTGTTTTCTGACGGGTTAAGCTCGAACAGCTTGGTTTTATGCACCCCCAGGAACAGGTTTAGGAAGATCGAGAGCAAAGTAGAGGACCTCCATGGCCCGAGAGAGTGAAGGCACGGCTGCAATATATCACGACGCTAGATGGACGCATGAAGGTAGCTAGCAATCGAGGGAACTCATGACAAGCTCCATGTTAATGCTGTTAAGAGACATCAATGGCAAAATAGATCAAATAAATAAGGAAATATGTATCTGTCTATTAGACTGCTTATTTTTATTATTTTATTTTTGGTAAGGGTTGGATTTTTTGTTTTTTGAATAATGTCTGTAATAGTATAAGACTGATAACAGCCATTCTCAATATACAATGAACAACAAAACAAATGATTACTCCTTTCAAAATGATCCCATAAGCATTTCAGGGTGAAACTCTCAACGAAAATCTGATCCAATTTAGTGCGAATCTAATATTTTCCGGTTGGGTTTGGGTCTCCGCTTCCGGATCGGGCTCCCATCTTGAGGTGCCCATTGCGAAGAGCCACGGATCGCGATCCGCGTGCGTCGTCCAAACGAGGTCTTGACCATCCAATCCAACCCAATCCGACGCTCCATACTGACGCGCGTCCCAAATTTCCCCCCAATTTCAAACCCCCGATGCCGATCCCGCCCCCATGATTTCCCTCTATTTAAACCCCGTTCCTCCCCACGAAATACTCTCATCCCATTGTCAAGCCCTTCGATCCTCCGAGTCCTTCTCTTCCCTTCGATCCCAAAACCCCTGCCTTCCATCCATTTTCGATGGCCCGAACGAAGCAGACCGCTCGCAAATCCACCGGCGGCAAAGCCCCCCGGAAGCAACTGGCGACCAAGGCCGCCAGGAAATCGGCCCCGGCCACCGGCGGCGTGAAGAAGCCCCATCGTTTCCGCCCCGGCACGGTGGCGCTTCGTGAGATCCGCAAGTATCAGAAGAGCACGGAGCTTCTCATCCGCAAGCTCCCCTTCCAGCGCCTCGTCCGCGAGATCGCCCAGGACTTCAAGACCGATCTCCGCTTTCAGAGCTCCGCCGTTGCCGCACTCCAGGAGGCGGCGGAGGCCTATCTCGTGGGGCTCTTCGAGGACACCAACCTCTGTGCGATCCACGCCAAGAGGGTTACGATTATGCCCAAGGACATTCAGCTCGCCCGCCGCATCAGGGGGGAGAGGGCTTGAGCGCCGCTTGATAATTGGTGTGCTCGCTCGGGCATCAAGTGTTCGTCTTTGTGTTACATGAAGTGCTGATTGGATGTAGAGAGGGAGTGAAGTTGTACTTTGGATGGTGTTTTATTTAAATGTTCACCGGTTATTTCGTAGATCATTCTCGGATATGTTCGTGCCAGCTTTTTTGTTTATTCTTTTCTAATTAATATCGGGAAAGGATTGGTTTGGTCTTTCCATTCTATTCGGCTTCATTATGTGAAATGCTACTTGGGAATGACACTAATGTACTAATGTTTCTGGTATTTTCAATGGTTGAGGGTTTCGTTGGAAAAAGGGCTAGCTGACAGAGAGGGAAATGTTTCGAGTGATGACTACAGTTGGGGCTGAGTTAGAATTTGTTAGGTTAAAAGCCCACTTTTGTGTGGTTGGATCTTTTGATCTCGACATTTCGTCGAACAATTGGACCCCCGGCTTGGCTGGGTCTCATCACCCTGACAAAGGATGTCATCGAGCTGCGCTTGCGTAGCGTTGCCTGAGGAAGAGACGGAGGAATCTTGTCGGGAAAGGGAACCCACGATCCTGGTGGCCGAGAACTTGGGCCCACGGAGTGGAATATCAAGGAGTTAAAGCAAAGGGGTGGTGCCTTTGCTATGGCTGGCGATCGTTGCATGTTTCGATTTCATATGGAGGTGGAGAGGGGCATTATCTTGACCAAGGGCTCTCTGACTCATCGCTGGCAAGTGCTAGCTATGGAGCCTCTGGGTTCCTGGGGAGCATGCCATCAAATCAGCGATGCTTTGGTTCAGACTCCGCCAACTCCTAGGCAATATTGCAAGAAGCCCGCTTTATTGGTCTGGCCTATTATTATAAAATAAAGATGTGGTCTGGGTGTAGGTAATCGATGCACGTTCGAGAATTGCATTGTTCATGTAGTTGGCATGGCATTGCCTCTTCTATTGTAGTGCGCTGCACCGTTGGGGTATTTATTGTGATTGTTGCCTGTTGACGAGTCCATGTTCTTGTCGAATGCCCAAAAGCAAACCGGCTGTGGTGGTTAGTTTCCATACATAACGCGATTAGTTCCGAAACCAATGCCTTCCGTATTGTTTGAAGGGACGCAAAGCGGTAACTATTACTATTTTGAGGTTACATACTGTACGATTTTTGGTTGTACCGGAACATTCACGTATTTGAAGGTTCTAACCTAAGGCCCCAAGTAACTATCAAGAAGTTATCCATCCAAGAAGCTGAGTTTATCCATTCTAATGCCTTGGAGGGACCTTTGATAGTTTAGAAAATCCAGGACTCCTATCTTCAAATTTCAATTCATTTAGATAGCATTTGGTGACTTAAATAAAATTATTATAATAATTTAAGATCACCAATGATCAAAATTTTGTAGTGATCTGATCATTAATGATCTAAAATCAGAATATTTGGTAAACTATGATCTAGTAATTAAAAATTCTTATATTTTTATGAATAATATACTTGGTATTTCATAAAAATTCAAAATTACTGATTATATAATATTAAGATAATCCATAATATATTTGATAAATATATATTTATTAATCATATATAATATATTATAAATAAAATATTTTTATATTTATAAAAAATATTAATAACTAATAGATTCTATAAAAATATATTTATTAGTAGGGTTGTTCATAATTTGGTTTTAGACCGAAAATCAATCCGAATCTAATTGAAAAATCAAACCAAAATCAAGTCAAATATAATTCAATTCAATTTTTAGTTTTTATTTTCAAAAATTTTGATTTTTGATTTGGTTCGATTAAAAATCCAAAAATCCAAAAATCAAATAGTAACTGGTAAAATAGTGTCATTTATACTTTCTCTTTAATCAATTCAATTTCTTTAGATTCGGCTCGATTTCTCCTTTGATCCCAATTGGCCATTGCTCATTTGGGTTTTCTCGGCCGCCGCTGCTCCTTGTCCTCTAGCTTCTCTAGGTGATAAGACAACTGATAAGTCCAAAAGGCCTAGCCATAGCCCGTATATCCTTGTTTTATAATTCTTCTATTTGTTAATGTTTTGATTCTATCTCTATTTACTTCTTTATCCGCTAGAAAATCTTAAGCTAATTTCTTATATTACAGATCCTGTAGGTTGTAATACTTTTCTTAAGTTTTCTCATTTATTGTTGTCTGATGTTTTCTTCTTAAAAGTATTTTAGACGTATTTAAGAAACAGAAATTCCATATCATATAATTATTTTTTTTTATTTGATTGTTCTTGTCTACTTTTTTACTCATAGTGGCTTGATATAATTGGTTAACCTTTTTTTTATCACTTGTGTTGACAATTGATTGAAGAGTTATGGAGTTTAAGTTCTTCAATTAAATTGATTGTGGATAGAAAGAGCTACAACCATGGATATATCAACCAAAAACTCTTATAATGTGAGTATATCAATTTAAAATAATAATTATTTAATTATTTATAAAGTCAAATACATGATTGCTCATCTGTTATGTTTGCTTGAATTTTTGTTAGATGTTCGAGTTTTCAGGCAAACTAATTGAATTTCCTTCTTTCATTGATGTTGATGGGGTGGAGGATGAGTGTCTAGCTGATACATAGCCAAGTACACAACTTAATCCTAGTACATGGCCTAATATATAAACCAGTATTAGTAGTGTCGTTGTGGAAGAAAGTAGGAAAACCAAAAAGAGTCGGCACCAAGGGCAGATTGTTGGAATTATTTTTAAAAAAATAAAAAATGATAGAGAGAATAGGGCAAAGTGTAATTACTATCTAGTAGAATATATAGCTAATTCCATTATAAATGGCATAATTAATTTGAAAAGACATATGCCTAAGTATCCAGGAAATCCTGACAAGCTCAAAACAGTGCAGATAGAATTGAATCTTCAATCTACTGAGAAAGATGGAGAAGACAGTGTGGATTACTGAAGATTTTATCAGAATGAAGCCAGACAAGCTCTATGTGCAATGATTATTGTAGATGAGTTTCCATTTAGATTTGTGGAGAAGCCAGGGTTCAAGCAATTCATGTTAGTTGTATTTCCTAAATTTCACATTTCTTCAAGAATCATTATGGCACGGGACTGCTATAATCTTTATGTAGATGAGCAGAAAAGATTGAAGAATTATTTTAGAATTTTTTACTAAAGAGTTTATATCACCACTGATACTTGAATTTTCATCCAAAGGTTCAATTACATGTGTCTTATAGCTCACTATGTTGGTAAGGTTTGAAAATTATAAAAGAAAATCTTAAACTTTTATCTAATTTCTAGTCATAAGGGTAAGGATATAGGTAAAGCTATTGAGACTTGCTTGATGGAGTGGGGTGTAGATTCTAAACTCATGACAGTGGCCGTTGATAATGCAAGTTCAAATGATGTTGCTTGTGGATACCTCAGGATAAAACTTAGCTAGAGAAAGAGTTATGTAAGTGATGGAAAGTATCAACATATGAGATAAATTGCTGGTGGTGTGGGATGGCTTGAAAAAAGTGGGGTAGTCTGTTCAACATGTTCGGGATGTAGTCAGATATATAAGGCAATCTCCTACAAGATTGCAAAGATTCAGAAAATGTATTGAGAAAAAGAAGATAGAGAGTAATGCCATGTTATTTCTTGATGTGAGCACTAGATCAAACTTCACATATTTAATGTTGAACACTACTTAGAAGTTTAAGAGAGCATTTGAGAGATTTGCTGATGAGGAGCCATTCTTTAGTTAGAAATTGGTTTTGATCTTGGGATGCTAGTTGAAGAGGATTGGAATATTGTGAGACGATTGACGATCTTCTTAGAGTGTTTTTATTTAGTGATCAACCGAGTTTCAGGCACATCATATGTCACTGCCAACAGGTTCTTTTTTGAGGTTGGAGGACTTCAAATCTGATTGAACCAAATGATAAAAGATAGTGACCTTGAGTTCAGATTAATGGCTGAAAGGATGAAGGCTAAGTTTGACAAGTATTGAGGAAATATTGATAAGATGAGTAAGTTGATATACATTGTAATTTTTCTTGATCGTAGATGCAAGATGGTCAGTTTGGCATTAGCTCTTGAAATATATGGTGAAGAAAAGGCCAATGACTTGGTGCATCTAGTAAAGGAAGCTATATTTAGTTTGTTTGAAGAGTATAAAGAAATGTATGCTCCAGCCACTGGACAATGTAGTAGAAGTGGTGGGAGTGGAGTGGTGGCTTCCAACTCTTTATCTTATAGAGAAAATAAATTTGATCTAGAAAAGATGGTGTCACAACAATTGAAGCAGCAAAGGATTTTCAATATTGGAGAAAGTGCATTCATTAAGAATGACCTTGAGAGATATTTAAATGAAGCACTTGAAGATGATAGTGATCCAAACTTTGATTTGTTGTCTTGGTGGAAAATTAATAATGCGAGATTTACTATACTCTCTCATTTAGCACATGACATGCTAGCAATGCCAATCTCTATAGTTGCTTCGGACTCCACATTTAATACTAGAGGACGTACCCTTGACCAATTCAGGAGTTTTTTTTAACTCCTAAGGTATTTCTCTAGTTAAGTAAATTTACTTTCTAGTTTTACTTGACTACTTCTACATTTATATAATTATTTATTATTTCTATCTTCACTTAGAAAATTATATATTTTATATAGACTTTTCTAGTACTCTTAAATCATTTTTTTTATTTTTCTAAAATAAAGATAGTGCAAAGGGCACAAGATTGGATGCGAATCACTACACGCACATTTAATGTTGAAGAAGATTTGGAAGAATTCGACAAATTTGAAAAAAGGTATTAATTTTACTTCTTTGTAACCAATAATTATAAGATTTCTATCTTAGTTAGTTATTTCTATTAATATTTATTATTTATTTTATTCTCATACTAATTTTGTATCATTTAATTTAAAAACTATAGACTTTAAGAAGATTGGTATGGAGGATGTTGTTACCGATATTTCCTAGATTAATAGCCTAAAGAAGGTAGACTCATTACTCTTTTAATTATTCAATTTTTTTTTGTTATTCATTATTAAATTTTAAATAGAAATTTTCTAGACCTACTATTAATATATATTTCTTTTCTCCTTATTTGGTTGATTCTTATTGTGTTATTGTCCGCTTTAAAGATTCAAGATAAGACATCCATTCTTCTTCTAAAGATTGTAGTTTTTTTTTTTCCTTTTCTTTTCTTGCTTCCCGGCATGTATAGTTGTTTGAGGGATACAGATTGGCCGCATGATCGAGTAATTTTAAATCAAGAGAGCTATCACATTTTTGTCGTGGTATTCTATGAAGAGTCTCATTTGGAAGGATTTATTATAATTAATTCATGCATATTACAACTTTTTTTAAGAAAAAAATATCTCTATTTTTTTTTTGGATATTTTGATTATGAGTTTAATGATTGCTGTCTCATGAATGTCTCTCTCTCAAATTTTATTGCTTAGAAGATAATCTCTAAATGGGGTCTCAAAATTTAAACTTCAACTGAATGGCTATGACCACATTAGCTAGCATCAATGGAAACCAACTAATCCGTAATTCATATTACTATATAAATTATTGTTTATAATACAGTAAACTACATACAAATAATTATTTTTTTTAAAAAAAAAAAATTGGATAACAGCAGATGTGGAGAACCCATCCAACAATTATAGTCTAGAAAAAAAATCTTGAGCACCAGTAATAACCAAGAGAGCAGAGGAAAATAATAGTTGGGATGGATAGATTGGGAGCCGTATTTTCAAAATAAACTCAGTCTGACCTCAATGCAAAAAACCAGATCCTGATTATTAGCTGGTGGCTTTCAACCAATTTTTCTAGCACAACCTAACCCTCCGAGGATTCTAAACTCTAGTGAGCTACGTTCCAGCAATCCTCCCATAAGGCTATAGTTACAGCTTATTGTTTCTTCATATTTTGAATATATTATATCAAAAATAGATAATTAAAAATAAAAAAATTATAAAAAACTAAATAATCGAATCGTATTGGACAAAAATTTTTGATTCGATTCTTCACTTATTCGGGTCGATTTTTAAATTTTATTTTTTTTTGTTCGATTTTTAGGTTGGATCGATTTGGATCGGATCAGTTAAAACTGGATGAACAACCCTATTTATTAGTCCTATAAATTATTAATTTTATAAAATATATTAATTATTATTATAGAATTAATATTTTTATTTATACTTATAATATATTATTTATTAATATGAATATTTATTTTGATTAAAAAATAAGATAAATAGAAATAATATATTAAATATTTTTATTATGTAAATATAAAATATAGTAAGATATTTTTACTCTGATTTAAATTATCATTAAATCATAAAATGATGATAGTATGATTAATGATATATTATAATATAATATATATCATAAATATAATATATAATATAATATCATACATACAATATTGATATAATATATTAATAATATATCGATATATCATTTTTTTTTGCTAAATCAAATTTTTTTTTTTATCTTTATGTTTTAGCTCAATGTCAGTGGCTAAAGATAATTTTGAATTTTCGACCTCGAGGATGGATATCCCATCATTAAATCAAAAGATAACTTAAAAAATGAGGATGATTTGATTTGAAATCACTATCATATAGAATCACCATAATACAATTAAATAAGGTGATATCATCTTCTTCTTCCGTATCATTCTTAATCTTGAATGGATAATCCCAATACCAAACGTGCCTTTAGGAGCAATCCTCTCCCACCGAGCGTCCCCAAAATTAACTTTAATAGCTGCGTCTTGGATGGTGGTATTAGTGGCGGCATGGTTCACATCTGCATGATTCCTCCCTCTTGTTGGGGGAACTGAGAGGAACCTCGAAAGGCCAAGCGTATACAACATTATTTAAGGGCAACCACCATTGTACCGGAAGGGGTCTCAGAAGACGGTGATGAGCTAGCTACCCAATCCGGCAAACTACGTTGATGATGCACATCCTGTTCTCTCTAATAAGGATTTGTCCATTTCTTGTAGCTTTTGAATCCATCATTTGAGACTCTACCTTGTTCCCGGATCTATTTATACGAATACAGTGTAATAATCGCAGCATTTAAAACAAAAAGACACCTCCATAAGCTCTGCTACATCTAACCAAGCTAAACTCTTGTACAGCTCCACCTGAAAACATCTGCTGGAAAAAGAAAATTTTAATTACAAAAAAAAAGAGAAAAGACTTTGACAATTCAGACTGATGGATTCAACAACGAAAAAAATATCAGTATCAGAACAAAGTACATCATGGGGATGGCAGAAGCGGACCATGCTTGATTATTTTAACAAATCTATGGGCAACGCAATCACCATTATAAAAGCCTCAGAAATCCATCTGCAAGCACTGATTAGAACGCACAGGAACTTCAGTAGTTGCAGCTTTCACCATCTCTCTGTCATTTGTGCTTAGACTGGTGCTCCAGCTACTGCCCTTTCTTCTACAGTAAACGGTATTGGCTTGGTTGGGGCAGGCAGGCGACCGATACTATCAACCTTATCCCGCTGCTTTGGTGGCGGCCTGGCCGGTCTTGGTAACAGGCGTCCCTTCTTGGCAAACCACTCAGGCTTGAGCAGTGCCCGGAATCCCAATTTGTTGTAGTACACCTTCCTCACAGACCCACCTGCAGCTTCTACTGCCGCCTTTGCCCTAGCCGTCACCCTTGATACCTGCATTAGCTCACATGCATATCAACCAGTTAAAGATATTGTTCTACAGATGAGAACAACATTCTAGTTTTGCAAATTTTCTCATACAGCAGCTTACATTTTTCACAAATGTGCGCACTGCATGTAATGTCATACACAATGCACTGGCTTTGCCTTCTATTTTAATTGTTTGTAGTAGAAAAACAGAATTAAAATGACAGAAGTGAAGATTGATGGCTCGACATTACACATAAATCTCGCAGCAGGCATAACTAAATCTATACACCATGAGAAATAGAGAAATGAGTAAAGAGCTAATTTAATGTCGCAAGATTGGGGCCAAAGAAAGGAAAATGAGTTGCTATAAGTCATGTATGACCAATACATGCTGGTGAGACTCAAAACATATATAACTAACAATGCCTAAAGTCAGGATGTATCATAAAATGATGAGGCTGTTGGTGAAAAGAAAAATAACAGATAGAAATGGGTGCACCAGATTAAAATGGAGTTGCATGTGCAAAATATACAACTAAGAAATCCTAATTCAAAAAATAAAGACACCATTAATCACTAGAAGGTTTCAAAGCATATCGGAGCCCCATCTTGAGGAGGGTTAGTACTAAAAGTTCTTATTTTAAACATTTGTTCAGCCAAGAAAGTTTCCCAGTGTTTGTATTTTAGAGTTGTTTTAGCCGTTATTTACTTTTAAATTTAGATAGAAAGTTGCCTATTTCACCCTTGTCTAGCAATGTGGTACCATATATGCATGGTATAACTTACCTGCATGTTATAAAACAAAATTTCTATGAAAATTTCAGCTTCTTACCTTCTTAAAGTAAATGAAGTTGATAGACCATTGACTCAAAAGTGTAAACTGAATGTAGATTTAGGATTAAGACATAGGAAAAAGCTAGTTTTTATTGAATTTGGTGTCAAATTCTTCAACTAGCTTTCCCAAATCTTCAACTTAGGTTCTTGCCATCTGTGTGACCGAAACCAGGATTGAGGATGTGGTAGATTAGTCTCTCAAAAAAAAAACAAAGAAAGAAAGAAAAGAAAAGACGTGATTGTAAACTAGTCCAATATATCAGAAATTTGTTCCTAGTTGATGTGGATTTATAAATGACTACAAGGCAACTTCAAATTGATTAATAAAGTTAATTGCTAATATCACCTGCTGATTGCTGAAATAAGCTGTTATTAAGAGGAAAATCAGAATGTCTGATATAAGATTGCCCTGCTCAAAATTAAGGAATTATTGTTGATACCAAACATTGGAGAGTGATCTACACTAATGCAATATGCAAGAACATAAGAAAAATTAAGAAATTGAGGACCAATTGGGACAAGCTTACGTTTCTGGAAGTATAGGTCATGATGGATACATGCAACAGATAAAAAGTTTATTCATAATGGTCATCTTTATTTATGGAGGTTAGCATCTTGTTTATTTAATGTGTTCAAGAGCTCCATTTGTGCCATATTCAAACAGCCTAAGAAATCAAAAGGATGAAAGCATCTATTTCATTGGAAATAACCTAAGGATCAGCAAGTGATATGTAAATATGAAGAATTTACTGTGACACTAAATATAACTGCTAACGGAAGTTCACCTCAAGATGAATTGGCCATTTGATGTGTTCAGCACCACGACCCATCAATCTAACACCATCTTTTATCTGCTTCCCTATGGCACCTGTTTCCTATGAGTACAGAATATAAGAGGATATTTTGAAGTTAATAAAAACATGGCATGACACTATGGTGTGAAAATAAATGATAAAGTTTACCACCTTAAGAGTTTTCATTGTGATGAGTTCTGATGAATCAATTTTGCCTGCATTTATGAGTTTTGCAATCTTTCCCAATCCTACTGGCTGTTAAAAGAAAATGAAAAA
Organism: Cocos nucifera; assembly: GCA_006176705.1. Lineage (NCBI taxonomy): Eukaryota > Viridiplantae > Streptophyta > Magnoliopsida > Arecales > Arecaceae > Cocos > Cocos nucifera. Next base: position 3,406,123 of record QRFJ01000061.1, read on the forward strand.
CAAAATGAACAACTTCAGAAGTTAAGAGAAACGACAGAAATGCCTCAAGTATGATCACTGTCATGCAAGGCTAATAGCATACTCAGTCTTGTGGTGTCTTTTTCAGATGACAATGGTAACAAGCGGACCAACCATTGTTTCCATCAGTAAATAAATAATATATAATAAGCATAACCACTCTGTGAATCAATGCAAGATCCCTTTTCTTTTTGGTATCAGTGAAAGATCTTTTAGCTACCAAAAACAATAATATGAAGAATAAAATGAGTTGGAAGCAAGAAGCCAAAATACAAACTATTCAACTATTTGAAGGATAAAATATATCTACCAGTTAGTTTACCCTAAGTGGTAAAGATTGAGAGCACAGAGTTAACCAGGAAGTTCTCAATACATGAACATGCTCATGAAGGAGCCAGTAGTAGCACACCACGCTAAGATAATTATGAACATACAGGAAAAGTTCAAGGAACCGAGAAAGAAGCTCTAACTAAGTGCTCTACCTCCATGGAAATCAGAAGCAGACAAGAAGGCCATGACAACATCAAGTTCATAACAATCTAAAAACTAGCCTTCATAAAATATTGCATGGACTCGGATATAAGAGTTGGATACAACACAAGATATCGAGTTTGACCTAGCAAGAGCAATAAATTGGGATTTGGGAATTTATCAGAAAGATATTATTAGTAAATATGATCCAATGAGGCGTTACAAGTGGTCTCTACATATAAATGCAAACGTTTTCAAATCACTTTTTTTTTTTCATGGCTATTGTTCCTATTTTCGATTACATGCTTTAGAAGTTTGTTGTCTTCATTGCATTGTGATGGCCACTGTCAGTTCAGGATTATTTTCTGCCTATACACCTACTTGGTCTTACTACTTCTATGAAGCGACCAGTGGTTCAGGGCTATTGTTCGCTTCCTCCTCCATTACTTAATGACCAGAGAAAATGGAGCCCTTAATTCTCATTTATCTTCCAACCATCCAATTCCACTCCCACCCACCATCTCAACCACCTGAATCCACCTCTTCCTTACCCTTATAGCTCGTTGCCAAGTCGAAATGCCAATTTAGCATGCCATGGTGCTGTAATGTCTATGTTATTTTTCTGTATTTTTTTTTTTGGTGTTATTTAGCATGACACTTTCCTAACCATGTCTCTTCCACTTCATGAATGTTAAAATGACAAGTAGTTTCTCTAGCATTATGTCTCATGTTGAAGTTCATAATAATAGTACATAGTTGCATAACTTTTCTTTCCCCACTGAGTAATAGATATGCCCAAAAGCCTAAATTTGAATGTTTTTTTTTTTTGATTTTGCACATCACTACTTTTTTCCAAGAGAAAAGGGTTAAACTGACTTGAACTTGACAATGACAACAAAACCTTTAATTTGAAAAGCTATTTTGTTGCTTGATTGTTTCATCAGCCTTAGGGTTGTCATTTGCTTGGGTTCAGCCCCAGCAAGCATCTTGAATAGGATTGGCACAAGGCCCACCATAAACTCCAAGCTAAAATCTAGCCCATTATCTCCCATTCTCCATCATTTTTCCTCCATAGGAGATAAAGGAGCATTCTCTCTACTGCAGTTGCTTTAGACCATTGTCGCACACAAGCACCCCACTATAACCCCTCATAGCAATCTCTCACCTTCATATTCAAATCTAGGGTAATTTATAAACAAGTTAAGGGATCATCTGGCTTACTCATTTTCCTAACTAAATACAGCCTTTGATTCTAGTCTTAGCAAAATCTCATCTCTAAATGCATTTAAAGATGCAGACTCAAATTTAAAGTACTTTCTAGCAAATCTCTTGTCTCAAAACTCACATTTTCACTGAAAAGAACGACCATGTTCCTCCTCCTAGTTAATCTGCCTAGTTTTTAAAGCTCCTTTTCTTCCACTCTTAAAGATTATATATTAGCCATACTGTTACATCTTTACCTCTTGAAACCTCTCCTCATCAATCAACACTTCAGTCAAGTTTCTTTAAATACTTATTTCTGGAAACATCATGATGAAACATGAAATAATGTTGATGACATGCCTCACTAAAAGGAAAAATACAGATAAAAGGAAGTAGAAACAAATCCCATGGGAGGGATTGCCAAATAAGGAAATCTCAACTAAACACTTCTTTCAGAAGTAGTAGAAATAGAAAAGGAGATAGACCATGCAACTACATCTAACAGTTGTCTGATGCAGACATCTACTTCTAGTAAATTTTGATTTCTGGTTCTTTAAGATGCTAATTATATGATATGCAGGAAAAAAGATCCCATATGTTCAAAATTTTTTCTTCAAAAAGATCGTCATTGCTTAATGCACTTGGTTGGGTTGCATATGAGCTGATTCAAGGTGGATTGAAACAAGACGCTTCTCATGATAATCAGGCAGATAATGAGAAATTATAACTTCTTCATGGCTACACAACATAGATTATCTAGCCATCTTTGTCCCCCTTTTTGGATGTTGATTTAGCAATGGATCTCTCTAGCATAGAAATCCATGCAAACACTTGAATTTTAAAAGCATGAGAAGCTGAAGAACTTTTGTTTTCCCCAAGAGATGCGTATAGATAAAAGCCTAAATGTAATGTTTTATTTGAGATGTACATCATTATTTTTCCAAGAATAAAGGGTCAACCAGAAATCAAGTTAAACTAGAAAAAGACTAAAGAACTTTTAGATTGATAGAGTCATCTGCCTAAGGATTGCTATTTTCTTAGGTTCAGTCATAGCAAAAGTTTTGGATAGTCTTGGAAGAAGGCCTGATACAAAACAGCCCAAGCTAAATCTTAGCCCATCATCTCCTGTATACAATTGTTCCTTCAAGGGAGAGAAATGTGATGAACTTCTCATTTAATTTAAAATCCTTCTCATAATTGACATCCATACTCACCCATTATAAAACTCTGTAGCATTCACTCACCTTCATATAAGACTCAAGAGCAATTTCTAGACTTTGTATTAGAATCAACAGTAATTTCTAGAATGGTCAATGGATAATCAGGTATATCAAGTTCCTGTTTAAGCACAATCTTTGATTCTGATAGCAAAATATTTCCCACAAGTGAAAAATGAGAGGCTGATGAAAGTTCTATCCACAACACCTTCATAAGTAAAATTTTTTAAATTGCTTGCTCAAAATATATATATATATATTGGGGAAAAAAATTATATTGTTGTGGGAAAAAAAACACAACCCCATTACAAATGAATCCTACTTAGATATTTTAATTTGCCTAATTCCTAAACCCTTCTATCCTCATTGATTCACCTAACAGCCATATTATTACCTTTTTACCTCCATTTAAAAAAAAAAACACTTTAATGCAACTTAATGCTACAGACATACCATACCTACATAGGACGGCATAAGTAGAACAATCTTTCTTCTAAGCAAGAATAGTTGATAATTTTTTCTTTCTGATATTGCCAATTACCAGTTATTTGCCAACACAACTGGCCCCAAACATGCCTTCTCCTGTTTCCCAGTAAGTTTCATAACTGCAAGAACATGGCCGACAGTAACTCAATCATGCAACATATGTAGGTGCTCATCATCAATATACCACCCCTACCATCTCAATTATAATGGAAGTTGACCCTAGTTGATCTAGTCATGCACTTTAAGTGACTAATGAAACCAAATACTGCTTAGCAATGTTCACCGTGTCGACACCAGACCCCATACTAATGCCAACCTGTTACTATGTCAGTACGGGGCTAGTTCAGTGTACTCGGTACATCCCTATACCGTATTTCGGTACCGAACCGGTATGGTACGGTACACCTTGCACTGTTCGGTTCAATCCGGTATGGCAAGCCTTGCTAGTGCTTAGCCTATCATAAGCATTTTCACCAAACTCAAGCTAAATTTGCATAGTGCAAATAAGTTATCGGCTGTGGATCTCAGCACCAACAATGCTGACAAAGTTTTGAAGAAGATAATAGTATCTCAACAAATTACAACACAATATTAGCCCAATGCACAACATGTCTAGTTTGCATATTTTAGACCCAATATAAACATAGTATCAGAGACAAACCAAAGTTGTTCTCTAGTTCCGCATTAAAAAAAAAAAGAGCATTTTTTAGCTAATCTAACTGAATAAACCGATCATCTAAGATAACTCATCCAAGAACTTCATCCTGGAATCACCTAGTCTCCTTCCCGATCTATTATACTACTTCCACCACCAACAAAATTACCAAAAGTCACACCAAAATGATTACATTTGAGAAGAATTATAGCCAAAAGAAAACTAGCAAAATAGAACATTTGATCACCTGGAAGGTGAGGCTGAATGGGTTCTTGAACCCTCTTCGCGGAAGGCGGCGGCGCAGCGGGGTCTGGCCACCCTCGAAGCCAAACTTCATGGTTCCCCTCGCCTTCTGGCCCTTATGCCCCCTCCCGGCCGTTTTCCCCCTGCCGGACCCGATCCCCCGCCCCTTTCGCTTCTTCTTCTTCCTCGGCACGTTGTTCCTCAGATCGTTCAGCTTCAGGAGGCTGACCGTCGCCGGCGAGGAACCCATCCCGGCCACCTGGCCGTACGAAGCCCTAAAGATCCCATAAGGACCCGCCGCCAACGGCGTCGTCGGGGAAGGAGGGGGCGGCGCTAGGGTTCTGGAGAGGGGAAGAACGGCAAGGGAGAGGGGTCGGGGGATGGGTGTTTTGGGGAGGATCGAAGGTTTGAGCTTGGAGACGACGGAGAGGCGGCGCCACATGGTGAACGTTGGGCCGCGGGGTTTGGGTTGGGGCTTGGGGTTTAGGAGAACTCGGGGTTGAATGCAGCAAGATCACAGCCGTCCACTGCTAGCTGATGAAATTAGAAGGTGTTTACTCTGGGAAAGACGCTAACCACCTGAGACTCAAGGCGATTAGAGCTTGATTCTGTAAAGGATTTAAAATCTATTTTTATGGCCGGAGGACTAAAAGTTAAGTTGACGCAGCTAAGTCCAACGGTCATCTTCTTGATTTAAATGCTTAATTTAAGCTCAAGCTTCAAATTTTTTATCTTTAAAGTATAGAAAAATTATTTAATTTTTAAAATTTAAATAAAAAATAATTTTAAAAAAAAATTAAAAAGATTTTATTGGTACATAAAAAAGATTTAAAATATGCTAGAAAAAAAGAATGCCAAAACTTCTTTTTTATTTTAAAAGGAGGATATATTAGTATACATGGGCGCCAGGGAGGAAGAGAGATATTTTTTAAACTTCCAACCATAGATGAATTATAATATATTAAAATTTAATTAATTATTATAATTAATTTTTTAGATATTTTTTATAATTTAAATTTAGTTAAATTATTTAAATATAAAATTTTTTAACAACCATGTGTCGCTACATTGTATTATAACTAGCATGTTCAAAAAATACAAGTCAAATGATATTTTAGAAATCTCTTTCCACATAACTTTTTTTATCAAGAAAAATAACTCATTATATAATTGGCACAAGAAACCATTTTTTTGTACCATGTCTTTTAAATAATTAGGCATGAAGAAATAGCTTTTCGAAACATCTTTATACAAAAATAATAAAATAATAGAAAATAATATAAATTTTAAATTATTATATAAAATAAAAAATAGAATACAATCATGGAAATTTGACAACCCCCAATATGATTCAAAATGCTAAAAATTAAGTATACATTTGGGCTATGTATATAATTAGATAAAAGTATTTTGTGAGTTTAAACTTTAATATGGCTTATTCTATTTATTAAAAGTATCCCATCTATTAAACTTTCTTTTCTTGAATAAATATTGTATGCCATAAAAAATAAAAGGCCGTACACAAATTAAGGCTTTGACAAATCAAATACCATATGGTCTATAGATGTTAAACTATATTGAACATCCATTTACTAGCTAAAAACTCTTATTACCAATTGACCAAACTATATTAGCATAAGTGTAGTATACTTAAAATTCAAAGGGAAGCAAGCCTAATGATAGAAAGTTTTGACCTAGTTTTTTTTAATCATTAAACAAGATCAATTTAGTACCTTAGAGAGACAACTATAGGTCAGCCTACTTCGTAACTCCAAATGCATTTGCATCGATTCAACTTTATCTTTCCCTTTCTCCTCCTCTTATTCTTTGTTGAAAAAGAATGGTCAGAATGCCACCTCTTATTTCATTAAGGGAATGAAATGAGAGTAATATAAAAAAAGAGAGTAGACATAGAGAAGAAGAATAAAAGAGGAAAAGAAAAGACAAGCTATCAATCTACCTAGAGAAAATAAAGGCCCTACATCCTTATTATAATACAGAGTTTAGATCCTTTATGGTGTGTGTTTTGCACTATAAAGGATGATACATATTTGGATGGACATATCATCCATCTTGAAAAATGATGATTATCTATCATCTTGTTGATCTATTGAATATGGATAGTGTAGTAAACATAATGAGTTGGAAGATAGATAACAACAATCTATGTCTGAGATATGCGATATGTTGCCTATCTAGCTAAATATGCATCATTTTCTTTTGTGTAAAATATGCACCATAAAAAATCTTGATTGTTACAATGACCTTCCCAACCTTTCATCTTACCTAAGTGCAACTACTGGTTAATATAGTCCTTATATAAGGTGGGCATCAAACCTTTGTTCTTTAAAATGTAACTAGCCTAATCTCTCACCATCCTTAAGTTTGATATAAGATCTATAGCATTGGTCATCATTTATCATTGAAGATATAATGTTCTATTCCCTCTATATTGCCCAACACATAGCTGCCATCTAATAATCCCCAATGGTTCATTTTTTCTTAAAGAACTCAAGCTTCTCTCTAGTAACACAAAAGTGAGCGAGCTAAGATCATGAAACTTTTAACTTTATTGATGTTTAAGTAATTTTTGAAGGACAAGAATTCATGGATAGACTATCTGACTTTATCATCATTAATTTCTTCCTTTACAATCAAATAAATGCTCAAAGTTAGGTAAATAACAAGATAATATGAGATCCATTAATAGCCATTAAGAAACAAAACAAGTATTTCATGGTCTAGCTTATTTTGTAGGTTCATTTTTAGTCAAATTTTTACATGCTAAAGAATTAACAATCTTAAATAAATAAAAGAAATATATTTTATCAAGAAAAAGAAGGGAGAAAGTGGGAAAAAAAAGGAAAAAACCTCTTAAGACTGATATATGTTATTGATCCATTATATCGAATATAATCTATTCCAATCAATTTACTAAAAAAAAATCCACTCCATTATTATTGAGACATTTTTAAAGATCATCACCATAGATATTTTGTAGCTAAATTTATCCATGAATGTCATCATGGACGTGATTTTATAATTTCTAATATGATGTTTTTTCACTAAATATAGTAATATTATGCTTTTTATTATATTTACAACTATAGCAATAGAACTACTCTAATAAACATTACAACAGATTTATTAAAAATAATAAAAAGAAAAAATTAGAGCTAGTGTTACTTTTGCCACATCTAAATTTTTGTATAGTCATATACTAGTGTTACTCTAGCTGGACTTTTCAAATACGATTATTTTTTTCTCACTATGTTGTGTTCTCTCATAAATCCTACGTCCTCCCCATGGCACATAGATCTAAACTCCTATTCTTCTTTTCTCTCCACTTAGTGCCACTCATCATTGTAGAAGCGATTGATTGGGATCCAATTATAATAGGTAATCTCTATTCTCTCCCCTACTTGATTGCTCTTTTTTTCCTTGATTTCATGCTAGTGATTGATAGAAAGCTCTAGGTTTTACAAAATCCTAATTGTCAAATACAAGGTATCCTAAATAATCCTAAAAATTCATGACCATAGGAATCATGAATGCTTGAATCTGGACTGCCATATGGGAGAAGCTACATAATGAGGGGCAGAGGTAGAGGAGGTGAAGGTGGAAGAGACTAGTAAAGAGAGATGGTGAAATTGGAGAAAAGCCTTGGATTTGTGAAAAAGAGTGTGAGAAGAGAGGAGATGAGATGATGAAGGGTGGAGGTAGACTTATCTAGTAAAGTGGGAGGAGAAGGCAAGGGCCTAAGATAAACTATTCTAGATCAATAGAGGAGGCTGGCATCACTCTACAATAAGAAAGGAAAGAAGTGTGAGACACAAAGCATTTAAGAGATAAGATCTTTAGCAAAAGTTCTATCAAGTGAGAGGTAGAGGTAACGGAGGTCGAGGAAGGTAGAGGATGGTCGTGTACTTGGAGAGGAAGAGATTAAAGGGCAACCATAAGTTAGCACTAGTAAAAGAAGATTCCAGTGAAAAGATTATTGGAGGAGATGAGAAGGATACTCGATGGTGGCTTCAGTAGTGGCAACTATTGGAATGATGAAAATGTGAATACATTGGATACCTTTTGGCTCTAATTTTGGTAATATAAATGGTTGGTAAATTGAAATTGTATATTTGATATGGATTTAATGTATTGAATGGAAATGCTATTGGAATAGCTATATGAATCATATATATTGAAATTATAATTTGTATGTAAATAGGTTTATACGCATTATTAATTATGCTAAATAGAGGAAGAAAAAGATCCCAAAGCAATAATAAAAAATGTGACATAACCACTAAATAGCTTGGTTGCTGGCAATATTTTAAAACATCTATAATGCTACTTATAATGTAAAAAAATAGTAGATATAATAATTCTAAGCAATATTTATGGATGTTGCATGAGAAGATAATATGATATTTATAGGTGTTGCAATACTTTTTGTGGCTTTAGTTATAGCTATATTAGAAATATTAGAACTACACTTACTAATGCTGCAATAGCTTAACAAATAACATATTTAAATGGATTAGTAACTATCACAATAAAATACTAAAGTGATATAGAATTGTCACCTACTTTGAAAATTAAAAAGTTTTTTAGTAATATCTTAAAATTGAATAGTAATACTTATGACAATTATAAAAATAGTTTATAACCTACATGCACCATCATTTATCAGAAATGTAGCTTAAGGTTAAAGTGACGGTGCTTGCTTTGATATTTTTGAAAAATATTGGAATATATCATTCATCTATTTTGATATATTTTAAATTTTTTTATTATTTTTCAAACTGTGACAGTAGACCATATTTGCTATAGTGGCCCATTTTCTTATAATTTTAATCTTTTAGGGTCAAGTTGTTAGCTAATGCTATGTTAGATCTTAAATTTGTTGGAGTTTATGAGTTCAAATTTTCTCCAAGTTAATTATTTATCAAATTATTTTGGATTATCTCTTATTTTGATTCTAGTCCATACCCGCTCAATTATCATGCTACATGCATGGCACATACTATGTGGTTCAGTTATTATCCCATGTGAGAATAATTATCACTTAGTTATCATTAGGCCTTATTATATAACCCTTTTCCTATATGGTCATGCTTTTGTGGTTAATTAGTTAGTTAACAAAGCCAACCTATATGAAGATAATATGAGACTTTTAGAAGTTGCTTATCAATATTTTTTTATTATTTTAAATAATTTCATGACAATCATGATATTAACCCTTCAACTTTGTATCTTCATGGCCAATCATAAGCTTCTCTTATAAATTGCAATATCATTGTTCAAGTTCTTGCTTTGAAGGCAAAAAATATATCTTTTCTCATTATTAAATTATTAAAGAACTTTAATTTTAAATCTTTCAATTTGATGTCTTAATAACTCCTTAATAGGGATCTTAACAAGATATATGCATATTGATACCTACCAACATAAGATAGTATTAAGCAAATGCAACCTTTATGTCAAAACCAAATATATAGTGTATCTCCTCTTGTCATTTGGTTCAATAATGCATTATCTATATCCTAAGATCCAAATTTAAAAGGCTTTTGCTTACGAGCAAGAAATACTTACTTAAAAGGAAAAAAATCCTAATTTTTGGTGGTATATAGCAATGGTATTGAGTTCCATTCTTGGGCATGACACCGTGCAAGGATGGTTTAACTAAATAGCTTTGAAAGGCAACATATTTGGACAACCCATATAAAATTCTCTATTATAGTCTCTAAAAGTCATGTTCTTATCCAAACTAGTCTCTAAAGGATATATACTCATCCAACTTAATCTCCAAAAGACATATACTCATCCAAATTGGATGTGTAATAAACTTAAGGTATGCAAGAGACAAAAATAGAATTAATCAATTATCCATTTTAAAGCTTATATTTTCAATATGATAGATCAATTATTGCCCAAAAATTCATCTTTCAATTGCATGAATATGTTTTGTGTGAGCATTGAAGTTTTATATGGGATTTGTATTTGTTTTCTAATTTGCATTACAAAGACTCTTTATTTGTTAGCATATATCATCACATATGGTAAGGAGTGATGTGGTACCATGTACGTAAATATAATATAGACTAATATAGCAATAGATCTCTCTTCTCATAGAAGAGTCTCTGTACATGCACTCGAAAGATAGACGTATCATCAATGGCCGATATATAAGATTTTCATTCTTCCTCTCTATATTTTCAAATAAGTCCAAAATTTGGCTTAATAGCTTCAATGTAGGTCATCATTACCATTATATTAGTGAAAACATCTTGTTATTTGGTGACGTCAACATCATTAAATCTAACTTTCTATTTATCTATATTTGCTTGACACAGTGCATGTATGTATGTTAAATATAGCATGCATTAATGAAACAACTCTGGTAATAGTCTTTGCCAATTTTTACCTACATAATATTAATGTACACGGCTTATTTTTACAATGGCTCTTACTCTTTTTTCTTAAACCCAATGTGGGACTAAACCCTAATTTTGATAGCAAATGTTCAACCCCTCCACTCCCCCTTCTCTTTGTATTAATGAAGACCCAATAAAATTGCATCCTTTTCCCTTTTAATGCCATGACATTATTACTTTTATATGCAAGCATTCAATCTTTTTGGTGGAGTTCATGCATTCTTTCACATCCCTTTGCCAATGCTGGCCTCTTATTACCGGCTATCACTCCATTATTGATTAATGAGATGTGTATCTCCTAAAGCCACTTGTCTAGATCTCCATCTTGTCTCAAGACTTCTCTTCCTCTAATCTTACCACCACTACCAGTACCCAAAAAGAGGAAGACAATCCTAGTTCCAACCTAGACCTCTCTCTTCATCTTGATACATTGATGGTAGCAAGCACTACTACAAAAAAGGGCTACGGCAATGGTTCGTAACCGCTGTCATAACCCAAAAAACTGCTGTCATAGATTATGGTAGTGATTTTCTAACCGCTACTACTGCGGCTATCGTCGTAGCTCTATGACATTGGTTACTTGAACCGCTGCCATAGATAGCCTATTGCAATGGTTTATAAACTGCTGCAATAGATCGACCTATAGCAGCAGTTATGTAACCACTACCATAGTTAATCTATAGCAGTGGTTACATAACCGCTGCCATAGGTAATCTATAGCAGTGATTTTTGAACTGCTGCCATCGATCTAATACAGCGGTTGGCACCATTTGCATCAGAAACCTATGGCAGTGGTTAGCAGGGATATAGCAGCGGTTATAAAATCTCTACCATAGATCTTGAATAATTAAAAAAAATAAAATTTTTATTTTTTATATATTTTATCTAATAAATACATATATATAACATAAGAAAATATAATAAACACAAAAATTATTCTAAAATACTAAAATTTTATTATCGAATAAAATTTATTATAATATTTTTTAAAAAAATAAAATACATCAAAAGTCTCCTAAATCTATATCATCGTCGTCGTCACTAAGAGCCAGAGTTGGAGCTGGAATGTGGGTCAACATATCCCCGAAGCCTGTGATAGTCCTAACCATTATTACTATAGTGAATGAAGCCCTTAATGAACTAACATGAACATAAATAGTAAAAAGTTTGCCAAAAGAATGTTGATGTTGTATGTAGCAAACAGTAGAACTGTATGCATGACTAGAGTAATGACATTATGCTTCTTCTTCTTTTTTTTTTTGGATGAAGATAGCAGCATTTTATTAGATAGGCATAACATGCAATGAAGTCATGGCCATACCAAAGTTGCAGTCTGATAGTTCGATCTTCAAGGTACATAGTCTTAGATAGAAAATCAATGCCAATTGTAGCCTATTCATCAAGAATAAAAGACTTGTAAGAACATCACACATAAAGAATAAAAAAAAATATAATAAAATACATTCACTTCTTTTATTCTACAAGCATGGTAGAACATTGAAATGGTAACGAGAGTAAGAAAAGATGATAAAGAGCAACTTGAATATTGACCAAAAAAATTAAGTTGTACAACAAACTTCTGTCCTCATTTTCTGGGAATACACAAAGAGATATAACCAACTAACAGTTCCAAACGAAATTCTCTGTTCATCTGTAATTTAAAAGATGTCTATTCATCTAAGCTTTTTTAAAAAGAATTAATGAGAACCATAATCCAGCTAATCTCTAAAGACTGCATAGTATGCCACCTCATAGAACAGTTTGAAAGACCTCAAAAAGATTCTTTAGAAATTAGTTGATCCATCATCTTAAAAAGGATAATTTAAAAGATGCCCGATCACTGCAATATAATGCATAAAACCATTTGAAGAAGTAAAATTTGAATTAGCAAGAACTGAATAGAAATGAGAAATAATACAACATGCATCGACATAAAAACTTAAATTAAAATTAAAACATATGATGGATTTCATTGGGTCACAGCAACTTAAAATATCACCAGTCTAATGAGAGTCTCTAAAAGTTATGTTAAATATGTCAGATAAGACAGGCATAAAAAGAGAAAAATAAATAATTTTCAAAAGTAGACTCAAACGCAAACAGAAATGAATCAAGACAAAGTCAAATTTGATATTCAAGCTTTGGAAGGTCAACCAATTAAGAATTAAGACATAAATGATGATTTTAAGCAGCTTAATATGCCAATGATATGTAAACATGCCTACCTCATTTTATATATAAAAAAGATAGTTTTCAAAAAATAAATATCGATAATAATTTGGAAATGAACCAAGATGCTGACGATCGCAGTGAATAAGAAGGCATTCTTAGATGTCAATTATCAGTTTATTTCTATAAATTTCATTAGGCTACATTGATATAAATAAAAGTTTTGGAAAGTAGATAACAGATAATTCACCTCTGGCACAACATTCCAATGATGGAGCCAGAGGGATAAAGCCGGACCCCCTCCCTCCCAATGATGATGGTGAGGCCGGACCCCCTCCCTCCCAATGATGATGGTGAGGCCGGACCCCCTCCCTCCCAATAATGGTGGCAAGGTCAGATCCCTTCCTTCCTTTCTCAAGTATAGACTCATCGGATATTCGGATTCGGATCCGATACCAATAATTAAAATTGGATCCAGATCTAAATATCTAGGTTTCGATTCGAACCCAATCTATTGATAGATCTAATCCACAGTCACCGACATGGCACGACCCAAGGCTACCACCACAGCACAGTCCAAAAATTATGGCATGTAGATAATTATAATATTTATAATAAATATTTATTATATTTATTATAAATATTATATAAATTATTATAAATATATATAATTAATAAATAATACTATAAAATTAAAAAAAATTATACCTACGGCTATAGAGAGCAGGTCGTACAGAAAGCTCTGAGGGTCACCGACGATGATGCAAGAAGAGGACGACGATACTAGAGATAACCTACGAAATAAAAGCAAGATAGTGAATAGAGAAGAGAGAAAAAGAGGAAAGAGAGAGAGAAAGCAGGGGCGGTCGGGGAGGGGCACAATGATGAGGAGGCCGAAGGAGGCTTCGCACTCGGTCAAGGAAGGGTCAAAATGGTGGTGGTGGGGGGGTGGGATTTTGTGGGGGCTGAAGGAAGGTGGAGGGGGCTCGTCGGAAGGAGGGTTTGATTTTGCACCAGGGCCGGAGGAGGATAGAGTGTGGGGAGGGATTTCACGAGGGCCGGTGGAGGGTTGAGGCTGGATGGGGGTTAGTCAAAGGAGGGATTTCATAGGAGATCGAAGGAGGGTCGGATGGAGGTTCGCTGAAGGGGGAGTTCGTTGGGGACCGAGGGAGGGTCGGATGGGAGGGCAGGGGGTGGGGTTTCACGGGGGCCTAGCGAGGGCCGAGGGAGGTTCGTTGGATGGGGGTTTTTGTGGAGGGCCGAGGGAGGATCAGATGGGGTTCATCGGAGGGGAGGTTTCGCTGGAGGTCGAGAGAGGATCGGATGGAGGGGTGGGGGGCAGGTGGGGTGGGGGTGGCGGGAAGGGGCGGCCGGGGGAGGCCGAAGGAGGGGAAGGAGGGTGGGGAAGGAGGGGGAAGGAGGGGCGACATCGATCGGGAGGGAAGGAGGGGCGACGTCGGTCGGGGGGAAGGAGCCTCACCGATGACGAAGAGGAGGAAAAAGAGAGGGAGAGATCGAGTACGCATGGGAGGAAAGAAAAAATTTGAAGATTTTTAACTTAACCTACGGCAGCGGTTACTCAAAATCACTGCCATAGATCTACAGCAATAGTTTTATAACCATTATTGTAGATCTATAGCAATGGTTTTTGATAACCGCTGCCATAGGTTAGAAATAATTTCTTTAAAATTTTTTTTCTAAATATTATATAATTTTAAATTTTAATATCCATCTTTACTATTCATTATCTAAATAATTATCATTACAGTATCGTCGTAAAAGATCGCCTCGATCCGATGGCCCTAGCTTCATCGATCAGAAAAATTTAATTTCGACGATCACGAACGATGATACAATGATCTGATAGATGAAAATCTTTGATGGATCTAAAAATCTACAACGATGATCTCGATGATGTTTTTAGCATACTATCAAAGTTTTACTTCAATCGAATATCGTTATCATGATCAATTTAGTATGAAATAATTTTAACCATAAAATTAGAAACAAGCGATCAAAGGGTTAAACGACGTTCGATTATGAGATAATTTTTTAGTTAAATAATTTTTATTATAATTTTAAATATTTTATATGATGATGATAGTAAAATTTAAATTATTTTTATATAAATTATTTATGTTAAGCAGATATTGTAAAAGTACGAGCATAACAACCAATGAAGTTTCATAATGGTTATCAGGAGATGTATAGTTTTAGATCGTTCTTCATCTCACGAGTTAAATTTTATAATCACCACTATAAAAAATGATTAAAATAGTAGCTAAGATCATTTATAAAAAAAATTATCTCATAATTGGACATCATTTGGTCCTTTGATCATTCGTTTATCATTTAACGGTCGAAACTAATCTCTACTAAATTGATCAAGATAACGATATCCGATTGAAGTAAAATTTTGATAGTACGCTACAAACATCACTGAGATCATCATTACATATTTTTAAATCCATCGGAGGTCTCCACCTATCAGATCATCGCATCATCATTCGTGGTCGTTGAAATCAAATTTTTCTAATCGACGAAGCTAGGGCCATCGAATCGAGACGATCTTTTACGACGATACTCTAATAATAATTATTTAGATAATAAATGATGAAGATGAATATTAAATTTTAAAATTATATAATATTTAAAATATATATATATATATATATATGGCAGTGGTTATAATTAACCGCGGTCATAAATCAGATTATAGCAGCGGTTCCTACTAATTACTGCTATAGGTCCAACTTATGGCAGTGGTTACAATAAACCACTGTCATATGTCGACCTATGGCAGTGGTTTTTTGTAACCGCTGCTATAGGTCCGACCTACAGCAGCAATTTTTTGTAACCGCTACTATATGTCGGATCTATGGTAGCAGTTATTGAAAACCGCTGCCGTAGGAGCTATGGCAGCGATTTCGAAAATCACTGCCATAGATCATTTTTGTAGTAGTGAAGAGTAAAATTATTAAATTGGATGGATCTCCTATCAGAGCTTTTGAAGAAAATTAGTGATAGGCTACCTTGCTACATAGACAAAGTTTGATTTTGATCACTTTGCTGTACAAGGAATGCTGCTATTTCTCACACCTGATTCTCTCCTTTCTGTATGGTGCCATACAATCCATACATCCAGAGTATATCCTTTTATAGCCTCTATGAGAATCGGGTCATCACCTTCCCTCTACTTGAGGCTAGCGAGAAAATTCTTTGGTGTTGTCATCTTATAAATTGTGTCAAATAAGGATCTAAGAAAAAAGAAATTTGAATGTTTTTGCTTTGACAAATTCTGATGGAAAGAGTTTTAGTGATCTCAAGTTTGAGAATGGTTATTCTTCTTTTAGTAGTTCACAATTCATGAAACTTTCTTGATTATACCTATCTGCCCTATGATTTTGTTCTGACTTCTGATATAGTTAAATGTAGCAGAAATTTCAGCAAAACTCTACAGTAATTCATCATCTAAGGGAATGATACTTTTGAAAGGAATATTATTAAGTGTTTTATTATATAAGCTTTCCTTCTATATGTCTACATTGATGTAAGCTAGATTTTTGGTTCTGTAAATAATGGCATCCCTAATTGAAAGGAAAAGAAAAGGGAACAGGCCATCAAATATTATTTATTTGCTTAAGGTGGTGGTGTTGTTGCTTGAAAATGCATGAAGAAGAATAGCTTATTTTGGCTTGCTACTCGAGATAAGAATACGACTGCTTATCAATATACTAGCAGGAGGACTAGTAGTCCTATGCAAAAGAAAAAAATTTCATATAAGACATAATAACTTTAGCAATGAAAAAATATTATCTTCTTTTTTAGATTTATCAAGATTGCAGCACAAGATATGATATAATATAAAGAGCAGTCTACATGATTAGAAAGAAAAGAATATGATGCTTGCATAGAACCTTCTTTTCTCAGTCACCTCTTGATGACATTGCTTATTCAATTGAATGAAATATGGTGATGAGGAATAAATAGTATTGCATCAAGGCTTCGGAGGTTGCTGATATGGTTGAGGAGGAATGTCGGCTCCATGATTAGGGCAGCACTAGAAACCTATAAAAGAAAAGTCCACCAAGTGGAATCTTCAACGGGAATCCTCCGATACTTAAGTTATTTGAAGCTTGAGTACAGTAGAATGAAAAGAGAGAGTGCTTAGAGTAGCGTGGCCTTGCCTCACCTCAATTTTTTTTGCTTACCTCGAGGGTCTCTTTTTTGACCTCTTTATATAGAGGGCCGTCGAGTTTGTTATGCTTTAATCTCATAGATTATTAGGATAAAAAATTTAGGTTATAGACATAAGTGTTTATTATGCTTATATTTTGGAGTTTATTGGAAGATTTCAGTTGTTGGTGCAGAATTTGGTTGACGCAGGATCAAACTAGAGTGGAGGAGAAAGAGATCACTGTTGGTGATCTGCAAAATAAAGTTTCATTCGGAGTCGATGGTGGTGGCTCCGGCAGGATCCTCCGACGATGAAGTCAGCTCTTCTAGCTAAGAAATGAAGTGCTCAGGCAAGAATTCAATAAAATTTTGGAAAGAAGAAGAGAGCTTAGAGAAAATGTATATGAAGGATTCCTTTTATAGATGGAGCCTGTAGTAGATTGATAGTGACGACTGTAACCATCCGGTAGTGGGCCGCTCGGGGCCACGTGAAGTTTGTTATAGAGAGAGGTGTCCGTTGCCATGATGTGGCCATTCATTGAGATTTAATAGTTGAAGTTCAGAGGAAGCAGGCCTTGGTTGGTAAAGAGCTTTGACATATATTAATTTCAGAGAAGTTCGGACTCCTAAAGGAAACTTGACTGAAGAAAAAATTCGAAAGAAGTTTAGCTCCTAGAGGAATCAGACTGAAGGAGAAGTCCAGAAGGAGTTCAGCTCCTGGAGGAACTGGATTGAAGAAAATCTAGAAGGAGTTCGACTCTTGGAGGAATTCGAATGAAGGAAAAATCTGGGAGGAGTTTGGCTCCTATAGAAATTTGACTGAATGAGAGATTCAAAAGAAGTTTGGCTCCTATAGAAATTCGACTGAATGATAAATTCGAAAGAAGTTCAGCTCCTATAGAAATTCGACTGAAAAAGAAGTTTGAAAAGAGTTCGGCTCCTATAAAAATTTGATTGAAGGAGAAGTCTGGAAGGAGTTCGACTCCTGAAGGAACTGGATTGAAGAAGAAATTTGAAAGAAGTTTGGCTCCTGGAGGAATCTGAATGAAGAAGAAATCTGGGAGGAGTTTGGCTTCTGTAGGAATCCGACTGAAGAAAAGATCCGAAAGGAGTTTGGCTCCTATAAAAATCTGACTAAAGGAGAAGTTCGGAAGGAGTTCAACTTCTGGAGGAACTGGATTGAAGAAGAAATTTAAAAGGAGTTTGGCTTCCGAAGGAATCCAAATGAAGGAGAAATCTAGGAAGAGTTCGGCTTCTGTAGGAATCCGACTGAAGAAGAGGTTCAAAAGAAGTTCGGCTTCTGTAGAAATCCGATTGAAAAAAAAATTCAGAAGAAGTTCGACTCCTGTAGAAATCCAACTAAAGGAGAAGTTCGGAAGGAGTTCAACCATTGGAGGGGCCCGACTAATGAAGAAGTTTAGGAGGAGTTTGGCTGAAGTCCAAAAGAAGTTCGGTTGGAGTTCAACCGTTGGAGGAGTTCGGCTACTGAATGAGTTAGGACGAGGTTCTCCTCCTATTTCTAACGGGCTGTAAGGACATATAAGGGCCATTATCAGGGCCTCTTCCCTCATCTCGTCTAAAATGAACGAGATCTTCGACTTGCTCATGTTAGGATGAGGTTCTCCTTCTATTCCTAACATAGCCACTATTGATTGCTTCTTTTCTATCATCACATAATTTTTGTACCAAGAAATAATATCATTGAAATGGAGGAGTTTTATTGATGGAAAATTACTAACAGTACATCCTTAGATTTTCTGAATTCCAAGGTCATAGGAGCATCGTCCCTCCGAGCTCTTTCAGACGATAGGTTTCGGGCTAGATGACCTCTTCTACTTCATATGGGCCTTCCCAATTTGGAGCAAGCTTTCCCTGGCTCTGAGGCTGAGAAATGGTGGCTCACCGAAGCACTAAGTCTCCCACTTTGAATATTTTACCTCTAACTTTAGAGTTATAGTATCGGGCCACCCTCTGCCTGTAGACCGCCATCCGAACCTGGGCATCCTCTCTTTTTCCTTCAAGTAGGTTGAGGTTGACTCTGAGATCCTGTGAGTTATGCTACTAATTGAAGGCCACGACCTGCGCTGATGGGAGCTTAAGCTCGATTGGGATGACTGCCTTCATTTCGAAAGCCAAGACGAATGGTCTTTCTTCAGTCGATAGTCTTTGAGTAGTTCGATATATCCAAAAGATGTGGTAGATTTCATCCACCTAGGCCCCCTTTGCTCTATCGAGTCTCGTCTTGATGTCTTGCAGTAGGATCTGGTTGGTCACTTCAGCTTTTTCATTTGCCTATGGATGAGCTACCGATGTGAAGTGATGGAAGATATTTAGATCTTCACAGAACTCGATGAATCTCGTCCCAGCGAACTATCGCCCGTTATCTATTATGAAAATTTGGAGCAAACCAAACCGACAGACGATTGACTTTCAGACGAAATTCTGTACGTTGGTCTCAATAATTTTTGCTAGTGGTTCGACTTCGACCCATTTGGTAAAGTAATCGATCATGATCAGAAGAAATTTTCATTGTCCGGATGCTATCGAAAAAGGGCCAAGTATATCCATTCTCCACTGCACAAATAGCCAAGGTGCACTCAGTGGAGTAAGCTCGAAGGTCGGCTATCTTTGTAGGTTTGCATTCTTCTAATAGCGGTCATATTTTTTGACATACTCCATAAAATCGTGATATAAGGTCGACCAATAGTACCCTTACCAATGTAGTTTTTATGATAGGGACCTGGCTCCTACATGACTTTCATAAATTCTCTCGTGCACTTTTCATAATGCGAAGTCAGCCTTTGAAGGTCGGAGACATCTCAGCAGCGGCAGCGAATATAACCTCTTATACAACTTGCCCTCATACAAAATGTATCGAGAGGCTTGATTTTTGAGTTTTCGAGCTTCTTTCGAATCACGAGGAAGAACTTTCTCTTTGAGATAGACAACTAACAGATCAATCCAGCTTGGCTCGAGCTTCATCTGCATAACAAACTGTGATTCCTCCGAGCTAGGGCATTTTAGAGTTTCGAAAAATACTTCTTTGGATAGTTCGGTTGGAACTGAAGTGGCCAACTTAAAAAGAAGGTTGGCTCTTATATTTTCTATCCTCAAAATCTATCGAATGCCAAAACTGTCGAAGGTTGGAATCAAATTCTTTACTTTCTCAAAATATTTCATCATACTTTTCTTCCATACTTTATAGTTGCCACTAACTTGGCCAATCACTAATTGAGAATCATTGTAGACTTAAAGTCGATCTACTTTTAACTCTCTTACTATTTTTAACTCGATGATCAATGCTTCATATTCGGTCCTATTATTAGTTACAGAAAATTTGAAGTGTAGCGTGTACTCGACGATGACTTCCGACTGACTAAGACTAACCCTGCACCTGCTCTAGTGGAGTTGGATGAACCATCCACGTATATGTTCCAAAAACCTTCGAAAAAGTCGGCACTCTCTTCGAAGAGGCTTGATTGCGACAACAGAGTGCCGATCTCATTTTGTTCAAGCTCGACATCATCTAGAATGATACATTCTACTACAAAATCTATCAATATCTAGGCTTTGATCGATGGCCGGGATCGATAATTGATGTCGAACTTCGTGAGCTTGATCGTCCATTTTGCGATTCTTTCGGAAGCATCCGTTCGATGAAGAACTGCTTTTATTGGTTGATCCATGAGGACTGTTATGGTGTGCCCTTGAAAGTAAGATCAGAGTCTTCTAGCAGCAATTAAAAGAGAGTAGATCAATTTCTCCAGCTTAGAGTATCTGATCTCTGCATTCCTTAGGATCCGGCTTATGTAGTAGACTGATCGTTGCATCTTCGCTTCCTCCTTGATCAGGACTGCTGCCAAGGCTGTTGGAGAGACTGATAGATACAAGAACAACTCTTCTCCAGATTTGAGCTTTGCCAATAGTGGGGGTAAGCTGAGGTAGTTTTTCAGCTCCTCAAATATCCATTAGCACTCCATCATCCAGCAAAAGTTCTTTAGTTGCTTGAGAACTTGAAAGAAGGACATGCATCGCTCGGCCGATCTTGAGACGAAGTGATTTAGGGATGCCACTTTTTCAGTCAGGCACTGAACTTCTTTAATTGTTCTTGGAGTAGTCATCTTTTGAATAGCTTGGATTTTCTCTGAATTTGCTTTAATTTTATGTCTTGATATCAAATACCCCAGAAACTTTCCTAAGGTCACACCAAAGACGCACTTGATTGGGTTCAGCTTCATCTTATGCTTCCTGAGTGCACTGAAGGTCTCTTCGAGGTCAGCGAGGTGGTTTATAGAAACTCAACTTTTGATGAGCATGTCATCTACATACACCTCCATATTACGACCTATCTGTTCCTTGAAGATCTTGTTGATCAAGGGCTGGTACATTGCTCCTACATTGTTGAGTCCAAAGGGTATAACCCTATAATAGTAAAGACCACGGTCAGTAATAAAAGTAGTTTTTTCCTCATCCTTCGGTGCCATCCATATCTGATTATAGCCGGAGAAGGCATCCATGAAGGTAAGGAGCTCGTGGCCCAAGGTTGCGTCTACCAGTTGATCAATCCTAGAAAAAGGATAGCTATCCTTTGGACAGGCTTTGTTCAGCTTTTTGAAGTTTATACACGTCCTTCACTTATTGTTTGCTTTTTTGATGAGGACCACGTTTGAGATCCAGATCGAATAGTTAATTTTTTTGATGAATCCAGCTTTAAGGAGCTTGCCTACTTCTTCTATGATTGCTTTCTACCTCTCCAGGACGTGGTTGCGCATCTTCTCTTTTATCGATCGATACTTAGGATCAATGGCCAACTGATGTTCCATGACCTCGACGTCAATTTCTAACATATCCATTGGGGCCCAGGCGAAGACGTTTGTGTTCTTCCTGAGAAAGGTGACGAGTTGCTCTCAAACCTCATCCCCTAAGTTGGAGCCGATCTGTATAGCGTGCTTCATTTTTCCATCGTTTAAGGTCACAGATATGAGGTCCTCCATAGGTTCGCCCCACTCCTCGATGAGGTCATCATGGGTATCCAGTCCCTTGATAGGATAAAGATTGGGCTGGACGTTTGTCTGCTGGGCAATAAAATAATAGCATCTCGCCAATGCCCAATCTCCTCTGATCTTCCCAATTTCATAGCTCATTGAAAACTTCACCTTTAGATAATAAGTCAACACCACTGCTTGGAGTGCATTCAACCCAGGTCGATCGAGAATAGCATTATAGGTAGATGGAGCCTTTACGACTAAAAAATCGATCTGTGCCTTTACCAGCTTCGGATATTATCCTGCAATCATAGTCAAAGTTATTATGCCCTCAACTGGCATGGCATCGCTAGTGAAGGCTACCAATGGAGAGTTCACAGGTCTTAAGTGGTTATTGAGTAAGGACATTTTCGAGAAAGCATTATAAAATAATACGTCGGTTGAGCTTTCATTATCTATCAAAATATGACGTACATCATAGTTGATAATATTTAAAGAGATTACAACCACATCATTGTGCGAAAATTGGACTCCTCGAGCATCCTCGTCAGTAAAAGCAATGGGCTCTTTAGTTCGCTGCCTCTTCACTGGTCTCTTAGATCCGCTAGCCTCTTCATGTTGAAGTCCTCCAGAGATAGTATTGATGATATCGAAAGATGGCCGATCTTCTTGTTGCTCCTTTCTTCTTGACGGTTTAGGCTGCGGTAGTATCCTTGGCCGATCTTTTCATCCTTCAGGCTAACGCCGTAGGAATCGATCGAGTCTGCCTCATCTGATGAGCTCCTCGATCTCATCTTGGAGCTGAATACACTCTTCAATATCATGATCATGGTCATGATGATAAAGGCAGAATTTATTAGGATTGCACTTGTTGGGATGAGTACGCATCCTTTTCAATCTCGATAGTTGCTTTTTGATTTTCATCAGCACTTAGATTTTCGAAGCATTAAGAGGGACATCGTTATGAAATTTTCGAAGAAAAGAATCCCACCGCACCCTTCTGTCGGAGCTTCCCTGCCTCTAAGCTCGGGGAGGAGTCCGGGCTCGCTTGTGCTCAGAGGGAGTTCGAAAGCGTGGCCAAACTTCACTCGGCTTTTCTTCCTCAGCGGATCTGCCTGGCTCGTCGATTCATCACTCTCCAACAACTTTATTTTCCTTAGCCTTGAAGGCCTCTTTAGCTCGGGCATAACCTTTAGCTCGAGCCAATATATTGGCAAAGTTCCTGGGGTACTTCTTTTCCAAGAAGAACAGCAAATCATTCTTCTGAAGGCTGCCCTTGAGTGTGGCCATTGCAACCTACTGGTCCAGATTCCAGACCTCCAATGCAGCAGCATTAAATCAGATGACATAAGTTCGAATGGATTCTTCCTCCTTCTGCTTGATGTTCATCAGAAAATTCAAATCTCGATGGAGACGTCAGCTGCTAATGAAATGAGATATAAACTAATGGCTCATCTAATCAAAGAAAAAAAGGGTATCTGACTTAAGGACTGAGTACCAATTTCTGACGACTTCCTTGAGGGTGGATGGGAAAGCCCAACACAAAATGGTGTTTAGCATGTCGTGGAGCAACATCATCGTCTAGAAGGCCTCCAGGTGGTCGATCAGATCGGTGGTCTCATCATAACTCTCTAACTAAGAAAGCTTGAAGTTTGGAGGAATCGATTCCTATATAATCTTCTAGAAAAAAGAAGGATCAGTGCAAAGATCATTACCCTGGGTGGAGAGAGCGTGATGGAGTTCTTCAATTTATCGGCTCATTTTTTGAAGCTTTTGATCAAGAAGATCTTCACGGTCATTGATCTCCAGGATTTTTTGATCGAGCAGGTGTGAAGCCTCCCCCTAAATCGAGTCATGATTCGAGCAAGGATCCTTCATCCTCTACTTTCCCTTTTTAGAGATTAGAGGTTGGATAGCCCAAGTCGGTCATCCCCAGATCAGACCATGGAGCTACGGAGAAGCCTGCTTCGATCGAATCGATGTCGAGGCCTGTCGATGTATGGCATGCACCGTCTTCATAAGATCGCAAACCTGCTGAACCAGCAGGTTGAACTGCTCCACATCCACTATGACCGTAGGTGGAGCTTGAGTTGCCTGAGCTGGAGCGAAAGCAGATAGATCTAGATGAGATCTAGCTTCAGAGATCGTTGATCGTCGGATTGAAAATTTTTTGGAAGGCTTTTTTTTCAAAAAAAAATTCTAGAGAGGAAGAAGAGAGATCGCTGTTGAGCACTCCTTTAAGAACAAGGAAACCTTAGGAACAAAGGGCCCTTCCTCTAGCGCCAATTCTATTGGTGCAGAATTTGGTTGACGTCGGATTGAGCTAAGAGATCACCATCGGTGATCTGCAAAATAAAGTTTCATCCAGAGTCGATGGTGGTGGCTCTGACAAGATTCTCCTATAATCAAGTCAGCTCTTCTGACCAATAAAAGTGGAGTACTCAGACAAGAATTCAACAAAATTTTGAGAAGAAGAAGAGAGCTTAGAGAAAATATATCTGGAAGGTTTGTTTTATAGATAGAGCCTATAGCAGATTGATAGTGACGGTCGTAACCATCTGGTAGTGGGCCACTTGGGACCACGTAAAGTTTGTTATGGAGAGAGGTGTCCATTGCCATGATGTGGTCATTTGTTGAGATTTAATAGTTGAAGTTTGGAGGAAGCAAATATTGGTTGGTGAAGAGCTTTGACATACATCAATTTCAAAGGAGTTTAAACTCCTAAAGGAAACTTGACTGAAGAAAAAATTTAGAAGGAGTTCGGCTCCTGGAGGAATCAGACTGAAAAAGAAGTTCGAAAGGAGTTCGGCTCCTGAAAGAACTGGACTGAAGGAAAAATTTGAATGAAGAAAAAATTTATGAGGAGTTCAGCTTCTATAGGAATCTGACTGAAGGAGAGGTCCGAAAGAAGTTTGGCTCCTGTAGAAATCTGACTGAAGAAAAAATTTGAAAGAAGTTCGGCACCTGGAGGAATCCGAATGAAGAAAAAATTCAAAAGGAATTCGACTTCTGAAGGAATCTAAATGAAGGAGAAATTTGAGAGGAGTTCGGCTCCTGTAGGAATCCGACTAAAGGAGAGATCCAGAAGGAGTTCAGCTCCTATAGAAATCTGACTGAAGGAGAAATCCGAAAGAAGTTTGGCTCATGTAGAAATTCAACTGAAGGAGAAGTCTAAAAGAAGTTCGGCTCCTCGAGGAACTAGACTGAAAGAGAAATCCAAAAGGAGTTCGGCACCTGGAGGAATTCGAATGAAAAAAAAATTGGAAGTTCGACTTCTGGAGGAATCCGAATGAAGGAGAAATCTGGGAGGAGTTTGACTCCTATAGAAATCCGACTGAAGGAGAGGTCTGAAAGGAGTTCATCTCCTATAGAAATTCGACTGAAAGAGAAGTTCGAAAGGAGTTTGGCTCCTCTAAAAATTTGACTGAAGAAGAAGTTCGGAAGGAGTTCGGCTCTTGAAGGAACTAGACTGAAGAAGAAATTTGGAAGGAGTTCGGCATCTGAAGGAATCCGAATGAAGAAAAAATTTGGAAGGACTTTGGCTCCTAGAGGAATCTGAATGAAGGAGAAATTTGAGAGGAGTTCGGCTCCTGCAGGAATCTAACTGAAGAAAATGTTCGGAAGGAGTTTGGCTGCTCTAGAAATTCGACCGAAGGAGAAGTCTGAAAGGAGTTCAGCTCCTGGAGGAACTAGACTGAAGAAAAAATTTAGAAGAAGTTCGGCTCCTGAAGGAATCCGAATGAAGGAGAAATCTAGGAGGAGTTCGGCTCGTGTAGGAATCCGACTGAAGGAGAGGTTCGGAAGGAGTTCAGCTCCTGTAGAAATTCAACTAAAGGAGAAGTTCGGAAGGAGTTTGGCTCCTCTAAAAATTTGACTGAAGGAGAAGTCCAGAAGGAGTTTCCTCTTGGAGGAACTGGACTGAAGAAGAAATTTGGAAGGAGTTCGGCACCTGAAGGAATCCGAATGAAAAAAAAAATTTGGAAGGACTTTGGCTCCTGAAGGAATCCGAATGAAGGAGAAAACTAGGAGGAGTTCGGCTCCTGCAGGAATCCAACTGAAGGAAAGGTCCGGAAAGAGTTCGTCTCCTATAGAAATCCGACTGAAGGAAAAGTTTGAAAGGAGTTTGGCTCCTCTAAAAATTCGACTGAAGAAAAAGTCTGGAAGGAGTTCGACTCCTGGAGGAACTGGACTGAAAGAGAAATTTGAAAAGAGTTCGGCTTCTGAAGGAATCCGAATGAAGAAGAAATCTAGGAGGAATTCGGCTCGTGTAGGAATCCGACTGAAGGAGAGGTCTGGAAGAAGTTCAGCTCCTGTAGAAATCCAACTGAAGGAGAAATTTGAAAGAAGTTTGGCTCCTTTAGAAATCCGACTGAAGGAGAAGTCTGAAAGGAGTTTGGCCATTGGAGGGGCCCGACTGATGAAGAAGTCTGGGAGGAGTTCGGTTGAAGTCCGAAAGAAGTTCTGCTGGGATTCGACCGCTAGAGGAGTTCGGCTATTGAATGAGTTCGATCGCTGGAGGAGATCGGCAGGGTTTGACTGTTGGAGGAAGAAATTTCGATTGAAGCTCTTCCGTGATTACCAGTTGCATTAGGCTAAGCATCAGACTGGACTTCGATGGGAGCAGGATTTATCCCCAACACCAGTGATTGTCCATATGGCTAAGTGAACTATGGTCTGCTCACAGTCCAAGAATCATCTTAGATGCGTGTTGGGGATAAACCCCGCTCCCGCCGAAGTCCAATCTTGTACTTAGCCTAATGCAGCTGGTAATCACGAAAGAGCTTCAATTAAAAATTCTCTCTCCAGCGGTCGAACCCCACCCGATCTCCTCCAACGGCCGAACTCATCCAGTGATCGAACTCCTTCAGCTGGATTCCAAACCCAATCGAACTCCTCAGCGGTCGAGCCCCAGTCGAACTTCCTCAGTAGTCGAACTTCTTCCGAATTCCTCCTTCAGTCGGGCTTCTACGGGAGCAGAACTCCTTCCGAATTTCTTCTTCAGTCAGGCTTCTACGAGAGTCGAACTTCTTTTTGATTCCTTCAACAGTCGGGCTTCTATGGGAGCCGAACTCCTTCCGGACTCCTCCAACAGTCGAGCTTCTATGGGAGCTGAACTCCTTCTGGACTCCTATAATAGTCGGACTTCTATAGGAGCCAAACTCCTTCCAGATTTCTCCTTTAGTTGAGCTTCTATGGGAGCCGAACTCCTTCCAGACTCCTCCGACAGTCGGACTTCTATAGGAGCCGAACTCCTTCCAGATTCCTCCTTCAGTCAGATTTCTACGGGAGCCAAACTTCTTTCAGATTCCTCCTTCAGTCGGGCTTCTACGGGAGCAAACTCCTTTCGGATTCCTCCTTCAATCGGACTTCTACGGGAGCCGAACTTCTTTCGGATTTCTCTTTCAGTCGGACTTCTATGGGAGCCGAATTTCTTTCGGACTCCTCCAGCAGTCGGACTTTTATAGCCGAACTTCTTTCAAACTCCTCCAGCAGTCGGACTTCTACGGAAGCCGAACTCCTTCCGGATTCCTCCTTCAATCGGGCTTCTACGGGAGTTGAACTCCTTTCGGACTCTTCTAGCAGTCCGACTTCTATGGGAGCCAAACTCCTTTCAGACTCCTCTAGCAGTCGGGCTTCTACGGGAGCCGAACTTCTTTCGGACTTCTCCAGTAGTCGGACTTCTATGGGAGTCAAACTCCTTTCAGATTCTTCCTTCAGTCGGGCTTCAATGGGAGCTGAACTCCTTTCGAATTCCTCCAGCAGTCGGATTCCTACAAGAGCCAAACTCCTTTTGGACTGTTCCTTCAGACAAATTCCTACAGGTGATCCCACTACTGAATGGTTATAAATTATCAGGATAATTATGATTGTCATTTATCAGGGCAATTACGATTGGCATTTATCAGGATGCTTACGACTATCATTTATCAGGACAGTTACAACAAGCTCCATCTATAAAAAGGGATCCTTCAGATACATTTTCTCTAAGCTCTCTTTTTTTTTCCAAAACTTTGCCGAACTCCTCTCTGAACACTCCATTTCTGTTGGTCAGAAGAGCTAATTTGACCGTCGGAGGGTCCTACCAGAGCCACCACCACCGACTCCGGATGGAACTTTATTTTGCAGGTCACCGACGGCGATCTTGTCTTTCTCGAGTTCAGCTCGATCCAGCATCAATCAAATTCTGCACCAACAGAATGGTGCTAGAGGAAGGGCCCTCTGTTCTTGAGATTCTCTTGATCTTAAAGGAGTACTCAGTAGTGATCTCTCTTCTTTATCTCTATAGTTCTTTCCAAAAAAAATGTCTCCCAAGAAAGCTTCGACCCGACGATCAACTGCCTCTGCAACTAGATCCTATCCTGATACATCCATTCCAGCTCCGATAACTCAAGCTCCATCTGCAGCTATGATGAATGCGGAGCAGTTCAATATGCTGGTCCAGCAGGTTCATGGTCTCACGGAGGCGATGCAGGCCATACATCGATAGGCCCTAGTATCAGTTCGGTCGGAGCAAGCTTCTTCGGAGCCTCGTGGTCCAATCTAAAAATGGTCGACCTCGGATCTTCAGAAAGGAAAAGCAGAGGATGGAGGACCCTTGCTCGGACCACGACTCAACCCAGGGGAAAGCTTCGCATCCATTTTACTAGAAAATCCTGGAGATCAACGATCATGAAGATCTCCTGGATCAAAGGCTCCTAAAAATAAGCCGACGAATCGAAGTGCTCCGTCATACTTCCTCCTCACATGGTAATGATATTCGCACTGACCCTCCTTTTTCTCAAAGGATCATATAGGAATCAATCCCGTCGAACTTCAAGCTCCCGCAGTTCGAGAGTTACGATGAAACCACCGATCTGGTTGATCAGCTGGATATCTTTCGGATAATGATGTTGCTCCATGGTGCATCAGATGCTATTTTTTGTCGGGTTTTTTCATCCATCCTTAAAGAAGCCATCAAAAACTGGTACTCGGCACTTAAGCTGGATACCATCTTTTGCTTTGATCAAATGAGCCATCAGTTCGTAGCTCACTTCGTTAGCAATCGACGTCCACGCCAAGGTTTGAATTTTTTGATGAACATTAAGCAGAAGAAGGAAGAATCCATCCAAACTTATGTCATCCGGTTTAATGCCGCTGCATTGGAGGTCCAAAACCTGGATCAATCAGTCGCAATGGCCGCACTCAAGGGCGGTCTTCAGAAGAATGATTTGCTGTTCTCCCCAGAGAAGAAGTACCTAAGGGACTTTGCCAATCTGCTAGCTCGGGCTGAAGGTTACGCCCGAGCTGAAGAGACCTTCAAGGCCAAGGATGATGAAACCTTTGATAAGCGACGAATCGATGAGCCAAGCGGGCCCACCAAGGAAGGAAAACTGAGCGGAGCTCAATCGCGCTCCCAAACTTTCTCTGAGCGAAAGCAAGTCCAAACTCCTCTCCGAACTTGGAGGTAGGGAATCCCGGATAGAAGGGCGTGATGGGGTTCTCCCCAATGAAGATTTCATAACTACGCCCCTCTTAATGCTTCGAAAATCTAAGTACTGATGAAAATCAGGAAGCAACTACTGAGATCGAAAAGAATGCGCTATCACCCCAGCAAATGCAATCCTAACAAGTTCTACCTTTATCATCGTGATCACGGTCATGACACTGGGGAGTGTATCCAACTTCAGGATGAGATCGAGGAGCTCATCAGATGAGGTAGACTAGGTCGATTCCTGCGGCGATGGCCTGAAGGGTAGAAAGATCGGCTAAGGGCATTGCCGTAGCCTGAGCCACTAAGGTCGGAGGATCAATAAAGAGATCGGCCATCTCTCGGCATTATCAACATGATCTCAGAGGGACTTCGGCAAGGAGAGGCTGGCAGATCCGAGGGGTCAGTGAAGAGATGGAGAACTGAAGAATCCATAACCTTCATAGAGGTAGATGCTCTGGGGGTTCAGTTTCTGCATAATGACGTGGTTGTAATCTCTTTAAACATTATCGACTATGATGTACGCTGCATTTTGATAGATAATGAAAGATCGACCGGCATATTATTTTATGATACTTTCTCAAAAATGTCTTTACTCAATAACTACTTGAGGCTTATAAACTCCTCGTTGATAGGCTTCATTGGTGATGCCGTACCAGTCGAGGATATAATAACTTTGGCTATGACTGCAGGGCAATGCTCGAAGCTGGCAAAGGCATAGGTCAATTTTTTAGTCATAAGAACTCCATTCGCCTATAATGCTATTCTCGATCGATCTGATTTAAATGCACTTCGGGCAATGGTTTCAACTTATTATTTGAAGATGAAGTTTCTGACGAGTTATGGGATCGGAGAGATCAGGGGAGATCAAGCTCTGGCAAGGCACTGCTACTTAATTACCTTGCATAAGGAAGAACAGTCCGACCCTTATCCTGTTGATGGGCTCGATGTCCGTGATGACCTTACCGAGGAGCAGGGTGAGCCTATGGAGGACCTTGTATCTGTGCTCTTGAATAATGAAAATGCAGAGCACGCTGTACAGATCGACTCCAACTTGGGGGATGAGGTTTGGGAGCAACTCATCACCTTCCTCAGAAAGAATGCGGACGTCTTCGCCTGGACCCCAGTGGATATGTTAGAAATTGATGCCAAAGTTATGGAACATCGACTGGCCATTGATCCAAAGTATCGACCAATAAAAGAAAATCTACGCAACCATGCCCTGAAGAGGCAGAAAGTAATTACGGAAGAAGTAGGCAAGCTCCTCAAAGTTGGGTTCATCCAGAAAGTCAATTATCCAACCTGGGTCTCAAATGTGGTCCTCATAAAAAAAGCAAACAACAAGTGGAGAATGTGTATAGACTTCAAAAAACTGAACAAAGCCTGTCCAAAGGACAGCTACCTTCTTTTCAGGATTGATTAACTGATAGACACAACCTCGGGCCATGAGCTTCTCACCTTCATGGATGTCTTCTCTAGCTATAACCAGATATAGATGACATCAGAGGACGAGGAGAAAATTACTTTTATTACTGACCATGATCTTTACTATTATAGGGTTATATCCTTTGGGCTCAAGAATATAGGGGCAATGTACTAGCACCTGATCAACAAAATCTTCAAGGAGCAGATCGACCATAATATGGAGGTGTATGTGGATGACATGCTTGTCAAAAGTTGAGCTTCTATAAACCATCTTGCCGACCTTGAAGGGACCTTCAGTGCACTCAGGAAGCACAAGATGAAGCTAAACCCGACCAAGTGCACCTTTGGTGTGATCTTTGAGAAGTTTTTGGAGTTTATGGTGTCGAGACGTTGGATTGAAGCAAATCCAGAGAAAATTTGAGTCATTCAAAAGATGACCGCTCCAAATACAATCAAAGAAGTTCAGCGCTTGACTGAAAAAGTAGTGTTCCTAAATCACTTCATCTCCAGATCAGTCGAGCGATGCATGCTCTTCTTCCAAGTTCTCAAGCAACCAAAAAGTTTCTGCTGGACGATGGAGTTCCAACGGACGTTTGAGAAGCTCAAAAACTACCTCAGCTCACCCCCACTACTGGCAAAGCCCAAACCTGGAGAAGAATTATTCTTATACCTAGCGGCCTTCCCAGCGGCCTTGACAGCAGTTCTAGTCAAGGAGGAAGCGAAAATATAGTGGTCGGTCTACTACATAAATCGGATCCTAAGAAATGCAGAGATCAGATATTTTAAGCTAGAGAAATTGGCTTACTCTCTTCTAATTATTGTCAGGAGGCTCGGACCTTACTTCCAGGGGCACACCATAATGGTCCTCATGGATCAATCAATAAAGATAATCCTTCAATGAATGGATGCTTTTGAAAGAATTACAAAATGGGCAATCGAGCTTATAGAATTTAATATCAATTATCGACTCCGACTATCAATCAAAACTTAAATATTAGCAGATTTTATAGTGAAGTGTACCATTTTCGATGATGCCGAGTTTGAGCAAAATGAGATCGACACTTTGCTGTCTTAACCAAGCCTTTCTGAAGAGATAGTCGACCTTTTTGAAGGTTTTTAGGCTCTGTACGTGGATGGTTCGTCCAACTCTGCTGGAGCGGATGCAGGGTTGGTCTTAGTCAACCCCAAGGAAGTCATCATCGAGTATGCACTGTGCTTTGAATTTCTGCGACTAATAATGGGGCCGAGTATGAAGCATTGATCATCGGATTAAAAATTATAATAGAATTAAAAGTAGATCGGCTTTAAATCTACAGCGATTTTCAATTAGTGGTCGATCAGTTAGTGGCAGCTATGAAGCGTGAGAGGAAAGTATGATGAAATACCTTGAGAAAGTAAAGGACTTGACTCTGGTCTTCAGCTGTTTCAGCATTCGATAGATTTCGAGGATAGAAAATATAAGAGCCGACCTTCTCTCTAAGTTGGCCACTTCAGCTCCAGCCGAACTGTCTAAAGAAGTATTTTTTAAGACCCTGAAGTGCCCAAGCCCAAAGGAATCATAGGTCATTTTACAGATAGAACTCGAGTCGAGCTGGATCGACCCGTTGGTTGCCTACCTCAAGGAGAGAGTCCTTCCTCATGATCTAAAAGAAGCTCGAAAATTCAAAAATTAAGCCTCTCGATATGTTTTATACAAGGGCAGATTGTATAAGAGGTCATATTCGCTACCGCTGTTAAGATATTTTCGACCTTCAGAAGCTGACTTTACATTATAAAAAGTGCACGAGAAAATCTGTGGAAGTTATGTAGGAGTCAAGTTCCTATCGCAAAAGCTACTTCAGCAAGGGTACTATTGGTCGATCTTATATCATGATTCTATAGAGTACGTCAGAAAATGTGACCGCTGTCAGAAGAATGTGAGCATATAAAAATGACCGACCTCCGAGCTTACTCCACTAAATGCACCCTGGCCATTTGCACAATGGAGAATGGACATACTTGACCCTATTTCGAAGGCATCCAGACAACGAAAGTTCCTCCTAATCGTGATCGACTACTTCACCAAATGGATCGAAGCTGAACCTCTAGCCAAAATTATCGAGACCAAGGTACAAGACTTCGTTTGAAAGTCAATAGTCTATCGATTCGATCTGCCCCGAACCCTCATAACCGATAATGGACGATAATTCGTCGGGATGAGGTTCACCGAATTCTGCAAAGACCTAAATGTCTCCCACCATTTCACATCGATAGCTTACCCACAGGCAAATGAAGAAGCTGAAGTGACCAATCGGACTATGTTGCAAGGCGTCAAGACAAGGTTTGATAGAGCAAAAAGGGCTTGGGTGGACGAACTCTACCACATCCTCTGGGCATACCGAACTACTCAAAGGCTGCCAATTGGAAAAATACCATTTACCTTGGCCTTTGAAATAGAGGCAGTCATCTCAGTTGAACTTAAGCTTCCGTCAGCATGGATCATGATCTTCAATGAGCAGCATAATCTACGGGACCTCAGAGTCAACCTCGACCTACTGAAAAAAAAAAAAGAAAGAAAGCCTAGATTCAGATGGCGGTCTACAGACGAAAGGTGGCCCAGTATTATAACTTCAGAGTCAGAAGTAAAACATTCAGAGTGAAAAACTTAGTGCTTCGACGAGTCACCGTCTCTCAACCTCAGAGCCAGAGGAAGCTTGCCCCAAATTGGGAAGGTCCATATGAAGTGGTGGAGGTCGTCCGATCCGAAACTTATCATCTGAAGGAGTTCAGAGGAATAATGCTCCCATGATCTTGAAACTCAAAAAATCTGAGGATGTACTAACAGTAATTTTTTCACAATAAAACTCTTTCATTTCAACATTATTATTTTTTGGTGCAAAAATTATGTGATGATAGAAAAGAAGCAATTAGAAGTGGTTATGTTAAGAACAGAAGGAGGACCTCATCCTAACATGAGCAAAGTCGAAGACCTCATTCATTTTAGACGAGATGGGAGAGAGGCCCTAATAATGGCCCTTATGTGCCCCCATAGCTTGTTAGGAACAGGGGGAGGATCTCATCCTAACGT
The DNA here is from genome assembly GCA_006176705.1 of Cocos nucifera. NCBI lineage: Eukaryota > Viridiplantae > Streptophyta > Magnoliopsida > Arecales > Arecaceae > Cocos > Cocos nucifera. The sequence goes on from QRFJ01000061.1 coordinate 3,440,137, forward strand.
GAGTAAAGTCGAAGATTTCGTTCATTTTAGACGAGATAGAGGGAGAGGCCTTGACAATAATCCTTATGTGCTCCCACAATCCGTTAGGAATAGGAGGAAGACCTCATCCTAACGTGAGCAAAATCAAAAGTCTCATTCATTTTAGACGAGATGGGGGGAGAGGCTCTGACAACGACCCTTATGTGCCCCTATAGTTCGTTAGAAATAGAAGGATGACCTCATTCTAACATGAGCAAAGCCGAAGGCCTCGTTCATCTTAGATAGAATGAGAGGAAAGGCCCCGATGACGGCCCCATTGTGCTCGACAATAACTGAAGATAAGATCTCTTCCGAGTTTCAATCTGAACTGGTGCAGAGCCCTGAAGAGAACTTCGACTGTCGATCCTTTTGTACTTCCTTCCTTCAAGTTTCAAACTCGAAAGTAGGAGGACTATTGTTGGAGATAAACCCCGCTCCTATCGAAGTTCAGCTTTGTGCTTAGCCTAATGCAGCTGGTAATCATGAAAGAGCTTCGATCGAACCCCATCCAATCTCCTCCAGCAGTTGAACTCATCCAGTGATCGAACTCCTCCAACTGGACTCCGAACCCAATCGAATTCCTCAGTGACCGAGCCCCAGCCGAACTTCTTCCGAATTCTTCCTTTAGTCGGGCTTCTACGGGAGCCAAACTCCTTCCGAATTTCTCCTTCAATCGAATTTCTATGAAAGCCGAACTTCTTCCAAACTTCTTCAGCAGTCCGACTTCTACAAGAGCCGAACTTCTTCTGAACTCCTCCAGTAATCGGACTTCTACAGGAGTCAAACTTTTTTCAAACTCCTCTAGCAGTCGGACTTCTACGGGAGCCAAATTTCTTCTAGATTCTTCCTTCAGTTGGGCTTCTATGGGAGCCGAACTCCTTCCGGACTTCTCCAGCAGTCAGGCTTCTACGAGAGCCGAACTCCTAAATTTTTCCTTCAATCGGGCTTCTACGGGAACCAAATTTTTTTCGAATTCCTCCTTCAGTCGGACTTCTACGAAAGCCGAACTTCTTCCGAATTTCTCCTTCAATCGAAGTTCTACAAGAGCCAAACTCCTTCCAGACTCCTCCAGTACTCGGACTTCTATGAGAGCCAAACTTCTTTCGGACTCCTCCAGCAGTTGGACTTCTACGGGAGCCGAACTCTTTCTGAATTTCTCCTTCAGTCGGACTTCTATGGGAGCCGAACTTCTTTCAGACTCCTCTAGCAGTCGGACTTCTATGAAAGCCAAACTTCTTTCGGACTCCTCCAGCAGCTGAATTTCTTTCGGACTCCTCCAGTAGTCGGACTTCTACAAAAGTCGAACTCCTTCTAGATTTCTCCTTCAGTCGAATTATACGGAAGCCGAACTTCTTTCGAATTTCTCCAACAGTCGGATTCCTATAGGAGTCGAACTCCTCTCGGACTGTTCCTTCAAACGAATTCCTACAGGCGATCCCACTACTGAATGATTAAAATTATCATTTATTAGGATAATTATGATTGTCATTTATCAAGATAATTATGATTGTCATTTATCAGGATGATTATGATTGGCATTTATCATGACGGTTACGACTGTCATTTATCAGGACAGTTATAATAAGCTCCGTTTATAAAAAGAAACACTCCAAATACGTTTTCTCTGAGCTCTCTATTTCTTTCCAAAACTCTATCGAACTTCTCTCTGAGCACTCCATTTCTATTGACCAGAAGAGCTAACTTAATCATCGAAGGATCCTATCGGAGCCACCACCATCGACTTCAGATGGGACTTTATTTTGCAGGTCACCAACGGCAACCTCATCTTCCTCGACTCTAGCTCGATCTAACGTCAACTAAATTATGTACCAATAATGCGTTTACATCAGCATTGGCCATAGGGTTTCATCTTTGTTATTGGTGAGATCCCGATCCAGAGGTTGGCTGTTATTTGAGCTAATGATCAAATGGAAGTTGATGAAATCACTTCGTCCTAACTCACCGTGTGGTCGTCGGTGGCACCATGTCAATATCTTTGTTGTCATTGTTGGCTAGGGGTGAATGTCCATGGACAAGTCCTGAAGATCACGGCCAAGGTAGCATAATTCTATAACAATTAGTGACTTTTCATTTGGAAGATCTGGTGAATCTGGAGTCATTACTATAAACTTATTGGTTAACTCTTTAGTCCATTAAGACTGATAGTTGAGTACCTATCCTAGATATTTGTCTATCCACCTGTCTTCCATTCAACCTATTCCATATAAGTTCATCTTTCGGATTACATCATCTTGTTGTCTGTTCCAGTCCAACAGATTCTTAAAAGGGGTATTGGATTTGTCATCCTCATTGCCGTGGTTTGTCATCCTTTTTTAGCAAAGCTGTGATATTTCATCCCATTCATGTATGTGCACTAAGGAGTTCAAAAGGAAAAGCGAGGCAAGAAGGCAATGCCATGTCTTGGAACAGGATGGATTTGGAGGGGGAATGGGGCAAATTTGTAAGTGAGCATGCATGTAAGTATTTATGTATGTGCACCTCACAGCATCACCCACCAGTTCTTTCCTCCCCGTTGCAGTCGTTGCTTAAAATAATCATTGTTACAGTGGCTTTGGAGGCTCATGAACAATAAAGCAGGAACTGCAGAGTCTGACAAAATGTAGTTATGTCCCTCAGGCTGCAGATTTTAGGGATGGCAACAAACTAGGTATGGTCGGATGGGTCATTAATCCGTACCCATATTGCATTTAGAACGAGTTAGGTAGAGTTTCCAGCTGGCATAGAATGGATGGGGTTACGTCGGGTGGCTTGGGCTGATGGGACGGTACAATTTTTTTTTTTTTTTTTTTTTTGTGCCTTGATAAGATACTTTATGAAAAATTATATAGATCCTGATTAGGCTTGGAACAGATTTTAGCATTACCTGTACCTGCTTTGGATCCACTAATGGCTAGGTAAAACTCATCCCATCAACATCGGGTCGGTACTCGATAGGGCAAAGTAAATTGCCACCTACGAGCAAATCATTCATACCCAAGGTGTGGCTATACTTAAAATATTTGGAGGCATTTTGGGCAAAAGACTTAATTTTTTGATGGATTAAAAATTTAATAATATTAAGAAAAAAAATGAAGGACAAATATATATATACACACGTACGTACGTATGTATGTATGTATTATATGCATGAATATATGTATGCATGCATGCATATATTGGAGATTTATTATGTAAAATCAAAAAAAATATGTAAAATAGATATAAATATTGACAAAGCATATTACTTAAGATATTTTTTTTTAAAGATAATTATTTTCCTATCATGCATATAGATTTTGTGAAAATTATTATCTCTGAGATGCAAAACCTCTATATTTCTATAATTTAGATTGGACCTCAAATTATAGAACACCAATGCCCCTACTCATTAATTTGTAAGAGAGAGAGTATGATGGTAAGAAAGAAGAGAAAAAAGAATTATCTAAATTCTCTTAAATATATCATATTTATAGGAGTGAAAACAAGTGTCTCATAAAAAAATATGGCTATCAAAGCTTCAAACTTTTCTCAACGGATAAGGAGAGGAGGTATTATTTTAAAAATATAAAATTCTAACATGTATAAAGATATATATGTGTGTGTATATATATATGTATATAGTATTGTAGGATCACTACAGCAAAAATATTTTTTACCAGCAAATTATTTGTGGCATTTCTTATTATATGCCACTAAATTCTTTTTTTTGTTGCATTTTACTAAAAATATCACTATCTTTTAATAAATATTTTTGTTATTAGCAGCATTTTATTATAAATACTGCTATAAATTAATATTTTATGGTATATAACTTGAAGTGACAGAATCTAAAATTACTATTATGATATTTAAGTAATATGTCAATAAATAATATCATATTTTATAAAATTTAAAAAAAATACTACTAAATCTTAAATTTTTAATTTTTATATAGAGCTTAATTTAGTCATATCGATCTCATAAAATATTTTATTATATATATATAGTATTAATTATTTAATGATATAAATATATATTAATAAGTTTAATAAATTATTTTTATATATTAATAATATAAATTATAGTTTGGTGGTTAAGAGTTTGTCATTCAAACTAAAGATCATTGGTTCAAGGGTAAAAATATTTGCAGCATTTTCCTATGCACGGGCCTGTGCATGGTATGCACACTCCAATGTCTTTGCACATAGATGACACAAGATGCGCGGTATCATGTGCATGGATCTTGCATCATCTTCTACATGTAGTTGCATTCATCGCTAGTAGCCAAATGGGAGTTTTCTCACTTTTTCTTTTTTCATTTGGTGAATGGAATATAATTCTTCTAGGCTCTTCGGAACCCAACTTTCCTCTTAAATAAAGAAATTAAAGGAAGGTCTTGGATGCCTCCAATTATATTACGCTTTTTTCTTTTTTCATTTGGTGAATGGAATATAATTCTTCTAGGCTCTTCGGAACCCAACTTTCCTCTTAAATAAAGAAATTAAAGGAAGGTCTTGGATGCCTCCAATTATATTACGCTTGGACCAGGCTTGTGAAATGCAAATTTAAAAATAATTCATGGATGCACCAAAACTATAATCACAAAAGCGCTCAAAACCAGACAAGCGGAATGTAAATTTGGTAACTCAATATTCTTTTACACTACAGTAGCATTACGTAAAATTTTGAATCCCACAAATATTTGAGGTAATTTTTAACTCTCTCTAAAGCCGTTTCTTATTATCAAGTAAGATGGATCTTTTATCGCTGAGATTTAAAATCCTATTTTTTTTCAAGGAACAGGAGGTAAATAAGATTCTTTTCCCATGTATTTATTCATGAAAAAGATAAGTATTTATAAGAAGATAGCAATGAGTAAGACCTATATGACTGTAACAGTCACAACAATACCCATTAGGTTCTTACAATGCATGGATGAGCCCCATCATGAATAGCATATATTTTGTTTTTGGGTTCCAAGATCGCCCTACCAGAGATATGAGCAGGTCCATTTAGTTCTCCTCCACTAAAGTTTTTCATGCTAGTATCTCTAAAGAAGTAAAGTCTCTCAATCCATCTGCCGGTCGCCCTCCAATACAGCCTTCCATGTTGGACGGATGGTCGAGCTTGAGTACTTTTTGAATGATACAATTGTGAGCAACGGTTAACTCCAGAACATGAAAATGGTTTGTTTTGCCATCACCTATGATGGCTTGGAACTAAAACTTTCTAAAGTTTCTTTCTTTCCACACGGGCACCAGACGCATATAATGATTAGGCTTTCAAATCTTATCAGTACTTGAGTTTGTTTTGCAAATGAGTAGGTTTTAATAAAAAATGATCAGCCGGATACTTGGATTCCATCAAAGTTTTTAAAAGAATTATATTATGTGTGTGTCCTAACTGTCCATATTCCATATATACCCTTTAAGATACAATCCTCAAGTATGTTTTATTAGGTAATATGTAACGGGCAGTTTGGTCAAGAATTTTACCAGATGTGAATTTTTTTTTTGGCATATTTCTCTCTCATTCTATAGGACAATATGGACATATGGTGGAGTCTAAACAAAGATCATTATATAGCCACCTGATATTATTATATTGGTTATATGATAGTTTGTCTGCTGAAAAGCCATCCTCAGAACATGGTACAATAAAATGTGAATTTCAGGTGATATCGCTTTAGTTCTCATTAAGTAACCCCAAGTGAACTGCAAAAGCTTGCTATTTTAGTTTCTAAAACTATGGAATACTGACTTCGGCCATCTGCCGCTTCCAAAGTAGATTTCCTGAAACAAGGATGTTAGACATGTTCTCTGAGTCAGGTGAACATAGATATTTTCCATACAGATGTTGGATTTGTCATCTAATTACCATCATGAAAGCTTTCTATCCATCCTGATCTCATCTGCAAGATGTGATTTTGCATTATGAATGAAAGGATGGTGTTGGAGATAAACTCTGCTTTCGTCGAAGTTCAGTCTGATGCTTAGCCTAGTGCAACTGGTAATCACGAAAGAGTTTCGATCAGAAATTACTCCCCCAGCGGACGAACCCCAACCAAACTTCTTCGACAGCCGAACTTCCCCAACGAATGAACTATAGCCAAACTTCTCCAGCAGTCGGATTTCTCCGAGAGCCAAACTCCTTCCGGATTTCTCCAGCAATCGGATTCCTTCAGGAGCCGAACTCCTTCCGAATTCTTTCAGAAGTCGGATTTTACCAGGAGCCAAACTCCTCCAGCAGTCGAATTCCTCCAGAAGCCGAACTCCTTCCGAACTTCTCCTTCAGTCGGATTCCTCCAAGAGCCGCATTCCTCCAGCGGTCGGATTTCTTCAGAAGCCGAACTCTTTCCGAACTCCTCTAGCGATCAGATTTCTCCAGGAGCCGAACTCCTTCCGAACATCTCCTTCAGTCGGATTCTTTCAGCAGCCGAACTTCTTATGGATTTCTCCTTCAGTTGGATTTCGAACACCTACTTTCTCCGAATGGTTACGACTGTCATTTATCAATCTGCTACAAGTAATCCCACTACCGGATGGTTACGACTGTTATTATCAATCTATTACAAGCGACACCTCTTTTTATAATAAATTTCACGTGGCCCAGAGTGGCCTACTATCAGACGGTTACAACAACCTCTGTCTATAAAAAAGGATCCTCCAGATATGTTTTCTCTAAGCTATTGACTCCTTCCCCAAAACTCTACAGAATTCATACCTGAGCACTCCATTTCTATTAGCCAGAAGAGCTGACTTGATTATTGGAGGGTCATACCGGAGCCACCACTACCAACTTCGGAAGAAACTTTATTTTGTAGATCACCGACGACAATCTCTTCTTCCTCAACTCCAGCTTGATCCAGTGTCAATCAGATTCTATACCAATAGAATTGGCACTAGAGGAAGGGCCCTTTATTTCTAAGATTTTCTTGATCTTAAAGGAGTGCTCGATAGCGATCTCTCTTCTTCCTCTTTAGAGTTCTTTCCGAAAAAAATACCTTCCAGAAAAGCTTCGATCCGGTGATCAATGACCTCTGCAATCAGATTCCATCCAGATACATCCTTTCCCACTCCAACTTCGGTAACTCGAGCTCCACCTGCAGCCATGGTGGATGCGGAGCAGTTCAACCTACTGGTCCAATAAGTTCGTGATCTCACGAAGGCGGTGCAGGCCATACATCGACAAGCTCTGGCTCAAATTTGGCTAGTGCAGGTTTTTTCGAAGTCCCATGATCCAATCGAGGGATGACTAATTCGAGTTAGCAGACCAGTGACCTCCGAAAAAGAAAAATAGAGGATGAAGAGCCATTGCTTGGACCATGATTCGATCCCGAGGGAAGGTTTACTTCCGTCCCACCAGAAAACTCTGAAGATCAACGATCGTGAAAATCTCCTGAATCAAAGGTTACAGAAAATAAGCCGATGGATTGAAGAACTCTGCCACGTCGCTCCAACTTTCCATGATGACATCTGCACCGATCCTCCTTTCTTTTTCCAAATTATGAAAGAGCCCGTTCCACCGAACTTCAAGCTTACCCAACTTGAAAGCTACAATGAAATTTTTGATCCGGTCGATCACCTGGAGGCCTTCCGAAGCATGATGCTACTCCATAGTGCACCAGATGCCACCTTATGTCGAGCTTTCCCATCTACCTTAAAGGGAGCAGCAAGAAACTGGTACTCGATGTTGAAGCCAGATACGATCTTCTCATTTGATCAGATGAGCCATCAGTTTGCGGCTCACTTCATCAGCAGTCGATGTCCCCACCGAGGTTCAAATTTTCTAATGAATATTAAGCAGAAGGAGGAAAAATCTATTCGGACTTATGTCATCCAATTTAATACTGCTGCATTAAAGGTCCAAAATTTGGACCAATCTATTGCAATGGCCGCACTCAAGGGCGACCTTCAGAAGAACGATTTACTATTCTTTTTAGAGAAGAAGTACCCCAGAAACTTTATCGATCTGCTAGCTTAGGCTGAGGGATATGTCCATGCAGAAGAATCCTTCAAGTTGAAGGATGAAGAAGCCGTAGGAGAACGACGGATGGATGAGTTTAATAGACCCACCATTGAAGGAGGGCTGAATGAAGTTTGATCGTACTCAAGGACTCCCCTCGAGTGCAAGCAAGATCAAACTCCTCCTCGAGCTCATCATCAAAGAAGCCCCGACAGAAGGACGTGAAGAAGTTCTTCCTCCGAAAGGTTCCATAACTACGCTCCCTTAATGCTCCTAAAACTTAAGTTCTGATGGAAATTAAGAATCAGCTACCAAGATCAGAAGAATTACGATCTCCCCCAAATAAGTCAATCGAAGCAAGTATTGTCTCTACCATCGTGACCACGATCACAATACTGAAGAATGCATTATACTCCAAGACAAAATCGAGGAGCTCATCAGGAGAGGGCAGCTGGATCGATTCCTCATACGTCGGTCTGAAGCAAGAGGAGAGCAACCAAGGGCTCTTTCGCAATCGAAGAAGACGCAGGGAGAGGGGTCTTAATGAAGCCAATCCCTGCGTAGAAGTATCAATACCATGGTTGGAGGACATCGACAAGAAAAGAAATTAAGGAGCTACATAGTGTCAACATTAAAATTTTGAAAACTTGCAATATCGTTAACCACTTTTTAATAGAGAATTCTTATTTCAATATTCTTATCTTTTGTGAATTATAATAGAAAAAGATTAAGCTGGACTTTTTTTTTAGGCCAGATAGAAGGCTTCTGGTACATGAGATAAGATCTTTTTTAACCTCAGCTGGAGATAAGATCTCTCCTGAACTCCAATTTCAATCTCGATTGGAGATAAGATCTCTTTCAAGCTCCAACTTTAATCTCGACTGGAGATAAGATCTCTTCCAAGCTTCAACGTCAGCGTCAATAGGAGATAAGATCTTCTTCAACCTCGGTTGGAGATAAGATCTTCCTCGAGCTCCAACTTCAAACTTGGCTGGAGATAAGATCTCTCTTGAGCTTCAACATCAACAAGAGATAAGATCTCTTTCAACCTCGATTGGAGATAAAATCTCTCATGAGCTCCAACTTCAACATCGGCTGAAGATAAGATCTTTTCCGAGCTTCAACATCAATAGGAGATAAGATTTTCTTCAACCTCGGCTGAAAATAAGATCTCCTTGGAGCTCCAACTTAAACCTCGACTAGAGATAAAATCTTCTCCAAGCTTCAACGTTAACGTCAATAGGAGATAAGATCTCCTTCAACCTCGATTGGAGATAAAATCTTCCTCGAGCTTCCAAGAGCTTCGACCTCAATAGAAGATAAGATCTCCTTCAATCTCAGCAGAAGATAAGATCTCCCCCGAGCTTCAACCTCAATAGATGCAGAACCCAGAAAAGAACTTCAGCAGTCATCTTTTTTGTACTCCCTTTCTTCGAATTTCGAACTCAAAAGTGGGGGGACTATTATTGGGGATAAATTCCGCTCCCGCCAAAGTCCAGTCTGACGCTTAGCCTAATGCAACTGATAATCACAGAAGAGCTTTGATCAGAAATTACTCTCCCAATGAACGAACCCCAGCCAAACTCCTTCGATAGCCAAACTCCCCTAGTGGACGAATCCCAGCCGAACTCCTTCAGCAATCGAATTTCTCTAGGAGCCAAACTCCTTTCGAATTCTTTCAATAGTCGGATTCTTCTAGAAGCTGAATTTCTTCTAAATTTCTTCAGCAGTCAAAATTCTCCAAGAGCCAAACTCCTTCCAGACTTCTTCTTCAGTCAAATTTTTCTAGGAGCTGAACTCCTTTCGAATTACTCCAGCAGTCGAATTTTATCAGAAGACGAACTTCTTTTGAACTTCTCCAGCAGTCGGATTCTTCTAGGAGCCAAACTCCTTCTGGACTTCTCCTTCAATCGAATTTCTTCAGAAGCCGAACTCCTTCCGAACTCCTCTAATGATTGGATTTCTTCAAAAGCCGAATTTCTTTTGGACATCTTCTTTAGTCGAATTTCTTCAGAAGCCGAACTTCTTATGAACTTCTCCTTCAGTCGGATTCTGAATGCCTACTTCCTCCGGACGGTTACGATTGTCATTTATCAGTCTGCTACAGGTAATCCCACTACCGGACGATTACGACTGTCATTATCAGTCTATTACGAGCGACACCTCTCTCCGTAATAAATTTCACGTGGCCTAGAGTAGCCCACTATCGAACGGTTACAACAAACTTTGTCTATAAAAAGGAATCCTTCAGATACATTTTCTCTAAACTTTTGACTCCTTTTCTAAAATTCTGCTAAATTTATATCCGAGCACTTCATTTCTATTGGCCAGAAGAGCTGACATGATCATTGGAGGATTCTCCCAGAGCCACCACCACCGACTCCGGATGGGACTTTATTTTGTAGGTCATCGGTGGCAACCTCTTTTTTCTCAACTCCAGCTTGATCTAGTATCAACTAGATTATGCACCAATAGATGGTATGCATTTCAGAAGCTATATCGCTCCTCTTGTATAGAAATTATTTCATCCAAAACACATAATGCATACATAAGATTTTTAATTCCACCCCTCCAGTGCAAAATCTTATTCTAAAGAAAATTCAAAACTATCACATGCCTGCCATTGTTACCACCATAACAGTGAAATAATTTATTATTTATTGACGTTGGCATCATGGAAACTTTACTTTTTTGATGAAGGGATGATATCATTAGTCCCATATTGATTATTTGTCAAGAACTCTGGCTTATAAAGGATAAGATATCTTTTTCTTTATGAGATGTCTTTTGGATTGGAATCTAAAAGGATAAAATCATAAGACTCATAAATTAGAATGGACAATACCTCACTTATCAAGTTATAAGCTCCTGATCAGAATATTGGCATCCACCATGGAGCTTAGGTGCCTCCGATAGACTATGATATACCTCCTTTCCATGTCCGCTTCTTCTTAATTCGAGGAACTTGCATAGATTTTTTTAAGAAAATGTTTTTTATTTCGCTTCTCCTATTCCACATGATAGAATTAATTGGCTTGAAAAAAAAAAAAAAAAAAAGACTTCGGCAACTGTTGCCGATTTTAAAGTAAATACAATAAAATGAAATCACGTAGCAGCCTCTCTAATAAAGCACCAGACGGCTAACGGAATCCAGGAAAGCTGGTATCCAATTCCGTTCTTCCTACCTCGATTAATAACAGCCTCCACGCCGTGTCCTCCTGCCAGATTCCTTCCCTTCTCTTTTTTCCGAGAACGAAGAGAGATCGACAAAGAACAGAGGGGAAAAGAAGGAAAGAATCCCTAGGGTTTCTCTTTCGGGTTCCGCGGCGTCCGATCGATGAAGATCACCGCGCTCCTTGTCCTGAAATGCTCCGGCGCCGGCGATTCCTCCTCTTCCGGGCCGGCGGAGGCAGTGGTCCTCGCCAACGCCTCCGACGTCAGCCACTTCGGCTACTTCCAGAGAAACGCGGCCAAGGAGTTTATCCTCTTCGTCGCCCGTACCGTCGCCAAGAGGACGCCGCCTGGCCAGCGCCAGTCCGTCCAGCACGAAGGTCTTTTCCCGATCTCTATGCCCTTTTTCGATCCAGTCTTTTAAATTCCAATTGCTTGATTTGAGTAGTTTCCAAGGAGATTTGGTCTACATGCTTGATCGATGCCTTAGTTTGCAAAATCTTGATGGGAATTGGGGAATCTGGGTTCTTTCACGGTAGAATTAACCAAAATTCTGTTTTTATGGAGAAGTTCGGAATCTTTCTCCTGTGATCACATTGTACTGTATATCGGTACTTGTGGGATTGAAGTGTTGGTTTTTCTTGGGGATGAAATTTTTAGATTCCCTAAACATGGAGTGTTGAATCCAAAATTCACGTATTGTTTCGAGAGGAAATGTGGGAGTGATGCTAATTGGTGACAAAGTGATGGAAAATAAGTTGAGATGGTATGGGCATGTGTACCAGAGATCCGAGGGAATCTTGTTAAGGGAAGTACTTGAATTTGTGTTAAAGGCTCTAAAAGGAGGAGGAAAGCCTACGCTAACGTGGTTGGAGGTTTTAAGAGGGAATTTGGAAAATATTGAGGACTTAATGGAGGTTTCTTTATTCTAATTAAGACAATCAGTGAGGGAGGATCTATTTAACTGATCCTTGATGTTCGGCATTTGATTGGTCTTTTTTCTAATTTCCAGAGGAAAACTGTGTTGGATTTTCAAAGAAAACTTAGAAAGATAACTTGTAAGAATTTCTAATCACTACCACTTTTGATAACTACATTAACACAACTTCAGTGAAATAGAAATTTATCTGCTAGTTATTGTTGGAAAAATGTTGTGGGCTTTAAAACTTGGACTTTAACAGCTGAATCCCTAACAACATGTCTGTTCAGGAATCTGCATGTCTAGAACTATGCTTGTTGACCATTCGTAGAAGTTCTTCCTTATTTTGTCTTTACTTCTCTTTTGTTCTAAAATCACTGCCTAAGGTGTCTTGCCACTGAATATTGGTTTTCAGAGTGTTTCTACTGGTTTAATCAAGGTGTGTGGCATGCGAGTTTCCATAAAAATTGTGGGGCCTCTATATTTTAAGCCCATAGAAGGTTAATGCCTTTTGGCTTGGCTTGATGTACAACATAGATGCCTTCCATGGTTCTGATGCATGAGGAGAAACTTGCTGCTTTCCTTCAGTGGTCACTGATCATCTAACATATATGGACTAGTGATTTTTGTAGTTCAACTCCCTTTTTTACTTGATGTTTATACTATGAAGATAGAAATAAAAGTATAAAAATGAAACAATATTTGGTAGAGATCGAATTGGTTGCTTTTTTCACTTGTTCGATATAATGGATTCAGGAAAATCTAAACTTGACATGCGAATATGTGCAAGTGGTTGTTAAATATGTTCAATACGTAATTAGACTTGTATCCTAGGTGATATAAATTACAATAACTTTCTTTTAATTCTTTGTTATATTATTCATGGAATAATTCAACCTAGATTTTTGATTGTTGATTATTTTTTTTCCTGTAGAATACAAGGTGCATTCTTACAATAGAAATGGTCTTTGTGCGTTGGCATTCATGGATGATCATTATCCTGTGCGAAGTGCATTTTCTCTCCTAAATACGGTAATTGAATTCTTTGAGACCCCACTAATTCCCCATTGTAATGTTATTTGGAGAAAGTTGGAAAAGTCTATGTTGTTAATTTGCACTAAATTTACCTTGGAAACTTTTGCTGTTCTACAATATGCCTGTTTATTTGACCTTGTGGATCTTCTTGCTATCTGAATACTTGTATTTGTAGCTTCATATGTTAACCTTTTTCATGATTTTGAAGTTATCTTGTGTTCATAATAAAAAATACTATACCATTATTTTTCTGAAGATTACTCATGTGGCAAAAGGTATGCAGTTCTAAAGGTTTATCCCAAGATTTAGAAGATAGCTTGACATATTCTTATATGCTTTCATCTTTCTTAGGGGCTAGTACTTCAGTAAGATGGATATTTGTAACATTAACAACATGCAACTTTAAGGTTAATTAGTGATATTGATGGTTAAGAAGGAGATGGAGAGTTGGAAGGGGAGCACATTGCTTTTAGCTGTTGTTTCTGCGTAATATACTGTTAAATGATTGGAGAATATTCAGAAAAATATATTTCAGGGTAAAGGAGAATGTAGTAAAGTAATATACCATCCCTGTTGATGATTTTTGTATCATATTACAAGATAGAAAGTATACCTATGCAGTGCTAAAGTATGTCAAGCCTTATTGATAATTGAAAAGTGCAATAAATTGCACAGAAATTTGGACTTATGATTCCCTTGAAAACAGGGAGTCATCGGTGGAATCATGGGAGAAGGAGAAGTGCAATAAATAAAGCAACAAACTTCACAAAATGAAAGATTTATGATCAGACAAGTACAAATACAGTAACTAATTTTGGTCCACATGCCTTCAAATTTTTAGTTATAGAATGTTATCTCCTATTTTCCACATGACACTATTTGTGGATAATGCTTCATGCTGATTTACCTCTTATGTCCAGAGAATTTAGCAATCAAGCCAAAACTAGAGATTCACCCCCTTGAGTCATATGATTAGAAAGTTATCAGTGTTGATGAAATATACCATTCAGTTTGAGGTGAGAAATGTGACAATGTGTCATCCATCACATACAAAGATAGTATTTTTCATTTATATACTATTCCCTATCAGCTAGGTTTTCCACAATTGCATTTTCTTCAAAATGGACCTATTATTTTGCTTTCTCATTTATTATTGCTGACGTTGCAAATACTAGAGTTTGGCAGTGTGATACATGTGGGAGAAACTACAAATGGGTGAAGTTCTTGTTTAACTTTATATTTTTGAGTATAAGCATAAATGGCAGTGATATAATATAATTACCCAAGCTCAAATACTTTGAGATGCACCACCCAAGACATGAACCCAGAATCTTTAATGCTAAGCAAAGGGCTAAGAGCCCTGGGGCAAGCCCCAATCCATACCCAACTTTTGTGCTGTTATCTGCTTTTGTTGTTGATTGTATTCAATAAATTTCTCAGACAATTATAAGCTCTGGGTATTCTGATTCCTTCATTGGAAGAAGAAAACATCTCATGATTTACCTCTCATAATTGCATTATTCACTGGCTTCCTGGGTATGATGTTGTCTTATGCTATGGTATTTGAAGCAAAAGGATACTCAATATTTAATGGTTGCTGCTGGATTAGAAAATCTGTTTTCCATCACATAAACTTTTGAATTTGAACCAAATTATGCGAGATGATACCTGTTGGTTATGAGTTTTAAGATCTAGTTATTTGGATTGGGGCATTATTTTATGTTTTGACACTAAAGTTACAGACATTGTCTGCGACTTTAAGTGGAAGATCTTTTTTGCACTTGAGACAATCACCTAATAAAGTTAGCCTTACCATGTCTTTAGTTTCTTTTAGTTAATTTTCATAGTTATAAAATATTTGGAAATGCTTTGAAGGTACTAGATGAATATCAGAAGACTTTTGGGGATTCTTGGAGAGCAGTACAGGCTGATGCCACTCAACCATGGCCATATCTGAATGAAGCTTTGATGAAATTTCAGGTTTGTATTCTCCCATATTTTTAAGCCCATAACCAGTGTGTAGGATGTGTTAACAGAAGTGGCAGCTTCAGATAAAATTCCATGAGCACCTCTCGAAGAAATGTTGTCACATATGCCTCAATTGAAACATAATATTTTTGTTTACTTTTCACATGTTTATGTTTTGCTTATGGAAGAAAATTTATGTGATAACTGTCAGAGATTATGTGCATGCAACGTGCAAACACATGCACATACATTGTTTTGAAAACTCTGTTAGAAGCATCCCAGACAATATAGTACTGCTTGATTTCATGTTGGAATCTGAGCATGTTTTCTGCACCAGTAGATGATCTTTTGTTAACTATTACAAGAGTTTTACATTGATACCATCCGATTCCATGTTGCCTTAATTTGTCTTGAACTGGAACCACTATCATATTTGTTTACCAATTTCATTTTTGTTGTCTTATCTTTTTCTTAGGATCCTGCAGAGGCTGACAAATTGCTGAAAATTCAGAGGGACTTGGATGAGACTAAAATTATTCTGGTAAGTAATGGATAAAGGATCAAAGAGGCTCACATTGATTTAGATTATCTACATCATGATTTGTACATTTTTACTTATTTTCTACTTCTGTGACGAGATCAAGGAATAGCTACTTGACAGTTATTAGAACATGGAAATTAGAAATGAATGGAGAACGTGAGACATGATGTCTATATATTCAGGTCTGCTGTTATATGTCATTCAGATCTGCTGATGGAACACTTAAAATATATATGCTTTAGCAGTTACTAGATAACATATACATGCTCTAGCAGTTTCTAGAGCTTATACCATATAGAAGAACACAACAGCAGGACAGACATCGCTGACTAGAAAAAGGGGGAAATAATTCATATGATAGAAGGAGCTATCTTGAGCTTAAACTATAATTCACAGGTTTGAAGTTTTATGATAAACTATAACCATTCATAGTTTGCACTTTTCGTCCCTACTCGATGTTCACCATTCAAATTGGAGCAATGTTCTGAGAGGTCATTTTTGCAGTGTTCAACTCATAGGCTTTATTCTTAGTGCCTTCACTATGAACAGCTTCAAAGGGGCTTGTATGAAATCCATTATTGTGGAACATATTGATTAGTGCAATGGATTAACTCACACTGTCTTGGACTTCAGAGGAACCTGGATGAATGTCAATAAGTTGTACAAAAAAAAAAAAAAAAAAAAAAAAAGCTAATTAGAAACCAAATGCAAATCTTCTGAATGTTAAATCTATGAAATGCAATTTTTTTTTTCTGAGTAAAACCTTTTCTACAAACTATGTGCTGCCAAGAGTGAGTTTTTTTTAGGACTATCAAGATTATGTGGGTGTGTGTATGTTGACGCTCTGTCTTGCATGCTGTACCCCATCTTGTGATGCCAAAGGAAATTATGGCGTGCTAATGTGCATTCTCCAAGATTATGGACAAATCGTAAGGTGTTTTTGACACAATTCATTTTGTAATTGGAAACAAAATGCAATTTGTTGATCTGCTTCTGATGATGAAAAGGATGGGATATAGTGGTAAGATACAGGCCGTGTTTGGAAGCGGAATAAGTGGGAGTAAAAGCCATTTAACCCAGTTATTCAACCCTTTTTCAGCTAAACACTCATTGGAACACTATGATTATATCACCGTTCAGAAGGGCAAAATGGCTATTTCTGAAAAGTTGATGACTTCCCCCCTTCCAAACCCATTTACCCCATGTAACCCAAGAATAAATTACTCCACTATGTAGGTAGGCGTAATTAATTCCAGAGTGAAGAGGAGTAGGAATAAGTTAACTTATGTGCTTCGTGTTAACTTATTCCACTTCTAAGTGCAACCATTGAGCACATGGAGTTGGATTTCTTTGGCTTCCTTCTGAAAGAATGACTGAGCAGGAACATAGGGGATTTTCCTAAATTTATATAATTCCTCCATGGGAGTTTCTCTGTGATTTTATTTGTTCATTTCCCCACTTTGTGTTATTGGAAACCCTTTGGAGTAGAGTTCAGTGAACTTTTTTGAGTTACATACCTCAAAATTTTTATCATATTTCATGTACTTCCAAATAGATGATCAATCGAAAGCTGGAATTTTTCTTCAATGTTAGCTGAGAGAGTTGATAGGAAGCTCACCTTTGGGATCTGAAGATTCATTTTATATTCAAGATTATCATCTCTTCTTCTCTCATTTTCTGGACGTGCCTATGTTTAGGTATAAAGATAGTATGTTGCATGAACAAATTCATCTTTTTATCACGGATATGTTCTGATGAACAATCCTGTCCTTTGAGATTGGTTGCAAAGTTTTGGGGGAAGCATTAGGGGTTTCTTGAACTGAGTTAACCTGCTTCTTCTGTAATGTTCTGCCCCATGTTTAATGGGACTTGTAAACTTAAAGCTGTGGTCGTGCATTACCTTAAGTCTGATGATTGGAAATCTTTCAAATCCAAGTTTTATAAAACCTCGAGATTTCAACTCAGTGGCAAACTACTGCTGATATAAATACAGATTTCATTTATCTTGGTCTAGATGAAGGTTAAAAGAATTTTTGACTATTTTAAAATTAAATTTAGTTTCTTGAGATTTTCTGTTTTCTCATTCTAAAATTAGTAAATTGATCAAGATACCAGAATAATGGACAATCTAACAGATAGCTATTTTATAAATTGATATCATTTTCTGTAATGTAATATTAACTTGGGCATGTGCGATGCATGTTTTAAAAGGGTAAATATTAGAGAGAATATTGGGGAATGTATGCTTGGTGGATTGGAGAAAGGACTGATTGTTTAAATTTGTACTTAGCAGAGTGATTGCTATAATTGGAGAAATAAGAGCTTTTGTAGTTTGCAAACAGAAAGATAGAAGGAAAACATTTTATTTTTGATATTTACTAAAACACCATGGATGACATGATTTTGGGATAATGTGTTTCTAAACAAAACTAAGGGCATTTCAGTCTGTAAATTTGCAAGAGAATCTATTGGGTTGTTGCTTATTGTATAATATAGTATAGATATTATCTAATAACTAGTAAATAAAAATATAGAAAGGAGGGAGATGTTTGTGCAGCTATTTAAATAGTATGTAGTTGATGTGTTCGTTCGATAATTCAAGTAGTTGGATAGCTGAATGGTTCATAGAACTGGACAGCAGATACCTGATTGATTCTTCAGGGTTTGATACTGCTAATAAACAATTCTGAAGGATTTAGGTGTATTCATATTTGGTGAGAGGGAAATCTTGCTGCTCATTGGATAATTGGCCTTGAGGCCATTTTGTGGAACAAGTCTAGGGTCTAAGACTCCAAGTCTAGCTCAGCTAGTTAATCAGGATATAGAATCGGGTAGGCCTAATAGAAATTGATGTACCTAGCCCATTGGCTTAACAATCTATTTGATTAGCATTAAACAAGGACACATTATATAATATACAAATGAGACGTTTTAATACCTAACAAAATACATTTAATTCCTTAATATTTTTTTTGAAATGAAATAATATTCTATCATTTTTTTCAAATCTTATTAGATAAAACTTCATCGCCGATATTATTTTATAAATAAAATGTCAAGTATATTTTGTGTTATGTATGACACTAATTATGAATCTATGCTTAACTTTAATGTAATAATCTATTGATATTGACATTGGACTAATACTATCATAACTCTACCTTAGTAATATTATGTCTGCATATTCATTCAATTTATTTCAGCTTATGATGTTTCCAAAGAGTTTCAATTTCTATAAGCACAAAAACATGAATGGATAGACCAAATTCACGGGAGATCAGTTTATATAACCAAATGAAAAGGTGACTGTTATCTTATCATGTTATTTTCGGTAACCAATATGAATACTGGTATTTTGGCTAAGTTGAAAATTATTACCAACTCAAGTGGTAAGAAAAAGTTTATGATAAATTTCCCGCAAAAAGATTTAACTTGTCTTTTTAGAAAATATGTTCACGACTACTTGGTGATTAGGGGTGTGAGATTGATTATTAGAAAAGAGGAATTTGTTCATTTGAACATTTTGTGTCCACCCTGTGGGTGACCGTGGTTGATGCTTGATATTTAAGGAAACAGAAGAGACATATTATGCCCATAGGGTTCAAGTTTTCGGTGTGCTTGTATTGTTTATCAAAATTCTCATGGTCAATTTGGAAATTGAGGCCTTAAGCCTGGAAGTAATTTTGTACTTCATAACAGGAGGTGGAGATAACATGCTGCTCTAGATTTTGTCTCTCTGGAGTTCCTTTTTTATGATATTGGCATTTGTGTTTAGTTTGCAAAACTAACAAAGCCATTCTCTATACCATAAGGTTTGGGGAACCTGTTTGCAGTAGTGTGTATTACTTGCCTTCATTCTACGTCATTCATAATAGCTGTAGTTTTCTTCTTGTTATTTGGATATTCTGTTAGAACAGAACCTCATTAATCAAAAATCTCCACTAAACCTATCATGAGGTACTTCCTCTTGTATGGGTTTCCCACTCTCAGTCACAGTGATTAGAGAAGCCCTGCACCTCCATGTTTGCTAGGTCGCGTGCATTGCACATGCCACACACTAATAAGAAGACAACTTCATGTGATCGGTCATTTTATGATTATGGATATGAAAACTGCAAGTTTGAAGGTAATCCACATCAATAAAAATAAATTGAAACAAAAATGAAAGATTTTAAACAGTACCTTTATCAGCCTATTGTGAATAAAATGAACATTAAAGGAATATAAATAACATGCTCCAGGTCCAGCGTTGTTTTCATCAGAATTCACTGGCATGATTTTTTATTTGGCATTAATTTTTTGCTATTTGGTGTCCTTACACATGCTTGTTGAAATTGATGCAGCATAAGACCATTGACAGTGTGCTTGCTCGAGGGGAGAAATTGGATAGCTTAGTTGAGAAGAGTTCAGATCTTAGTGCAGCCTCACAGGTAAGCAGACAATGTATTTATGTGATCTAATCTCCTTAAAACTCATGCCGAAAAATGATTCCTATCATCTGCACGCTAGTAACCCTAACTCACACAAGAACACATGCCCCATCCTACCGTGTTGGAGGCATGAAGGCACATACGAACAGGGGTGTTCAATATTATTTGATTTCCATGCATATAGTTGAACAAAATTATCTGCAGTTTTATCAGGTGCATATCGGAAAATTAAATGCCTGCCCTTCATTTGTATTCTTTCGTTTTGGCATTACGTGTACGATTGATAATCGTAAATGTGTTCTACTCGTATCATATTAAGTATATGAACATTGGTATAGGATATTATTGTTCTAAGTGAGCTGATCAAACCATTTTTGTATGATATCTGATACGCCTATGTTTGACATCCAACCAAATGAAAACTGCCTTGCAGCCTTGATCGTTTAAAGCCTCCGACATGTACATGCTTGCGTGCACTGATTTTTTTTTTTTTTGGCGTTTCTTTTAAACAGATGTTCTACAAGCAGGCCAAGAAAACCAACCAATGTTGTACTATTCTATAAAATAGTGGAAAATCAGGAACCCTCGTGAGATTTCTAGATTCTGATCCATGGTGTAGACTGCATAATGATGAAAAATCCGATGTACTCATTATAATCGTCTGTTGGATTCTCTGTGTTTGCTGAATTTCCACCCTTCTATATGTCATAATTTTTTCTCCAGAGAAAATAGTAGATTATTGGAAGATTATGGTGGCACACAGCCTGCGCACAATTACTTTATGTCAATGAATCTGTCTTGCGACCTGCACACGCTGATGAATTATATATTGTTATATCATATAGTTTCGTATCTTGCTTCCTTTAATGAGAATTGGATGTGATGTTTTTTCCTTTCGTGGTTGTTCATGGATCTGTTCTTGATGTGTGAACCTACGGTACCGCAAGAAAGACATTTGGGTGTTCTCCCAAGTGGTTTGCACCTGGATCATGCAATTTGTACCATCGCCGTTGGTGCATTTTCGTTCTTAATAATGTGAACAACCCGGCCACTGGCAGTTAATTAGAAATAGATTGGTCTAAAAGCAAAAATTAAAAAACAGAAACGAATTAGAAGTCTTTTATCTGAAATTTGAGTCCTAATGCGTCGCTTGAAGTACCCGTGCTAAGCGACTAATTCAAATCTACCAAACTTTAATCTCCTTGGGTTTCTAAAGCTTTGATCCAACTTTATGCAAGTGCGCCAGAATTCACGTGAAACCAGAATAGCACGGGTCTTCAAGCTTGTCGGCCGGCAAGTGGGACGGAATCCGTCTTGTGATTCACTTCTTATAGGGTAAGTATGGCCACATTAGGCTTGCGTGGAAGAAATGTCTAATGGTAGTTTGTGTTTGACCAAGCGAGCGTATACCTTCTATCGTTAGTTTTTGCAAGCCTAATAGCGGTCATCAGATCAGTCCCTAATAATAATTATCGTTTGATTTATATATTAGAGTCCCTAATAATAATTATTTGTTTCTATTACTTTCTGATTTTGATTATGACGTAAGACAAGCCTAGGAAACAGAGAGAATAGGATGTTTTGATGTCAAATTGATGTAATATTCTACATTCTTGAATCCTAATAATATATGTTATATTTTTAATTAACATAGATTTATATAAATAATTTAAAATTAATTAAAATTTTAATTAAAATAAAGTATTGAAGTCCTCATAAAATTCTAATTCTAGACTCGGTATAAAAATAAATTTTTTTTAATTTTTTAAAAAATTAATTTTTATATTTGTATTTAATAAAAAAATTATATTGTATTTAATGGAAGTATGTCAAAAATGTTATTTTTTTGTTAGGCTAGTTTTTAAAAAGATTTCAAATTTTGAAAAATTTTGATATTATGTCAAGGTGTGGCTTAGGGAGAGAGGATCTGATGTTTATATTTCAGGGAGGCCTTAGGAAGAAAGATTTTGGTGAGAGAGAGAGAGAGAGGGGATGAGAAGCACAATAAAAATACTAATTAATAGAGGCATAGTTAAGAAAAATTTTGGTGCATAAGCAATGAGAGAGGATGTGAAAAAGAGGTTAATTAAGAAAAAGTTAATGTGGGGACCAGTTACATTATTATTTATTAGAGAGATTTTCGAGGAATTAATTTTTTTTAAAAAAAATAGAGGAGATGGACTGACGTAGATTTGTGCTGAGTAATTAAGTCCAGTAAAGAAGTGACGACCATAAGGCCAAGATTTTTTTAAAAATAAGATTCTTAGATATCATAGATGGGGAAATCTTCTTTAATACTGTAATTACTTATTCCCATAATTATACAAGTATTAGTCAATGAATATGAACAAATCAAACTTCTTGGCAAATATATTAGAATAACATATGCCACATTTGACAAATCATAAAAAATATTATTACATTACATATAATTTACAATAAAAATATCATAAATTGCCACGGGTGCTCTTTTATCTCTTAAATCTTAACTATCCATCACTACCATCTCTAAAGTCAATTGCAATCAATCACTTAAATGGTTATCATTGTACTTTGCAAGAAAAAACACATGCTGATACATCCTTTAAGATTGCTGCTCGAAGCAACAGCTCGGCATCGCGGCCGAGAAATTCGCAGTCGGAATCGGATCCCGCCCGCACTTCCGTAAAAGCTGACGAGGAGCTGATGCCTGCTTAATCGCATCCAACTGACCAAAACCATGTCCCGGACCTCAACGCATACAAACTTCTATATACCGAATAATCTTCCACCGTCCACTTGCCAAGAGAAGCATATCCTATCCACCCACTCATAATCTAATCAGGGATGCAATATATATAAATGAACCAGATCTTCTACAAATAAATAGCACGAACGTCAGATCACGCGACCGCACATAACTCTCTATGCGTACTTCCAAAGCCTAACTAACAAACTGTTTCCAGGCTCATATTTTTATCGAAATATAATATATATATATATATATTCTAATAGCTTGTCGCCTTCATCCAACGCCTCCCGTACTCTGTTTAAGAGGCTACTGTTGGAAGAAAGACAAAATCCCCTAACCTCCGAGGCGTCGCCACACGCGCGGAGCTGGGAGAAAGAGCGAGCGTAATCCTCACCGTAGCCACGAGGCCGGGCTCACGGCTGAGCGGCCACGTGTCGTCGATGCTTCCTTCGTTCCGCGGATAGGCCCATCCCCTCTCCCCTTGATTTTTTTTTTTTTTTTTTTTTAAATATAGAGAGAGATTCTCTCCGTCTCTCTTTCTCCTTTCCTGATATAGCTTGAACAAGCTTGTAACATCTATCTCTTCTTCGCCGTGAGAGAGAGGAGGGATCGGTGAACGATGGATCACGCGGCGGATGCGCAGCGGACGGATCTGATGACGATAACGCGGTACGTGCTGAACGAGCAGACGAAGCACCCAGAGTCGCGGGGGGATTTCACCATCCTTCTCAGCCACATCGTCCTCGGCTGCAAGTTCGTCTGCTCCGCCGTCAACAAGGTCTCTTCTTTTCTTCCTCTCCTTTTATTTTCTTCTTTTCTCTTTCGAAAGTTTTTTGACAAGAGAAATTGGGATTTTTTTTTTTTTAAATGGTGATTGTACGTATGCTTGAAGTCGGCGATCGAAAGAGACGTTTTCAAGAAGACTTTGTTGAAATTTCCACTCAGTTGTTGGGTTGACAAATGCGTTTTTTTCCCTATTTCTTTCTTGTATTCTTTTCATGTAGGTGAACAAATATTAATTTCCAAACGGAATAGCATGTAAGAGACTTATCCTTCAACAAAGTGTTCTCGGCAATATGAATTTCATGAACAAAATTGAGAAAAATTTTACTGGTTTTGGTCATTACAGGACTGCAATTAATTTTTATGGTCAAATTCTGTAATAAAAATTGCATCTTTTGTAGGGAGATCGAATGGGATGAGTAGGTTAAAATGAAGTAACAATGGAAAGAAGTAGATTTCCAGACAATTTGGTTGCAGAAGACTGGAGTGACTTTTCGATCGAATTTTTATCTGGTTTTTTGTTGCTAAATTTGATTGTCTCCAGGATCTTTATAGTTGATGATGTCATTTCCTTCTGTCATCTGTTATTTTATCTTGTATTTTTATCATTCACTTGAACAGGCTGGCCTCGCCAAGCTCCTTGGACTTGCTGGAGATAAGAATGTCCAGGCAAGGTCTTGTTGAATTCGAGCTCAGTACTTCGAGTTTACAGTTAAAACAAGAATATATTAAAAGAAAAGAAGAAAAAGATTCAACGGACCACAGGATATTATGATTACATATATTGAATTCAGGGTGAAGAGCAAAAGAAGCTTGATGTGCTTTCAAATGAAGTCTTTATCAAAGCTTTGATAAGTAGCGGTCGTACAGTGAGTATTAAAAGATTTTGAGCCATTTTCTTTTCTTTTTTTTTTTTTACTTCTAAACCTTTGAAATTCTAGCATGCGATGCATAATTTATTATTTTGATATCTCTTTTGCAGTGTATTCTTGTTTCAGAAGAGGATGAGGAGGCAACATTTGTGGATCCAGCACTGCGTGGAAAGTGTGTACTGATTGCCTCTGCTCTTGAGTGCTCTGTATTGGATTATCTGAACTCTTGCTAATATAAAATTTTTGGATTATCCTCAATACTGCAGATATTGTGTTGTCTTTGATCCACTGGATGGCTCCTCTAACATCGACTGTGGTGTTTCAATTGGAACGGTATGATTGGTTGATTTGTTTGTTATGATCATATCACCAAAGTCCTGAAATTTATTATCCGAATACTAAAAAACATGTAAGTTATTGGAAAAGACTAAATCCTTTCCAACAAATTACACTTGGCTCTATAGTAGCTAGTGATTGGCTTTATTCTATGTTGAGGACATTATGAATTGCAGTTTTATAATGATATGAAGATTAATTCTCTCATTTTGTGGGCTCATCAAAGCAGTCCATTTGTATGAAGAAAATATCTACTAAAGTTAGGAAGGAATTAGGTAAAATCCTGAATTGATTGAGCATGGATTGTCTTTCCTAGCCCTAAAACTTATGTTGCAAGACTTTTTACTAACCTTTATACCGACAGAAAATATTATAATTGTTTCTCAATTAACATTTCAATTTTTATCCAGCTCTGAAAACTATTTAGTATTTTTTTATTAATCTATTACTACCACTGCATTTGTCTGCAGATTTTTGGGATTTACATGGTAAAGGATAAGAATGAAGTGACTTTAAATGATGTATTGCAACCAGGGAAGAATATGCTGGCAGCTGGTTATTGCATGTATGGAAGTTCTTGCACGGTAAACTGATCCTTGCATTTCTTGTGAATCTCTCTTTTTTGTTGGAATAATTTAGCACATCCATGATATCTGCGATACCGTAACATTATTAAGCATGGATTTTGATTATTTTTCCTACTTCAAAACTAGTTTCTTAAGAGGAAATGACTAGTTCAGCTTATGCTTGGCCATTCTTTTGTGCATATTATATTCACTAGTCTTAGTCATCCTCTTTGATGCTGTTTGCCCTGCTTCCAATATCTGATGACCTCCAAGTTTTGGCATTACAGCTTGTATTGAGCACTGGAAGTGGTGTCAATGGTTTCACACTAGATCCATCTCTTGGAGAGTTCATACTGACTTATCCAAACATAAAGGTATGAGTTGTTAGATACTCTATCTATCAAGTGATAATAAGATTCTTAGATCTTGCTTTCATAACAGCCACCTCATTGGCCAAGCTATTTGTTCATTCCTTTACTGTAAACCTATGGTGACATTTTTATCTGTGTAATGTTTCTAGCAATCTATGATCTAGTGTATGCATGCTATGCTAATTGTGGTCAGAGCATGCTTATATTAGTTCTAAGCAAGCATCTTTTTTTTTCTGCCATGATATATCATCATAGTCATGTCGTATATCTTTGTTAATGTAGATACCAAAGAAAGGCAAAATATATTCTGTGAATGAAGGAAATGCCAAAAACTGGGATGGTCCTACAGCAAAGTATGTGTGATTCAACCTGTTAAATTTAATTCATTAGATATTTGTTGCTGAATTTCTTATCATTCTTTAATTTATAGGTTTGTGGAGAAATGCAAATTTCCGGAGGATGGTTCCTCGCCAAAGTCCTTGAGATATATTGGAAGGTATCTGAATGATTTGCAAAACTTACTATTCGTAACTTGAGTTATGCTTATTTTGATCTGAGCTACTTCATTTTCTATGCATTCCCTTGGTAATGGAATAAAAAACTTAGTGTTATTGTGTTATGATAGACATTAGAAAATGAAGTTCTAATGAAGATTCTAGAATTTCTCTTTATATAGAGTTTCATTTCTTCTTTTTTTTTCCGTATTAGATTTGGTAACTATTAACAACTGTTTTGACCTGAGCATTAGCTCAGTGGGTGTTATCCCTCAAGATTTCACTCTACCTCAAAGAGAGAGAGAGAGAGAGAGAGAGAGAGAGAGAGAGATTGTTCACTTGGTTGGCACCCCTCTCCTTAAGGCTTACCCTTGGAAGAGGTCCATGGTTCAAAGAATTAAGCCAGCATATTACCATTGTATTGCTAAATGAAAAGGAAATGATAAAGGAGAAGAAAACAAGATAAATGATAGAGGAGAAGAAAATAACATCTGGTATCTATTAATTGTATGATAGGTAATTATCGGTTTACAAGATCTACAATACCCATAGTTTGGTTTGATCTATTAACAAAATTTTCTTAGAATTTCTCACAGATGGGTTTAAGATCATGGTTTGATCTCAATTTTACTGCAGAAATATAATATTTAATATGCACCTAGCAAAAGCAAATTGACTGTTTTATTTATTTTTTATGTATGCCTTAAATTTGAATCAGATATTCTAATAGTTTATTGAGTCTCACTAAAAAGAAAAGCTGCTTTTTCCATTATTTTAATTTCATGAATGGTTCCTCAATGGTCTACAGCATGGTTGCTGATGTCCATCGTACTCTTCTATATGGAGGCATCTTTTTGTACCCTGCAGATAAGAAGAGTCCAAATGGAAAACTACGGTATGTTTGCAGGCTAGAATTCTTCCATATCCATTTTGCAGGCTAGAATTCTTCCATATCCATTCATGGCTAGTGATTATGCATCACACCCATCCACAGAAACAATTATATCAGTCTCCAAAGATATGTTGCTGATTGTTGCATTTTATATAACAGTGTGCTCTATGAAGTGTTCCCCATGTCATTTTTGATGGAGCAAGCTGGTGGTCAAGCTTTTACAGGAAAGCAGCGGGTATGAGGAATTTGCTTCCTCACTGTTTTCTTTTGATATCTAACATAATGCCCTGCTATTAATTGAATCATTCTATTTTTTGAGCCATATAAGGATTGGTATGGACTGTCTCCAATGATCAAATAATGTTAAGTTTTGGGCCTGCCATAATGTTTTGGATTTCATTAATGTTAGAGTGATTGTGGATTTCATGTCAATATTGATTCACATTTTTCCTGTTGGATAATGCCCTCATTTTGCTCCTTGTATCAGTACCTTGTCAGGCTAGGACAAGTTTTATGGCTGTTACATTTGTAGTTCTTATTCAGCTTAGTGCAGATGTGTCGGCATTTTCATCATACAAAAATCATGTTTCATTCTATTTTGCAGTAATTCACATGTTCCCTTTTGTAAATAAGAAATCAATCTTTTTTCATTGAAAATAAATTTAGAGAGTTGTGGAGAGCAAGCTTTCACAAAACATGCAAGCAAGAGATGGAGAGACATTGCTTTTAAGTTCTAACAACTCTTTTGTGAAAAAACAAGAAGTGCTTTTATTTTTGACCAATATAAGGAATGGCATGGTCTGTCTCCAATAATCAAATAATGCTTAGTTTTGGGTCTGCCATAATGTTTTGCATTTAAGTAATGTTAGAGTTGTTGTGGATTTCATGTCCATATCGATTCACATTTTTCCTGTTGGATAAGCCCTCATTTTGCTCATTGTATTTGTACATTGTCAGGCTAGAACAAGTTCTATTGCCATTTATTACATTTGTAGTTATCATTCAGCTTAGTGCAGATCATTAGCTCAGCCATGGTCAGCTAATTTCACATCATGATTTGTGCAGGCCCTTGACTTGGTTCCGACTAATATTCATCAGAGGTCTCCAATATTTCTCGGCAGCTATGATGAAGTTGAGGAAATCAAAGCACTCTATGCTGCTGAAGAGAGCAAAGCCTGATGTTGAGATACTTCCTTGCTTACATCTCAAATTCCACCAATCTTCTGTTTTGTTATCATAATCAACTATCATGTCCATCATAAGGCAAGGCGTGATACTTTTCCAAGGACTCGTATGACAATCCTAATAATTTAATCAATTCAGTGAAAACTTTTGTTTCTTTTTTCTTTGAAACCTGCATTCATTTATCCGACCCACCTAATTATACCCTATACATAATACAACCTGTCCATTTTGCATCAAGGTTTTCATCCTCCTATGCTGTCTTCTCAAAATGCTAAAAATTGCTAGCTACTCACCATTCTCGTGCCTTGCTAATTTAACAGACCTATTAAGTTTGAAATAGGGCTTGCTATGTGAACATTCATTCTTTACAGCTCTCTAACATTATGTCAGAACCTTCTAACCTCCAGAATATTAGAGAAGGCCATGAATTTGTCAGGTGGTGGTGAAATGGTTGTGATGCTGAAAATGACCCCCTTTTTCAATGAAAAACCCTAGTCTGTACCATAACCTCGTTTACCCGTGCATTCTATTTGGGCTGGGATTGAAGGGATCATATCTCTGTGTACTATACTGTTTTGACCTGTTGGCACCCCTCTGGAAAATGTAACTCTGCTGCTTATCATTCCAAACTACTTCAGAAAGCTCCAGTGCACAATGAGACAAGGTAGCGGTCCCAAGATGTAGCTTGCCACTGCATCAGCCTCTCTAAACACACGGAGACTCAGAAGTTGCCGACTGCAAGACCCCAAACATCATTCAAAAAGAGATGGTAGGAAATATCAGAAAAGGGCTACTCTTTTAATCACCCTCAAACCGTATATAAGTAGGAGGGAACATGACTCTGGTGAAGTTATGGCCAGCCAAAGCAGCAATAAGCACTAGAAACTGAAACTGAGGTAAGATGAATAGTTGTTGCTGCCAGCATCTGCCCTGATCATTTTGCACTTAAAAACCTAGCAGCTGTTATCTCTCAATTTAAACTTCAGCAGCTTATTTATGTTGATCTTTGTTACCCAGGTTGGACCGTCTCTAGCTGGTGTTTTTGTTTGGTTTTCTACCTATTTCTTTTCTTCTCCACCTTTTGTATCAATGCACCCTCTTGATGAGATGCTGGTGACATTGGTCATCATTTCTCAGGAAAGAACAAGAACAAGAAGATCATACCTTGCCTTGGTCTTTAGACTAACTTATCAAAACCAAGGTCCAAGCGGGCTATTGTGATATTCTCTAAAAGAATCCTCAGTCATCTTCTAAACTGTGCTTTCATAGTTTAATTTGTAATGATGCTAGCTAGCATATCCTTTCTCAAAAAGGGACCTGTACTATTTAGCTAAAGAGAGTGTTGGCAGAATATGGTCGCCCACAGGAAGTGGTTTAGAATTGCTTAAGACCTATCTTCATATCCATTGCCATACATAAATCCTACCCAAAAAGCTCAGTGATAAGCAGCAAAACAAATAATACATGATGTAGCAAATAAAAAAACAATAAGAAGATGAAAAAGAAGTAGGGATTAATCAGAGCTGCAGTTTTTTAACTGAAAAAGGAAAAAGTAAATCATGTTATTTGGTTTGAATGTGCTTTAAACATGTGTGGCACGGAGAAAATCACTCATTTTTCAAATATCATAATCCGTAACTAATATGGCAGGTGTTCTCTGCCTCTCCCTTGATGGGTGGAAGAACAGGCTAGAAATTTTTACTAGAAAAAAGAAAGAAAGAAAGGAAAAAGCCATACCAGTATATAAGCATGTAATTGCTCACTGTCTCACAAACATAATATGACCTGTAAGCATGTAATTTTTGAATGGTACAGGAATAATTCAATAACCATCATGCCTTACTTCTTTGCTAGGAATATCCATCAGGCCTTTCATTTTGTTATCTTTTGATGAATGCTTGCCAGCATATTAATGCTTAACAATGACATTTAATAAATGTGTAATGTTCAGTACCGCATTTACCGGAATCTTATAGGCTTATGGTTGGAAGCAACTTGCACGGCGTACTGGATGGCATATACGCAAGCAAGAACTCGTTGACAACAACTTCATTGTTCTAATTTTTCTTATCTGAATAATTTATCAAGGAATCCAGGATTTTTTTTCGTCTCGATGCAATATTTTTTCTATGGAATTAAGCTCTATAAATGTGTACCATGATTGGATACAATCTTCAAAGAAACACCGGATCTCGGCGAGAAGGATCATGCTGCAATAATTTTAGAAAAATATTTTTTACATCATGACGGTGTAGCTTTACGGACAACGGTGATTAGCTTTGAAAAAAAAAAATCGCTTTGATCCCGAGCCAATCACCATCGGCATCTATTTTATCATCTTTCTTTCCTATTTCCATAAAACCAATAGGCGTGTCACTTTGATTACAGTTGGGGGGTCTCAAACTTCTCTATCCCCAAAGTAGTACCTGATCAATGATATGGCTCTGGCCTGAAGGAAGCAACTGGAAAGAACTGGTTCCTGTTTGAAGAATTGGTTCCACAGATATTTAATAGAAATCATCAATACACTTATGTACTAACCACTGGAACGCAATTACCTATGATCCGTGGTATATAAGAATCAACTAGGACTATGAAATAAATAGTATATAAGATGAGAAGAAAAAATTTGTCCTATGGGAAAATCAAACTGGTAAATTAAGAACGAACAGCATCAGCAATTAACTTCCTATCAGTCCATAGAACATGTGGTTTTGAGTGTTAGGGGACTTGCAGCACCTGTCAGAGAGCTTAGCGGAAATGATGGTAACTCTCTTCAGTATAGAGGCAGTACTAGGTTTGAATCCTATTGAGGAGATCCAGGACTTTCAAGAGATGTTTGGTTGGAAGGAGTTGGGATCTAGAATCCGAACGAGAATGATGACTTCTATTCTAACCATTTGATTTAGTTGGGAGGAGTCCCACTCCGATTTCGATCTTAGATGGAATGAAAATGGTCTAATCTATCTAGCACTCAATCATCACTTTTTTTATAAGAATTCAAATTTTCATTTCAATTTTAATTTCGATTTTGATTCAGATTTCACAAACCAAATATTTTGGGGATTGGGCTATTTCAGTTTCGATTCCAATTCTACTCGCTAACCACACATGGGAAATTTGTGGCATGATGCTCAAAGAATGGAGAATCACGAAGCTTTAGTACTTGCTGTTTTAGGATCTTGTGCCCAAGGTAGTTTAGCGAACCCTGTATCCATCTTTTAATGTTCAACCAAAAGAAGAAAAAAAGAAAAGAAAAAAGAAAAAAAAAAATTCAAGTCACCTGTATGAAGACCAAAGCATCCATTGGGTCATTATCATCGCAGAGTGCGCGTGGAATGAAACCATAATTATGAGAATATACAACCAAAGAATAGAAAATTCGATCAACATGGGATCATGTCCAACAACAGTATGATATCAACAAAAAAAAGAATAAAGGAACATAAATAGATTGAAGCATCATGCTCTCCTTGAAAACAGGATCACTGATTAGAGACATCCCAGCAATTTGAATGATTCTAATCCTCAGTAAGATCCCTTTTTCAAAATTGATTTATATGCTAGCATGGTTCTTCGTATCTTGAGATAATTAATGCCTATAAACCTTGATCGGACTGCTTTTCATGTCAGACAAACCACTCTCCCAGGCTTAAGTCAAGATATGATAATTCTAGCTCTTCCTTTGAAGCAGACTCCGGCCCCATCGGCCTTTCCCCACGTCACTTAAAGAAGGCCTCTGGAGGGAGGCCGATCTCGATTGCAAGATCGAGGAAAGGAATGGCAAGATTGAGGTATTGAGGGGTAAGTATGTTACAGTAGGGAGATAATAAGCAAACCTCTTTTTAACCGAGGATTCAAGTCTCAACGGGATGTCTCATCGGGCTTCGGAATGGGATACCATCAATATATTAAGACAGGACCATACAGCCATTATCCCAATATCATGATCGGTATATCTTTGGACATTTTTAATCTTAAGTGCTCGGACATTATGGGACGGTGGTGCATCCCATTTCATGAGAAAATTGGAATAGTCTTCTCCCACAAGATTTAAAATCTTATTTCAATAGAAATTATGAGGAGTCTTTGTTGAAAAAATGTAAAATGCCTTAATTCAAGCTCTACGATGGTACTTTAAATCCAATGGACCATTTGCAAAGCTTCAAGACTCTCAAATCATTGTAAGGGGCTATCGATACAACAATGTGTCGAGTTTAACTCTATTTACAACATGCGTCAATTAATGTGTTATGATTGCTGCATGCACTTTAAGCTCATCTTCCTCTTTTCTATTTATAGTATCTCTCTCAACTCTTTTCATTGGACTAAGAGGGAGATGAGAGAAGGTGGGGAGTTAGTGAAAGCTTAGTGGGGTGGGAGGTTGAGATTGGGAGATGAGTAGATAAGATGATAAGTGACGTGGTGCGATGAGGGTTTGAGTTGATAAACACTAACCCTAGCCACTATTGCCTCTTTTTTTATCAACTAATAAACTGGACCATGCTAAGCAGTGTCAAGGTTAACATCCTAAGGGATATGTAATATATTATATTTTTAACTGAGCTTGAGTCAGGCATGAGTCAAGTCAATATGAACCTCAGTTGGGTCTATTTAAATGATGGGTTCAAATTTGAGGCCCAATCTCCTCTATCAAGATTAAAACCCAAGCTTAGACCCATCCAAAACTTGCCAAACTAGGATGGGCTGGGCCGGCTGCCAAGTATTTGAACAAGTCTGGTGGCAAGTGGCTATAGCAGCTCAAGATTTCATGATTGCATATTGATGGCATTGTGACACAAAGAGGAGAGAAAGGGAACAAAAATCATATAGGGCAAGCATTATGGAATGGGACTCCTTTTATGCCATATTTTATTTTTCTCTCATTTTAAAGTGGAAATACAAAAGTTAAATATAGACAAAAGGATTCCTACTAATGAAGTCCATCAATTCCATGACTTAAAAAATTTGTATGCATCAAAAGAAATTCTTCATAAGAAAAGATCGTCTACATCCTCTTTCTTTCTCATCAAGCCTCTCCATTTATCCTTTTTTTCATTAAGCTATTTCTCCTATCCATGAAATTTTTCTTTTTCTCCCGAGTCTCTTTTCTACTCCTTCCATAGATTAATCAATTTATTTGGAGATATATATTAAGATATCGGATAACTATATTGCCAGATACATATTAACTTATACTGTATATTAACAAGCACCATATTATAGAAACTATATATTGATTTACTTGTAGGTATGTATTGCGTTATTATTAGGTATATATTAAAGAAGATGTTAGAAAGCATACGAATGTTTATCACTTAGCCATATACCATGTACCGGCAAGCATCATATTTTAAAAATTGTATATCAATTTATCCAAAAATATATATTGGGACTTTTGATGACTATTTCATTAGATGTATATATAGTATATATTAGTAAATTTATATTTTGAAAACTATATATCAATTTATTTGTAAACATGTGTTGGGTTGCTATTAGGTATGTATCAAAGAAGTATATAGTATGCATAAAAAAACTAATGAATGTATATTGCTTTGCTACATGCTATATACTAGTGAACAACATATTCTAAAAACTGTATATTGATTTATCTGGAGATATGTATTAGAATATTGGATAACTAGTTTGCTAGGTATATATCATATGATCATATTATATCTACTAGTGAATATCATATTTTGGAAACTATGTATTGATTTATCTATAAATTTGTATTGGGTTGCTACTGAGTGTGCATCAAAGAAGTTTACAGTATATATCAAAAAATCGATGAGTATGTATCACTTGATTATATACTATATACCGGTGAATACTATAGTTTGAAAATTATATATCTATTTATTGATGACTTCGTATTTATAGGAGGGAAAAAAACTTAAAAATAAGAAAGACTTAACCAAGAAAATAGAGAATATGGATGTTCTTTCTTGGTGAATAATTTTTTTTTAATTTTTTAATTTATAAGATTGATGGACTCTATTAGTACATAAAATTCTATTTTTGTTTGACTTTTGAATGAATATATATATATATATATATATATAAAAGTTGTCTACTGTGATTCTCTATATAGTACCCGCTCTATATTATTTTTGTTGAGAAAGAAGAGCAAAGGCCGTGTTTTGTGGAGGGGATTGGGCTGATTGGCCGCTGCCGACGAACCGGTTTGTATCTATCGTGCGAAGGAAGGATTCCTCTTCTTTCGCGTGTAACCACCATTGGATCACCGACCACACAACTCTCAAAGCACTCCGAACCATGTTAAAGCTCACAGCAGACGATCCAACGGTGGATTCGCGCGAAGGAAGGACAATCCTTCGTTCGCGCGATAGATACTCCCTGTCCCCGCAACCCAAACCACCTCACTTCACAGATCCGGAATCAACGGCTGATAACAAGGAAGAAATAAGCCGCTGACACGTGGCACGATGTCCTGGCACGGTACGCCGCTCGTGATCTCTCGGGTAAGAGAAGGGGACCGAGTCGCACGGGCTCTCTCGGCCTCCGGTTTTCTCCTTATATCCCTTTCTGCGCTCCTCCGTCGCTTCCTCCTCCTCCCCCTTCCCTCCTCTCAAGGTCCGTTCATTTCTAGGTTCGCTTTCTTCTCTTCTCCATCTCTGGTTTCATAATTTTCTGGCCATCTCTTTGGATCACTTTGTCTTCTTACAAGCTAATCTCGTTGCAATGGATTCACCGCTGTTCTTTGTTCAGTCTTTCTTTGTTAAATTTAGTATTCGAATGATTTTTTATTGTTTGTGATATCTCTAATTTCTTATATGATGGTAACATAGATATTTTTGATCTTTCCATTGCATATACTTTTATGTTGTTTGTGATCCTAATAAGTCCATGTTTATATATGTTTCACATAGATATTGTTATATAGATATGCATAGAATTATTTAGAAGAAAAGAGAAGTTTTGTGCATTAATTTGCTTGTCATATAGATATATGCATAGATACGCGTTTTATTCTGACAACTTGCTGTACGATTTAATTTGCTTGTTTAGCCAATTATTGGGACATAGATGCTCTGAATTTGACTGGGGATGGTGGCATTGCCATCGTACTTTTCCACCAAAAAAAAAAAAAAAAAAAAAATGCTCATAGTACTGCAGGCGTTTTAAACAATATTCTCCTAGCAGGCATCTTTAATTTGTTTGAGAATAACTGTCTCCCTAGTTGTAGTGGCATTAATTCACTTATGCAAGGTAAGCAGATCATGTCATAATGTTTCAAGGATGCAGGTTATCTGTATACACTACATTGTGTTATGAGGGGGAAAAAATGCTTCCACTAATGTTAGAGTGGTGTCATTTGCGGCTCTTCTTTTTAATGTTATAATTGCCCTACTAATTTAGCCTTATCTTGTGCTAAATTTTTTTTTTTCTGAGAGAGAGAATAAAAATCCAAAGTTTGATGTTGATAGAGTAGAACAAGTGCAAGGCATCACATAGTACCACTGCAGAAGTAATCATGAAAAGAAATTGGATGCCCAACCTTGAAAACAAGCCACAATTTGTGCTGAAACTCTTCGCAGGTCAGTTGCTAGTGCACCCACCTTTCTCCAATTGATATCTGTAAAACAGCAAGGAAGAAAAATTTGTAAGGTTGTTTTAGTCATCCCTACCACTATAGTCAAATTACATTTTTTACTTTTAAAAGTTCATAAATTGCTGAAACCCTGTTATAAGACCATTTCTAATCACTTATAAGGCTCAAAACAAGAACCTAATGAGAAATCAAATAGATGACTACCATGAATAGCTATCTGCATTCTTAAATCTATGGGCCTCCTACTTTTGCCTTTTTCTAGTTTCTAGGTCATGTGCCACCGGAAGCATTGAATCTAAATAACCTTTCACCCTAGGTGGGGGTTAGCAGAAGCTAATCTTTCACTTATAAAGGCAAACCAATTGAGGGAAAAAAGAATTATACTTCTTTGTGGAGTTCAATGCCAAGGTGGACCCTAGGGATAATTATATGCACTCAATTCATCTAATCTGCCTACAGTCTCTGATGGGATCAATAAACTCATTCTTGGACTAGGAGTCCAAATAAGTCCTTCAACTATGAGACAAGATTATGAGAATGTATATTGGTTTCTGCTTTTCATCCCTTGATGTATTCCAAAAACCTTTGGCCAAAGAAGCACAGAAACTCTGCATCCCAGACATTACATTCTTCAATTCATCCTGTGCAAAACTCCTCCTAGTCTCTAGCCTCTACTTGCACCCAATCTTTGAAATATAATACTCGCTGCAAGATCTCTAGTCCTAAACTCTAAAGGAAAATCCATAGTACCTCCACTTGTTGTATGCTTTAAACAATTGTCAGTTTTCGCTGGAAACTCTTTCTCTGAACCTTTTAGAGAGTGGATGCATTTTAGCAACTGTACATGGAGTTTTGTTTACATGCAGAAGTGCATAAACATGTTTCTGTACAGTTTGAGATCCCTGATATCCTGATCTGATGTGAACCTTCTTTCTGTTCATTTGAGGGGAGGGATACATTTCAGCAATGGTACTATTTATTTAGCTTCTACATATTTGCACATGTATACATTGGGTGTCACTAACTCTAGTTGCCTGAGTTCTCAGATCTCCTGATTTTGGATAGTTAATCTTTCTTCGGTTTACAGGAACATGTCATCTGTGATCATCTTCATGCATGCTTGTTGCTTTTCCTAAATTGAGCATTATGATGTTAGCCATTTAATTTGCAAGACCAAGAACAAAATCACCCTTGGTTCTGCTTATATTTTATCTATAATAAGTTTCCAGGAATGTGTGCACACGTCATACAATTCGACCACTATATCATATTCTTTTCTTTGTTACCTTTACAAAGTACCTTTAGATTGCAGGCTTCTATCATGTTTTTAGAGATACTGCAAAATTGTGCTCTTTATATAGGATGTCTTGCGTACATGCTATTCTTACTTTACTCCCATGAAACAACGTTCACAAAATCATGGGCTTGTTAATGTGAGAAAATCAAACTTTCATGTGTTTCATTTTTAGGATTTCATTCACCACTGCTTAACTAACCTGACCAATTAGCATTGCACTTAATTTTGAGAATAATTAAATTTTCCATTGCTCATCTTAACTCATGCAGATGGACACATTCCTCTTCACTTCAGAGTCAGTCAATGAAGGCCACCCTGACAAAATCTGCGACCAAGTCTCAGATGCCATACTTGATGCATGCCTAGAGCAGGATCCTGAGAGCAAGGTAGCTTGTGAGACTTGCACCAAGACCAATATGGTCATGGTATTTGGTGAGATCACCACCAAGGCCAAGGTTGACTATGAGAAGATTGTTCGTGACACCTGTCGAGGCATTGGTTTCATCTCTGCAGAGGTTGGCCTCGATGCTGACTGTTGCAATGTTCTTGTTAACATCGAGGAGCAGAGCCCTGACATAGCTCAAGGAGTCCATGGTCACCTCACAAAGAAGCCTGAGGAGATTGGTGCCGGGGACCAAGGCCACATGTTTGGCTATGCCACAGATGAGACCCCGGAGCTGATGCCACTGACCCATGTCCTTGCAACCAAGCTCGGTGCCAGGCTCACAGAGGTTCGCAAGAAAGGGACATGCCCATGGGTGAGGCCTGATGGCAAGACTCAAGTAACTGTGGAGTATCAAAATGAAGGTGGAGCCATGGTCCCCATCCGTGTCCACACTGTGCTCATCTCAACCCAACATGATGAGTCTGTCAGCAATGAACAGATAGCAAAGGACTTGAAGGAGCATGTAATCAAACCAGTCATCCCTTCCAACTACCTTGATGATAGGACTATCTTCCACTTGAACCCATCAGGCCGTTTCGTGATTGGTGGGCCTCATGGGGATGCCGGATTAACCGGCCGAAAGATCATCATCGACACATACGGTGGCTGGGGGGCCCATGGTGGTGGTGCATTCTCTGGAAAGGATCCAACTAAGGTGGACCGCAGTGGTGCATATATTGCAAGGCAGGCAGCTAAGAGTGTGGTGGCTTCTGGGCTTGCACGCAGGTGCATTGTCCAGATTTCTTATGCAATTGGTGTGCCGGAGCCACTTTCAGTGTTTGTGGATACATATAAGACAGGGAAGATACCTGACAAACAGATACTGACTTTGGTCAAGGAGAATTTTGATTTCAGACCAGGTATGATTGCTATCAACCTAGATTTGAAGAGAGGAGGAAACTTTAGGTACCAAAAGACTGCAGCTTATGGGCATTTCGGCCGCGATGATCCTGATTTCACATGGGAGAATGTTAAGGTTCTGAAGGGGGACAAAGCTTGATAGAGTTGGTGAACAAGTAGCTGCTGGGTGAGAGAGATTTATTCTTCTTGGTTTTATAGTAGTTTCTTGAGGTTTTGGGGAGTAACAGTTGGCAGAGATGCTTGGAGTTGACATAGTTGTCATGTTTTTTTCTTTTTATTTACAATTCTTTCCTTTTGGTCTTTGTCACCTGGATGCAGGTTTTCCTGCTGGTTTTGTTGGTTAAGGTTTATGTTATGGCTCTTGTTGTTCTGGTACTTCTAGTAAGGCTATGAGAGTAACATTTTATGTTCTCTGGTGAGTGATATTTTTTAGTTTATTTTTCTTAAAAGCTTTTGTTATGGTTTAAGGGGGCTGGTGATCAACTTAAGGATGGTCTTGTGAGCACTAACTTCTTGATAGATATCAGTTCTAAACTTCTGATTTATAGTTAGAACTGTCATTTTCTAAACACTAGCAATGGGCCCGCGCATTGCAGTGGATATCTGTAAAATATAGCAAAAATATGTTTGATATATAATTTTTTTTCATCGATGAAAGAGTACATATAATGTTATTGTGTTTTGAAAATTTACATAATTCTTGGTCCCTATAATGTATGCAAATGCTAATTGTTGTCGGATGTGCTTTCCCTGGTTGAACAATAAACATCAAAAGTAAACACCATGCTAGTAAATTTCAAAATTATCGATATGTCGTGGTACAGTAAAAAAATAAAATTATATTACGTAATATATATGCAGTGCCACAAGCAATTTTCTATATTTTTTTCTACATAAATAATAAATAGAGAACTAAATATCCTCACAAAAAATATCAAACCGAATTTTGTCACCTAATCTTTCCAGGGTGGCTTGTTCGAAAATTTCTGATTGAATCAATTTCTTGGAAGTTTAAATCAACCTTTCTTTTGGAATTTACGATGAAGATGATTCAGCACTAGATGTTTGATGTACATTTTTTAGCTGAAGTTTATCTTCTTGAAAAATTTTAGTTATCTTGAAATTATGATTTCTAGTGCTAGAGTTCTATAAGCCAAACGTGATTTGAAAAGTTCAGGTGGTATTTAAAATCTTTTTTATAATTGTTGGAAGAATAAATCTATCAGATCTTAAGTTGTCGCAAAATTGCATGTTAGTATGCTGATTAATTGCACGGCTAACTTTCCAAATATAATGAAAACTATAGAGCTAGTGTCATCTTCAACTATAATTTAAGTGTACAATAGAAATAATTATTTAGAAAAAAAGAACAATATTTATTTTCATTAAATATATAATATAATGAAAAATTATTATTATTTTATCATGATATTAGAGGTTGGTCATTTTTGCCATATTGACTATACCAGAAATTATCATTGTAAGTCTTAATTATATATTTATAATTGTAGCATGCTTTATACCACCATCCATAACATATATCGAGTGCATTTAATTTTGCTCTATATATAAATTTTGCTCCCTAGAAACCAATGTAAGGGAATGCATGATTAACTTGCCTTTGTATACTGTTGAATATTATGAATTTTCTAATCTTTCCTAATTGTTATGTGGATCCAGCTCCAATAATTCTTTAACAAGTTTTCTACTAGCAGTTGCTTCTGATATAAGATCTATTTTTTTTTTTCCACTCTAAAAATGTGATTGCACCTGCTTTGTTGTTGATTCGATATATTCATTTGTAAATTTAGATTTTGATTCTATATATTCATTCATAAATTTAGATTATGTTACATGCAAATGTCAATATTTTGGAATAAAAAATCAAAATATTTGTTTCATAACCTAATTCGGTATTCTTGTATTTCAAGAATTGGTATTACCGTGTAGTACCTTATTGCAGAGGACATCCATAAACATAATTTATCTATTTATATGAAATATTTAAAATATTTAAAAATATTAATATGGTCAATTTAAATATACATATGAAGATATTTTTGAATCATTCCATTTGATGAATGACATCTTCATAAAATTGTTCGGCAAATTTTCTTCAAAAAATGATGAATATTTTTTACTTACTATTTGTTAGACAGATTGATCATACTTAATTTGTAGTATAATAATATTAAATTTTTTTATAGAAAATAAATAAAATATTTTGATAAAAAATGTAATAAAAAATTAAATAAAAAATATTTTATTTTTTTTATTTTTTTGAGCTATTTTTTGTCTTGTATTTGTTTGTTTATGAGATCCTACAATTGTTATATGCCTAATTACTTCTACAAAATAAATAAATAAGGTCAATATAGTAATGTTTTGGTTTTTATAAATTACCATATAAAATGTTAGTACGTACATGTCAGATAAAGTTCATTATAATTCCTTAACTAATTCCAGGAATGGACAAAATCAAATTTTTGAAGTGCTATGGAATAATTATCATCACCGATCTACTGTATATTTGTCCATCTATTAAAATAAATAATGTATCGATGCATACCGGCTCTAAAGCCTTTTTTTTTTTAATTTAGAGCTATGTTAAATTTTTTAAAAAATTAAATATTTTCTTTTATAAGCATACTCTTAAATTGTATAGAGTCCTCTTTCGGATTGAGGCTTGAATCATTGAGCCCTATATTGTAAAAAATCATAGATATTTTACGTATTGGATAGATATATTTAGATATACTGTAATAATTGTATTGACCTTTTCATTTAGTAAAGTAGAGTTAACACTTATCAATTGGTTATCAGTGTTTGGATTTATCGAGTCCCATATTCATGTGATTCTAACTTTGATCCTCTAGTTGTATTTTTTCTAATGATAGTTGCAATAATAAACTATATTCCATATTTTTTCTATTCGGCTTCAAATAAATAGTTATGTATCATGTAAGTATAATTATTAGAATTAATGAAAAAAGTACTATATCATTATTTATATAAGAAGATAAATCCAAAAAGATTTTTTTATAAATAATATATTTTCTAAATCCTACAAGTATGTCATGTTCATTTTGTATAAGAATTTTGGGCATTCATGTGAACCGATAGGTGAAAGAGCAACATAAAGTTTACCATGTGAAAATACCGATTTAGGTAGATATAATCTATTTTTTCTAATATGTGATCTTACTTTTTATTAATTATCATTACATAACAGAGTTTTATTAAAATTATCTTCTTTTTATATAAGAAGATAAATCGAAAATAAATGATTAATTCATTTTTGTCAACATGTTTACATTATGATGCATTTTTTCTAGTGAATATAAATCTTTAACAGAGTTTTCACCAATATAACTGCCAATGACATGATCTCTACTTCATTTGCCTGTGGATGTCAATTTATTTGTTATAAATAGTTATGTATTATGTAAGTATAATTATTAGAATTAATGAAAAAAGTACTATATCATTATTTATATAAGTTCCGATTTTTTTATAAATAATATATTTTCTAAATCCTACAAGTACTTTCATTTTGATAAGAATCTTTTTTTTTTACCATATGAAAATACCGATTGATATAATCTATTTTTTCTAATATGTGATCTTATTTTTATTCTTTTTTTTGGATTGATGCTTGAATTATGAAGCCCTATATTATAAAAAATCATAAATATTTTGCATATTGCATAGATATATTTAGATATACTGAATAATTATATTGATCTTTTCATCAAGTAAAATATAGTTAGCACTTATCAACTGGTTATTAGTGTTTGGATTTATGGAGTTCCATATTCATGTGATCCTAATTTTGATCCTCCGGTTGTATTTTTTCTAATGATAGTTGCAATAATAAACTATATTCCATGTATTTTCTATTCAGCTTCAAATAAACAATTATGTATCATGTAAGTATAAATAATGGAATTAATGAAAAAAAGTACTATATCATTATTTATATGAAGAAGATAAATCCAAAAAGATTTTTTTATAAATAATATTTTTTCTAAATCCTTCAAGTATGTCATGTTCATTTTGTATAAGAATTTTGGGCATTCATGCGAACCGATAGGTGAAAGAGCAACATAAAGTTTACCATGTGAAAAATACCACTTTAGGTAGATATAATCTAATTTTTCTAATATGTGATTTGGCTTTTATTAATTATTGTTACATAATAGAGTCTAATTGAAAATTATCTTCTTTTGAAAATAAATGGTTATTTCATTTTTGTCACATGCATTATGATGCAAGGAATATAAATCTTTTCCCCAATATAACTGCCAGTGATGATCTCTACTTCATTACCTATGGTGTCAATTTACTTGTTATAAATCTAGTTCCATTATAAAGTTCCACACTTTGATTGATGTTTTGTAGTAATATTATTAGAACACTTAATTTCAATGTGAGATCATGATCTGGAATGCCATTAAATTTCAAAGAGTTTGGGAATCCTCTAGATAAAGAATATCCTCAATACCTCCATTAGCAGATGTCTTAAATTGTTAGGATTTGATCTCTCGAATTCGATCCACAGCAGAAGAAAATTCAGATGCGAAAAAGCTCAGCTCAAAGAGCACGTCATGAAAAGCCTGCAGAAATATTTTTTTGTGGGGCCAACAGTGCACGGCCCAGGCATGTAGCACGGTAGCCTAGGCATGCAGGCCAACCATGCACGAACTTGCGACCCTAGCATGGGTGCATGGGATGCCGAGCCTAGGTGTGGCCCATAG
Source organism: Cocos nucifera (assembly GCA_006176705.1). Classification (NCBI taxonomy): domain Eukaryota; kingdom Viridiplantae; phylum Streptophyta; class Magnoliopsida; order Arecales; family Arecaceae; genus Cocos; species Cocos nucifera. The sequence continues at coordinate 3,483,332 of QRFJ01000061.1, forward strand.
CGTGCGGACGCGCATGGGGCACATGGGCGCGCATGCTGGCACGGTCTAAGCCCACACGAGCATGCACATAGGTGCGGCCCAAGCTACGCAGGCATGCACAAGGGAAGATCACAGGAGCTCGTTTACAGGGTCTACGGCCTATTACACGTAGATCTGGACCATTCATGGGGTTCATGTGTTTTGTGGAGATTGCTTATGCAATCCAACAGCCAACGACATGAGCGGGTGCGATCGGACGGTGATCGGAGGTGTCAAGGCATGTTTGAGTCCTGATGAGAGTCTAATTTTGATCTGGTGAATGTTTTGGGCCTATTTAAAGGCCTAACATGCTGTGGAAAATAAAGAAGATGCATAGAAGCTCAGGCACTGCCGAGAAGTTTGGTAAAGCGTCAAGAGCATATAGCCCGTAGAGCAGACGTAGATAGAGCAGAGGGTCGGGCAGAGCGAGGCAATGGCCATGTGAGTGACCATGAGGCATTATATAATGGCTTTCATAGAAAGCATCTAAGAGCGTCAAGAGACTCCTGTGAGAGGATCTTCTTAGGGATTTTAAGAGAGCTTTTATGAGGGTAGCTTCTTGTTGAGAGAGGTTTATGTATAGAGAGTTAAGAGTAGGTATTCTCCTTTTATACTTATTTTTCTCTTTCATAGTGAAGCTTGTATGCCCTGTGGAGCTAGCACTTGGGCTAATCTATGTATTTGATTATATATTCTTATTTTTGTATTTCTTCTTTCTTCCTGCTGTAATATTCTGGTTCGAGATCCTTAACAATTGGTATCAAAGCTAGGCAGTACCAGAGCGCAAATTACGGCAATGGTGATCAAGATTGAAGATGGGGAAGATAGGTGTAAACAAGATAGAGATTAACCACGGAGGATTAATTGATACTCTCTTGTATAAGGAGGAGCTATCTACATGAAGAATGCTAGTAGGTGTCCAGTGCAAGGTGGAGCTCCAAGTGGAGAAGGATCGGGCATAGGATGGAAGACTTGGGAGGATGAACAACATTATCAGGAGGCTATCCTGAGCAGGTCTTAGGTCAGGTGGAGCACGGCATATGATGGAGATGGGATCGAATGGCCTGGCTTGACTTCCATGTTTGTCCTTCCATGAGTAGCTAGCAATTGCCCTAGGACATGGGGGCGAGAGGATCCAGAAGCTCTTAAAGTTAGGTAAAGGCAGAATGTCGAGTCGAGATAAAGATTATTAGAATTTGATGCCTTGAATTTGATCTATAGTAGAGAAAAATCTAGATGCGAAGAAGCCAAGCTCGAAGAGCACATTGAGAGGAGCCCGAAGATATATTTTTTATGGAGCCTGCAATGCATGGCCTATAGTGCATGACCTATGAGGACTGCAGCATGATGAATCAGGCGTGCAGAACCATGGGGCTCGGCCTAGGCATGCACGGGCACGTGGATGCATGGCCTTAGTGTAAGCATGCAAGCCCAGTGCAAGCGCATGGGATGTCGGGCCCAAGTGCAGCCCACAGCATGCGGATGCACATGGGGGTGCACACACTGGCGCAGCCTTGGCCCAGGCGAGCACACGCGCGCATGCCCCAAGCCCAGGCAAGCACATGCATAGGCATGGCCCAAGCCCAAGCGAGCATGCGCAGGGGGCAACCACGTAGGGGGGACTGTGAGAGCTTGTTCGCGGGGTCTACGGCCTATTGCGCGTGGACTAGGATAATTCACAGGGTTCAGGGGTTTTGTGGAGATTGTTTGTACGATCCAGCAGCTAATGATGCGAGCAAGTATGATTGAATGGTGATCGGATGTGTCAAGGGCATGTTTGAGTTCTTATGAGAGTCTAATTCCTGTTGTCCAAGTATGGTTACCCAAGGGGGGGTGAATTGGGTATTTTAAATTTTAAGCTTATGATGTAAGTAAATTGATCTAATTAAATGTCAACAAATAAGCTATGTAATATGCAATGAAGAAAATCAATAGAACAATAATATGCAATCATAAATACAATGATTTTATAGTGGTTCGATGCCAAACTCAGCACTTACGTCCACTTTCTAAGTAAACCACTTAGAAATTCAACTATAATCACTAGGCTTGATTACAGTCCAATTATTTTACTTGGACTCACAATCCAATCCAGTTGGTTTTGATCTTGGCTCACCAACTACAATCATACGATGATTGTTTTTCTAGGCTAACAATCAACCCCGATTGATTTTTATTTTGGCTTACCAATCACAACCATACAATGTCCTACTCTAGGCTTGGACCAATCCAAGTTTCTCACCCCAAGAAACTTGAAATAAAAATGAATAACACAGTAAATAAAATAAAAACAAACTCTTGAAGCTTAGGAGAAGAAAATCTGGAAGCTTGGCTTGTAGGCTTGATTTCTTCTCTTGAATGCTTGAAAGAAGTAGGAGTTGACCTTCAATGGTGATGGCCTAACTTCTTTCTAATTGAGGATGTTAGAAGGACAAGAGTAATACTAAAAAGCACTCTTTCCTTTTCACTATTGAGTTCACACACTTGAAGGACTGAAAATCTGCTTGAAAGCTCTCTCTTGTATGTTCAAAAGTTATTTTTCATGTCTCAAGAGTTTCCTTAAGTATCCCTTATGTTTTCCACCATTATAAGTTATCATCATAGGCTTCTGAAAGTGATCTAGCCATTGGAAGATATGTGGAATGAAAAAGCTGTAGAACTGAAAACTAGCCATTACAGGCATTGCATCGACTCAGTTTTAAATTGGGTCGGCTCAGTTTTCAACTGGATCGGCTCAGTCTCAAAAATTTTGAAACACTGTTTCTATCTTCTTCTGTTGTTTGAGACTAGGATGGCTCACTTTATGACTGGGTTGGCCTAGTTTCATTGAGTCGACTCAGTTTTCAACTGGATCGGCTCAGTCCCCTGGGTAAAAAAAATTTAATCTTTCTATCTTTTGCTTCCACTGAGACTAGGATGGCTCAGTCTCAGACTGGATCGGCCCAGTTTGCCTGCCAGACGTACCAAATACTATTTGTGATTCTTTCTTTAATTTACTTTGTATGTTAGATTTGCCTTTTTGCCTTGATTTATTCTTAATTAAAATCTCTTGAAAGATGATTCTAATTTGAAATGTCCTCTCTAAAATCTTGAACAACTGATGAATGGGAACACTTGGTGTTTATGAGCACTTGAGATTTACAACTACACATTCTCATAAACAATGTTAGTAATATAACAATTTATACTCAAATACTTTTGTTGTCATCAAAATCAATCTAGGGTCAACAATTTCAATCTGGTAAAGATTTTGGGCCTATTTAAAGGCCTGACGTGCTATAGAAAATAGAGAGAATGCATAGAAGCTTAGGCAGCCACTCAGGAGGAGTTCGACAAAGCACCAAGAGCATGTAGCCCATAGAGTGGATATAGGCAGAGCATCAAACCAGAATAAAGCATCAAATAGAGTGAGGCAATGGCCATGTGTGTGGTCATGAGACATGATGTAGCGGCTTACAAAGGAAGCATCCAAGGGCATCGAGATCCTGGTACTCTCAGGCTTGTAAGAGAATCTCCTTAGAGATTTTGAGAGAACTTTTATAAGGATAGCTTCATATTATGTAGAGCCATTAAAATAGACCAGCCCAGCCTATGGAGGGACCAGCCCTTCATGGGCTAGGCCAAAAAGCCCTTTTGATAAACAAGCCATCAAATAGGTAGCCCAGCCTAAAGGGTCGGACCAAAAAGTTCTTTTGATAAATGGACCATCAAATAGGTAGCCTAGCCTTAGCCCTTATAAGTGAAAGACTTAAATAGGCCGGCCCTTATAGCTCACCAAAAAATTTAAAATAATTATAAAAATTATAAAAATTAAAAATTATAATAAATTAAAAAACTCTCAAACATAATACTTCATCAAATAAATAAATAAAATCAATCCTTACATAAAATTTTAAAACACCAAAAGTAAACATGAAATAACTCCAAAAAATTTGTAATAATATCATAATTTTAGGAATAATTGGTTATTTACTGGTTACTTTAAGTGGTTAATTTACTTTAAAATATTTTTTTAAATGAACGGGTTGGGCTATGGGCTAGAAGGGCCAACCCTTCATAGGTCGGGCCAAAAAGCTCTTTTGTTAAATAGGTTGCCAAAACACTGGCCCAGTCCTACTATTTTAAGGGCCTAAATGGGTCGGCCCACGAGCCAAAGCCTGTTTTGATGGCTCTAATGTTGAGAGAGATTTATGTATAGAGAGTTGAGAGTAAGTGTTCTCCTCTTGTACTTATTTTTTTTTATAGTAAAGCTTGCATGCCCCGTAGAGCTAGCACTTAAACTAATCCATGTACCTGATTGTGCTCTCATTTTATTTCTTCTTTCTTCTTACTATCAACAAAAAGATACAAAATTCTAAGGTGGTGGTTATTAGATGTATGCCCTAGAAGCCATATTGACCGACACTTATAATACTTTCTAAGGACATAATTTATAATTTTAACTTATTAAATAAAATTTGGATTAATTCTTTCAATCACATCTGTGTATTTTGTGTCTTTGATTCATCTATTAAGTTAATAGGTATGATAACACATATTCTCAAAAGTTGAGAATTTGAGATGTGTGTTATCATAATTAACTCATAAATTACTTTCAATCGTAGTATCATCACAAGAATGATGATAGATCTAGAAGATTAGTATACGATCATTTTTTTAGGAAAGATGAATTTTGAATCTATGGTATAAAGATATCGGAGTGAAAGTACAGGTGCTTGTTAAGAATAAGAATACTGAGTGTGACCAACTTCGAGTAGTCATAAAGAAGTCTACCTTTTTGTTGATAACTCACTCGTTGCTACAGTAATGTGTCTGGTTCTTTGACATGAGGTGCATCGGTAGTTTACCTTAAGAGATTATAGTTTGACAATACTATAACTCGATCTCATAGTCATTTAAAATCTTAAGGTGTATGTTGGCTATAGCATGTTCATTGTAGAAATTAGATCGCACCAAAATGGATTCTATCAACCTCACTAGAGGAGGAGTAGTTCTATGATGATCATGAGATTAAATCCTAAAGCCTATGGTCATGGTAGTACAAAAAATAGAAAGAAGTTTCTATTAGACTTTTACATCTGACTTGAATCAATTGATTCAATTATATGATAGGTATAAGGTTTAATGAATTAACCTTAACCTCAGTCCTATCGGAACTCATGATAGTAGAACTAAATCACACGATAACTATGCTGAAAGGTTCTTATTTAGTTCTGATGGATTGCCACATATACTGCTAGATGTCACTGATAGATTGTGGGATCAATTAGAATTATCTCAATGATTGATAATTATAATTGGATGAATCAAAAAATATTTTGGTCCATCGAAAGGAGTTTCAATGATGTCGATAATAGAGATCATGACATATCCCATTATCATACAGAATTAAACCTATGGGATCACACAAATAAGGGTTTGAGTCTACATGTTTTTAATTGGACTCATATAATCCAATTGATTTAGATTTGATCCAATTAAATTCAAAAAAATTGTGCTAGCACATGATTAAACCTAATTTTCTCCTGCACTAGATTTTTTGATTGATTTGGACTTAATCAAATTAGATTTGGCATGCCAGAAGATCTGAATGGTTTTATCCTAATTTGACAAGACCATGTCTTAATCTCCTAAGTGGATAAAGATGAAGGGGCGCCAAGTGTTGGTGCCCCCTCCCTTTTGACCAAGTCTTGCATGCAAATAAGAAGGGGTGCACGCTCCCTAGTTTTTCTCATGGGAGCATGCACCACATCTTTCTTAGAGAGAGAATCCAAGAGAGGGCCCATGCCCTCTTTATTCCTAGCGTGCACCCATAAAGGATAAGATAAAGGAGTTTAAATTCCAACAAAAGTTGTTGGGATTTAAACTAATTTGAATAAGTCAAATGAGGAAGGTTTTATCCAGGTGCCAACCACTTTCTGCTTTAAGTAATTTGACCTGATCAAATGCTTAAAGCCCTAGGAATCTAAGTCTCCTATTTTCTATAAATAGGGGATTAGGTCAAAGGGTTTGGCCATTCCAATGGCAAAGTGCGAAGCTCTGCTCCACCCTCTCCATGCCTTCTTTCTTCTCCTAGATCCTCTCTCTCTCCTTCTCTCTCCCATACCCAACCGTTGGGTTGATCAAGCTTTGAAGGTTGAAGTATTGTCCGCACAAGAAGAAGAAGGAGATCTAGATTGTATGTTGATCGAGCTGCTACCGAAGATCTGATCAAAGGCAGAAGTTGGAGATCCAAATATGATTTTTTGTAATCAGATCAAGCAAGGAAAAGATGTGCATATCTAAACCTGAGTGGATACCTATAGAGGTCGGGTGTGTACGTCGCTTGAAGGCGAACCTCGACATCAGATTTAGATCATCGGAGCAAGAAGATTGTCTACCCACGTAAGATGATATATTTGCTATCCTATACATGTTTATATCTAGATTTAGCAATTAGATTCATCAACCTTAGGCTAGCTTGGATCCAAAAAAATTTTAAATTCTACTGCATTCGATCCGATCCGATCTAGCCGTATAATAGTTCTTTCAATTGGTATTAGAGGCAGGTTGTTGGTTTATAGATCTAGATTGCATAGATCTAGATTAGAATTTTGATGAGATCAAAATAGTGTATGAAATTTAAAATGCATGAGATGTATTTTTAGATGCATGAGATGTATGCAAAGCATGATTAGATTAGATCTACTTCATATATATGATATATAAATGCTATAGATCTAGATCTATTAGTAGTAGTAAAGTATTCTGATTGAGGTAGGCTCCTTAGCCGTCCGATCATAAAAGAAAGAAGAGTTTAAAGGCCCTCACTTTCTATATGATGGTGTGCTCTTATAGCGTGTAGGGATGCTACATGATGATCCTCATGAAAAAGAACAAAACTTACTTTCTCCTAAATCCTAGATCCAAAAATCTTAGAATCTATATATTTTCATGCTTTGTTTTTGAACCCTATTATCCTTATTTAAGAATTAAATTATGAAAATAATTAGATCTAAAAATTAAAAATTAAAGATCTAAGACATTTTCATAATACATGGGTTCAGGGTGTAGGTAGTTTGATTAGGTCTAGCCTGAGTGGTTAATCAAATCGAATCAAGAGTTGGTTAGAATGAGATCAAGAGTGCTTTTTGACCAGCCCAATAGTTGTAAGTTTAATTAAGATTAATTAACTTATGTTATCAATCACTTTAAGATCTAATCTGACTTCATGGTTCGAGCCTGGATTATAGACGAACCTGATTAGTTCTAAATTGACAAATTAGTGTCTAAGATAAGCCTGACAGATACAATCGATGGTCTTTAAATGGGAGCTACTCGCCCATGATGCATCTACGGTGAGTTAATGGCATATTCCTCCCATCGATCTCACTTACCTGACCAATTGGATCGATCTGGTTCTATATTAGGAGGTGGTGAGCCAATCGATGGGACTGCAGTATCCACTAAAAACTTTTAATTGAGAAGATTTTCACATTTCTTCCTAAAAAGTATAGAAATCCAAAAAAAATAGTGAAAGCCTAAATTTATTTTAAAAATAAAATTTTTAAAATAAATTAATTAAATTAAATATAAAGTCTAATTAGAATCTTTGACTCTCTATAGGAATCATGTCTACTTCCAACCCTCTAGCTAGGATTTTAGAAACCATAGGCTTACCGAATCCAATTTCAAGGATTGGCTCCAAAACTTGAAAATAGTTTTGAGTTTCGAGAAGCTAACCTATATCCTAGACCAAGACCTTCTCCCTCTCCCAGCCCATCCGACCACTGATCAGAGAACATCTCATGAGAAGTGGTTAGACGATAATAATAAGGTTAGGTGCTATGTGTTAGCGTTGATGTCAAATGAGTTGCAGCGCCAATATGAGGACATGAAAACTACTAGGCAAATGCTAGCTCACCAGCAAGAGTTGTATGGTGAGTAGAGCCATGTAGCATGCTATGAAGTGTCCAAGCGACTCTTCAAGATGCAGATGCATGATGGGCAATCAATCCATAATTATTGCTTATCGATGATCAGAAACTTGAAAGAGCTTGAGAAGCTCGGCATGTTCATGGATAAGAACTTATAGATTGATCTGATTCTGCAGTCCTTGACTGATTCATATGGATAGTTTATTATAAACTTTCATATGAATAAGATTCAATGCACCCCGATCGAGCTCATGAACATGCTGGTGACTATTGAGGGCACCTTAAAGAGTTCAAGGGGCTCAATGCTTGCTATGGAGTGGATTTCTTTTAAGAAAAAGTCCTTTGGGAAGAAGAAAAAGTTCATGAAGAAGCACAAGACTGAGGGAAAGAAGAAGGAGAAGAAGGCAAAGTCGAAGAAGAAGGCTGTAGAGAAAGAAAAGTATTTTCACCGCAACTCCGACGATCATTGGAAGTGGAATTGCCCTGTTTATCTGGTAAGCCTAAAGAACAAGAGAAAAGAAGGACCTTCTGAAGGTATGCTCATTATTGAGATGAACCCGATGGTTTCTTCTACATCTATTTGGATACTTGACTCTAAATCTAGTGCTCATTTATGCATTTCTTTGTAGGATCTTGAGAATTGCAGGAGACTGAGGGACGATAAAATGATCTTATATGTCAAAAATGGAGTAAAGATTGCTAGTGTAGTCATAAAAATGTACCCTCTGCAACTACCATCTAGAAGCATCTTAGAACTTAGAGATTGTTATTTTATACCTGCTACGAGTAGAAATTTAATTTTCATCTCCTGTTTGACATAGAAAGAATATATAATTAGTTTTCATAAGGATCACTGTATCATTCTTTTTAAAAATAATAAAGTTGGTAGTGATTTTTTTATTAATGATTTCTCTATCAGTTACATGTTGATGTTTCTATGAATTATGTCGAGTAAAGTGTGAATGCTGTAGGATCTAAATGACCTAGAGATAGTATAAATGAAAAGTACATATAGCACCTAAGACTAGGTCACATAGTAGAAGACAAGATTAATAATTAGAGAAAACTAGACTAATGGGCCCATTGAAGCTTGAGTCATATCCAATTTATGAATCATGCCTTTAAGATAAAATGATCAAGCTACCCTTTGTGGGACATAAAGAAAGGACCATGAATTACTTTCTCTGGTACATTCAGATGTGTGCAGCCTATTCGATGTATCGATCAGAGAGGAGGTTTTTCTATTTTATTATCTTTATCGATGATCTTTCTTGGTATAGATGTGTGTTCCTTATGTGTTACAAGTTTGAGGCCTTTGAAAAGTTCAAAAAATTTTGACATGAAATAGAAAAATAGAGAAGGTGAATATCTTAGTAGAAAATTTTTGGACTATCTCAAGGAATATAGCATAGTCTCATAGTGGACTCCATCTAAAACATCTCAACTAAACGAGATTTCAAAATGAAGAAATTAGATCCTATTAGATATGGTCATTCTATGATAAGCTTCATAGATCTTTCCATTTTTCTTTGGGAACATAGTCTTTTAATAGCTATTTATATGCTGAATAGAGTTCCTTCTAAAATCGTTTCTACAACACCATATGAGATGTAGCATGGTAAAAAATTGAGTTTGAGTCATCTCAAAATTTAGAATTATTCGGTCCATGTCAAAAGATAATAGACAGACAAGTTAGAATCTAAGTTTCTTAAAGCTCGATTTATTGGATATCCTAAGGAGTCATTAGGATATTATTTCTATCTTTCAGAGGACCACAATGTGATTATGAGTCAACATGCAATCTTTCTTAAAAAATAGTTTATTTAAAATGGAGGCATGGGAAGATAGATCAAGCTTGAAGAGAAAGTTTCTGAAGACAACGAGTCAGAAAACCTGAGGAACCGATTCAGTCTGAGTCGATCGACACACTTTCTTCTCCATCTCATAAGTCAAGTAGGATTTTCCATCATCTCGAGAGATACTTAGGTATTATCTCAGAGGATATAGAGAAAATATTTCTTATAGAAAATGAGGTACATGAAGATGATCCCAAAACCTATGACAAGATGATATCAGATATTGACTTCGAGAAATGGTTAGAGATAATGAAGTACTAAGTTTGGACCTCAGTAGATCCATCAAAAGGTATGGTACCTATTGGGTGTAAATGAATCTTTAAGAGAAAGATTGGTACAGATAAAAATATAGAGACATTCAAAGATAGATTAGTGGCAAAAAGATATAGTCAACATGAAGGCATTGACTATCAGAATATCTTCTCACCAGTAGTCATACTTAAATTCATCCACATATTACTTGCCATTGCAGCATATTTCGATTATAAAATATGGCAAATGAATGTAAAAATAGCATTTTTAAAGAGATACCTTGAAGAAGATATCTATATGGAATAGTCGCTAGGTTTCACCTTCAGTGATAGTGATCACAAGGTTTGCAAACTATAAAGATCCATCTATGAACTTAAGCAAGCATTTTGGAGCTCGAATGCTCATTTCAATGATGTGATCAAATCATTTGATTTCATCAAGAATGAGAAAGAGCTCTATGTGTTCAAGAAGATCAATGAAAGTACTGTTGTCTTTCTGATATTGTACATAGATGATATCCTTCTAATTGAAAATGATATTCTTATGTTGACCTCAGTCAAAATTTGGTTGAGTTTTCTATGAAAGACTTAGGAGAAGCATCCTTTATTTTAAGGATCAAAGTCTATAAAGATAGATGTAGGAGGATGCTAAGTTTATCACAGAAGATGTACATTGAGGAGGTGCTGAAAAAAGTTCAGCATGGAGAACTCTAAAAGAGGTCTTGTAATCTTTAGACATGGTATTCATCTCTCTAAGAAGATGCGCTCCAATACATTGAAAGAGATTGAATGCATGAGAAAGATCCCTTATGCTTTGGCAATAGGGAGCTTCATGTATGCTATGCTTTGTACAAGACCTGATATCACCCATGCTATGAGTATCACAAGTAGATATTAGTTGAATCCAAACAAAGAGCACTGGACTTCTATGAAATATATCCTTAAGTACTTAAAAAGGACTAAGGATATATTCTTGATCTTTGGGAATGAAAAACTCTAAGTGCAGGGATATATAGATTTAGATTTTATGTCTGATATTGATGATTGAAAGTCAATATCAGAAAGTCTATTCTTGTGCAATGATGGCGCTATAAGCTGAAAGAGTTCTAAGCAGACAGTGATTGCTGACTCCACTATAAAAGCAGAGTACATCGCTACCTCAGAAGCTACGAAAGAGGCATTCTGATTTAAGAAATTTATTGCAGAGCTAGGAGTGATACCATCTGATGTCATTCCTCTCTACTGTGATAACAATAGCACCATAGTCCTAGCTATGGAGTCAAGGTCTTATCAGAAATTCAAGCACATCGAGCGATGGTTCCATCTCATCCATGATTACTTTGAGAAGAAATACATCGAGATAAAGAGAGTGGACACCACGGACAATACGGCTAACCTACTAATGAAGCTTTTGAGCCAACAAAAGATTGAAGTCCATTTTGAGAAGATGAGACTTAGATTTATAGCCAATTGATTTTAAGTCAAATGGAAGTTTGTTAGATGTATGCCTTAAAAGCCAGATTGACTGATACTTGTAATACTTTCTAAGAATAATTTATAATTTTAACTTATTAAATAAAATTTGAATTAATTCTTTCAGTCACATCAATATATTTTGTATTTGTAATTTATCTATTGAGTTAATGGATATGATAATATATATTCTCAAGAGTTGAGAATTTGAGATATGTGCTATCATAATTAACTTATAAATTACTTTCAATCGTAGAATCATCACGAGGATGGTGATAAATTCAGAAGATTGGTGTATGATTGCTTTTTTAGGATAAATAAATCTTGAATCTACGGTATAAAGATACCGAAGCGAAAGTACAAGTGCTTGTTAAGAATAAGGATACTAAGCATAATCAATTTTGAGCAATCATAAGAAAGTCTACCTTCTCATCGATGACTCGCTCATTGCTATAATAGCGTATTTGATTCTTTGACCTAAGGTACATTGGCAGTTTATTTTAAAGATGTTATAGTTTAACGATACCATAACTCGATCTCCTCGCCATTTAGATCCCTGATGTGTATGTTGGCTATAGTATATTTATTATAAGAATTGAATCGCAACAAGATGGAACCTATCAACCTCATTAGATGAGTAGTTCTATGATGATCATGAGATTGAGTCCTAAACTCCATGGCCATGGTAGTGTAAAATAATAGAAAGAAGTTTCTATTAGAGTTTCACATCTGACTCGAATTAATTGATTTAATCATATGATAGGTATGAGGTTTGACAAGTTAACCTTAACCTCGATCCTATCGGAACTCATGATAGTAGAACTGAATTATACAAAAACTGCATCGAGAGGTTCTTATTTAATTTTGATGGGTTGCCACCACATAATGTTAAGTATCACTAATAGATTGTGAGACTAATTAAAATTATCTTGATGATCGATAATTATAATTGGATGAATCAGAAAGAGTTTTAGTCCATCGAAAAAAATTTTGATGATGTCGATAATGGAGATCATAATATATCTAATTATTATACAGAATTGAACATATGAGGTCACACAAATAAGGATTTAGGTATGGATGTTTTTAATTAGACTCATATAGTTCTATTGATTTAGATTTGATCTAATTAGGTTCAAAAAAATTATGCTAGTACACGATTAAACCTAATTTTCTCCTACATTAGATTTTCTGATTGATTTGGACTCAATTAAATTATATTTAGTTTATCTAGAAGACCTGAATGACTTTGTCCTAATTTGATAGGACCATGTCTTAATCTCCTAAATGGATAAAGATGAAGGGGCGCCAAGTTGGCACCCACTCCCTTTTGACCAAGTCTTGCACACAAATAAGAAGGGGCACACGTTGCCTAGTTTTTCTCATGGGAGCATCCGCCACATCTTTCTTAGACCCATAAAGGATAAGATAAAAGAGTTTAAATTGCCTAGTTTTTCTCATGGGAGCATTCGCCACATCTTTCTTAGACCCATAAAGGATAAGATAAAAGAGTTTAAATTCCAACAAAAGTTGTTGGGATTTAAACTAATTTGAATAAGTCAAATGAGGAAGGTTTTATCCAGGTGCCAACCATCTTATCAGGAAAAGATGGCACACACCTGGATGACATTTTGTGCGGCAAAATGTCGCATAAAAGAAGAAGGGGCACTATATTATGATGGAGAATCCTTCTGTTTTAAGCAATTTGACCTGGTCGAATGCTTAAAGCCCTAGGACTCTAAGTCTCCTATTTTCTATAAATAGGACTAGGTCAAAGGATTTGGCCATTCTAGTGGTTAAGTGCGAAGCTCTACTCCACCCTCTCCACATCTTCTCCCTACTCCCAGATCCTCTCTCTCTCCCCCCCTCTCTCCTATGCCCAACTATTGGGCTGATTGAGCTTTGAAGGTAGAAGTGTTGTCTGTACAAGAAGAAGAAGAAGATCTAGATCATTTGTCGATCAAACTGCTGCTGAAGATCTGATCGAAGGTAAAAGTTGGAGATCCAGATCTAATTTTTTGAAATTAGATCAAGCAAGGAGAAGACGTCCAGATCTAAATCTAAATGGATATCGATAGAGGCCGAATGTATACACGGCTTGAAGGCGAACCTCGACATTGAATTTAGATCATTAGAGTGGGAAGATCATCTACCTGCATAAGGTGGTATATTTTCTATCCTATATATATTTATATCTATATTTAGCAATCAGATTCATGAACCTTAGGCTAAATTGGATTCGAAAAAAATTTTAAATTTTACTGCATCTAATCCGATCCAATCCAGTCGTACAATAGTTCCTTCAGTGGTGTCCTACCCAGACATCCCCAACATAAACACTATGTCGGAACTTCAAAAAAAGAAAAAATCCTTCAGCTGGAACCAAAGAAAGCAAATACATATTTATGTCATCAACCATCTTATTTGTAGGTATAATAATTGCTCATTTCTTCAAATATACAGTATCATTATAGTGTTCTTCAAAGTGGTCATAAACTTCTAAAGCAATATTCTAAATACAATTTTCATCAGCCTTTATAAGAGAATTGTTTGGAATTTTTATCCAACTTAGTTCTTCCTCTTCCTTCTGAAATTTAAAAGTTGATATTTTTCCATCACCAATATTTATAATCCATTTACAAAAGTTAATAAATAATTTTCTATGCTCTTCATCCATATGATTACTCAATAAGCATATGTTTCTTTTTAGAGTATAAATTCTACATTATGTCTATGAGTATGAACGGTTTATTGATATATCAAATGTTCCTATTCTACTTCGGCCAATAACTACTGGAAGAGAAAATCTTCTCCAAGAAATATTGATTTGCCATTGAATGGTTTTTTATTAATGTCAGAATCATTTGCTTTCAAAATATCTTTTAAAGATCTGCCAAGTGCTTCAAAATAATTTGTATGATTCATAGGAGCTTCATCTCAAATTATTAAGCTTATAAACTTAATTAATCTTGCAAGTTGAGTCCCTCTTTTTTTTTTCACATGTTGAACAATCATCAGGAAGTAAAAGTGATGCAATTCCTCGAGAAACAGAAACAACTGTTAAAACAATCTTTTCTTTGCAATGAATTTTCAGGATAATTGTCTACCAAAGATAAGTTTTACCTATACCTCCATATCCATATATAAAAAAAACTCCACCTTTTTCTTCATTTACAGCTTCTAAGACAGTGTCATAGATAATTTCATGTTCCTCCTCTAGTCCTTTAAATAATGTTGAATGCTCTTCTTGCATTTCTTGTATGTCATAGTCTAAATCTTCTCTAAGATGCATATGCATGTTATTAAGTTCTTCTATAATAGTTCTATCAGATGTCCATAAATTATGATCCAAAAGGGAATAACATTTTTTATTAAATAATTTGTCCAATTCAAATAGAATATGATTTTTCAACTACCATCCTGGACTCTGCAAGTTTGGTATTTCCAAAATATTCTATAATCTGCAAATTATATCATTTTCATAATAAATAAACAAAGTAACTAAAAGCTATCTTAATTCAGATGATGTTGTCTAGTAAGAAGCTTCATCTAATGCTTTATATCATTCCTTATCATCACTTAATAGCTCAAGTGCATTACATGTAGATTGAAATATCAGATATTCAATATCATTCATAGTTCTAATTTTGTTATAGTTCCTTGGTCCTTCAATAACATTCAAAAGCATTCTCAAATTGTATAATTCACTAGAACTGGAATGCATATAAACTATTCTTCCTATTTAATTTATTTGCTTTCTTCTAGTCCATATCTTGTCTTTAGAGTTCCATGCTCATTTTATGATAAATTCAGCATATGTCAAATCTCTAGCATCTTCATGTATTTTATTTGTTTGCATCCATTCTATGAATATTATTCTATCTACATTTTTTATTCAAAATATTTACCAAAATTTGACTTTCATGATAAGTTACAATATTCATGATGGGAGATGTAAAACCAATCATTTAACCATTGGTTCTCTAAAATATATATCAAATTGAAATAATCTCCAAATAGCTTCACATATATGCCGATAAATATATACAACTTAAATATATTTTTATTTCATCAACTTGCTTATATCGCTGTTCTTTGGTATCATCATTGGTCAGAATATTTTGCATAATCATAGCTATTATTCTATCTATATCTTTATTCAATATTTAATCATACTTGATTTGTTATACCATTCAATATTGATATATGCTTGATAACGAACAATCAAATCTAAGTTATAAGGTACAATATGTCTATTATCAAGATGAATATCATTTTTTATCATATAGTATCCATCAATTCTTCCTTTATAAACAATAAATCCATTTTCATCAATTATTATTTCTAGTCAAAAAAATTTTGTCATAAATTTTGTAACAATTTCATATCCTATTTGATCATCATTTTTGTCAGCTATTTTCATAGAAATTACAAAATTAATATTTATAGCTGTTAAATATCCATACTCCAAACTCAACTAAAGAAAGAAATGGACATGCAATAAACCATGTTTTCAAAATTTTATTATGTATAAAGCTACAAATATAAAAAAAAAATTATTACCATACATATAGTTATAAATTAATCTTTTCTAATTTGTCATAGTAAATAGTATTGTACTTACAACTAATTTTTTGAAATGTTATTTTTTCGTAATATCTAGTATTAGTTCTTCAAGCTTTATCTTAAAAACCTACTAAAAATATGTGGTCTGTTCTCTGACCTTTGGCCAAAAATAATGTTCAAAGTTATTTGAATCTCTGGCTATTATGCATTACATGTAAATATAATGAATAAATCAAGATGTCCATAAGATCTATAAATAGCCATTATATCTTGATAATTTCATATCGTATATCTTAGACTGCCAATGAAACTTGATGGTAATATGATTCTTTTTTTGATTTCATTACCATCAATATCTCCTCCAACAACTACATCTTTAATACCCTTATAAATTATTGATCTCGAATCTTTTTGATTTTATCTAATATAGTCCACTCTTTCTTCTTTAACATATGAAAATGCATCTACTATATACTGTTGAAACAATCTCTCAACAATCTCCCTCTCCTTATTAACGTTCTTCTTTCATCTATTTTTTTGTTGTAATCTGTATGCATAAAATTTCCTCATAATAATATATTGCTTTGAAGTTAAATGTTTATTTGAATGGTCTCGATACTTTATACCAATTTTGTAGCCATCTTCATCAAAGGAAAATAAAATTGGATATCATATAACCATGAAGCTAGAATGCAAATCATTGATCCAATTTAATTCTTCTATTCTATGTTTAACAATAATATTATGCTGGCAATCTACTTGTCCTAAATCACCAACAATTAAACTAGCCATTTTGAAACATGAAAGTGCACAATATTTTATAGTATCTTTTGGACGTCTTTCTATCAATTTCAATTATATTGGTAAAAAATTTAGTTGTTTAAATTGATCTCTGGCCATTCTAAAAACTCTAATAATTTGATTCTCTTGATCAAATATATTAATCAATCCTTGCATAATATCATGATCAATGACTAATAAATTGTCATCACAACCAAATGCACCAATTTTATTGTTGACTTTATTCTCTATATTATATATATATATATATATATATATATATATATAATCTCCATCAATTGGCAATAGTGAACCCATTCTATGATAATTATGACCATTAATTAAAAAAACAAATGGTCCAGATCTACTATTAATTTTCTTATCAATTTTTGGTCCTATTGATGTAAGTACAAATATTAAATCATACATTCTAATATTTTCATGAAATTTTGATATTCTTATTCCTCTATCATAATTTAGTAAATTATACAAAAAAAGTAGAAGTATATTAATGCAGTGGAATATATGTTCTTCCTTTTTGATAATATAAAGTAAATATTGGTATAGACTTCCTTTTTGATAATATAAAGTAAATATTGGTATAGACATGTTACATGATTTGTTCACACATTCTTTATACCAAAATAATGCTCCACAATATTGGCACTCATATTCAAGTTTTTCAATATCTAATGATTCATTATATTTTCTGACACAAAAAGAAATAAAAATAATCACATATATTTTATAAGAAGAAAAATATTTAAAAATTTTATTTAGTTTAAATTTAATTAAATTATACCTTTATCTGTGCTACTATATTTGGCAGCAAAATGTTGAACTATATTTAGAACTACAATAATTGCACCTAGATTTTTTTAGTATCAAACACTTGATTTGAACCAACAACTATAAAATTTTTACAACCAACAGTGTTCACATTTCCTTCATTATCAATAGCTGAATGTGAAATTATATATAAAGTTTTTACTTTTTTTCCAACATTCTTTTGATGATTATGTTCCTTTGCTTTTCTCTCCTTTTTCTTAGTAACGATATGTATCCTTTTCATTCTACTTTGTTTAGATATATCTACTGAATTCATTATATTTTTTGGATAAAAAAATGCATAACATATGAAATAACATGCTAAATGTATATAAAAAATTCAATATTAAATTGATTTTCAATAATTATATAATACATATGCAAATATAATTAAAAGAAATTATTTTTTATACTTCATCTACAAATATAAAGATAGAAATAAAATTCTATAAATATATATAATATTAGGTTATAATTTTTGGTATTTTGCTGATATCTCAAGCAGTCAATGCAAACGGAGAATGCATATTCAAATTTCAACACAACCTATAGAAACTCTAAAAAAGAATCATAATACCAATATAACTAATATGTTAGTGTAAGTTTTATAGTACTATAACTATAAATGACATTTTAATATTCATATACTCATCAGAATACCCCAGTAATATTATCATCTATATAACTATTATACTAACAAACTTTGTATGTTAATTTTATATATCTTTGTTATTGTTAGGATAAAGTTCAATCTATCAAAGATTAAAAGTGGTCGCAACTCAATGTCTTAATAAAAGAAAAATATAACAAATATTGCATTACATATTTAAAAATACATAATTAAATGTTTCCATTAAAAAAAAAGAGGGAAAAGAAAAGATTCAAAAATATTACATAAATATAAAAAGATAATTAACATTTTTTACAAATCGACAGGCAAGCAAATTTGACACATAAACCATAAAATTGCAAACAGCGAACATAACTAAATAGTATCTTCATCTACCAACGACTCAGCATCTGAATGAAATATTCTTCTATATTTAAGTTATGTACATCTTTCAACAAACAGATCATAGTCTCACTATATATAGATTTCTATGATGTAACTCAAGATTGTTATGATCAATGTTGATTCTCTCATATATATATATTTATAACATTCTTTATCTAAATAATTATAATCTTTAATTGCAAACTTAAATTTATTTTTCAGCATATTTATGGCAAACTCAGAGATTGTTTCTTCATATTGAACCTACACCCTTCCTGTATAGCCCTAGATCATAGTATGTTCAAATGGATAATTATCTTGTTCCACACCATCTTCTAAATAAATTTTCATATAATCTCTTAATAAACTATCATCACATAGTTCTAAACTATATTATGATGTCATAATCCCTAATTTGCTAGTGATCTCCTATAGTATAACTTTCGATGATATTTTAATCAAACTCATGTCTGCAATTATAGTTAATCATAAAATTAGAAATCTAATGAAAAATTTATACCTATAATCAAAATTTTCATGCTCATATAAATTTAATGATAATAAAATTAATTTTTTTTCAATAATAATTAGTTCAGTCATAGCTCAAGTTACATAATCTATAAATAAAATATTCATTTATCTATAAATAATAATATAAATCTATACTTATAGATAAAAGCTAATGCACAAACCAACAGAGCAACTACTTTCCCTTTTTTCTACCAATAAAAGTATTTTTTTCTAAAAAATATTTCATATTGAATAAAAAATTGGTCATTACATTAATTGGCAAGATGAACAAATACATACATATATATACATACATACACACATAAACATATATATTATTTATTATGGATTCGAAATTATATTAAATTATTGAGAATAATTTTTTGGTGCATAACCTTAATAATGCGAATCCCAAAAAATATCTAGCAGTTTTTTTCCAAAACACAATATCAAAAAACTTACCAATTCACTCATAATTCTTTTATACAGACACCCACATAAAAAAATCTATAAATTTTCCTATATAAATAAACTCATAATTTGTTGTGTATACTATTATGCATAGAAATGTCTATACGAGTGTTTGCATAGAATAAACTACTAACTTTTTTATATATTTGATCCTATATTTTTTTTAATACGCCTAATCAATCTCGACTATTGCCATCTACCACGTGTCCTAATCACAGCTATTGGATGAGAATCCCAATCAATCCCAACTGCCTCTATCTATTTACCCCTACATTCGACAAATATTGAGCAACGGTCGGCACAAAACCTCCCTTCCACTAGTTCTCCAATCCCTCTCCACTTTCTTAACTCTTGGCTCTTCAATCCCTCTCTATCTATGTCCTTTACCTCTATCTATCTAGTCCTAGAGCTACCGATCCATGTCTTCCCCTCACCTCCCAAATCTCTATACCCATGATGGCACCATTCATCATTGATGACTGTCATTCATAAAATGTTGTCCCTCATCTTAGATCAGTAGGGTTTTTTTTTTATCTTTTTTAATTTTCTTTTCTTCTTTCATCTATTCCCTTCTAATCTTTCTCTATTTTTTATGTTCTTCCATCCATCCTCTAGCCTCCTTCCCCCCATCTTCCACCAATGATGATAACCAAGCATGAATCCTGGCTCCTCACTACTCATAAGTAATATTTTCCATCTTCTTTTATTTTTTTTTCTTTTTATCCATTTCTTTCTTCTCTTTAACTCTTTCGACATTCTCTACATCCCCAATACTAGCCATGAACTCTAACTCTAATTCCATTCTAACCCTAACCCTAATCTAATTCTAACTTTAACTCTTAACCTAATCCTAACCCAACCCGACTGCTAACCCTCCTCAGAACCCTAGCCCTCTCCCTAATTCCATTCTAACCCTTACCCCAAGTCTAACCCTAACCCAATTCTAACCCTAATGCTTAACCCAACCCTACACCTCACCTTCCTCGAAACTCTAACCCTAACCCTAGTACTAATCCTAATCCAACCCTAGTACTAACCCTAACCCTACCACTAACTCAACCTCAACCCTAACTGAACCCATCAGCCCGATAGCTTGAAACTCAATAACCCATCCCCCCAAACCATTAACCCATTATCCAATTATCTAACAGATCAACTCGCTAACCCACCAACCTGACACCCAATACCAAAATCTGATAACCCGTTATCCAAACTCAATAGCCAAAACCTGTTACCTGCCAAACCAAATCCAAGAATCAAACTTGTCTACCCATTTAAAAAAAAATTCCAAACCTGTTAGCAAGACCTATTAAAATAGTAACCTAAATCTATTTTTTCTCCCTTTTTTTGTCTTTCATCTACAATCTTCCTATACCAATCTTTCCTGAATGATCAGGAAAGTCTGCTACATCTGAAATAGCAACATTTCAAATCCCTTTCTCAAATGATAGTTGCCTTTAAGATTAGAAGGCTACGATCTTGCAAGCAGCAACCGCCTGATGAGAAAAAGAATAGATCAAAAATTTTCCAAACATCTTTGATCAATACCCTCCTAACCCACCCTATCTTTCCCACATTAAACAATCTTTAAATGGAAGTGGAGGACTATTGCATCCATAGTAGCAATCCTTCCAAAACTCCCTCAAATGATGCTTTTATATTTCTAGACTAATAAGAGACTTTTCCAAATGCACCTTCTCCTACTCTATAATCACCCTCTCAATGTAGTCTAACCAAAAAAATAGGAAAGTGGAGGCTGCTGCATCCGCAGTAGCAATCCTCCTAAACTTCTCTCAAATGATGTTCTATATCTTAGTAAACTAATAAGAGAAGAACAATGCATATAGAAATTAGTATAGTAAAAGAAAAAATAAAAACCCTAGACCTACCCCCTTTCTCTAGACTCCAAAAACCTTATTGCTCATTTAACTTCACTATTTTTGTAACCTACAAAACTTATCTTAATATACTGGAGAGGGAGACTGACCATGACATGATCGACCATTTCTCTCCTATCCATTTCTTCCATTATTTTTCCCAATCACCTCTGAAACCTCTTTGCTCCTTCCATTTTAAATCTCTTCATTCTTCATCTTGTTAATCCCACCAAACCTGAAAGTTTTTTTCTCATTAAAATGGTCGATGTTTTCCTTAATAAAGAGATAAGGCAAATCTCTGCCATACCCACTCCCAAACCACATGTCTGGCATTTTTTTGTTTCTCCCTCTTCACCCCTACAAGTCTAACACATATCCACAACATGCCAACGTAGCAGGCTAATGTGGATGGCATAGATGACATGGTGTACGAAAATTAAAATGTAAGCCACCAACTATGATGCTATTACTGGTTATGCCTAGAGATAGTAGTACTTATAACTTTCTAAATATTTTACTCCAACTGATATAACAAAACTATAAATCATTATAGCCTGCTAATCCTAAGCAAACCTCAATGTAACATAACCCTCAACCATGGTACAATGTATTTAATGATGAAAGAGAAATTGCTCTCATCTTTTTTCGGTCCATGCATGGCATTTTTAATATGCTAAAATATGTCTCTTTGCTAAAATCAATGGATTTTAATATGATGACATGTGTCATTGTAAATAGATGACACATGGCCCCATGGGAGAGTTCTGAATTCTCCTTTAGTGTTTAGGAAAGATAATACATCACACGTCATCTTCTTAAGATGTTACATATATGATAGCCAATATAACGTACCGACCATACTATGAATGAGTTTAGATTATTTATTCTTTTTATAGGAATTCTTTTGTTTTAACACCAAATTATGATTTTCAGTAAGATTCAGTTAAAACCAAACTAGTTTTTAATTTTATTGAGCTTTGAGTTTGAGAACCATTAGCTATTTGTGGAACATGTTCAATCCATACATTACACAATAGATACTACATATGAATGTGAATGAGGGGTATTTGAACACCTATTTGTAGATTACATGCTGTGTTGATGGGTATGAATGAATGTGATCAAGCCAGCTGTAAATCCATGGAGCAGTGCATCCGGGATCATCTTGAGGGCTGACAAGCCAATATTCTCTCCATGATGGATAGGATTATCCTCGTGAGATCAGTCCTGAGTTTCATTTTGATATACCTCTTAGCAAATACTATGGTGCCCTGCTCTTCTCTCAGCGGTCTGGAGCAGTAGTTCAGAAATTTCTTATGGAGTGCCAGATAGGATAACCATGGGCTTCACTTGCTTTCCTGAAAAGTGGTCTGCCAATCTATATGAGATGGGGGCCTTGGGATCTAGCTCCTGTTGTTAGGAGGGAGGTTATGATTTTCAAACATGCAGCTAGATTCCTCATCCAGCCTGATTGCTTGTGGAGTAGGGTGATGAGGGCTCGGTATGGAGCTTGGAGCTAGGGACTGAAATCCAAATTGATCGCTGCTTATTCATCTAGAGGAAGATTTGTACTCGTGCTTCAGTAGTAGTGGCTCAAATCATGTGGTTGATTGGAGATGGAACTTCGGTTGATATCAACCAGGATACTTGGATTTCCAGCTTGCCTTTCTCTCTCGTTGGCCGATCTATGTCAATATGGAGGTGGATGACCACCTATGGGTCTATGATTTGATCACTGATGATGATAGAGATTGAAGGGTTCATGATGTCATCCATCTCTTTGGTGGTCAGCTTGCTGACAGGATTCTTCCTATACCAATTTCTGTCTATCGAAGTTAGGACTTAAGGATGTGGGAATGGTCTTACTATCCTAAGGTTCCTGCTAAGGATCTCGTTGAGATGAGCAGGCTGGCACCAAATAGGAGGATTAAGGTGACTTGGATCTGGAGAGTGGCTTTCCATATCAGGGTCAAACTCTTTCTCCAGAAGATTGTCTGGGACCGACTTCTAACTCGAACACTTCTTAGGGATAGAGGCATGGAGCTTCCGACTGCCTACCTAATCTGTGGGCTAGAGGATGAGTTGACAGAGCATGTACT
This sequence comes from Cocos nucifera, assembly GCA_006176705.1. Lineage (NCBI taxonomy): Eukaryota > Viridiplantae > Streptophyta > Magnoliopsida > Arecales > Arecaceae > Cocos > Cocos nucifera. The sequence goes on from QRFJ01000061.1 coordinate 3,506,971, forward strand.
CCTTCGTTGTCCAAGGGTAAGTCTAATTTGAAGGATGATGGGTGGTTAGCCTTGGGGGGTGATTAGTGGCCCTTAGCTCCCTCCCTTCTTGGATGTGATATGCCGGTGCATGGTCAAGGGTTCGCCCTAGGCTAGTAGGATGGCATACATCATCTATTAGATTTGGCTGTCCAGGAATAGCCTAGTCTACGATGCTGAGGTTGTGGCTACATATTGGATGCTTGAGAGAGTCAATTGCCTAGCTGCGGAGTACTGCTACTTCAACACTGCTGGCCCAAACCTTGTCGCCCGGAGTTTCTATGACTCTCTTGCTATGCCTACAGCGAACTAGAGGGTTCTGTTAATTTTCTGAGAGCCTCCTCCTTTAGGGTTTGTCAAGATCAACTTCAACGACGGTGTTAGAGATGGCAGAGGTGATTCGGGCTATATCATCTGGGGCTTGGATGTTAGGCTATTGACAGTCGGGGGCTCACATCTTTTTGAGTCATCCATCCTCAGAGTGGAGCTTTGTGCCACTTAAGCGGGCATCATTTGCACAAGCTAGGAACCACGAACAGAGAGGATCTTCATTAAGGATAACTACGCCATAGTCATCGACTGCATCCTGGATGAGACGAAACATCTAAATATTCATCTGCTTCTCCATAACATCTGGAGATCTCTTGTCATTCCATCATGATGATTGTTTGGCATATCTTTTGAAAAATAAATAGTACCATGAATTGGGTTGCTTCCTTTGCTATCAAGCATATTGGAGACTGGGTCTGGCATCATGGCAATGATTGCCTCCATATCCTGAAAGATATATTATATTCTGACTTTTTAGATTGTTCTCATACTAAAATGATGCGACTATTCGATTGTATTTTTTTAAAAAAAAAATCAGCTTATCATTAAGCAAGTTTGATCCTAGAGGATACATCTTGACTCACATGTACTCATGGTAAAGGTGCTAGTTAACCAATAAAGTCCTGGGTTACATCATCTACTTTGGATTGAAAGTTTGCTTTCAGTAGGATCAATGGGTTTGGGCATAATTACCTATGATCCTCATTTATCATAAAAGAGATAGCTGAAAAACTAGTATTAATGCCAAACTTCATTTTACATAATCTATTATATATATATATATATATATATATATATATATATATATATATATATATATATATATATATATATATATATATATATAATAATAATATTCTATAAAGGAGTATTATAGTATTGCCAACTCAGTTTCTCAAATCATATATATAATACCATATATTACACCACACGTGGCCGCACATGATTTTTTTCTCTATTTTTTTTTATTTCATTCCATACTGAGAGGTGCAGATGGAAGAAGTGTCAACGAAGGATGGAACGGCATGGGTGGGAGGTGGAGAGGGATCTGAGATGCAGGTTCACCAGGACCTGGGGTGGAGAAGAGGGAGGTGGGGTGGTGGTGGTCGCATAGAACCACGAGGGGTGTAGGGTGCAAATTCGCCAAGGCCGGCAGGGAGGGGGTGGTGGTCGTGCAGAGCTGGGGGGCGGGGTGTAGATTCATCGAACTCGAGAGGGGAGGGGGTAGTGGTCGGGCAAAGCCATAGGAGGCACGAGATTCATCGGAGATAGGAGAAGAGACGGGGAGGGGGTTTGGTGGTCACACAGAATCGGATGCAGTAGGAATGGTGGGTGTGGTGTGGATGATGGCGAGGCAGGGCCACAGTTTAGGCCTCATGAGACGACCACAGATCATCGGGGGCATGGGGTGGGGGGTGGGAGGCATGGGCTGGGAATGTTACGAGAGGAAGGGAAGGGGAAGGAAAAAAAAAAAAAAATATATATATATATATATATATATATATATATATATATAGAGAGAGAGAGAGAAAGAAGGAAAAAAGTCAAAAAAAAAAAAGGTAAAAAATAATATTTTTATTATTAATTAAAAAAATATTTATATAATAATATATTATTTTTAAAAAATTATTTCTTAAAAAAGTAATAATAAAACATTATTTTAAAAAAATATTAACTTTCAAATAATATGTTATTATTTATAAATAATAATAAATTATTTTTATTATTAATAAAATAATATTATTTTACTATTTTTATTAAAGTAATATTTTTATTTTTATCAAAATATTTTTTTATTATTGATAACAATTTAGATAATAAAATAATATTATTTTATTAAATAATAAAATATTAAATATTTAAGTAATAATAAAATATTATTATTTATTAATAATAAAAATATTATTATCATTGATTAATAGTAAAATATTATTTTTTTTGATTAATAATAAAATTATTATATTTAGGGAAGGGAAGGAAAAAAAATATTTAAATTTTTGAATATTAATAAAATATTATTATATTAGTAGTATGATAAGATTATAACTTCACTTACCAAGAAATCTATATTTTTTAAAAAACATATTTTTATTAATAATTTTAAAATACTATTTATATAATAATATATTATTTTTTAAAAAATATTTCAAAAAATTAATAATAAAATATTATTTTTAAATATTAATTTTTTTAAAAAAATAAATTTTTAAAAAATATTAATTATTAAATAAATAGTTTTTAAAAAAATTAATAATAATAATAATATTTTTTAATAGTAAAAATATTTTAAATTAATATTTTTTAAAAAAATATTATTTTTAATAATAAAATATTTTTAATATTAATTATAATAAATATTAATAATTTTTTTATTACGATCAAGATCGATGTTTGTCGAGAGAAGGGGAGCGGTGGTAGGGCGGCAGGCATAGTGAAGATATGAGAAGAAAGGTGGGAGTGCGGTCGGAATTGACGTTTGCCGGAAGAGAAGGGAAGCCATAGTAGAGCGGCAGGGGAGATGGAACAGCATCGATGGATATGACGAAGATATGAGAATAGAAAAAAATATTAGAATATTATTTTATTAAATAATAAAAATATAATATATAATAAATAAAATAAAATATTAAAAAAAATTAAAATATTTATTATTAAAAATTTTAATAATTATAGCCATAATTATCTATCCCACGCAACGTGCGGATCTTCGACTAGTAAGATTTATCGCTAGTAATCTCATTCATTGCTTTTTGAGAAAAGAATAATTTTATTCACTATTTGTCTACTTGGTTTGGGTTGGTTCTATTTGGAGATTATGTTGAACCATGGATGATGGCACATATGGTTGCACCATCCAGGACCCTCCAGGAGAAGGAACCAATAACTGAATAATTCCTGGATTTATGTTTATACCTATATTAGGTTGATGAAGGTTAGATTAGTAGGATGAATGGTTTCATCAAATGTAAGTTTTGGAGAGCTATCCTTATATTATAGAAGGATAGGCTATTGCGCATGATAAGATTTCTTTTAGTATTTGATTGGAGTGATAAGTAAACAAAATAAATGGGTGCATTGATTTTCACAATGATTAGATTTTATCACAATAACAAAACTGTTCAAGCTTTTAGGTATATTTAAAGAGTGGCTAAGGATAAAATAGTAATTAGAGGGATAATTTCTGTAGGATAACTCTTCCGTCAAAATGGTAGAACAGAATTATCCCTTCTCTCTTATCAAAATAGGCCAATTTTTGAATCCTTTCGGCGTGTTTGGCAAGATATTCCCTATCTGGACCATATCGTTCCCCTTATATCTTGATTAAATGTAGCCTAAGGCTTCAACATACATCACCGTCGTGCCCTTTCCGGCAAAAAATAAAATATCCTAAATATTTCCTATTATAGTGCATATTCATATATAGTGCCCAATATGGTATAAATATACCAATACAATATTGAAGAGCTCCTGGTTTTATACTTTTATCCCCGTCAAGTAAATTGGGTTGCACATAAAGCTTATATATATCTAATCCCAATTTTTGATAAATACACTCCGATTTGTAACCTTCTATTCTCATTATTTCTTTTCTTTAGCAGATTTAAAGTAATGTTTTCCACTGGAGGTTGAGGTATATGCAAAGGATCTCATGGCAGAGACTCCAGGATTATAAATGAAATTTCAAAGTCATTTGTATCATAATAGTATAGATTTATCTAGTCCAGAAGTATTACCATATATTGATTGTTACATCTAAATATCGACCTTAGCTTGATACAATAAATATCGCCTTATCTTCTCACGGATCATCCAACACCCCCACCCCCCCCCCCCCCCCAACGCATGCGCTTGTCACCTTCCAACATTAGTCAGCACTTTCCGGCATAATCTTCGAACACCGATGACTTAATCACCATTACTTGTTTAGCGGAAACTGATGCTGTTGCTTTTATAATTTTGCTTGGAGTTCCTCAGGTTGCATCCAGGCAATGAGAACCAACTGCTATCACGCATTGACCCTTCTTTTATATGGTTAATGGCAATAAACATGTTGGAACTTGGAAGTATACTGGTGCAAAGGAAGCTATTTCTCCAAAGCTGGACCCGTCTTCCATGATTCTTTAAAGAACTAGAATGACAAATGCTTATAAGCTGTTGTCAAATGGCAGCTCAGTGCAATTTTGACTGCTGCATCTTAGGGCCACTGTGTTACATGCCAGTATTTGAGATTTGTGTATGATCTGCTCCCGGAGCCATGCAGCAACCTCAAAGTTCAAAAATGGCTTGAAGCCATGCATGAATGGAATAAAGGATTGCACAATGCAGCAAACCTAAATCCCAAGACTCAGGTACTTACACGAGCACCAAAATGGGGATCAGACACTAGAAAAAAGATACACCAATCTGTAGCACTACCCGTACAACCGCATCAGCCATCGCAGAACCGAGCTAAACTGGAATAAGGCAGGGCCTATGTTATGGTTCTAGGATCATGAATATAACCTTAAGCGAGTCAGAGGAAACCTCAACTGGATGTTCAACATGGAAGAAACTTGAGGCACTGTTCGATTGCATAGAAAATGAAAATAGAAGGAAAAGTAGATCAGCAGAATATTAAAAAAAAAAAAAAAAAGGAATATGGGTAACTTCTTCACTCTTCTAGCATCAGCCAAAAAGGTTTTCATTTCTCATTTTTTGTTTTCTTCATATAAATTATTCTTCATTTGCTTTTTCTAATTATTCTTTTGGAAACAAAATGAGGCCTAAAGGCTTCATGACCTTAGGAGTCAGCAGCAAATCCAACCATCCATCATGCCTATACCATCAATCCTCAGCAAATCTTATAAGATGCCCAACTTGCCCAAGATGATGGCTGTGAAGGACTCTGCATTGCCAATGACCTCAAAAGACTCTGCACTGTTTGGTTAATGGGCTAATATTCTCAGCAATGACTGGTGTTTGTTTCACCAAAAAAAACAAAAAAATTGGCGTTTTGTTATAATCCAAAGCATATAATAGATGTAACATATGAATCACCAAGTTTAGTAGTCTGCACCATGCCCACATCATGTAATAAGTTCAAGGAGTGGGATGATGTTCAAGGAATCAAAACTTTACAGACGCACTGCAGAGATTTAGTTTTTTATTAGAGTTGGAATGATTACACAAATAAATTAGGCAAGAAACGTTCAACATGATCCTTCTTCTGCTGATCTTTAACCCTCCTGCATCTTCTACTACTGCATACACCCCAAGGACCAGTAATAATCTCTACCGAACCCATACAGCGACCAAGATTTTGCTGCTTTGTATAATTATGTGCTTCGGACATGCCATTTCTCATAATGACAGCCCAGTATCAATATTGATAATCAGCAAAGCCAACACACCAGATTACACCATACCCATGAGCTTCCCACATGCAAAAGAAATTACCCAGGTTTCATAACCCAACATTCAATATTAACTTGATCAGACTGGAGTCTCAATATTTGTATCCGATGTGTTGCTATTCCCACATACCCATCTGCACGCATCATAACCTCACACCACTAAAAATTCTAAGCATCTCAAAAAATACCAGATCCTTAGGTGCAGCCAACTGTTACTCATGAATCCCATATAGAAACAGAATGTTGTTCCATAAAAACATTAAGTGTTTAGACACAACAGGTTTAGCTGGATAATTGGGCCACTTGATAAAAAAAAGTTGAAGCACCGGCGTATGACGACTAAAATCTTCTTAATATATCAGGTGGGGTACCGGAGTACAAGATTTCAGCATACCAAAAACCCAAGGACTAATGATAGATTAAGCATGGTCATGATTACCATGTTATGACCAGTTTAGAAAAATGATGTCTTAAGCAATACAAAGATTGATTAGATGTAACTACAACATTGGCTTCACACATAAATGTCTTCCTTCAAATCATTTGAAGCTCCAGCAGCATTGAAAATAATAGTCCAGCTCTTTCAACATCTAGCGTGGTTGAACCATGATGCAAGTATCCAAGAATCCATTTCTTGTCAGCTCAAACAATAACATTCCTCAAATCAACTTCAATCACCTAACTGTGATGATGTACTTATGTCATGTGCTAGCTTTCATGTTTAATTCGAGACCCATTTGGTGCATCGAGGCCAATAAGACCAAAAGCACATTACCGATGACAATAATGTCTCAAATTACCCTGACCACACAAGCTGTCTAAGGCTCCTAGAGCAAAGATGAAATTTGACTCTTAAAGTTCTAATCAGTACGGTTTCCTTGCAATTTAATGCATACTACTGGAACACTTCTCCCAGAAGACAGAAAAAATCAAAAGACAACGTTCTGGATTGTTCCCATAACAACTCAACCGAATTTGATTTATCTATATGATTCTACCCCTCCCACCTCGCATACCATGCAATTATGCCTAAGGACATCCACATACAACACATTGATGCCATTCATTGAACACTTCCTGGAGTCTGCTTTGAATGCAACTTCTTGTCAGCTCGGCACAAATCAACAAGATTGTTGGAGAAGCACCGCAGCATAACTACCAACAGTGCTGTGCTGATGCTAAACAACCTTTGGAACCTCAGAATAAACAAGGAATGGTCCGTCTATTACCAAACATCCTAGACAAGACACACAACACAACGTAAAGGCTTTTCCATTTGCCTTAATAATAGCTACTCAAAATTTCTCTGTATTTTGAACTCGGCCACCAAAAAAAAAAAAAAAAAAAATCTTGTCAATAAATTGGAGGCACTTACCCATAGTCATCAAAGTCATGATGCCAAAAAAAGGGAAAAGAAATCACCTTGAACACTATTGACAAGATTCAGAACTAGCACACCATGAAAATCAACATTAAGGTCAACCCACCAAACCAACATTATCTAAACAAACAAACTCATGCTTTTCTTAACTTAAAATCAATTTATCGGACCATCCTCCACTCTGGATATGCCTCACCAATTTTAACAGTTATCAGCATTGTATTGTGGTTATTCCTAAAATCCCTCTTGCATACAAGTGAAGCATGTTTTGCTTGTGGCTAGTTTAGCCATCATCTCTAGAAACAAGTCGAACCATTAACTAACCACATACTCCAAGCATATCCTAAGCCTCCAAACTCCTTGTTGCTCCAAGAATTGATTTTAATGATTACAAAGAATTTGAGAGGATTACTAATAAATTTAGCTTGAAAAAAGACTTTTTATATTTCAGGGGCAAAATCATAATTTTATCAAATTTTGATCTGAGAGCCTCAAGAGCAAGTATAGAAGATTTCTAATCCTTTGAAGGCAATCCCATGATTTTTGAATGCTTATTTTCGGAGAAAATCAAATTTGAAGCGAAAGGATCGCCCCCTCGATCATCCCCTATTGAAAAGGATTGTTTGGCACGCTGTCTGTACCAAGGGTCGACCTCTGCTGCTCCGAAGGCTAAAAATACAGAACGATTATTTTTTTGAATTTTATCTCAGAGGTCGACCTCGAGGTCAACCTATGTGCCATAAGTCGACGCCTGCAACAGAAATTTTTCTGCAACGGCTATTTTTTCTTATTTTGACAGGTTTTAATGGTTTCTTTAATGTCTCCAACGACTACGAATCTTGTCCAGGATTCTCTCCTCCACCTATTGAAGATTTAAAAGGCTTTGAATAGAGAAAAACATAAGACATTGGTATGATTCAATTTCAGCCCTAAGCAAAAGTTATATTCAAGCAAAGAAGCCTTCGTTTCAAGTTCACCTACCTCTCAAGAGCTCTTTCAAATCTCTAACAATCTTGAGGAAAATCAGAGAAGCTTCCTCCATTATTATGAAAAGCGTTCTTAAGATTTTATTTGCTCACAAAGAGAGCTAAACTTGTATTTGATTGTCATTAAATCTTTTACTCTGCTTTACTGTTTTGATTTAAGTTTTGGGGGGTTCCAAAACTTGGGAAGGTCGATCCTAACCTTGAATAGGATTGTATTGGGTTGGCTTGTACCCGAAAAATAAGTGTTCTAGCTTGGAATAGCTAGGATTGGAGGTTTCCAACGGTGTATTTAGTTTGAATACAGTTAGTAGATTTTAATTCCCAAGTAGGAGCTTAGAGAGTGGATGTAGGTGCAAGGAAAGCACCGAACCACTATAAATCTTGCTTGTTTGTGGTGTGCTTACTTTCTTAGTTTGTTAAATTCTTGCTCTCTAATCTTTTATATTTTTTTTAACCTAAATCGCTTCACACACACGTCTTGCATATCATCATTCAATCTTGATATCTTTAAATTAGCTTTAAAATTTTAAAAACCCAATTCACCCCCCCTCTTGAGTTGCATAACTGGGCAACAAGTGGTATCAGAATCCGGTGCTCTAGCCCTACTTTGATTTAACCATCAAAGAGCCAAAGATCTATAGCAACCCAAGTTAGTATTTCTCTAGCCGAGGGACAATCCACAAACCGACCTCCATTTTTCAATGCGACAAACTATACCTATTGGAAAGCTCAGATGAGAATTTTCATACAAATACTTGACTATGATATATGGAATATCATAGTTAATGGACCACACACACCCACTAAGATAATTGATGGTGAGGAATCAATCAAATCCGAAAAGGAATGGGATGAGATTGATAAGAAAATGGCTCAGCTCAATGCAAGAGTCATGAATATTTTATATTGTGCTCTAGATGCTAATGAATTTAATCGTATTTCAACATGCATGTCGACTAAGAAAATATGAGATAGGTTAGAAGTAACTCATAAAGGCACTAATCAAGTTAATGAGTCAAAAATTAACATGCTTGTACACAAATATGAACTTTTCAAAATGGAGCATGATGAGTCAATAACTGTAATGTTTACTAGATTTACGGATATCATAAATGGTCTTAAAAATCTTGGCAAGTCTTATTCTAACAATGACCTTGTGAGGAAGATTCTTAGATCTTTGCCAAGAACATGGGAGGCCAAAGTGACTGCAATCCAAAAAGCCAAAGATCTAAATATTTTACCTTTGGAGGAGCTTCTAGGATCACTAATGACGCACGAGCTAAGTATGAAACAACATCAAGAAGATGTCAAGAAAAAGAAGACAATAGCCCTTAAATCCACCACTCAACAAGATGAGAAATCCGATGAAACGAAAGATGAAGAACAAGATGAAGAAATAACCCTCATCACAAAAAAGTTCAAGAGATTTTTGAAGAGAAAACAAGGAATGAGGAAGAGGCTACCTACCAAAGGGGAGCATAGCAAGAAAAAAGATAGGGAGCAGCCTCTTATTTACTATAAATGTAAGAAGTCAGGGCACTTTAGGTCTGAATGTCCTCAACTTAAAAAGATTTTCAAGAAATACAAAAAAAAGACTATGATGGCAACATGGAGTGATAGTGACGACTCAAGCTTCGAAAAGGAAAAAGCTCATGAATAAGCCAATCTGTGCCTTATGACACATGAGAATGAGGTAAGTGCTGAAATCTCAAATGAATTTATATTCGAAGAACTTCAAGAAGCCTTCTATGATTTAATAGATGATTTTAAAAAGTTAGAAACTAAAAACAAATAACTAAAATTAAAAAATCAAGTCTTGCTATAAAAAAAAGAAACTATCCAAAGTAAAAAACTAGTTTTAACTCAAAAGAATCTAAATTTGAAAAATAAAATCAACAATTTAAAATCGATGGTTGAAAATTTTACTTTGAGTTCAAATAAACTTCATATGATTTTTGAAAATCAAAAGACCGTTTATGATAAGACTGGTCTAGGCTATAATCCCTTAAAAAAACAAAAATTTCTGAAAAATATTTTTGTAAATTCACAAAGCAATAAATTTTTAAATGTTACTTGCTTTAAATGTGGTAAACTAAAACACAAATCTTATACATGCTTCTCTAACAATTCAAATGTAAAGAAAATATGGGTTCCAAAAGAAACCATTGTGACAAACCTTAAAGGACCCAAGAAAACTTGGGTACCTAGAGTAAGGACTTGATTTTGCATGTAGGTGTGTCTTGCATCCAAAGAAGAAAATCGAAGATGGTATGTTGACAATGGATGCTCAAGATACATGACTGGTGATGAGTCCCAATTCATCATGCTTCATGCTAAAAATGGAAGGATGGTTACATTTGGAGACAATGGCAAAGAAAAGATCATTGATATAGGTAATATCGATATCACTCCCTCCAAGTATATTGAAAATATTTTATTAATAGATGGTTTAAAACACAATCTCTTAAATATTAGTCAACTTTGTGATAAGGGTTACAAAGTTGTTTTTGAATCTTCATTGTGCATTGTAACTAGTCCCAATGATGATGGCATTAAGTTAGTTGGTCATAGGCATGATAATGTTTATATGGTAGATTTGAATGATCTTTCTATGATAAATATGCAATGTTTAGTAGCTATGAATGCCAAAATTAATGAGACTAATTGGCTTTAGCATCGTAGGCTTGCACACATTAGTATGCATTCACTTTCAAAGCTTATCAAAAAGAAATTAGTTATCGATTTACCAAAATTGAACTTTGAAAAAGATAAAATTTATGATGCATGCCAACTAGATAAACAAACAAGAGTTTCGTTCAAATATAAGAACATTGTTTCAACTTCTAGGCCATTGGAACTTTTGCACATGGATTTGTTTGGTCCTACAAGAACAGCAAGTTTAGATAAATTTCATGTTTTCACAAAGTTTTATCGAAAAGTTACAAATGAAAAAGAATTTTTAATTCAAAGCATTCGCAGTGATCATGGAACCGAATTTGAAAATCAAGACTTTGAAAAATTTTATGATGAAAAAAAAATTAGCCATAATTTTTCAGCACCTAGGACACCCCAACAAAATGTAGTATAAATGAAAAATAAAACTCTAAAAGAAATGACCCGTACTATGCTATGTGAAAGCAACCTTCCAAGATACTTTTGGGCGGAAGCAATTAACACAGTATGTTACATCTTAAACTGTACCCTAATCAGACCAATTTTAAAGAAAACATCTTATGAGCTTTGGAAAGGAAGAAAACCTAACATTGCATATTTTTATGTTTTTGTTTGTCGATATTTTGTTTTGAACAATGGTAAAGAAAAACTAGGTAAATTTGATGCAAAATCTGATGAAACTATTTTTCTTGGTTACTCCTCTTCTAGTAAAGCTTTTGGAGTTTTTAACAAAAGAACCTTAGTAGTAGAGAAGCCAATACATGTTGTTGAAACTAATGATCTTCCATCAAGGAAGAGTGGGGGTATTGATGATGCAGATCCTCTTATAGAAGGATTGAAGGAGATCACCCTAAAGGATTCAACAATTCAAAATGAAGAGAATCATGAAGACAAGCAAGAAATTGAGGGTGAAGGACAACAAGAACAACCTTAAGGTACAAATGACCTTCCAAAAGAATGAAGGTATGTTCACAATCACCCCAAAGAACTAATTATTGATGATCCTACACATGAAATAAGAACTCACTCTTCACTTAGAGATGCATATAATCATTTTGCATTTGTTTCTCATTTTGAACCCAAAACCATTGATGAAGCCAAAAGATTATAATTGGATAAATGCATTGCAAGAGGAACTTAATCAATTCGAAAGAAATAATGTATGGACCTTAGTATCAAGACCTAAAAATTATCCAATAATTGGTACAAAATGGGTATATAGAAATAAATTGGATGAAAATGAAAATATAATTAGGAATAAAGCAAGATTAGTTGCAAAGGATTATAATCAAGAAGAGGAAATTGATTTTGATGAAACCTTTGCACCTATTGCTAGACTAGAAGCAATTAGACTCTTACTCGCTTATGCATGCTTTATGAATTTCAAGCTATTTCAAATGGATGTTAAAAGTGCTTTTCTAAATGGATATATTACTGAAGAAGTTTATGTAGAACAACCTTCCGATTTTGAAAATTATGCTTTTCCAAATTATGTTTTTAGATTAAACAAAGCATTATATGGTTTAAAACAAGCACTTAGGGCTTGGTATAAAAGACTAAGTAAATTCTTGCTTAATAATAAGATTTTCAAGAGAAAATGTAGATACAATTCTTTTCACTAAAAGAGATCATGATGACATCTTAGTAATACAAATATATGTTGATGACATTATATTTGGATCTACTAATGAAACTTTATATCAAGATTTTGCTAAACTCATGCAGGGGAGTTCGAGATGAGCATGATGGATGAACTAACATTCTTCCTCGAACTTCAAATCAAACAAACAAAAGAAAGGATCTCCATCACTCAAAGCAAGTACATAAGAGAACTACTCAAGAGATTTAGGATGGAGAGCTCCAAAGCAATTGGTACGTCCATGAGTCCATCATGTAAGCTTGACAATGATGAAGAAGGTAAAAGTGTTGATCAAAAACTTTATAGAGGCATGATTGATTCTTTATTATATTTAACTGCTAGTAGACCAGATATCATGTTTAGTGTTTGTTTATGTACACAATTTCAATCTAATCCAAAAAAATCACATTTAAATGCTGTAAAAAGAATACTTAAATATCATCACCTAAAAGAAACTCAATCCATAGGTTTATGGTACTCTAAGAATTCATCAATTGATTTAATTGAATATTCAGATGCAGACTTTGCTGGATGTAAATTAGACAGAAAAAAATACTAGTGGAATTTGCCAATTTCTAGGAGTTAACTTAATCTCTTGGTTTAACAAGAAGCAAAATTCGGTAGCATTATCTACGGTTAAGGCCGAATACATTGCAACCGAAAGTTGTTGTGCACAAATCTTGTGGATTGAGCAACAACTTGAAGACTTTGGCATCAAATTAAACAAAACTCCCATAAAATATGATAAACTAGTACCATAAATCTAACTAAGAATCCAATCCAACACTCTAAGTCAAAACACATTGAAATAAGACATCATTTTATAAGAGAGCATGTTCAAAATAATGACATAATTCTTGATTATGTTTGTACTGAAAATCAATTGACTGACATTTTCACTAAGGCCTTAAGTGAAGATAAATTTTATGAAATTAGGAGAGAATTGAGAATTCTAAATTATTTTGCTTAAATATCCTTCTTTTGATCCCAACTTATCCTCTACTAATATTTTTGGATCAATCCTTGAGACTTAATTTCATTGCTTTAAGTTAAAAATTATTCATCCTTATTTTTTTCTTGACTATAAGAAGAAAAATTATTTTTGAACTTAATAAAAAAAATCATGAATAAACAATTATACTTTATTTGTCTCATGAATTTATTTGAGCATTTTAATGATATTGATCATATTATTATTTTTTTAAATTAATTAGTATCAAAAAATTATTTTTGATCTTAAAAGAAGATTATTGATGAATATTCATACCTTGTTCAGATTGATTAATTTTGAAAAATAAATTTAAGAAAAATACTCTTTTTAAGTCTTTTGATATTGTGTCAAGCAAAATATTTTAAAGAAACTATTAAAACCAAATATTCAAAGAAGACTTTAGTTTTTAATCAATTGATATCAGACAGCTTGACATTTCTTTTGTATTTTATTGATCTTAAAATATATATATATACATAATAAAATAAAGAAGAGATGATTCCTGAAAAACTGAATATATCTTATAATTTTCTTTGAATGATCTATTTAAAATCTTTAATCTTTGAAATGTTCCATCTCTCTTGAATCCTTGAAGTTCAAAAAATAATTTTATTTAATGCATTTATATTATTCAAAAAGGGAGAGATGTGTTTTTAATTCATGTTGTTCATAAATAAAATTTAAAAAAAAAAAAGATGTTCATTCTAAATTTATTATGTCTTTCAAAATGGGAAAGAAAAGCTAAAAAGTAAATTTATCCAACAATAATTATGAAAAAGAGGGGGAGAAAATATTATGTGATGAATTTTCTAGTGTTTACTCTTAAAAATAAGAGGAAAGATGTTTGTTTGTTAAATATTATCTAGTTAGCCTTGACTAAATATTCTAATTAATTTGAGTCAAAGATAATGAACTTTGATTATTTTATGATCCTTTTAACTTAAGCCTTCATGTGATTATTCAGTTTAAATTCAATTGATTTGATTGCCAAATTATTTTTGATAACTAATTGGAGTTAAAACTAATTTGAAATATATTCTCACTCCAAAAAATTAATTTTGATACATACTTCTAATTTTAAAACTCATTTAAAAATATGAATATAATACATAATTTTTAATATGCCTTTAGAAATCTTTGTAAAATTATTTTTGCTCTGATACTATCTTTGTTTTGCTCGATACATTTCTGATATATATCTTTTCCGAGCTTAATTGACTGAAATTTATTTAAGAAAAGAAAAGAATGAATAATGAATTAAATGTTGTGCTTGATTCCACTATTCAAATCTTTGAAAAGCTCTTAAAGCTTAAAAGTACATACTTGAAAATCTGTTCAAAGAATCATATTCATTCAAAAAGGGGGAGAGCCTTTGATATTTGAGTTTAAGCTAATTTTTTGTAAAGAAAGAAATTTCAAATGATAAGCTTTTAAAGGATAGCTGATTCATTTGATTCAATTTTTTGAATTTTTGATTCAATTTTCTGAATTTGATACATCTATCATTTGACACACCCCATCACATCTCTGATTCATCATCTGATTCAGATGCTTCCAACCATGATCTCTACTAGATTTAGTTTAGTCATCTTTATATTAGGTTATGATCTAGTATCTTTTAGTTATTTCTATGAGTTGTTGATCAAGTCATAGTTGGTTATATTTTTTTTTGAATCAAACTTATGGCATTGATACTATTGGCTGTTTGGGTCATGGATAGTTGTATCCATGAATTTTGTATGCTTTGATGGCCTAATTCTCATGAATACTTTTGATACCTTTATATTTTATATGTTTAGCACTTATATATTTTAATGACTTGATGTTATGATAATCATTTAGATGTAAATATGTGATGATGTCATTTGAATGATGCGAAATGAAATCTTTGTGAATTGGTTAAATTTCATTATGATCATTATGTTATAAATTGAAAGTTTTGTTATAAACTTTTGTTCTAATAGGAAAACATATAGAATAACTTAAGAGGGAAGCTTTTTTATTTTTGAATTTTAAAATCCTTTAAGATCTTACTTGATAATGTCAAAAAGAGGAGTAGAGTAAATAAAATTGGGCTATAAGCAAATTTAAAGTAAAATTGACAAAAAAAATAAAATATAAGTAAAATTGACAAAAGAAATAAGTCAAACACTTTTATAAATCATTTAAATGCCTGACTATAAGTAATCATCAAACTACTCTTGATGCCATATTAGTGAAATAATTGAATATAATATCATAGTATGTGATGTAGCATGTTCCTTCAAAATTTTACACTTTTGCAAATCATTTAAATGCCTGATTATAAGTAATCATCAAACTGCTCTTGATGCCATATTAGTCAAATAATTGAATATAATATCCTAGTATGTGATGTAGCATGTTCTTTCAAAATTTTTGAAACCCCCAATCAATGCTTCTACATGCTTTATTTTTGCTTATGCTCAAATATTTTGTCATCATCAAAAAAAGGAAGATTGTTACTCCAAGAATTGATTTTGATGATTACAAAGCATTTGAAGGGATTACTAATGAATTTGGCTTGGAAAAAGACTTTTTGTATTTCAGAAGCAAAATCGTAATTTTATCAAGTTTTGATCTAAGAGCCTCAAGAGCAAGTATAGAAGATTTCTAATCCTTTGGAGGCAGTTCCATGATTTTTGGATGCTTATTTTAGGAGAAAATCAAGTTTGAAGCAAAAGGATCGATCTCTAGGTCATCCCCTGCTGAAAAGAGCTGTTTGGCACCTATCTCTATGCTAAGGGTCGACCTCTGCTGCTCCTAAGGCTAAAAATGCAGAACGACTATTTTTCTGGATTTTGCCTCAGAGGTCGACCTCGAGGTCGACCCCTGCAATGAAAATTTTTTTTGCAACGACTATTTTTTCTTATTTTGACAGGTTTTAATTATTTCTTTAATGTCTCCAACAGCTATGAATCTTGCCCAGGATTCTCTTCTCCACCTATTGAAGATTTAAAAGGCTTTAAATAGAAAAAAAATACAAGAAATTGGTGTGATTCAATTTCAGCCATAAGCAAAAGTTATCTTCAAGTAAAGAAGCCTTCGTTTCAAGTTCACCTACCTCTCAAGAGTTCTTTCAAATCTCCAACAACCTTGAGGAAAATCAGAGAAGCTTCCTCCATTATTATGAAAACCGTTCTTAAGGTTTTATTTGCTCACAAAAGGAGCTAAACTTATATTTGATTGTCATTAAATCTTTTACTCTGCTTTACTGTTTTGATTCAGGTTTTGGGGGGTTCCAAAACTTAGGAAGGTTGATCCTAACCTTGAATAGGATTGTATTGGATTAGCTTGTACCCGAAAAACAAGTGTTCTAGCTTGGGATAGCTAGGATTGGAGACTTTCAACGGTATATTCAGTTTGAATACGGTTAGTGAATTTTAATTTTCAAGTAGGAGCTTGGAGAGTGGATGTAGGTGCAATGAAAGCATCGAACCACTATAAATCTTGCTTGTTTGTGGCGTGCTTGCTTTCTTAGTTTGTTAAATTCTTGCTCTCTAATCTTTTATTTTTTTTTAACCTAAATTGCTTCACACACGTCTTGCATATCATCATTCAATCTTGATATCTTTAAATTAGCTTTAAAATTTTAAAAAATCTAATTCAAACCCCCCCTTCGTGGGTTGCATAGCTGGGCAACATTCCTTGGCTTCACAAGAATAAAAACGTGAAGCCCCAGCTTTTTGTTGTCATAAACAACACTGGCTTTCAATAACATCTGCTAGTAATCCTAGAACCGAAGAGCCTAAATCCTTATGCAAAATTCAAAAAAATCTAAGTTTCAATTATAGTGTTGCGCTGTGTCCCTCCCAAACCCAAAAATTATGGACAGTTTAATCATATGTAGTTTCCTCATATAATTAGTAGAGGTGGGCCTAGGCGCAACGGTGAGGCTGCTCTATTATAATCGGAGTGTCACAAGTTCGATGCACAGAAACAGCCTCTCGGACTCAGGGTTAAGGTTGCATACATCTGACCCTCCCCAGACTCCACGGTGATGGGAGCCCTTTTAGTTTCCTCACATCATTAATAATTCGATATCTCGTAAACAACTAATCCATAATAATTCGATATCTCGTAAACAACTAATCCATATGAGGATCAAAAGCAAGCCCATAACTCAAAACCATTGATCGCACAGTAGACACAATAACAATCCAGAATCTTGCATCTAGAAATTATATAAAAACGTTTTGATATCCGCACAACCACGATAAGCAATTTGTTTCAAGGTATGTATTATTGTGTGGAGAATACATAAGACTCACTAATAAATGGTTAGATGATGGTGGTCGTGGTGGTGGCGCTACTGCTGGGGCTTCCACTGAGAAGGGGTGAGGGCTTTCTTAATGGAGAGGGCGTGGATGTGTTTCATCTGCTCCGCCAGCGCACCGTTCACTAGGCGGTGCCTCTCCAGAAGCCTCTTCCCCTCGAACTGGTCCGATACTATCTCGATCTCAAAGCTCGCCCCACATCTTTTTATCGTCAAAATTACATTAAAAATGCACAACAAAACCAAAAAAAAAAAAAAAAAATCAGATAACTATTTTTTTTTCAAAAAAAATCGAGTGAAATTAAAGGAGAAAGAAGAGATAGGTCATAGGTGTTACCCTCCGGACGTATCGATCACTTCCTGTGGGGGAAGAAAAAATAGACAAAGATGGCGTTAGGGTTGTTTTGGATTCCTTTTCCCGGGAAGTGGAGGAGAAAGAAGAGAGGAGGAGAAGTGGGTTTCCGGAAGAGGCGACTTACGAGATGAGAGGGCTTGAGAGCCGAAGTGAGCGAGGATTCGACGTCTTCTTTGGTCACCCTCATCTCTCCCTCCATCTCTTGCTGTCTCCGACAACGCGAAGGCGATGATGTGAGGTGAGCCTATGGACGGCGGAGGTAGGGTCTTTATGATTTGGGTCAACAGTGTTATTCTTTTATCTGGTGTATCTACTTACCTGGCCGTTTCTTTCATCGGTGCCGTTTCCATGTGATGGACGGCTAGGATGATAAGGAATAATTTCTTTTCCCCCACTTTTTCCCCACCACTTCCCCGCTACCCCACCACTTCCCCGCTACCCCTTTTGTTTCTTTGGCTGCCAAAGAATGAGGATGCTCCAGAATAATAGGCTTACAATTTCAAATCGTTTATTTATATTTTTTTAAAAAAAATCTAAAAGAATAACTAAAATGAACTCTAATCACACCTTACATGGTGGTCTTGATTTACATAGCAAGATAATATTCTCAGGGAATTGTTCGGTTGAGTTATTCTTTGGATATCCTCGATTTTATCAATTATTCATCATATTCTCCTGACATGTGTTTTTTTTCAACAAAAAATATTCTCACATTTTAAGGTCAGGAATTTATGCTTCCAACTTTCCACTCCTCCCTTTTGTTAAAGATTGATCCGAAAGAGTGGATTCCAACTTTCCACTCCTCCCTTATGTCAAAGATTGATCCGAAAGAGTGGAGAATCAAATGTAACTCCAAATTCTCTTTAATTTCTAGCCATTTAAGTTTAAGGTGGTTTTTTTTCGTGCATCCTGGAGATGGCAATATTTTTCTCTCGTTTGGGACAACAATATTTAAAGAAATGCTGTTCACGCAATTGTGGAGGTAAGTGATTCACCATTCATGAAATTTATTCATATGCAATGGGTATCAGAAGATAACTTGCGTCTAGTTATCACATTTTAGTCCAATACTGCTCATCAGAGGAGCCTAAGGCCCCCTTCATCCTCATCCAAGTTCAGTAAGAACCGATGAAGGAACGCACGCATCCATTTCTGCCCAAGTAACAACAGGTGCTCATCCAATAAAAAGGATATATTTTATTCCCATACTATTTATCAGAGTAGTCCAAGGCCCCCTCAATGCTCATCAGATCTCAAAAGAGGACCGATTAAAGAATCCTCAATCCTGATATGCATTCCATTTTCTCCTGCCCAAGTAACAATAGGTATCTGATAAAAATGAGACATGCTACCACAAACCTCCATCAAACCATGACCAACATAAAGCACCGAGAGCAGCAAAAGCAGCAGCACAAAGCTCTGTCTCCCACTTAATACAAACTTTCGGACTCAACCGGATTTATTCAAGCACCAAACAAATTAATGGCACTGCCCTCTCAAAAAGATACACAACATTGTAATCCCTAATAGAGTAATAAATCGAAAAAAGCATTTCACAGGAAACATCAATAAAGCATGTCACAATTTCAGCTGGAATGGAAAATAGTAACTTTAATTGACATCAAGATGGGACCCTGCTATTGCCCCTCCACTAAGACAATTCATACTTCCTCAGTACCCTGAAAATTGCAAGCCCAACATGTCTAGCCGATTATAACTTTGTAATTGAGTCAAAAAGTACAGCATCATGAACTTGCATGCAGTCACAAATTTTTGTTTCCAACAAGAGCGCCTAATCCAAACTATCCAACCATAGTTTATTATACTATACCATATAAGATGTACCGTATCATATCGGTACCATACCGATATCATACCATACTGTATATTGACATTATAATAGAATTTTACTGGTATAGGATCTAGTACCAAGATAGCAAACCTTGCATCCAACAAATGAACTTACCTGATTAAACACTTGAAAGTACGACCACCAATATGACAAATTCACACGTTTACAGAAATTGGATCCAAACAATTAAATTAGCCTGTCTATGATGAACCCAGAAACCTAATCAATAAAGAGATCTAGACTGATTTCAACACAGCTTTGTTAAAATGCTAATTAGATTACAATCTTTTGTAGTCTGTAACATATTCATGCATGGCATGAACATAAATAAAAAGCCATTAAGTTGGCTACAACAGGAGGATTACTTTGGCTGCATTTGGGAGGAAGATGACGGTACATTGGAGTGGGTAAGAAACTATCCAATTCCATTTCAGCACTGATAAGTGACCAAATGCATCACCAGACTCTCATGCTGTTCTCAGAGGTGGAGAAACTAGTATTACTCCATCTCCCCTGACGAAAAGAAATGGAACAGTGCGTCTAGTAGTCTGGGAAAAAAAGGTAAGAAACAAGTAAGAAAATGCAAGGATGATAGAAAATGTAAAGGATGAAATGAAGATAGATCCACAGACACAGCAATTCAAGAGTCAAACAAGTGTATCACCCAATTGTTGCTAAATCTTAAGCCATATCTCAAGCTTCACCAAAACAGGTTTCGACATACTCAAAGCATCATCTTTATCTAGTCATGCAAATTTGTGTGCCACAGGTGCTCCCTGTAGGATGATTGCCACCACAGTTAAAGGTCGCCTCCAGCAACCTATCCATAGAATAAGACCTGCAATTTCACTGGTCCAACCAGTCTGAACAAATTTTGAAGGATTTCTTAATGAATATTGTTATAAAGAACAACCCACCATTCAAACCATCTGCTCCTCCATCCGTCCCCCCATAACTATTTAAGAGAAAAATCTTGGCAGCAAGTCTTAGCCTCACCACCAACCACTATGCCAGCCACTTCCTCCCAGGTCCCTTCCACCACAAGTTAACCTATTCCCCCAACTGCCTTCGCTCTGTCTCCTTTGTTTCCCTTCACCATCTTGACTTGCCCATTGTAACAACCCCTCCCAGCAAAGCAAAGCAGGCAGACAGGCATTACAAGGTAGGTGGGTGTGCACACATGCACACAAACATGCGTGCACAAGCACACACAGAGAAGGCCGTGCACACACATGCACGCGCGCGCACACACAGAAGGCCGGGGAGGGAGAAGGGTGCGGCATTGCCCTGTGAGTAATGTCATCTATTTCCACATCCTATAGGAAAATAGACTGAAGGCTGCAAAAGTTACATGTATGGTACTTGCTCCTTGCTTGCTAGAAATTAGAACCAGAAGCAGGTACTGGTGCAGGTGCAGCAAAGCTAATAATTTACAAACACTTATGTTAGGAAGCAGTCAAAGTTTCAAGGGAGTTTTCAAAGCATATATCTTATCCTAGCTAGAAGCTTCCAAGTTTATATTCTTTATAATTTTCTTTTCTTATCTCATATATATATATATATATATATATATATATATATATATATATCAATAGGTATTTCATTGACTCTAACTCAAAATATAGGGTTTAAATTAAAAGCCCTTGTGGAAGGCCTGTTATAATTGATAACTCCCTGGGCTCTCCTCCTATTATTTTCATAATTAAATTGCCAGATCTATTTTTGTTGATGGTGACATAGCCTACAAAACCACCTGATAAGCCATTCTTCATTATCATCCATCAAATAAGCTTCAATATATTATCAACTCAGTTCTTCCTACTCATTCTAATATTTTCTGATTGACTGCCTACGTAAGAAAAAAGGCCCCAGTGGTTGGTCTTCCTTGCATGAGTCTTAATTAGTTTAATGTAATTCTCATTTATTATTTCAATCCATAGTCCATTACTGATTCTCATAATTATTTTGATGACTCATATGTTTTGATGGTTAATATGCAATCTGATAGTGCAATCAAACATATCTAGTTATACCATATATCATAACCATCAAACCTTGTTTCAACTACTTCACTCAGCTGCAATTATATCTGATTTATCATTACAATTTTAAGATTGTCATTTTCCAGTTAGCATGTCTTAGGGAATAAAATCTTGTGAAATGAATTTGCTACAAGCAGACCCTCTTTCTTCGTGCTTCATATATGGCATATACAATATGTAGAATACAAATTTGAAAGAGATCTTTGGCAAATTATGAAAAAGAATTAATTCTTCAAATCAACTAGATAATCCAAGCTATGCCAAACAAATAGGAACTCAAGGAGCTAATGGTTCGAGGGAGCCTTGGTACACTCTCTTTTCAAATGCTCACAAGCTTTTAAATGAGAATACCTAGAATCCTCACTTGCACTGAGAGTTTAATGCACCAACACACTTGACTTGGCAAAGGTTGGACCACCTTTTAGGAAATTGTATATATCAAAAACTAATCAATAGTAAATATCTTTCTAAAAGTATTTCATCTAGCAACTTTAACATGGATTCTTCATCGCTATGTCTGGAAGCATCTATAGAACAAGAATATGTTCATGAAGTTAAGAATGATAATCACTACTATCACAATGACCCTAATATCAGTGATGATTTGACAGATATGACAACAGTCAGCTTCTTAATTTTCAATAGAGCAAAAAAAAGGGGAGAAACTTTCATAGTAGAAATCGCTTACCCGAACAATCTCTTCGTAAGTTTCATCATCAATTTCCACAGTAGTGATTACCTCTTCCACATCTCCAAGTATCATATTTAGATGCTGATCATAAGCCTGAAATAAAAGGGAAAAAGTTACTTCTGTATAAAAGAAGAAACCTTATGGCCTGCATTCAGCAGACCATAATACAATCTTTTGAAAGAGCTGCATTGGCCCCCAAGACAGGACAGCCCAGGTGTTCATCATGCTTGAGTATAGTTAAAAGATTGATTATAAAATATCACTTAGTGTTGACAAGAATGAGCTTCCCATTGGCTTTTTTAAAATACTAACTGATATACTATATTTTATTTTTTAAATTTAAGTATTTTTCCTACATTTCTGATTGTATTTTTGATTTTTCGAACTTTTAGATCTGCTTGAACTGTGAGTGCTCATCTAGCAACTAGGCAGCCCCCTGCTGCCTTTTTAAATATTACCAAAATCCAGATGTAAAGTCAGGAAAAAATAGAAAATTAGAGGCAAAGAAAAATGCAACAGGAACATTTGCTCCATGTATCACCCAAATAATAGAAGCCAAAAGCACAAACATTTGAATAACCTTCTCCAAAATGTTTTAGAGGATTAAGAACACGTCCACAAGTAAGCTTGGTGCAACCAACGTTAAAACATGCGAGTAGGATAATAAAGCCAAATAAAAAAAGGTCAAGTGAATAACAACACAAGAAAATTCTAAGGATTTTGCTTTGAAAATCTCAGACCCTAAAATAAGAAAAAAGCAGCTTCAAATTGCTGATATCCAGCACATCAGTTTCAAATCAAGTTAAAAAAGTCATTTTTGTTGCCTCAGTATAGTGTCCTTCTCCCCTTTATACCATGGCATTAAAACATGATTTCTTATACAAGCAAGGGCTATTAGCTGGTACCTTTTTTTGTAATGCAAGTAAATTAAAGAGCATTTTCTGTATTTACAGCAGAAGAGGGTGTTTTTTCATATGTTCAGTACCCAGCATCTGGGTTTCAACATCAAGATTAAAAGGAAAAAAAAGGAATAACAGGTCATCTAAGCAATGTATCATTATGTTCAAGTATGACTAATGATACTTTGAAAACTTGCTCTAAAACTTCAATCATATGAATATCAGATTCCATGTAACTCATGACATTTCAAATTCATCAATGGCAAGCACTATTTATTTAAACAGCATTCCGGCTACACTTTTTCTACTGTCTGCTAGATTGGAAAGCAAAGAACATTGCTATAGAAGCGAATGGAAGTATAGCAAGGTCTGCAACTCATCCCTTTCATCCAAATGGGTAACTCTAATGTCATCATAGGGAACAGATAACACCATACTTAGGAAACAGTAGCTTGAATATCCAAAGAAGCCTTAACACTATTAGACATCGAACTAACAAAATTTTCTGAGCTTCTTTCCAAACCAAGTTTAATATGACAACCTTGAGATTGTAAAGAGTGCTTTAGTTTAGCAAGAGCTCCTCAGCTTCAGATTGCTCATATGAAACAGTTTAATAACTAGTGTATTTTAGTGTCCTATTTAAGGATATAAGTTGTAAAAAGCCAATTAGCTTCTTTAGCTTGGCAAAGGAAGCCTTGAAGCCATGAGAATAAAAAATCTGATTGGTTTAGACTTTAAATGCATTATTTTAGAAGCTTGAAAGACTTCTGTAGTGAAATGTCATTAAATTAAATATCCAGATAGCAGTCCCATCTCCTCCATCCTGTGTTACCAGAACACTTTCATCCAGCTTCAAGAATTGGTGTCAAATAAGTATCGAAGTCCATTATACTTTGGGCAACTGAATACTTAATTCTTTTGATACAACTTCTATAAATGGATGGAGAGTTGGGGATTTCCAACAATTAGTTCAACTCACCACATGACTTCAGAAGTACAGTTTCTTTTTTCTTTTTTCTTTTTTCTTTTTTTTAAAGATTATCCAATGATTTAGGTATTAAACTGACTAGCAATTTGTCATTTTTCTTATGTCCTTAAGCTAACCTCGGAAATTCAGAAGATGTTAACATATTCACACAATATATATTAAAAAATAAAGTTATATAATTATTTGCCAAAACTATTTTTTCCTGTCTTTCCTTTTCTTCTTATTCGTATTGCCAAGTCAGAAGCTTTGATAGGTATCCTATCCAATTCATGCGTTTGTGTCCATGCAGCATGGTCTCCACCTCTCCTTCATAATTTTTGTTTTCTTTCACCTTCTTCCTTTGTTTATTCCTTTTTTAACATAAAATAAGAATATCTGTTATAACTTTCACAAGTTCGAGATCCCAAATAATAACTTCTGTGTCTAGTTCTACCAAAATTCCACTGTGTCCGAAATACAATTTATATAAATCTAATCCAGCCAAACCCTAATTATATACACATTATACCAAATAATTCAACTAGTAGGTTCAAAACATAAAACACCCTCTTCTACACCCAATCATCGAATAAAAGAACGAAACAAGAATAAAGTACGGACTTTACTGGCTTCCAGCGCCAAGATGGAAGGATCTATCCACCGATACGAAGCCCTAATTAGTTACAAAAACAATCATCCAGAAATGGCACAGATTACAAATAAAATCATGCTAAAATTCAATCAAACGTAAACAAGAACCACCTTTTTCAGTGCCCAAAGGATAGAACATTGAAATTAAGTTGGAGAAAAAGAAAAGAGAAGGAAGATGGAGGGATTACGTGGAGTTTTCCTCGGAGCTCTCGGTCGGAGCGAAGCTTCACATAGATGCGCTCATCGAGGCTAAGCCTTATGAGATCAAGAGGCTCCCTCACCGTGCTCTCCTCTTCGGTCGCCATCTGCCCCCTTCCCTTCTCTCGCGGTCGCTGCAAAAACCCTTCCCCTCTTTCCCTTAGCCTGCTCGCTAATTTAACCTGGAAACCTAGCCCGGCCACAAGTTTCAATTCAGTCATTGGCCCAAAGGATGTTAGGGATTTGGAGCGTTAGATGGGCTTCAACGGTCCAGTGGATGTTTTGGAAAACATAGCATAAAAGAAATGCAAGGATAATTATAAAAATTGTTTTTTGAAAAAAAATACCCAAGATTACTAAAAGGTTCCAAATGATGACTTTGACTTAAAAACAGCCAATCTAAAATAAAATGCTATAGATAAATACCAACAATTTAGATTTTTATACTGAAAGGTAAATCATTAATTCTTGTTAATCAAATACTCTCAAAAGTAATCTAGCCTCTCAAAAATATTTGAAATTATTTGTAACAGATGATATATTGAATGATCAAATAGTTTATCACATCCAAGAGCTCTCTACATTTTCATAATCATATTAATGTATGGATTGATCATCTAATTCACCTATCACAAACTAAAATAAATAAATAAATAGTTAAAAATATCTTTTTATGCATAATTTTGGTATAGTATAAGATTTTTGTTAAACACATAATAAAAATATAAAATAGTATTCATCAATATAAAACTCATAATCAAAATTAAAATAAATCCTAACCAAGCTTGAATCTAAGAACCTTTTTATATAACACATGGAAGAGCAACAATTAATAAAAAAAATATTGATAAAATATTTATAAACTACAATAGATGAGTACTAACTAAAATTAAACAATAAAACCAAGAAAGCAACTTCATCAATATAAACCTCATGATCAAATATAATCCTAACCAAGATTGAACCTAAAAACTTTTTTATATTACACATGGAAGAGCAAGAATTAATAAAAACAATGTTGATAAAAATTATAAACTACAATAGATAAGTTCTAATAAAATTAAACAATAAAACCAATAAAGCAACTTTGGATAACTAATAAATTAATGTTCTGCTACCTTAAGTTAAGCTATATGATCTAGCAATTCAAAAATTGGTACAAAAATATTATAGGAAAAGAATTAGTATCACTCATTACTGCAATTGGTTGGCACGAACATATAAAAGTAATGACAAATGATTTGTATAAAGATTAAAATAAAGAAAATAGAATTTTAACTTAAAAATTAGGATATAAGAAATAGCTCCCACACCTATTAGATTTTTTGGTTTCATACTAAGAGGAACAAAAAAAGGGGTGCAGGATTTTGTTGAGTTGTGTGGAAAGAGAAGCAATCTAAGTGCTCTATATATATAGTGCATGCTTGATACATGATGACCTTTATTTCATAGCAATCACCATTTGCATAAGTCTCTTATGTTTCTCTCTTGTTGTAAGAAAAAAATAACCTATAAAATCTATTAAACTAAAAGAGAGGACTAAGACTCAAATTAATGTCCAAGAACATGAGAAAAAGAGAAAGTTACATTGGAATCTTCTTTTCAATGCTTGATAATTAGAAATAATTCAAAATATGAATTTTTAAGAGAAAATTTGGGGCAAAATTTTCTATAGCCACCAAAAAAAATTTTCCCTTCCAAGAGATAGTGATCTTGAGAAAGAAAAGCAAAGAAAATCACTTCTAAAAAATTATTTAAGATAATATTTATACCAACTAAATGAGAAAAAAATCATTTTGCAACAACTTTCTTCTTAATTTTTTTATAACAACCAAATAATAAAAATTCTTCATTTTTTCCTTT
The DNA here is from genome assembly GCA_006176705.1 of Cocos nucifera. NCBI lineage: Eukaryota > Viridiplantae > Streptophyta > Magnoliopsida > Arecales > Arecaceae > Cocos > Cocos nucifera. The sequence continues at coordinate 3,534,194 of QRFJ01000061.1, forward strand.
TAATTTCTTTTTTCACTATTTTTTCACCTCCTTGGCATCAAGTACTTGTTGTGGGAAGCAGAGTTATATGGATGGAACGGAATCATATATAGGTATATATTTCATAGTAATAAAAGCCCTCTCATGCATATATAGGTATAAAGAATATAATTCTAAAGTTCGCAACCAATTCTCTATGCAATCAATATAATATATGGTTATGATTGTCATGCATACGAAGGTATCACAAGGCAAATCCTCTTAAAGATATCACCTTTAAATGAAGACTTGTCACTTAATTATAATAGTAAAAGTCTATTAGCAAATTTAAATATTCTCAAGTCTGTTACCTCAGCTATTTTAGTCGGTGTGCCATTTATACTAGATAAACCAAAATATCATATGCAGGTGCCTTACCAATCAAAATACTCAAGATAAAAATAAAGATAATAATAGTTTGATAAGATATAGCTTAGGAATTAATACATTCAAATAGTGTTTTGCCCATGAAGAAGAAGATGATGCTTGGACCATGGAACTGTGAAGAGAATTGTGGCTTGATAAGATAGCTTGGAAATTGATATTCATGGTATTTTGACCCATAAAAAGAAGAACATGGTGCTTGAGCCATGGAAAAAATAATAATACAATAATATAGTTTGGAAGTGAATTGGGGTTTATCCCAGCAGACGTGGTCCTTTGCTTAGAAACTAAAGATTTCTGAGTTCAAGTACCGGGTGGTGCAGTCCCAAGAAGCTTGAGATGTATTACCAAAAAAAAAAAAGAAGCTTGAGATAGTACAATGTGAGTGGGTTTTTCCTTTATTTCTCTCTTATGAAAAAAGGCTTGCAAGTTGCCTTGATTTTTATGGTGCTTAGATCATAAAAATATGAAAATAATAATTGTTTAATAAAATAGTTGGAGAACTGATAGATTTTTAGACTATCTGACATCTCACCTAAAGAGATATGGTACTCGTATCCTGAAAAGCATGGTGACTGGATAAGATATCTTTGGGGTGATCTTGGTTCCTTAATGCTTAAACTATAGAAAGATGGAGAGAATATTGGCTTGATAAAATGGCCTAGAAGTTGATAGGGCTCCTAGTTCCTTCCCATAGAAAAATAAAAAGGTAGAGAGGGATAAGATATCTTTGCATATACATCTTTGTTACCTTCTTGCATTAACTACATAGTAGTGCCAAATTATTTTCTATCCAAATGTTACAATTAGGAGTTCTCTCTCAAAGTAGCTTTTAGATGAACATTCAATCACAAATATTAACTCTTGTTTGCAAATCCAATTAGTACATTAGACTATAATTCCTTCTAGATATGTTCAAGTCATGCAGACCTATCATATTTTGACTTTTAACTTAAAAATAAACAATCCTATGAAAACGAAAAAAGAGTAAAGTTGTAACATTAAAAGTAGATCTGCATGATCTAAGATGAACATTAATGTTTGAAAATAGTATCTTGAAGCTATGGGCTAGCATTGATGATGCAATATCTACCAACCAATGTTTAAAGCATACTCTATCCAAAAAATATCCATTGCTTCATTCTCTTAAAAGACACCTCTCACTAACATTGCTTCTTACTTCTTTGACCCATTACTTCATGAAATTAAAGAGAAATATATGGAGACCAAGTTTCACGTTACCTTTCAAGAGTACAGTAAGCATACAACTGCAAACTTCACTATAGTTAGAAAGAGAAGCTCTGGGGATAGAGAGAAGAACCATTTCTTCTCCACTGGCAACGAACCCCACCATCATAGGAGTAACCCAAGAACATAATCCCCTCACCAACCGCAATACAAGCCGCCTACCTTGGCTCGCTCTCTACACTCCGCTTCCTTCTCAGCTTCTCATTCCTCTCACCTCCCCTCCTACATTCAAAATCTCTGGTAGAATCTGCAAACAAACATAGAACCAAATGATACTCATCTGAAGCAAGCTTGTTACCTTCTGAAACTCTCATCAAAAGAAGGATGGTTACCCTAACGTTCACTACATGGAAGATGCCCTATTGGGAGCAAATACCATTTCTCTAGGGAAGAAGCCCCCGAACGTGCTGAAACGTCACTTTTCAACATCAACCAGACTACTGGACCTACCTCCATTTCAGAGTAAGCCTCCCCAATCAATCTATGGCTTACAACGAGAATCACCCCATGCCTCGTTTTAGGTTCATCAACATACAAATTATTTGACTTCTCTTCCCGCTCTCGCGAGCTTTGAGCCGCCAAAAGTGATGCCACCTAGCCGGTGACCACTTTATCCTCCAGCATTTAAAAAAATTCCCCTAGTCGACAATAGAACTCTTCTTTTGACTCCTCTCTTTCCCTAAACACTGCTAAAAGGAAGCGTCGTCGGCGCCGACAACCGTCCCCTCAAGTATGGTAACTATAACTGCTCATCACCAAGAAACGAATGGTCCTACTCCTTTCGCTGGGGACCATGCAAATGCCATACACAACCAAGATATGTCATCCATCATAGGTAATCAAGGCAGAATCCCCAGCAAATTATAATATCGATTTTATACCAAAGCTCTACAAGTAGGAGTTCAGGTGGCGCAAGTTACCACATCGTCTATAGCAGTCTGGAGCCACGCACAGCAGGCCACCAACCAGCCTAGACCATTCCGCAAAAGCCTATGTTTTATATGTGGTGATAAAGATAACACAAAGGAGTCCTGTCGAAACCCCATAAAATGCTTTATTTCTAGACACTTTGGACACAAAGCTCGCACTTGTAAATCCTCCCTTCAACCACCTGTTAAGCAGGGAGAGAAGTCGAAAACACTACCAACAAATTCAAAGAGAGCTAAATCAACTACCATGACAGAATCCGGTAAAGCTTTCTCCACTATTTCTACTGAAACGGAAGAAACAAAACTCACCTGGCAGCTTTTGTGGAGGCATCTAGATGCATCATCAAAGAAGATGATGTGCAGCACATGCTCTCCCGTAAAGCAAATGCATTTGGTACTTGGACAATACGGTGATTAACAGAATCCAATACATTCTTTGTTGCCTGCCCTTCCAGAGAAATAGTTCACCAGCTAATGGTCGATGGAAGAATTCAAGGTAATGGATTCCAACTTTGGGTAAGTCATTGGGACCCTTTCAAAGGAGGTATTCCTCGTAAACTCAAACTCAAGATTAGTATTAGTCAGCTCAACCTTCCTCTGGTTTGCTGGAACTCTCAAGCTATGGCAATGATCATTAGAGGCTTCGGTTTACCACACAGAGCTAGCAAAAGTTGCTTAAAATGGGAAGACCTCACTCCTTTTGATTTTGACTTCTTTTGCGAGGAAAATTGAAGATATCGCCAACTTTGTTAATATGATGGTGGGTCCTTTTACTTACAATGTTAAAGTTAAAATTAATTTTGTTTCAGAACAGGTCCCTCCGGATACCCCGTCCAATGATGATTCAGATGACGAAGATGATGATTGGGAATACTGGTTTCGATCTAGCTTAAGAGGTGGATCACCCCGGCCTAAAAATAGAAAGCATCCAGGATCTGATGCTGGCGGTCTAATGGAAAGTCAATCTGCATTACGACCTTAGACAGAAGGCAAGCATGAACTCAATTTGATGAGCTCTATGCAACCAGATGCCATCCTTACTGAAGGATCCGATTCTAAGACACCGATTCTGGAGAAAGCCCGTTGGTTTCAAAAATTCCTACAAAGTTACTTTAATCAGTCAGATACCTAGTTAACGCCTACGGTTAACCTACTCATAGGCTTCCTTACCAAGACATCAGATTCAAATTTGAATCTATCATTCATCCATATCCACCCAACAGCTATATACATAACAAAAGCCACAAAATCTATTGTTTTAAACGGGCAGCTACTAGAATTTCAAATTGACACTCTTAGCCAAACTCCACGTCCTGATGTGACAATACCTCTAAAACAAGTTTTCTCTAGAATCCTTGGTGCATTTAACAACCCGCCCCAACACAATATATTACCGCAAGATGATAGTCTACCTCAGTGCACTATAACTAGCATGGTGAAAGGAAGAAAAATAGATGTTGAGACACCACAACACAAATGCAATGCCCGGCTGAGAACAAAGAAGATCAAATCGCTCAGATTAGTTGAGGATTCGCTCACTGTAGTGGATATACTTTTCATAAACTCCCTGCGGTGCAAATTATTAAAATGAAAAATTTATGTGGATTATTGTATGATGAGAATAGTCCGCTCCTCCCATAGAGAAACTGAAGAGCATAGAGATGCAGAGATGTGGTGAAATGGTAGAGCATTTTACTAATTATGAGGGTTCGCAGGAAATCCTTTTGGTCATGCTAGTACTGCCACCAATGTAGTTTGTCTATACTTCATCCCACATAGTAATGGAAACTTTTGGTTGTCTTCCGTTTGGCCTGCAGGGGGGCGATTGCAACCTGCTGTCATTTTGATAATCCTTTCAGTGTATGGCCCTGTATTTTGGAATTTTATTTATGTTCAATAATCATAATCAATGATACTTAGCTGGAATACGAGGGAAATGGGCAGGCCATCAGAGAATCCATTAATCGATCAAAATGTACCATGGTCTGCTTATAATAAATCAAACAAAACCATATAAACCAACGACTGAAAAATCTTCTCTGCGGCCCAAGATTCGAAGGATGGAACTCATTAGATGCTACAAGATCTACGGGTGAACTACTCACTTGTTGGATTCCTAATTTTTTTTTTTGATGGCTCCCTTATAAAAAAGGGTACTTATTCATTAACCATCAATCTCACTTGTCGATCATCCAATTACTCCATGATGCTCACCAACGTATATGGGCCACACAATCAGCAAGAACGTCAGGCATTCTTTAAGCAAATGTTATTAAAGGAAGTCTAAAATGGAAAACTCAAGTAGATGTGTCAATGACAATCTTGCTAAATCTTCGGCAAGTTTCAAAGATAGGCTCCAATGAGAAATGACATGATAGAGAAAGAGGATTAGGGATTTCTCAACTTTTCTCTTAGATAATGGATTAGAGTTGCATTGTAGTAAAAAGGCATTAAGATATTATATTATTTCAGCTCTTAAGTGTTTTTAAACTTCCACATGAGCTATGTCATGTCACAAGCCATGTGAATACCTTTTATTTGCTAAAGTGTAAGGACTATATAAAGCTCCTACAACTAGTTTGTAGAGGATTTGCAACCTTATTATCATTGTTGTTGCTTTTTATTTGTTGCTACAGAATTCTGATCATCGTTGGAAGTGACTAAAGTTAGTGGTGTTGGCTATCCTGATGGTAAAATCTATAAAAAAATTCTGATTGAAGGTGGCTCCGATGGAGATCCTCCGATGCTCAAGTCAGATTCTGTTCAATAGAAATAGAGCATGCAAGAGCAAAAGGATATCGTACCTAAAGGTTCCATTGAGATCCCTATTCATAGATAGGGATCGGAGCCCTTCGGATAGAGCAATCTATGGATGGTTTCAGATGATTAGGATGTGATGTGGCAAGATTCATGGCCGAGATCTTTGGAATCTAGCTGTTATAGTTGTCTTATCCAAAACGTGATTGATTGAAAAAGACTATCAACCAATTTGAAAGAAAAATCTGAATCAACCAGGATCGCTAATTGGAGTAGGGAGCTGAGGCAAGGTCGGTAATAAACTAAAGATGGATCGGACATTTCCAAAGATGGATCGGTGACTGGCCAAAGGGGCAAATGATCAATTCTGACTTGCGATAGATTGTTTATCAAGGATGATTCGAGCGTCATCCGAAGAGGGTTCGATTTTGATGAACAATAATCTAGGACGATGGTGGTGTTGATGTCCAGAGGATAGATAACCGAGATAGGTCGGATGCTAAGGGGGGTCGGTAGAAGGCGACAGCTGTTTGATGGTGTTGGTGGTTGAGATATCATGGCAATCAGTAGCCAAGGATGGAGCAGTAATACCCGATGATGTATTAGCTAAATCCAATAATGGATCGACAATAACCATTGGCAAGCAAGGATTTGGAGACTTACTTTTGTCTTGGATGTAGAAGGTCGATGATAGATTGCATTCCAATATGGGGTCGGCTATTAGAATTTCATGAATCCTAATGCTGGGCCATCATGTGAAATCTAAAGCATCTTGAGTTTAGGCCTTCGGCAAGGACAATTTTATCCCCAACATTATTCATTTGTAGGTTTAACATGAGCTTGATTATCCCATGAGCCAAGCCTAAGTATCCTAGTAGGCTTAGCTTACTCAATGTGGATCCGAATTAATAAATTCTTTGGTCCAATACTAAGTAATTTTTTTATGTGAAAGCTTGATAGATGAGATTTATTCTCCATTATTTATCTCCTTTAAAGAGGTTAATAAATGCCACTTCTTATGGTCAACGTGTGTTGGTAGGAGTTTATTAAGAAATGGTGGTTATCTATGGACAATGTAATTCATGTATAAAAATGTTATTTTCAATAACCAACTTGAACTTGTTATTTTTAGACTTGTATATATACCCTAAAAAATTATTTATATATAATTGTAGACATTTATTTATTAATACATGGATTTTTCCTTTGCCGTGACCATATATAGTGTAAGGCATGTATCACATATTGGTTATAGAACCAAAAAAGAGTCCACAAATATCTTACGAGTATATCTAGGCAACCAAAATATTTTCTGTTGGGGATAAACCCCGCTCCCGCCGAAGTTCAGTCTGATACTTAATCTAATGTGACTGATAATCATGAAAGAGCTTCGATCGAAAATACTTCCTTCAGCGGCTGAACCCCAGTCAAACTCCTACAGCAGCCCAACCTCTTTCGAACTCTTACAGCGGCCGAACTTCATTCGAACTTCTCCATCAGCTGGACTTCTCTATCAGTCGAACTCTTCCCAGACTTCTTCTTCAGTCGAACTTCTCCATCAGTCGGACTCCTCTTGGACTTCTCCTTCAGTCGGATTTCTATAGGAGCCGAACTCCTTTCGGACCTCTCCTTCAATCGAATTCCTACAGGAGCCAAACTCTTTTCGGATCTCTCCTTCAGTCAGATTCCTACAGAAGCCGAACTTCTTTCGGACTTCTCCTTTAGCCAAACTTCATCTAGATTCCTCCAATGGATTACTTTCAAATTTCAAGTAGTATTCCTCCCAAATGATCCCCTCTAGATGTATTCCCTTCAGGAGTTCGAACTCCTCTATAATTGATATATATATCAAAGTTTTTCATCAACCAACGTCTGCTTTCTCCGAACTATAACTATTAAATCTCAAAGAATGATCACTATCAGTCCCCTCTCTCCATAGCAAACTCCATGCGACCCCGAACGGCCCACTACCGAATGGTTATGGCTGTCACTATTAGTCTGGCAATACCTCTCTCTCCGTACTAAATTTCATGCGGTCTCGAGCGGTCCACTACTAGACGGTTATGGCTGTCACTATCAGTCTACTACAGGCTCCATCTATAAAAAAGGATCCTCAGATACATTTTCTCTAAGCTCCCTTCTCTTTTTCGAAACTCTGCCAAATTTTTTTCTGAGCACTCCATTTCGTTGGCCAGAAGAGTTGACTTGATTATCGAAGGATCCTACTGGAGCCACCACCACCGACTCCGGATGAAATTTTATTTTGTAAGTCATCGACGGCAACCTCTTCCTCAGCTTCAGCTCGATCCAGCATCAACCAGATTCTGCGCCAATAGGATTGGCACTAGAGAAAGAGCCCTCTGCTCCTAAGGTACCCTTGTTATTAAAAGAATACTCAGTCGATCCTATGGATCTTCTTCTCTAAGGTCCATCTCCATCCACTTCCTCGATCCCAAGAAATGCCTCCAAAGAAGGCGACTACCTAAAGATCTACCGCTTCTACCACTAGATTCGAGCTAGACCCATCCATTCTATTTTTAGTGTCGGTGCTTTAACCTCCTCCTCCATTGGTGGCTATAGTAGATTCAGAGCAGTTTAACCTGCTGATACAGCGGATTTAGGGCCTCATCGAGATGGTGCAAGCCATGCGGTGGCCTTCGACAGCGATTCCATCAGGAAACCCACCATCGGAATATCAAAAACTGGTTTAGAGGAGAAGCACTTAGGCTAGCATACCCATCACCCCTAGAAAAAAAATAGAGAGCAAAGGATCCTTGTTCGGATCATGATTCTTCTTTGAAAGAGATATTTCCTATCTATAGTCGAAAGTCTTCTAAAATCTACGATCAAGATGGCGTCCTCAATTAAAAACTACAGAAGATGGATCAGTGGATTGAGGAACTCCGCCACGTCGCCTCAGCTCACCATGATGACGTCTGCACCAATTTTCCTTTCTTTCCTCGAATTATGCAAGAGTCCATTCCGCCGAACTTTGAGATTCTCTAATTTGAAAGCTACGATGGAATCTTTGATCTGATCGATCATCTGAAGGCCTTCTGAATCATGATGCTGCTCTACGATGCATCAGACACCATCTTAGGCCGAGCTTTTTCATCTATCTTAAAGAAAATAGCAAGAAACTGGTACTCAGCATTGAATTCGGATATGATTTTCTCTTTTGACTAGATGAGCCATCAGTTTGCGGCTCACTTCGTTAGCAGTCGACGTCCGCATCGAGATTCAGATTTTCTTATGAATATCAAGCAGAAGGAGGAAAAATCGATTCGAGCTTATGTTATCCAATTTAATACTGCTGCATTGAAGGTCTGGGATCTGTATCAGTCTGTTGTAATGGTCGTACTCAAAGACAGCCTTCAGAAGAATGATTTGCTATTCTTCGTGAAGAAGAAGTACCCCAGAGACTTTGCCAATCTGCTGGCTTGGACTGAAGGATATGTCCGAGTGAAAGAAGCCTTCAAATTGAAAGATGAGAAAGCCACAGAAAAATGGCAGACGGACGAGTCTAGTAAACCCATGACTGATGGAGGGTCGAATGAAGTTCGACCGTGCTCACGGACTCCTCCCGAGTGTAAATGAGTTCGAACTCCTCCTCGAGCTCGTCGTCAAAGAAGCCCCAATAGAAGAATGCGAAGAAGTTCTCTCTCTAGAAGGTTTCACAACTATGCCCCCCTCAATGCTCCAAAAATATAAGTATTGATGGAGATCAAAAAGTAACGTCGAGATCTGAAAGGATGCGCACTCACCCCGATAAGCACAATCCTAGTAAATACTGTCTCTACCATCGTGACCACGGCCACGATACTGAAGAATACTTTTAACTCCAAGACGAGATCGAGAAGCTCATTAGAAGAGGCTGGTTGGATCGATTCCTCAGACGTCAGTCTGAAGTAAGTGAAGATCGATCGAGGGCACTGCCACATCCAGAACCATCAAGAAGGAAGGAACAACAAGAAGATCGATCGTCTCTCGATATCATCAACACTATCTTTAAAAAACTTAGTACTTTGGCAAGCCGCCATCTCTCAGCCTCAAAGCCAGGAGAAGCTTGCCCCGAATTGAAAAGACCTGTATGAAATAGAGGAGGTCATCCAGTCTAAAACTTATCGTCTGAAGAAGATTGGTGGAACAACGCTCCCCTGATCTTGAAATTTCTAAGGATGTACTACCAATAATTTTTCTTCAATAAAAACTCCTCCATTTTAATATTATGGTTTTTTGATGCAAAAACTATATGATGATAGGAAAGAATCAATCAATAGTGGCCATATTAGAAATAGAAGGAGAACCTCATCCTAACATGAGCAAGTCGAAGGCCTCATTCATTTTAGATGAGATGAGGAAAAAGGCCCTAATAATGGCTTTTATATGCCCCTATAGTCCGTTAGAAATAGGAGGAGAATCTTGTCCTAACGTTAACAAAATTGAAGGTCTCGTTCATTTTAGACGAGATGAAAGAAGAGGCCCTGACAACGGTCCTTATGTGCCCCTACAGCCCATTAGGAACAGGAGGAGAACCTCATCCTAACATGAGCAAAGTCGAAGACCTTGTTCATTTTAGACGAGATGAGGGAAAAAGCTCTGACAACGATCCTTATATGCTCCTACAGTTCGTTAGAAATAGGAGGAGAACCTCATCCTAACATGAGCAAAGTTGAAAGCCTTGTTTATTTCTGCACTGATCTTCCTTTCTCTCCTCAAATTATGCAAGAGTCCGTTCCGCCGAACTTTGAGATTCCCTAATTTAAAAGCTACGATGGAACCTCTGATCCGATCGATCATCTGAAGGCCTTTTGGATCATGATGCTACTCCATGATGCACCAAACACCATCTTATGTCAAGCTTTTTCATCTACCCTAAAGAAAGTAGTAAGAAACTGGTACTCAGCATTGAATTCAGATACGATCTTTTTTTTTACTAGATGAGCCATCAGTTTGTGGCTCACTTCGTTAGCAGTCGACGTCCACACCGAGATTCGGATTTTCTTATGAATAACAAGTAGAAGGAGGTGGAATCAATCCAAACTTAAGTTATCCAATTTAATACTGCTGCATTGGAGGTCCGAAATCTGTACCAGTCTGTTACAATGGCCGCACTCAAGAGCAGCCTTCAGAAGAATGATTTGCTATTCTTTGTGGAGAAGAAGTATCCCAGAGACTTTACCAATCTATTGGCTCGGACTGAAGGATATGTCCGAGTGGAAGAAGTCTTCAAATTAAAAGATGAAAAAGCCACAGAAAAGTGGCAGACGGGCGAGTCTAGTAAACCCATGACTGATGGAGGGTCGAATGAGGTTCGACCGTGCTCACGAACTCCTTTCAAGTGCAAATGAGTCCGAACTCCTCCTCAAGCTCATCGTCAAAGAAGCTCCGACAGAATGACGTGAAGGAGTTCTCCCCCCAGAAGGTTTCACAACTACGGCCCCCTCAATGCTCCAAAAATGAAAGTATTGATGGAGATTAAGAAGTAACTGTCGAGGTCTGAAAGGATGCGCACTCATCCCGATAAGCACAATCCTAGTAAATACTGTCTCTACCATCGTGACCATGGCCACAATATGGAAGAATGCTTTTAACTTCAAGACGAGATCGAGGAGTTCATTAGAAAAGATCAGTTGGGTCGATTCCTCAGACGCCGATCTGAAGCAAGTGAAGATCGACCGAGGACACTACCGTAGCTAGAACCACCAAGGAGGAAGGAGCAATAAGGAGATCAGCCGCCTCTCGATATCATCAACACTATCTTTGAGGAACTTAGTGCTTCGGTGAGCCACCATCTCTCAGCCTCAAAGTCAAAAAAAGTTTGCTCCGAATTGGAAAGGTCCGTATGAAATAGAGGAGGTCATCCAGCCTGAAACTTATTGTCTGAAGAAGCTTGGTGGAACAACGCTCCCATGATCTTGAAATTTCTAAGGATGTATTATCAGTAATTTTTCTTTAATAAAAACTCCTCCATTTTAATATTATAATTTTTTGGTGCAAAAATTATGTGATGATAGAGAAGAAGCAATCAATAATGGCCATATTAGGAATAGGAGAAGAACCTCGTCCTAATATGAGCAAGTCGAAGGCCTCGTTCATTTTAGATGAGATGAGGAAAAGGCCCTAACAACGATCCTTATGTGCCTCTACAGTCCGTTAGAAATAGGAGGAGAATCTTGTTCTAACGTGAGTAAAGTTAAAGGTCTCATTCATTTTAGACAAGAAGAGGGAAGAGGCCCTGACAACGACCCTTATATGTTCCTACAATCCATTAGGAACAGAAGAAGAACCTCGTCCTAATGTGAGCAAAGTCGAAGGCCTCATTCATTTTAGACGAGATGAGGGAAGAGGTCCTGACAATGGCCCTTATGTGTGCTTCTACAGTCTGTTAGAAATAAGAGGAGAACCTCATCCTAACGTGAGCAAAGTTGAAGGCCTAGTTCATTTTAGATGAGATGAGGGGAGAGGCCCTGACAATGGCCCTTATGTGCTCCTATAGTCCATTAGAAATGGGAGAAGAACCTCATCCTAACGTGAGCAAAGTCGAAGGCCTCGTTCATTTTAGACGAGATGAGGGGAGAGGCCCTGACAACGGTCCTTATGTGCCCCTATAGCCCGTTAGGAACAGGAGGAGAATCTCATCCTAACGTGAGCAAAGTCGAAGGCCTCATTTCTTTTAGATGAGATGAGGGAAGAGGTCTTGACAATGGTCCTTATGTGCCCATATAACTCATTAGGAATAAGAGAAAAATCTCATCCTAACGTGAGCAAAGTCAAAGGCCTCGTTCCTTTTAGACGAGATGAGGGGAGAGGCCCTGACAATGATCCTTATATGTCCATACAATTCGTTGGAAATAGAAGGAGAACCTCATCCTAACGTGAGCAAAGTTGAAGACCTCGTCCATTTTAGACGAGGCGAGAAGAGAGGCCCTGACTCGACTGGAGATAAGATCTCTCCCGAGCTTTAACTTCAATATCAACATCAACAGGAGATAAGATCTCCTTCAACCATGGCTGGACATAAGATCTCCCCCGAGCTTCAACTTCAACGTCAACGTCAATAGGAGATAAAATCTTCTTCAACCTTGATTGGAGATAAAATCTTCTCCGAGCTTCAATTTCAACATCAACAGGAGATAAGATATCCTTCAACCTCGACTGGAGATAAGGTCTTCTTTAACCTTGACTGAAGATAAAATCTCTTCCGAGCTTCAACTTCAACGTCAACAGGAGATAGGATCTCCTTCAACCTTGATTGGAGATAAGATCTTTCCTAAGCTTCAATTTCAAGGTCAACAAGAGATAAGATCTCCCCCGAGCTTCAACGTCAACCCCAATAGGAGATAAGATCTCCTTCAACCTCGGCTGGAGATAAGATCTCTCTCGAGCTTCAACTTCAACATCAATAGGAGATAAGATCTCCTTCAATCTCAGTTAGAGATAAGATCTTCTGTCGAGCTTCAACGTCAACCTCAATAGGAGATAAGATCTTCTTCAACCTCGGCTAGAGATAAGATCTCCCTCGAGCTCCAATCCTTCAATAGAAGATAAGATCTTCTTTAACCTCGACTGGAGATAAGATCTCCCTCGAGTTTTAATTTCAACATCAATAGGAGATAAGATCTTCTTCAACCTCGACTGAAAATAAGTTATCCTCCGAGCTTCAACACCAACCTCAAAAGGAGATAAGATCTCTTTCAACCTCGATTGAAGATAAGATCTTCCTCGAGCTTCAACGCCAATCTCAACAGAAGATAAAATCTTCTTCAACCTTAATTGGAGATAAGATCTCCTCCGAGCTTCAATGTCAACCTCAACAGGAGATAAGATCTCCTCCGAACTTCAACGTCAACCTCAATAGAAGATAAGATCTTCTTCAACCTCGGCTAGAGATAAGATCTCCCCCAAGCTTTAACGCCAATCTCAATAGGAGATAAGATCTCCTTCAACCTCGGCTGAAAATAAGATCTCCTCCAAGCTTCAACGCCAACCTTAATAGGAGATAAGATCTCCTTCAACCCTGGTAGGAGATAAGATCTCCTCCAAGTTTCAACCTCAACGGGTGTAGAGCCTGAAAAAGAATTTTGGCAGTCGTCTTTTTGTACTCTCTTCTTTCGAATTTCGAACTCGAAAGTGGAGAGACTATTGTCGAAGATAAATTTTGCTCCTGTCGAAGTCCAGTCTGATGCTTAGCTTAATGCGACTGGTAATCACAAAAGAGCTTCGATCGAAAATACTTTCTCCAATGGTTGAACCTCAGTCGAACTTCTTCAAACAGCCAAACTCCTATAGCGGCCGAACCTCTTTCAAACTCCTACAGCAGTCGAACTTCATCCAGACTTCTCCATCAACTGGACTCCTTCTGGACTTCTTCATCAGTCAAACTCTTCCCAGACTTCTTCTTCGATCGAACTTCTCCATCAGTCGGACTTCTTCCTCAGTCGGATTCCTACAGAAGCCAAAATTCTTTCAAACTTCTCCTTCGGTCAGATTCCTACAGGAGCCAAACTCCTTTCGAACCTCTTCTTTGATCAGATTCCTACAGAAGTCGAACTCCTTTCGGATCTCTTCTTCAGTCGAATTTCTCTAAGAGCCAAACTCCTTTCGAATCTCTCCTTCAATCAGATTTCTATAGGAACCGAACTCCTTCCGAACCTCTCATTCAGTCGGATTCCTACAAGAGCTAAACTCCTTCTGGACCTCTTCTTCAGTCGAATTCTTATAGGAGCCAAACTCCTTCCGGACCTCTTCTTCAGTCGATTTTCTATAAAAGTCAAACTCCTTCTGAATCTCTCCTTCAGTCAGATTTCTACAGGAGCCAAATTCCTTCCGGACTTTTCCTTCAATCGGATTCCTTAGGAGCTGAACTTCTTCTGAATCTCTCCTTTAGTCGGATTCCTACAGGAGCTAAACTTCTTTCGAACTTCTCCTTCAATCGAATTTCTATAAAAGTCAAACTCCTTTCGGACCTCTCCTTCAGTCAAATTCCTCCAGGAGTCAAACTCCTTTCGAACCTCTCCTTCAGTCAGATTCCTATAGGAGTCAAACTTCTTTTGAACTTCTCCTTCAACCAAACTTCATTTGGATTCCTCCAGTAGATTACTTTCAGATTTTAAGTAGTATTCCTCCCATATGATTCCCTCTAAACGTATTTCCTTCAGAAGTTCGAACTCCTCTGAAATTGATATATGTCAATATTCTTCACCAACCAACATCTGCTTCCTCCGAACTATGGCTATTAAATTTCGACGAATGGTCACTATCAGTCTGACGATACTCCTCTCTCCATAGCAAATTTCATGCAGTCCCGAGCGGTCCACTACCGGATGGTTGTGGCTATCACTATCAGTCTGGCTAACCTCTCTCCGTATCAAATCCCATGCGGCTCCGAACGGTCCACTATCAAACGATTATGGTTGTCACTATTAGTCTGCTATAGGCTCCATCTATAAAAAGGGACCCTCAGATACATTTTCTCTAAGCTCTCTTCTCCTTCTCAAAATTCTGCCAAACTCTTTTCTGAGCACTCCATTTCTGTTGGCCAGAAGAGCTGACTTGATCGTCAGAGGATCCTGCCGAAGCTACCACCACCGACTCTGGATGGAACTTTATTTTGCAGGTCATCGATAGCAACCTCTTTCTCAGCTCCAGCTCGATCCGGCGTTAATCAGATTCTCTACCAACATTTTCCATAAGCAGGATTGGATAGACCTTGATACTTGAAATTTACTCATAATTATGGAAAGGCTGGGCATTGCATCTATGAGGCTATCGAGATGAACAATAGCATCATACAGTTCCTCTTTTACTAAGATTAGATCCTATGTTGACATCCAACATATATACCATCATACCCAAATAGTCAGTATTGACAATCTACCTCATAAAATACTATCAGGGATAGACTTGTCAACCGGATATATGAGCTTTCAAGTGGTCTTTTAATCTAAAGAGTGTGACATCTGGCTATATCTTGGAGTTTAATAAATTCTTGAGTCAAACCCATGTGTTGACTATGATACAAAGACTTTGTCCTTCATAGTGATAATAAATATTAGATTTGGATACGTACGGTATGGTAGATTAGACTGTTTAATATAGAAACCATCATAATGATATAATGTCCATCTTAGAATAGATACATAGTTAGACATATAAGTCCTAGGATCCAAATAGTCATTTGAAAGATTTCAAAAATAATTATTTTATAATTATGATTAATAATTAATTATTTTCAAAAGAAGTTTCATGCCAATAGTTTTTACAAAAGAATGTCTAACATGATCCAAAATTCTAATGGACCATGATATTGTATGGATTTGACAATGTTGTACTCCATGATCATATGAAGATACTAAAATAATAAGAGATGGAATTGCAAGACATAGTTTGTACATGAACATAAAAACTAACTGGCTTCATCCTACTCACTAAGAGACATAGCAATATAATATGGACTTCGTATCCTCATGCCAGACCATGTAATTAACTTGTAATATAAAGGGATGCATCTTTGGTGAGTAAAATTTGAGTTGACATATGCTAGTAATACATCTAATATGTATAATTTATCTTTAAATCAATTTAAATAGAGTTTTAGTCAATGAAATCTTCAAGTTCTCCTACTAATTAGACTAAGAAATATTTAGATTTGATTGGAGAAGAGATTGGGCTGAGAAATTTGCTTGGACATAAGGATTTGGCAAGATTAGGTCAAGTAAGATCTAATTTATGTTGACCATTACTACTTGGATAGGACCCAAGTAAGAGTAGGCCAACCTGGGCTGGCATCTATGCCTAAAGAAACACTGCTAGGGGCACTCCACTCTTTGAAAGAAAGCGGGTGGCTTTTCTGAAGTGATCAGTGCCCCTCTCCAACCTGCTTAGAACTCAAGTCCAAACCAGACTCTAAAGGGAGGGGACGGTCAAGAAAGGAAGATGTCATCTTTTTTTTATAATATCTTTTTTATTGAATTCTAGTAGGATTGAAAAAAAGGGGCACCATCCTCTATAAAAAGAGAGGTGCCCCTCAGGCATGTACAGCTCATATTCTAACTCCATAGAGTGACTATGCTAGATAGGAGAGAGGTGCAAAAAGATAGCCAGACATAGATATTCCTTCTCTAACAAGATAAAAGAGGAGGAAAAATTGTAAAACAAGCTTTTCCAATATTGCATCCTCTTACTTGTAATTCTTGGAATCTTAGGCTAGTCGAGTTCGTAAAGATAGGCATATGGACTGAAGCAATTATAGATAGTAGTTCTTGGAGCATCATGTATATTTATAGTCTTAGGATCTCCAAAGAATGCAAAGATCAATTTTAGAATCATCATCATGGGCATACATAATTTGTCCTTATCCTTATGCATACTTTTTTATGTGGTAGTATCAAGAACAAAGGTCTTTATATTCCATTGCAAGCTATACCATAACTTGCTAGCTTTATCAAGTTGAGTTGGCTTGATATAGCTAAGATGAAGATAAAAAGAAAGAGCCCATTTCTAAATTCATGGAGGATAAGATTGTTGTACATCAATAGGCTTTTAAAGTTTGTCATCATTGGATTTATGGTGGAGTCATCCATGATTATTGAATTTGTGGCAAGATGCTTGTCATTGCCAAATTCATGGTGAATGATGTTCTTTATTGTCTAGAGAAAAATGCCCATTATTATTAGATTTGTGGAGGATGCCCATTATTGTTGGCTTTGGGATAAAGGCTAATAATCATTTAGGAGTTCTCTATTATTGCCAAATTTATGAGGTCCAATAATGTAATGATATGGAGTTCCTCTTCTTCTCTCCTTTTTACTCCTTTGTACTCCTTTTCTTCTTCTGATTCAAATTGGCAATAAATCTGGATCCCATTGCATGTAACAATGAGAGAAAGAGATAAAGTAGAGAGATCTACTTAAATTATATTTGTCATGTAGTTAAATAAGTAAGCTTTGATTTGGACAAACAATGAGTCAAGATAGGTCTGTATATTCAGAACACTAGATAGAAACATTGGTTCACAATTGACATCCTGCTAATAAAGATTTGCATGGAAAGAATATTCCTTCAATAATTTGTTTGAGCTTATATGTGGCATCAATGAGCCAACACTAAGGGATTTGGAATGAATCATGATTGGTTGTTGGAGTAGTTAAAAGAACTTCCTCTAAGTGAAAAAACTTATATGTGGCAAGGTTGGCCATCATTAAAAAATATGGATTGGAGCATAGCTAAAATATGGATTGGAGTATAACTTTAGCTACTAGCTTGACTAAGTAGGCTTTCTTTATTCTTCATGAATAAAAAATAAATTCCATCGAGTAGCAAATCCAATAATATTGGTACCTCCATTTTTTGAATGATCTCATGCATTAAATTCCAAATTATTATTAGACGAAAGGATGGCATCGAGTCATCATATCCATATACCCTAGTTTACAAAGTGAATAAGAGGTGAGACAAAAAGAGTTTTCCTATCTTATTCCTAGAATAAGTGGCAAATAGCATATCTTTTATAGAATCATCAAGTTTTGATAGTTTGATAAAATTGATGAATCTTCTACCCTCAATTTCTATCCATCTCAATTAGTGAAAACACCTGAAAAGCCTTCAATTAGATTTTTTTTTTAAAAAAAAAGCAAGAATATAGCACATGCTAGTCATATTATCGTACCAAGTAATGATTAAACAAATATAAAATTATTTTTTCTAAATAAATTTATATTTTCTATATTTCTCCTGCTTTATTGTATTATTGTCCCAATTACTTATCATGTTTCCAAGCTAGACCTATAAGATATTTTGCATAATTTAATCTACTTTGTTGATGATCTTTTATTTTAATATGCCATGTAAAATAGACTAAGCCATCAACATCATAACATAGATTGTCCCATATAAAGTATTATTTCATTGAGTTTGACAAACTTAGTTTTCCTAACGACTTTTATTAGTCAAAGAAAAATTAAAATTTATCTTAAGATAGATACAAGCTTGATGTTAGCATAATTAATATTTAAATATTATATCTTGCGACCTCTATCCTTCAAAAGAGAAAAAACTTATTTTTAACAAACTTACTTTTAGTATATCAGCCATATTGATCTAGAATTCATATCTCCCATATTATACTTGCTAATATCCATATTCTATTCGCTCAAACCATACTGACAAATATTATGGTGTTATCTACGATAAAAAAATCAATTTAGAAATATTAGCTATTAGATTTAGTCCAAAGATTAATACTCTATCAAGACAGTGAATTAAGAATCATTTGCATTTTTAGGAATCTAATGGAACCTGGAATTATTTGAAAGTTTCTATTTCAGGTAAGAGATTGATTTTAGCAGATTATGGAAGTCAGATACAATAATTTTAGAGAAGATTAGAGGATACGAAATGGAGGGCTTTATCTATGATGGGAAGTGTCACTTTGATTAAATATGCTGTCTTTGCACTTTATATATATTTGATATCTCACTGTATAATTTCCAAAAGTGTTCTTCAAAAGTTGAAGAGCATGACTAAAAATTTTCTATGAGGCTCCTCGAACACCTCTAGAAGAATGCAGATGATTTCTAGTAATTGTGTTTGACAATCTATTCGGATATATGGTTTGTGAATTACTTTTTTAGTTGCTTAGAGTATACATTAATGGCCAAATATGCTCCAAGATTTATGTTGCCCATGAGGGGTTATAGGTTTCTTTTATGAGGTGAAGTATGGAGCTATGGAGCTGCATTATTTATACTCTCTTCAGTATATTCATATATTAGTTTACCTATTTAGAGGAAGTTGTGTTCTTTTGCTCCATTGATTTTGTTTAATCTCAGATTGATTGTAGGTAATGGGATTTATTGATGTGATTCAGGATCCATAGATTTCATCTATTTCCATTGCACAATAGCTCTCTCGAGTTAATAATAATTCACTACAAAATCTTAAAAATCTTATGTTGACTGGTGAGAATAGTTAAGATAATTTATGATCTATTGATATTTCTCTGAGGTATTGGTAGATAAAATTTTTACTATACCTATACCAATAGATAAAGTGCATATAGGTTGGGATTGACCGGAGCCTTCAATCTAGATTGTCGGCTAGTGTTGCAGATATTTACAAGTTTCTAAGCTAGAAGTCTCATTTATTAAAAATTTTGGTTGGACATAAAGAATTGGCATTCATCTTAAGATCACTTTGTTTATATGGAAAATAGCATACAGCCGACTTTTATATCATGGCATTTTACACCAGCATGATCTCTATATCATGATTATTTTGACTTATGCCCTAATATATAGAAATTTGCCTCTCGTGTTTATTTATATTGCAGGCTAGCAACCTAGATATGGAGGTGGGCCAGTATTTCTGATGTAGTGACTATCCTAATTCCTTTCTCTATACAATTAAAGAGAGATTCATTAGAGATAACTGAAGTATAGAAGCAATAGTGATATTTTATATTACTTATCACATTTGGTTGATTAGAAATGATCTTCTTTTCTAAAATAGTGTTCGAAATCCTAGAATGATCCTTATGAGAGCATACAACTAGGTTCATAAATATATTAATGCAACTAGTATATTACTCACACGATACATGAAAAACATCTTGTATTTAAAAAATATACCATCTTAAAAATATTATTTTATTTATTATATACTTTTTAAAAAATAATATATATTTTATTAATATTTCTAAGTTTTTAATAAAATATTATTTTATCAATATATTAATATATTATTTTATTTATTAATATATTATTTTTATTTATTAATATATTAATATCTTATTACAAAAAATTTTTTTGCGTTCTCCTAAATTACAAAATGACCTTCCACAAAACTTCCACATTGAATGAAAGTACAAAATGTTGAAATGCCTTTTTATTACTAAATTACCAAAATATCCTTAAAATCACCATCTGAGAGATATTACCACTCTTAAAATGCTTGTGATTGAGACTTATCTAGCTATAATCATAAAATATCTTGGTACATGTTGGTGCAGAATCTGGTTGACATCGAATCAAGTTGGAGTCGAAAAAAATGAGATCGACGTCGGTGATCTATAAAATAAAGTTCCATTCGAAGTCGGTGGTGGTGGCTCCGGTAGGATTCTTCGATGATCAAGTCAGCTCTTCTGACCAACAGAAATGGAGTGCTCAGAAAAGAGTTCCATAGAGTTTTGAAAAGGAGAAGAGAGCTTAAAGAAAAAATATTTGGAGGGTTTCTTTTATAGATGAAGCCTGTAGCAGACTGATAGTGATGACTGTAACCATCTGATAGTGAACCGCTCAGGGCCACATGGAGTTTGTTATGGAGAGAGATGTCTGTTGCCATGATGTGGCCGTTCGTTGAGATTTAATAGTCGAAGTTCAGAGGAAGCAAGCGTTAGTTGATGAAGAGCTTTGACAGACATCAATTTCAGAGAAGTTCGGACTCCTAAAGAAAACTTGACTGAAGGAGAAGTCCGAAAGAAGTTCGACTTCTGTAGGCATCCGACTGAAGAAAAGGTTCGGAAGGAGTTCGGCTCATATAGGAATCCGACTGAAGGAAAAGTTTGGAAGGAGTTCGGCTCCTATAGAAATCCGACTGAAAGAGAGGTCCAGAATGAGTTTGGCTTTTGGAGAAATTCGACTGAAGGAGATATCCGAAAGAAGTTTCGCTCTTAGAGAAACTTAACTGAAGAAAAAGTCCGAAAGGAGTTCGACTCCTGGAGAAATTCGATTGAAGGAGATGTTCGAAAGGAGTTGGGCTCCTGTAGGCATTCGACTGAAGGAGGAATTCGAAAAAAGTTCGGCTCCTTAAGGTATTCGACTGAAGAAGAGATTCGGAAGGAGTTTGGCTCCTGTAGGCATCCGTCTGAAGGAGAGAATCGAAAGAAGTTTGGCTCTTGGAGGAGTCCAACTAAAGAAGAAGTCTAGAAGGAGTTCGACTTCTGGAGGAATCCGACTAAAGAAGATATCCGAAAGAAGTTCGACTCTTGGAGGAGTCGGACTGAGGGAGAAGTTCGGAAGAAGTTTGGCTCTTGGAGGAATCAACTGAAGAAGAAGTTCGGAAGGAGTTCAATTGATAGAGAAATCTGACTGAAGAGAAGTTCGGAAGGAGTTCGGCTCCTATAAGCATTGGATTGAAGGAGAAATCCAGAAGGAGTTTGGCTCCTGGAGAAATCTGACTGAAGAAGAAGTCTGGAAAGAGTTCAGCTGATAGAAAAATCCGACTAAAGAAGAGATCCAAAAAAAGTTTGGCTCTTGGAGGAGTTCAACTGAAAGAGAAGTCCGGAAGGAGTTCGGCTCCTAGAGAAATTCGACTGAGAAAGAAGTTCGGAAGGAGTTCGGCTCTTGTAGAAATTCGGTTGAAGAAGAAGTTTGAAAAAAGTTTGACTACTGTAGGAATCCGATTGAAGAAAAAATCTAGGAGTAGTTCGGCTAAAGACCGAAAGGAGTTCGACCGCCGAAGGAGAATTTTCAATCGAAGCTCCTCCGAAATTGTCAGTTACATTATGCTAAGCATCAGACTGGACTTCGACGAAAGCGGAATTTATCTCCAACAATAGTCCCCCCACTCTCGGGTTTGAAATTTGGGAGTACAAAAAAGATGACTATCGAAGTTCTCTTTCGGGCTCTGCACTAGTTCAGGTTGAAGCTCAAGGAAGATCTTATCTCCAGCCGAGGTTGAAGGAGATCTTATCTCCTGTTGAAGGATTGGAGCTCAGAGGAGATCTTATCTTCAATCGAGGTTGACGTTGAAGTTGAAGCTCGGAGAGATTTTATCTCCAGTCGAGATTAAAGGAGATCTTATCTCCTGTTGACGTAGAAGCTTGGGGGAGATCTTATCTTCAGTCAAGATTGAAGAAGATCTTATCTCCTGTTGATGTAGACGTTGGGGCTCGGAGGAGATCTTATCTTCAGTCGAGGTTGAAGGAGATCTTATCTTCGGTTGACGTAGACATTGAAGCTTGGAGGAGATCTTATCTCCAACCGTTGGAGCTCGGGAGAGATCTTATCTTCAGCTGAGATTGAAAAAAGATCTTATCTCCGATTGACGTAGATATTGGAGCTCGGGAAAGATTTTATCTCCAACCAAGATTGAAGAAGAATCTTATCTCATGTTGACGTAGACATTGGAGCTTGGAGGAGATCTTATCTCCAGCCGAGGTTGAAGGAGATCTTATCTCCTGTTGATGTAGATGTTGAAGCTCGGAGGAGATCTTATCTCCAAACTGAGGTTGAAGAAGATCTTTATCTCTGGTTGACGTAGACATTGGAGCTCGGAAGAGATTTTATCTCCAATCAAGATTGAAGGAGATCTTATCTCCTATTAAGGTAGACGTTGGAGCTCGGAGGAGATTTTATTTTCAGCTAAGGTTGACGGAGATCTTATCTCCAATTGACGTAGATGTTAGAGCTCGAAGGAGATCTTATCTCCAACCGAGGTTGAAGAAGATCTTATCTCCTATTGACGTAGATATTGGAAGCTCAAGGGAGATCTTATCTCCAATCGAGGTTGAAGGAGATCTTATCTTCGATTGACGTAGACGTTGGAGCTCGAAGGAGATCTTATCTCTAGTCGAGGTTGAAGGAGATCTTATCTTCGGTTGACGTAGACGTTGGAGCTCGGAAGAGATCTTATCTCCAACCGAGGTTGAAGGAGATCTTATCTCTTGTTGACGTAGACATTGGAGTTCGAGGAAGATCTTATCTCCAGCTGAGGTTGAAGGCCTTCGACTTGCTCATGTTAGGACGAGGTTCTCCTTCTATTTCTAACATGGTCACTATTGATTGCTTCTTTTCTGTCATCACATAGTTTTTGCACCAAAAAATAATAATATTGAAATAGAGAAGTTTTATTAAAGAAAAATAATCGATCCTCAAATTTTTTGAATTCAAAGCCCATGGGAGCATTGATCCTCTGAGCTCCTTCAGGCGATAAGTTTCATGCCGGACGATCTTCTCTATTTTATACTAGCCTTTTCGATTTGGGGCAAGCTTTTCCTGACTTTGAGGTTGAGAGATGGTGGCTCGCTGAAGCACTAAGTCCTTCAGAGATAGGGTTGATGATGTTGAGAGGCGGTCGGTGTTCTTATTGTTTCTTTCTTATTGATGGTTCTGACTATGATAGTGCCCTTGGCCGATCTTCTCTTACTTTAGACCGACGTCTGAGAAATCAATCCAACCAGCCTCTCCTGATGAGCTCCTCAATTTTGTCTTCAAGCTGAATGTATTCTTCAGTATCGTGGCCATGGTCACGATGGTAGAGGCAGTACTTGCTTCGATCGCACTTGTTTGGGAGAGATCGTAATTCTTCTGATCTTGGTAGCTGATTCTTAATTTCTATCAGAACTTGAGTTTTAGGAGCATTAAGGAGGCATAGTTGTGGAACCTTTCAAGGGGAGGACTTCTTCGCATCCTTCTGTCGGAGCTTCTTTGATGATGAGCTCGAGGAGGAGTTCGATTTCGCTTGCACTTGGGGGGAGTCCGTGAGCATGGCCAAACTTCATTCGACCCTCCATCAGTTGCAGGTTTACTAGACTTATCTGTCTGCCGCTCTCCTACGGCTCTCTCATCTCTCAATTTGAAGGCTTCTTCCACTCGGACATATCCTTCAGTCCGAGCTAGCAGATCGGTAAAGTTTCTAAGGTACTTCTTCTCCAGAAAGAACAGCAAATCATTCTTCTAAAGGCCGTCCTTGAGTGCGGCTATTGTAATAGATCGGTCCAGATTTTGGACCTTCAATGCAGTAGTATTAAATCGGATGACATAAGTCTGGATGAATTCTCCCTCATTTTGCTTAACATTCATCAAAAAATCTGAATCTCGGTGCGAACATCGACTGCTGATGAAATGAGCCATAAATTGATGGCTCATCTGATCAAAAGAGAAGATCGTACTTGGCTTCAACGTCGAGTACCAATTTCTTACTACTCTCTTTAAGGTGGATGAAAAAGCTCGGCATAATATGGCATCTGGTGCACTATGGAGCAGCATTATGGTTCGAAAGGCCTCCAAGTAATCAATCAAATTAGAGATTCCGTCGTAGCTTTCGAATTGGAGAAGCTTGAAGTTCGGTGGAATGGGCTCTTGCATAATTCGGGGAGAGAAAGAAGGATCGCTGTAGACATCATTATAGGAAGCTGGGTCGACATGGTGGAGTTCTTCAATCCATCGGTCTATCTTTCATAGTTTTCGATCGAGGACGTCATCTCAATCGTAGATCCTAGATGGCTTTCGGTTGTAGATGGAAAAGATCTCTTTTGGAGAAAAATCATGATCCGAACATGGATCCTCTACTCTTTATTTCTCCTTTTCAAGGATGATGGGTATGCTAGCTCAAGTACTCCTCCTTGAGATTGGTTTCTGACATTCTGATGGCAGATTTTCTAGCGAAACCGCCACCGAGGTTTGCCGCATGGCTTGCACCATTTTGGTAAGACCCTGAACCTGCTGCATCAGTAGGTTAAACTACTCTGGATCTACCATGACCGTCGATGGAAGTGGAGGTTGAAGCATCGATGATGGAGCAGGAATAGATGGATCTGGCTCAGACCTGACAATAGAAGTGGTAGATCTCCGGATAATCACCTTCTTTGGAGGCATTTATTGGGATTGAGGAAGAGAATGGAGATGAACCTTGAAGAAGAAGGTCAGCAGGATTGACTGAGCACTCCTTTAAGAATAAGGATACCTTAGAAATAGAGAGTTCCTTCCTCTAGCGCTAATTCTATTGGTGTAGAATCTGATTGACGCTGGATCGAGCTGGAGTCGAGGAAGACGAGGTCGCCGTCGGTGACTTACAAAATAAAGTTTCATTCGGAGTCAGTGGTGGTGGCTCCGGTAAGATCCTCCGATGATCAAGTCAGCTCTTCTAGGCCAACAGAAATGGAGTGCTCAGAAAAGAGTTCTAACGAAATTTTGAGAAGGAAGAAGAAGAGCTTAGAGAAAATGTATCTGGATGGATTCTCTTTTATAGACAGGAGCCTATAGCATAATTGATAGTGACGGTCGTAACCATCCGGTAGTGGGCCGCTTGGAGTCACATGGAGTTTTTTTATGGAGAGAGGTGTTCGTTGCCGTGATGTGGCCATTCGTTGAGATTTAATAGTCAAAGTTCGGAGGAAGCAGGCATTGGTTGGTGGGAGCTTTGACATACATCAATTTCAAAGGAGTTCGAACTTCTAAAGAAAACTTGACTGAAGGAGAAGTTCGAAAGAAGTTTGGCTTCTATAGGCATCCGACTGAAGGAGAGGTTTGGAAGGAGTTCGACTCCTGTAGGAATCTGATTGAAGGAGAGGTCCGAAAGAAGTTTGACTCCTGAAGAAATTCGATTGAAGGAGACGTCTAAAAGAAGTTCTGCTCCTAAAGAAACTTGACTAAAAGAGAAGTCCGAAAGGAGTTCGGCTCATGAAGGAATCCGACTAAAGGAGAGGTCCGAAAGGAGTTCAACTCTTGTAGGCATCCGATTGAAGGAGGGGTCCGGAAGGAGTTCGGCTCCTAGAGGAATCCGACTGAAGGAGAGATCTGAAAGGAGTTTAGCTCCTATAGGCATCCGTCTGAAGGAGAGATCCGAAAGAAGTTCGACTCTTGAAGGAGTCTGACTAAGAAAAAAGTCTGAGAGGAGTTTGACTCTTGGAGGAATCCGACTGAAGAAGAGATTCGAAAGGATTTGACTCTTAGAGGAGTTCGATTGAGAAAGAAGTTTGGAAGGAGTTTGGCTCCTGGAGGAATTCGACTGAAGAAAAAGTTTGGAAGGAGTTCGACTGATAGAGAAATCCGACTGAAAAAGAAGTCCGAAAGGAGTTTGGCTCCTGTAGGCATCAGATTGAAGGAGAAATTCGGAAGAAGTTCAGCTCTTGGAGGAATATGATTGAAGGAGAAGTCCGAAAGAAGTTCTGTTGATAGTGAAATTTGACTGAAGGAGAGATCCGAAAGGAGTTTGGCTCCTGTAGGCATCCGACTGAAGAAGAGATCTGGATGGAGTTCGGCTCCTAAAGGAGTTCGACTGAGGAAGAAGTTCGGAATGAGTTTGGCTCCTGGAGGCATCCGTCTGAAGGAGAGATCTAAAAGGAGTTCGACTTCTAGAGGAGTCTGACTGAGGGAGGAGTCCGAGAGGAGTTCGGCTCCTAGAGGCATCCATCTGAAGGAGAGATTTGAAAGGAGTTCGACTCCTGAAGGAGTCCGATTGAGGAAGAAGTCCGAAAGAAGTTCGGCTCCTAGAGGAATCCGACTGAAGGAAAGATCCAGAAGGAGTTCGGCTCTTGTAGGCATCCATCTAAAGGAGAAGTCCGAAAAGAGTTCGACTGATGGAGAAATCCGACTGAAGGAGAGATCTGAAAGGAGTTTGGCTCCTATAGGCATCCGACTAAAGGAGAGATCCGGAAGGAGTTCAGCTCCTGTAGGCATCCAACTGAAGGAGAGATTCAGAAGGAGTTCAGCTCCTGGAGGAGTCTGACTGAGGAAGGAGTCCGGAAGGAGTTCGGCTCCTGGAGGAATCCGATTAAGGAAGAAGTCCAGAAGGAGTTCGGCTCCTGTAGAAATCCGACTGAAGGAGAAGTCCGGAAGGAGTTCGGCTCCTGTAGGAATCTGACTGAAGGAGAAATCTGAGAGTAGTTCGGCTAAAAATCGAAAGAAGTTCGACCGCTGGAGGAAAAATTTTCGATCGAAGCTCCTCCGAGATTGCCAGTTATATTATGCTAAGCATCAGACTGGACTTCGATGGGAGTGGGATTTATCCCCAACAGTACATAAAGCTACATTTTTCAAATCTTTTAGTTAATTCTAAAGCATCAATCATGAATGGTGGTAGTAGCTGAATATAATGAAACAAATGGATAAACAATTATTTGTACATGATTAGAAAAATATGCATAGATGTATAAAAATATGAAATTAGAAAATATTTATAGATATATTGAAGTTGTAATCTATGATATTTTCTTCTTAAAATGAGTTATATATATACATATATACTAGTCAGAGACCCGCACATTATGCTGGACGGATAATTATGATCTATAATTATTAAAATTTTTAATAATAAATATTTTTTTAATATTTTATTTTATTTTATTTATTATATATTATGTATTATTTTATAAAATAATATATATATATATTTTATATTTTCTACATGCCCGCTAGTACCAGTGTATCCTCCTATCGTCCCACCATGGCTCTCCTTTTTCAGCAAATATCGATCTCGATCGCACCTCATCCCCTCTCTTCTTCTCATATCTTCTTCGCACTTGCTGATAAGAGTGTGCAAATGGTTTGGTTAACTGAAAATTGAACTAAATCGTTAATTATTTTAGTATTTGGTTCGATTTTTTTTTTTTAAATTTTGGTTTTAGTTTAAAATCAAATCAAAATTTTTTATTCGGTTCGATTTTCGATTTTTAATTTGATAACTTCAGTTAACCAAAAATTAAAATAGATGACTAATGATAAATATTATATTAGTAAATTATAAAGAGCTTGAGGTAATTTAATTGAATTGAGCATTTTTTTTTAATGATTTGTTGTTGATTTGAATTTACATAATAATACTAAGTTCAAGTATAATTTATAGTTCAAATAATGAAATTACTAAAGAACTTAATAAGTCTAAATCAAAATCAAAAGCTTAGCATAGAGAAGTCCAAAATCGAATTACCGAACTGAAGGTTCGATTTTTGGTTCTATAAAATACAAGTTCGAAAGTTTGGTTTTTCAAAACTTCGGTTCAGTTTGAATCAAAAAAATCGAATGTACACCCCTACTCGCCAATGCCGCCCCACTCCCCTACCGTCCTACCACTACTTTCCTTCTATTTTAACAAATGTCGATCTCAATTACACCCTTCGGCACCCCTGTTAGTACCGTCGTCGCCAGTGCCACCACTAAAGAAAGAGAGAGAAATTTTCTTTCTTTTTTTTTCTTTTTTTTTTATAAAATAATATTTTTTCTTTATTTTTGTTCTGATACCTTCTATGTGCCCTCCGATACTGTCCTATCATGGCTCCCCTTCTCTCTCAGTAAATGCCAATCTCGATCGCACTCCTGCCCTCTAACTTTTCATACTTTCTCTAAACTTTTGGAGGCTATTAAATATAGAGATCTAACTTTGAAATTGATGGAGTACCGTGTTCTATTTATGGATAATTTATTAGTTTAATCTAATTTGATCCAATGAATCGATTCAGATCTCAAAATATATTATTTAAAAAAAATAATAAAAATATTATTTTTAAAAAATAAATTAGTATATTATTATTTTTAAAATTAAAGTAATAATAAATTAGTATTTTAAAGAATATTATTATTAATTTTATAATATTTTATTTTTTTAAAATAATATTTTTTCTTATCCCTCACCCATTTTTATTTTTAAAATATTATTATTTTTTAAATTTTAAAATACTACTTTATCCGCTCCCTCTCTTTTTTTCATATCTTTTTCATGCCCACCAATACTGCCCCACCCCTTGCTGTCCCACCATTACTCCTCTATTCTCTCGGTAAATATCGATCTCAATCGCACCCCCGATGCTCCTATTGGTGCCACCACTGAAGGAAGAGAAAAAAATTCTCTTTTTTTTATTTTTTTTATTTTTTTATAAAATAATATTTTATTATTATTATTATTTTTTTTTTATTCTCGTACCTTCTTCATGCCCCTCCTACCATCCCATCCTTCTGCCTTCCCACCATGGCTTCCTTTCTTCTTGGTAAATATCGATTTCGATTGTTTCTCTACATCTTAATTCTTCTCATATTTTCTTTGAACTTTCAAAGGCTATTAAATGCAGAAATTTGGCTTTCAAATTGATTAGATACCATGCTTTATTTATAAATAATTTATTAGATTTAATCTAATCTGATTTAATAGATCAATTCAGATATCAAAATATATTATTTTTTAAAAAATATAAATATTATTTTTTAAAAATAAATTAGTATGTTATTATTTTTAAATTAAAAAATAATATATTATCTTTTTAAAATAATAATAAATTAGTATTTTAAATTTATTATTATTATTTTATAATATTTTATTTTGAAAAAATAATATTTTTTAAAAAGTATTTTTCATCTCTTATCCCTTTTCTACTTTTATTTTTTAAATATTATTTTTTTTAACTTTTTAAAATATTATTTTATTATTATTTAAAAATAATATTTTGGTTCCACGTGGCATAACTAAAGTTATCTGAGATACTAAGATGGCAGTACCATAATATTTCTCTATAGAATATTATTTTATATATATATATATATATATATATATATATATATATATATATATATATATATATATATTGAAGTTATAACTTATAATACTAATACTATTTATTTCTTTGTATTCTTAAAATAGATATTTCATATAATTTACATAAGTGACATAGTAGATATGATAGATTAAATACATGAATATGACAAATTAAATAGGGTAAAACCTTTTAATATGGTAAAGTTATAATTATGAGCTTTAGAAGTAATTTCCACCTTTTTGGACTCATTTGGTTCGCAAGAAGTGGAGGGGGGAAGAGCTCTCCTCTTGTTTGATTGAAGTTTTAAAAGAAAAAAGAAAAAAGCTCTTTCTATTATTTTTCATATTTTATAAAAAATAAAAATTCATGGAGGATGTAGATTTTGGTACTTCTCATGAAATAAAAAATGATAGCATTTTTTTCTTTTCTAAAATATCTTTTTAAAATCTATGGCTAAGATTTTATAAAATATCATGAATGATTAGGATGAAATACTGAATAGTGATAATATAATATAATAATAATATTATTCTAATATTTATACTTATAATATTAATATTATAATATTTATTATATTTTAATATTTATATTAATATAATATTTTTATTAATATTGATATAGTATTTATATGAATATATCAATATTTATATTAATATAATATTATATTTATTAAGATAATAATAAATTTATTATATTAAAATATTAATATAATATAATATATATTAATATTATATTAATATAATAAATTATTATGATTTAATATTATATTATAATATATTAATATTATTTTTATATTAATATAAATATAATATTATTATTTATATAAAGTTTAGAATAAAAAATATATGGTCTTATATTTATTAAGGGTATAATAAATATTCTACACTATTTTTTAGAAAAATAGATGCTCAACCAAATATAAGCTACTTTTCAATAAGTCACTTTTTCATGATCAACTAAACATACCAAAATCCTATTTTCAAAAAATAATCTTCTGAAAAGTTACTTCTTGCAAAGAAAAGTTCTTTCCACAAATCAAATGAGTTCTTTGATTTTATAATAGGCATTTCATATATCTTGCACATGTAGTAAAATAGATATTATAGATTAAATATAAAAAAAGCTTTTAATGTGGCAAAGCCTCTATTTAATATGGGATTTGGTGAAGGTTTTTAATATGACACAGCCTTCGTTTAAAGCTTTTAATGGTATTTGGTAAGGACTTTTGATGTGGCAAAGTTATTATTCTAAGCTTTGCAAATAATTTTGATGGACACTTGATGGACGAAGGCTTTGCCAATAGAGAAGCCTCCATTTTAATATATATATATATATATTAAAGATATCAAATTAAAAAATATATGTAGATATATTAAAGTTGTAACTTATGATATTAAAACAATATGTTTTTTTTTGTGTTTTTAAAATGGGCTTTTCATATATATATATATATTAAAGTTGGAACTTATAATATTAATACTATCTATTCTTTCATATTCTTAAAATGGATTTTTCATGTACACTACATATATGACAGAGTAGTTATGATAGATTATATATATGTGAATATGATAGATTAGATATGAAAAAACTTTTAATGCAACAAAGTTATAAGTTCAAATTATAAAAATAATTTCTATCTTTTTTATTTTAAAATAGACATTTCATATATCTTGCATATGTAAGCAAAATAGACACTACACTTTAAATATGGGAAAGGCTTTTAATGTGGTAAAGCCTTCATTTAATATGACATTTGATGAGGGCTTTATATGTGGCGTAGCCTATATTTAAAGCTTTTAATGGTATTTGGTGAGGACTTTTACTGTGGCAAAGTTATCATTCCAACCTTTAAAAATAATTTCCATAGACACATGGTAGACGGAGGTTTTACCAATATAGAAACTACTATTTTAGTATATATATATAATACTAATACTATTTATTTCTTCATATTCTTAAAATAGATATTTCATATAATTTACACATGTGACATAGTAGATATGATAGATTAAATATGTGAATATGATAAATTAAATAGGGGAAAACCTTTTAATATGGTAAAGTTATAATTTTGAGCTTTAGAAGTAACTTCCATCTTTATGGACTCGTTTGGTTTGCGAGAAGTAGAGGAGAGAAGAGCTTTTCTCTAATTTGACTGAAGTTTTAAGAGAAGAGAGAAAAAAATACTTTCTATAGAAAGTTACTTTTCATATTTCATGAAAAATAAAAATCCATGGAGGATATAGATTTTGGCACTTCTCATGAGATAGAAAGTGATGGTATTTTTTTCTTTTTTAAAATATCTTTTTAAAATATATGACTAAGATTTTATAAAATATCATGAATGGTTAGGATGAAATACTAAACGGTGATAATATAATATAATAATAATATTATTTTAATATTTTATAGATATAATATTAATATTATAATATTTATTATATTTTAATATTTATATTAATATAATATTTTTATTAATATTGATATAGTATTTATATGAATATATCAATATTTATATTAATATAATATTATATTTATTAAGATATTAATAAATTTATTATATTAAAATATTATTATTATATTAACATAATATAATATATATTAATATTATATTAATATAATAAATTATTATAATTTAATATTATATTATAATATATTAATATTATTTTTATATTAATATTATTTTTTTATTAATATAAATATAATATTATTATTTATATAAAGTTTAGGAGCAAAATATATGATCGTATATTTATTAAGGATATAATAGGTATTCTATACTATTTTTCTAGAAAAATGGATGCTCAACCAAACATAAGTCATTTTTCAATAAGTCATTTTTTCATGGTCAATTAAACATACCAAAATCCTATTTCTAAGAATAATCTTCTGAAAAATTACTTCTTGGAAAGAAAAATTCTTTCCATAAATCAAATGAGTTCTTTGATTTTATAATAGGCATTTCATATATCTTGCACATGTAGTAAAATAGACATTGTAGATTAAATATAAAAAAAAAAAACTTTTAATGTGGCAAAGCCTCTATTTAATATGGGATTTGGTGAAGGCTTTTAATATGACACAACCTCCGTTTAAAGCTTTTAATGGTATTTGATAAGGACTTTTGATGTGGCAAAGTTATCATTCTAAGGTTTGCAAATAATTTTGATGGACATGTGATGGACGGAGGCTTTACCAATACAGAAGCCTCTATTTTAATATATATATATATATATATATATATATATATATATATATAGTTAAAAATATATATATAAATATATTAAAAGTATTAAATTAAAAAATATATATAGATATATTAAAGTTGTAACTTATGATATTAAAATGATATGTTTTTTTGTATTTTTAAAATAGACTTTTCACATATATATTGAAGTTGTAACTTATAATATTAATACTATCTATTCTTTCATATTCTTAAAATGGATGTTTCATGTAGACTACATATGTGACAGAGTAGTTATGATAGATTATGTTGGGGATAAATCCCGCTCCTGCCGAAGCCCGGCCCGACGCTCAGCCCAATGTAACCAGTAGCTGCTGAAGAGCTTCAGCGCCAGGCGCCAGGCCGAGCCCCTAAGACGGCCGAACCGCTTAGAGGCCGAACTCCCCTGCACCAAGGTCTCGGCCGAACTGCTTAGAGGGCGAACTCCCACCGCCAGCCGAACTTCCTGACGGCCGAGCTCCTTGGACTCCAAGCGCTGGACTTCTTCAGGAGACGGACTCCTCCCAGACGCCCGTTCGGCCATCCGAGCTCCTCCCGGGTTTTCCCTTCAGCTGAACTCTCCTACGAGCCCATGCAGCCGAACTCCTTCGGACCCCACGGCCGAACTCCTTCGGACCGACTCCAGGCGGCCGTGCAGCCGAACTCCTTCGGACCGATCCCAGGCGAGCCCGCGCAAGCCGAACTCCTTCGGACCGACCCTAGGCGACCGAACTCCTCAGCGAGCCCTGGCCGAACCAACTAGCAACCGAAGTCCTTCAACTGGCCAGCCGAGCTTCGAGCTTCGGGCCTCTCAGCGGCCGAACTCTACAGATGGCCGACCCTTCAGCCAGACGAACTCCCCCAGCTTCCCCTTCGGCCGAACTCTGTTACAAGTCCGAACTCCGTTGGATGAACCGTCGCCTGCAGCAAGACCGGACGGCGCCTTCCTTCCGTACCGGACTCCATGCGGCCGACTCGCCGGCATGGCTCCCACGACCTATGGACGAGCCTTCCTCTCCGTACCGGACTCCATGCGGCCCACGACTCGCCGGTATGGCTCCCACGATCTACCGGACGACGCCTTCCTCTCCGTACCGGACTCCATGCGGCCCACGACTCGCCGGTATGGCTCCCACGATCTACCGGACGACGCCTTCCTCTCCGTACCGGACTCCATGCGGCCCACGACTCGCCGGTATGGCTCCCACGATCTACCGGACGACGCCTTCCTCTCCGTACCAAACTCCATGCTGCCCGACGACTCTCTGCCAGACGGCACAGCCGTCACCATCAACTAAGCTCCGCTATAAAAGGACCCCTCCCGACATACTAAGGCTAAGCTCTCTGAACTCTCGACTCTCTAAGCTCTCCTCCACATCTCTAAGCTCCGGAACTCATTCCGAGCACTCCATTACTGTTGGTCGGAAACTAACTTGACCGTCGGAGGGTCCTGCCGGAGCCACCACCCCACCGGTTCCGGACGGGACTTCGTTTTGCAGGTCCCCGGCGGCGCCCAGCGGCCTCGATTGCGGCGACCTCCGGCGGCGACGGATTTCTGCACCAACAGATTGGCGCCGTCTGTGGGAAGAAGGGACTGAACCTTCGAGGTTCCCTTGTTCTTAAAGGAGTGCTCGGCGACGATTTTCCGCCCCTGCTCCGGATCTCTCTTCTCCCTCTTCAGAATTCCTTCTCTGGAAAGAGGAAATGCCCCCCAGAAGGGCTTCGACGCGGCGCTCGACGGCTTCCGCGGCTCGATCCCCTCCGAGTCCGTCTGTCCCTGCTCCGGCCCCGGTGACTCAGCCCCCGTCTAATAACCGCAGTGGATACGGAGCAGTTCAACCAGCTCATCCAGCACGTTCGCGGTCTCACGGAGGCGGTGCAGGCGGTGCTGCACCGAACAAGTCCCAGTGCCAGCCCGACCGGCGCGGGACTCTCCGAAGTCGGATGATCCAGTCCAAGAGCGACCGGCCTGGGCAGCCCGACCTCCGATACCCGGATTGGAGAGGCGGAGGAGGGAGAGCCCTTGTTCGGATCATGGATCGACCAAGGGTGAAGCCTCGCGCCCATCTCACCAGAAAGCCTTGGAGATCAGAGACCGGGAGGACCTGCTGGGCCAAAGGCTCTCGGAAATGAACCGGCGAATTGAAGAACTTCGTCCCCCCTCGCGTGGTGATGACGTTTGTGCAGACCCTCCTTTCTCGCAGAAAATCATGCAAGAACCTGTTCCACCGACCTTCGAGCTCCCTCAACTGGAAAGCTACGATGGAACTTCTGATCCGGTTGATCACCTGGGGGCCTTCCGGGCCATGATGCTGCTTCACGGCGCTTCAGATGCCGTGCTGTGCCGAGCCTTCCCGTCTACCTTAAAGGGAGCAGCGAGGAACTGGTACTCGGCGTTGAAGCCCAACACGATCTTCTCTTTCGACCAGATGAGCAGTCGGTTCGCGGCCCACTTCATCAGCAGCCGACGACCGAGCCGAGGTTCAGATTCCCTGATGAGCGTCAAGCAGAAGCAAGGGGAATCCATCCGGACTTACGTCACTCGATTCAACGCCGCGGCATTGGAAGTCCGGGACCTGGACCAGTCTGTCGCGATGGCCGCACTTAAGGGCGGCCTTCAGAAAAATAGCTTGCTGTTCTCTCTGGAAAAAAGGTATCCCAGGGACTTCGCCGACCTGCTGGCTCGAGCCGAGAGATATGCCCGTGCGGAAGAAGCCTTCAAATTGAAAGATGAGGAGCTCGTCAGAAAGGACCGGCTGGCGGACGAGGAAGAGCTGGGTGAAGCTCGGCTGCACTCGCAGACCCCCTACGAAAGCAGGCGGGCCCGAACTCCTCGAACTCGCCCTGATAAGGAGGCGCGAAGGAGTCCACTTCCCGGAAGGTTCCGCCGCTATGCCCCCCTCAACGCTCCTCGAACCCAGATTCTCACCGAAGTAAAACACCAGCTGCCAAGACCGGAAGGATTACGATCTCCCCCAAACAAGCGCGATCGAAATAAGTACTGCCTCTACCATCACGACCACGGCCACGACACGGAGGGATGCATCCAGCTCCGAGACGAAATTGAGGAGCTCGTCAGAACGGGTCGGCTGGGTAAATTCCTCCGGTACCGGCCTGAAGCAGAAAAAGATCGGCTAAGGGCGCTGCCGTAGCCAGACTACAAGAAGGTCGGCCACCTTACGGCGTCATTCACATGGCCCCTGGAAAGATCTCGGTGCATCAGCGATTCGCCATCTCCCAGCAACAAGAGCTTGCACCAAATTGAGGAGTTCAGCATGAGGAGGTCGTCCACCCCGGAACTTATTGCCGAAGAAATGCGGAGGAATCAGCCTTAGGGAGGAGCCCAATCGCCCCTAAGAGAGAAACGGAGAGCAGAAGTTCCCCCGCTGAAGCGGAATGAAGTTCGGCGCGAGGAAGGCCGAACCCACCTATGAGCCCGTCAGCGAGGAAGCTCCGACAAAGAAGTATGAAGTCCTCCCGCGGAAGCTTCCGCGGGAAAGTGGAACGAAGTTCGGCGCAAGTAAGGCCGAACTCACGCTCCAGAATGTCCCCCAAAGGAACCGCCTACAAAGTGTTCACTGGAGGCGGAATGAAGTTCGGGCGAGAAAAGCCGGGCTCACCCCAAAGCTCGGCATCAAGGTAAAATGAAGCTCGGTGGAAAGCCGAACTCCTCAACTCAACCTCCAAAATAAAGTTCGGCGCCGGCAAGGACGGAACGAAGCCCCCCTCCCAGAAGGTTCCGCAACTACGACCCGCTCCTCTAACTCGAATTCTCGGCAAAGTTAAGAGCCAACCGCCAAGACCTGAAGGACTACGGCCTCTCCAAACATGCGCGATCAAGGAGAAGATCGGCTATAGGCACTGCCGTAACTGGAAAAGACAAGAAGGTTGGCCGTCCCGCGGCGTCATCAACGCCACCCCGGGGAGGAGCTAGGAGCTAGCTACATCGGTGATTGTCATCCCCAGCGACAAAGTCAAGAGAAGCATGGTCCAAATTATGAAGGCCGGCAGGAGATAGAGGAGGTCGTCTGGACGGGACTTGCTGCTCGAGGGAGCTCCGAGGAACAACACCCCGTCGACCCCTCAAACGAGAGCGCGCTGTCCACGATTTCCCTTCGGTAAAATTCTCCCCTCTGCAAAATATTATTTCTGGATGCGAAAACTATGCGATGACAGGAGAGCAGCAGTCAATAATCGCCGCGTTAGGAACAGGAGGAGAACCTCGTCCTAACGCGAGCAACAAGCTCGGCCGCAGGAGATAAGATCTCCCCCGAGCGCGCACCTCGGCTGCAGGAGATAAGATCTCCCCCGAGAGAAGCTCGGCCGCAGGAGATAAGATCTCCCCCGAGCGCGCACATCAACCTCGGCTAGAGATAAGATCTCTCCCGAGCGACCGTTGACAACCTCGGCTAGAGATAAGATCTCTCCCGAGCGACCGTGAACAACCTCGGTTAGGAACAGGAGGAGAACCTCGTCCTAACACGAGCATCGGCTAGAGATAAGATCTCTCCCGAGCGACCGCACCAACTCGGCTAGAGATAAGATCTCTCCCGAGCGACCGTTGACAACCTCGGCTAGAGATAAGATCTCTCCCGAGCGACCGTGAACAACCTCGGTTAGGAACAGGAGGAGAACCTCGTCCTAACACGAGCACCAACCTCGGCTAGAGATAAGATCTCTCCCGAGCGACCGTTGACAACCTCGGCTAGAGATAAGATCTCTCCCGAGCGACCGTGAACAACCTCGGTTAGGAACAGGAGGAGAACCTCGTCCTAACACGAGTGCACCAACCTCGGCTAGAGATAAGATCTCTCCCGAGCGACCGTTGACAACCTCGGCTAGAGATAAGATCTCTCCCGAGCGACCGTGAACAACCTCGGTTAGGAACAGGAGGAGAACCTCGTCCTAACACGAGCACCAACCTCGGCTAGAGATAAGATCTCTCCCGAGCGACCGTTGACAACCTCGGCTAGAGATAAGATCTCTCCCGAGCGACCGTGAACAACCTCGGTTAGGAACAGGAGGAGAACCTCGTCCTAACACGACCTCGGCTGCAGGAGATAAGATCTCCCCCGAGCGCGCACTTCACTTCGGCTGCAGGAGATAAGATCTCCCCCGAGCGCGCACTTCAACCTCGGCTAGAGATAAGATCTCTCCCGAGCGACCGTTGACAACCTCGGCTAGAGATAAGATCTCTCCCGAGCGACCGTGAACAACCTCGGTTAGGAACAGGAGGAGAACCTCGTCCTAACACAACCTCGGCTGCAGGAGATAAGATCTCCCCCGAGCGCGCACTTCACTTCGGCCGTAGGAGATAAGATCTCCCCCGAGCGCGCACTTCAACCTCGGCTGCAAGATAGGAGGTCTCCCTCGAGTCGACTTCAACTGACGAAGATAATGTCGCCCCCGAGGAGCTCAAATCCGACCTCGACCGAAGGAGGCGAGTCTTACTTCGGCTTCAACATCAGCTTCATCGACTTTAGCCGGAAACGAGTTCCATTTCAACTCCAAACATCGACTGAAGATGAGGTCTCCCCCAAGCCTCAGCCTCAACTTCAGCGTCAATCTTGGCTGGAGATGAGACCTCCCCGAGCTTCAGATGCAACAAATGCGGAGCCTGGAAGAAGACTTCGGCAGTCGCCTGTTTTGGTACTCCCTTCCTTCAATTTTTGAACTCGGGAGTGGGGGGGCTACTGTTGGGGATAAATCCCGCTCCTGCCGAAGCCCGGCCCGACGCTCAGCCCAATGTAACCAGTAGCCGCTGAAGAGCTTCAGCGCCAGGCGCCAGGCCGAGCCCCTACCACGGCCGAACTGCCTAGAGGCCGAACTCCCCTGCGCCAAGGTCCGGGCCGAACTGCCTAGAGGCGAACTCCCACCGCCAGCCGAACTTCCTGACGGCCGAGCTCCTTGGACTCCAAGCGGCTGGACTTCTTCGGAGACGGACTCCTCCCAGACGCCCGTTCGGCCATCCGAGCTCCTCCCGGGTTTTCCCTTCAGCCGAACTCTCCTACGAGCCCATGCAGCCGAACTCCTTCGGACCCCACGGCCGAACTCCTTCGGACCGACTCCAGGCGAGCCCATGCAGCCGAACTCCTTCGGACCGATCCCAGGCGAGCCCGCGCAGCCGAACTCCTTCGGACCGACCCTAGGCGACCGAACTCCTCAGCGAGCCCTGGCCGAACCAACTAGCAACCGAAGTCCTTCAACTGGCCAGCCGAGCTTCTTCGGGCCTCTCAGCGGCCGAACTCTACAGATGGCCGACCCTTCAGCCAGACGAACTCCCCCAGCTTCCCCTTCGGCCGAACTCTGTTACAAGTCCGAACTCCATTGGACGAACTGTCGCCTGCAGCAAGACCGGACGGCGCCTTCCTTTCCGTACCGGACTCCATGCGGCCGACGCTCGCCGGTATGGCTCCCACGATCCTCCGGACGACGCCTTCCTCTCCGTACCGGACTCCATGCGGCCCACGACTCGCCGGTATGGCTCCCACGATCTACCGGACGACGCCTTCCTCTCCGTACCGGACTCCATGCGGCCCACGACTCGCCGGTATGGCTCCCACGATCTACCGGACGACGCCTTCCTCTCCGTACCGGACTCCATGCGGCCCACGACTCGCCGGTATGGCTCCCACGATCTACCGGACGACGCCTTCCTCTCCGTACCAAACTCCATGCTGCCCGACGACTCTCTGCCAGACGGCACAGCCGTCACCATCAACTAAGCTCCGCTATAAAAGGACCCCTCCCGACATACTAAGGCTAAGCTCTCTGAACTCTCGACTCTCTAAGCTCTCCTCCACATCTCTAAGCTCCGGAACTCATTCCGAGCACTCCATTACTGTTGGTCCGGAAACTAACTTGACCGTCGGAGGGTCCTGCCGGAGCCACCACCCCACCGGTTCCGGACGGGACTTCGTTTTGCAGGTCCCCGGCGGCGCCCAGCGGCCTCGATCCCAGGACGTTTCGACGAAAGTTGGTCCCTTTCGGGCCGCCGCAATCGAGGCCGCTGGGCGCCGCCGGGGACCTGCAAAACGAAGTCCCGTCCGGAACCGGTGGGGTGGTGGCTCCGGCAGGACCCTCCGACGGTCAAGTTAGTTTCCGACCAACAGTAATGGAGTGCTCGGAATGAGTTCCGGAGCTTAGAGATGTGGAGGAGAGCTTAGAGAGTCGAGAGTTCAGAGAGCTTAGCCTTAGTATGTCGGGAGGGGTCCTTTTATAGCGGAGCTTAGTTGATGGTGACGGCTGTGCCGTCTGGCAGAGAGTCGTCGGGCAGCATGGAGTTTGGTACGGAGAGGAAGGCGTCGTCCGGTAGATCGTGGGAGCCATACCGGCGAGTCGTGGGCCGCATGGAGTCCGGTACGGAGAGAAGGCGTCGTCCGGTAGATCGTGGGAGCCATACCGGCGAGTCGTGGGCCGCATGGAGTCCGGTACGGAGAGAAGGCGTCGTCCGGTAGATCGGGGAGCCATCGGCGAGTCGTCGGCCGCAGGAGTCGGTACGGAGAGGAAGGCTCGTTCGGAGGTCGTGGGAGCCATACCGGCGAGCAGTCGGCCGCATGGAGTCCGGTACGGAAAGGAAGGCGCCGTCCGGTCTTGCTGCAGGCGACGGTTCATCCAACGGAGTTCGGACTTGTAACAGAGTTCGGCCGAAGGGGAAGCTGGGGGAGTTCGTCTGGCTGAAGGGTCGGCCATCTGTAGAGTTCGGCCGCTGAGAGGCTCGAAGAAGCTCGGCTGGCCAGTTGAAGGACTTCGGTTGCTAGTTGGTTCGGCCAGGGCTCGCTGAGGAGTTCGGTCGCCTAGGGTCGGTCCGAAGGAGTTCGGCTGCGCGGGCTCGCCTGGGATCGGCCCGAAGGAGTTCGGCTGCACGGACGCCTGGAGTCGGTCCGAAGGAGTTCGGCCGTGGGGTCCGAAGGAGTTCGGCCGTGCATGGGCTCGTAGGAGAGTTCGGCTGAAGGGAAAACCCGGGAGGAGCTCGGATGGCCGAACGGGCGTCTGGGAGGAGTCCGTCTCCTGAAGAAGTCCAGCCGCTTGGAGTCCAAGGAGCTCGGCCGTCAGGAAGTTCGGCTGGCGGTGGGAGTTCGGCCCTCTAAGCAGTTCGGCCCGGACCTTGGCGCAGGGGAGTTCGGCCTCTAGGCAGTTCGGCCGTGGTAGGGGCTCGGCCTGGCGCCTGGCGCTGAAGCTCTTCAGCGGCTACTGGTTACATTGGGCTGAGCGTCGGGCCGGGCTTCGGCAGGAGCGGGATTTATCCCCAACAGTAGCCCCCCCACTCCCGAGTTCAAAAATTGAAGGAAGGGAGTACCAAAACAGGCGACTGCCGAAGTCTTCTTCCAGGCTCCGCATTTGTTGCATCTGAAGCTCGGGGAGGTCTCATCTCCAGCCAAGATTGACGCTGAAGTTGAGGCTGAGGCTTGGGGGAGACCTCATCTTCAGTCGATGTTTGGAGTTGAAATGGAACTCGTTTCCGGCTAAAGTCGATGAAGCTGATGTTGAAGCCGAAGTAAGACTCGCCTCCTTCGGTCGAGGTCGGATTTGAGCTCCTCGGGGGCGACATTATCTTCGTCAGTTGAAGTCGACTCGAGGGAGACCTCCTATCTTGCAGCCGAGGTTGAAGTGCGCGCTCGGGGGAGATCTTATCTCCTACGGCCGAGCTGAAGTGCGCGCTCGGGGGAGATCTTATCTCCTGCAGCCGAGGTTGGTTTAGGACGAGGTTCTCCTCCTGTTCCTAACCGAGGTTGTTCACGGTCGCTCGGGAGAGATCTTATCTCTAGCCGAGGTTGTCAACGGTCGCTCGGGAGAGATCTTATCTCTAGCCGAGGTTGAGTGCTCGCTCGGGGGAGATCTTATCTCCTACGGCCGAGTGAAGCGCGCTCGGGGGAGATCTTATCTCCTGCAGCCGAGGTGTTAGGACGAGGTTCTCCTCCTGTTCCTAACCGAGGTTGTTCACGGTCGCTCGGGAGAGATCTTATCTCTAGCCGAGGTTGTCAACGGTCGCTCGGGAGAGATCT
This sequence comes from Cocos nucifera, assembly GCA_006176705.1. Classification (NCBI taxonomy): domain Eukaryota; kingdom Viridiplantae; phylum Streptophyta; class Magnoliopsida; order Arecales; family Arecaceae; genus Cocos; species Cocos nucifera. Next base: position 3,576,011 of record QRFJ01000061.1, read on the forward strand.
TATCTCTAGCCGAGGTTGGCACTCGTGTTAGGACGAGGTTCTCCTCCTGTTCCTAACCGAGGTTGTTCACGGTCGCTCGGGAGAGATCTTATCTCTAGCCGAGGTTGTCAACGGTCGCTCGGGAGAGATCTTATCTCTAGCCGAGGTTGGTGCTCGTGTTAGGACGAGGTTCTCCTCCTGTTCCTAACCGAGGTTGTTCACGGTCGCTCGGGAGAGATCTTATCTCTAGCCGAGGTTGTCAACGGTCGCTCGGGAGAGATCTTATCTCTAGCCGAGGTTGGTGCTCGTGTTAGGACGAGGTTCTCCTCCTGTTCCTAACCGAGGTTGTTCACGGTCGCTCGGGAGAGATCTTATCTCTAGCCGAGGTTGTCAACGGTCGCGCTCGGGAGAGATCTTATCTCTAGCCGAGGTTGCGCGCTCGGGAGATCTTATCTCCTGCAGCCGAGGTTGTTAGGACGAGGTTCTCCTCCTGTTCCTAACCGAGGTTGTTCACGGTCGCTCGGGAGAGATCTTATCTCTAGCCGAGGTTGTCAACGGTCGCTCGGGAGAGAGATCTTATCTCTAGCCGAGGTTGATGTGCGCGCTCGGGAGGAGATCTTATCTCCTGCGGCCGAGCTTCTCTCGGGGGAGATCTTATCTCCTGCGGCCGAGGTGCGCGCTCGGGGGAGATCTTATCTCCTGCGGCCGAGCTTGTTGCTCGCGTTAGGACGAGGTTCTCCTCCTGTTCCTAACGCGGCGATTATTGACTGCTGCTCTCCTGTCATCGCATAGTTTTCGCATCCAGAAATAATATTTGCAGAGGGGAGAATTTTACCGAAGGGAAATCGTGGACAGCGCGCTCTCGTTTGAGGGGTCGACGGGGTGTTGTTCCTCGGAGCTCCCTCGAGCAGCAAGTCCCGTCCAGACGACCTCCTCTATCTCCTGCCGGCCTTCATAATTTGGACCATGCTTCTCTTGACTTTGTCGCTGGGGATGACAATCACCGATGTAGCTAGCTCCTAGCTCCTCCCCGGGGTGGCGTTGATGACGCCGCGGGACGGCCAACCTTCTTGTCTTTTCCGGTTACGGCAGTGCCTATAGCCGATCTTCTCCTTGATCGCGCATGTTTGGAGAGGCCGTAGTCCTTCAGGTCTTGGCGGTTGGCTCTTAACTTTGCCGAGAATTCGAGTTAGAGGAGCGGGTCGTAGTTGCGGAACCTTCTGGGAGGGGGGCTTCGTTCCGTCCTTGCCGGCGCCGAACTTTATTTTGGAGGTTGAGTTGAGGAGTTCGGCTTTCCACCGAGCTTCATTTTACCTTGATGCCGAGCTTTGGGGTGAGCCCGGCTTTTCTCGCCCGAACTTCATTCCGCCTCCAGTGAACACTTTGTAGGCGGTTCCTTTGGGGGACATTCTGGAGCGTGAGTTCGGCCTTACTTGCGCCGAACTTCGTTCCACTTTCCCGCGGAAGCTTCCGCGGGAGGACTTCATACTTCTTTGTCGGAGCTTCCTCGCTGACGGGCTCATAGGTGGGTTCGGCCTTCCTCGCGCCGAACTTCATTCCGCTTCAGCGGGGGAACTTCTGCTCTCCGTTTCTCTCTTAGGGGCGATTGGGCTCCTCCCTAAGGCTGATTCCTCCGCATTTCTTCGGCAATAAGTTCCGGGGTGGACGACCTCCTCATGCTGAACTCCTCAATTTGGTGCAAGCTCTTGTTGCTGGGAGATGGCGAATCGCTGATGCACCGAGATCTTTCCAGGGGCCATGTGAATGACGCCGTAAGGTGGCCGACCTTCTTGTAGTCTCTGGCTACGGCAGCGCCCTTAGCCGATCTTTTTCTGCTTCAGGCCGGTACCGGAGGAATTTACCCAGCCGACCCGTTCTGACGAGCTCCTCAATTTCGTCTCGGAGCTGGATGCATCCCTCCGTGTCGTGGCCGTGGTCGTGATGGTAGAGGCAGTACTTATTTCGATCGCGCTTGTTTGGGGGAGATCGTAATCCTTCCGGTCTTGGCAGCTGGTGTTTTACTTCGGTGAGAATCTGGGTTCGAGGAGCGTTGAGGGGGGCATAGCGGCGGAACCTTCCGGGAAGTGGACTCCTTCGCGCCTCCTTATCAGGGCGAGTTCGAGGAGTTCGGGCCCGCCTGCTTTCGTAGGGGGTCTGCGAGTGCAGCCGAGCTTCACCCAGCTCTTCCTCGTCCGCCAGCCGGTCCTTTCTGACGAGCTCCTCATCTTTCAATTTGAAGGCTTCTTCCGCACGGGCATATCTCTCGGCTCGAGCCAGCAGGTCGGCGAAGTCCCTGGGATACCTTTTTTCCAGAGAGAACAGCAAGCTATTTTTCTGAAGGCCGCCCTTAAGTGCGGCCATCGCGACAGACTGGTCCAGGTCCCGGACTTCCAATGCCGCGGCGTTGAATCGAGTGACGTAAGTCCGGATGGATTCCCCTTGCTTCTGCTTGACGCTCATCAGGGAATCTGAACCTCGGCTCGGTCGTCGGCTGCTGATGAAGTGGGCCGCGAACCGACTGCTCATCTGGTCGAAAGAGAAGATCGTGTTGGGCTTCAACGCCGAGTACCAGTTCCTCGCTGCTCCCTTTAAGGTAGACGGGAAGGCTCGGCACAGCACGGCATCTGAAGCGCCGTGAAGCAGCATCATGGCCCGGAAGGCCCCCAGGTGATCAACCGGATCAGAAGTTCCATCGTAGCTTTCCAGTTGAGGGAGCTCGAAGGTCGGTGGAACAGGTTCTTGCATGATTTTCTGCGAGAAAGGAGGGTCTGCACAAACGTCATCACCACGCGAGGGGGGACGAAGTTCTTCAATTCGCCGGTTCATTTCCGAAGAGCCTTTGGCCCAGCAGGTCCTCCCGGTCTCTGATCTCCAAGGCTTTCTGGTGAGATGGGCGCGAGGCTTCACCCTTGGTCGATCCATGATCCGAACAAGGGCTCTCCCTCCTCCGCCTCTCCAATCCGGGTATCGGAGGTCGGGCTGCCCAGGCCGGTCGCTCTTGGACTGGATCATCCGACTTCGGAGAGTCCCGCGCCGGTCGGGCTGGCACTGGGACTTGTCGGTGCAGCACCGCCTGCACCGCCTCCGTGAGACCGCGAACGTGCTGGATGAGCTGGTTGAACTGCTCCGTATCCACTGCGGTTATAGACGGGGGCTGAGTCACCGGGGCCGGAGCAGGGACAGACGGACTCGGAGGGGATCGAGCCGCGGAAGCCGTCGAGCGCCGCGTCGAAGCCCTTCTGGGGGGCATTTCCTCTTTCCAGAGAAGGAATTCTGAAGAGGGAGAAGAGAGATCCGGAGCAGGGGCGGAAAATCGTCGCCGAGCACTCCTTTAAGAACAAGGGAACCTCGAAGGTTCAGTCCCTTCGTTCCCACAGACGGCGCCAATCTGTTGGTGCAGAAATCCGTCGCCGCCGGAGGTCGCCGCAATCGAGGCCGCTGGGCGCCGCCGGGGACCTGCAAAACGAAGTCCCGTCCGGAACCGGTGGGGTGGTGGCTCCGGCAGGACCCTCCGACGGTCAAGTTAGTTTCCGACCAACAGTAATGGAGTGCTCGGAATGAGTTCCGGAGCTTAGAGATGTGGAGGAGAGCTTAGAGAGTCGAGAGTTCAGAGAGCTTAGCCTTAGTATGTCGGGAGGGGTCCTTTTATAGCGGAGCTTAGTTGATGGTGACGGCTGTGCCGTCTGGCAGAGAGTCGTCGGGCAGCATGGAGTTTGGTACGGAGAGGAAGGCGTCGTCCGGTAGATCGTGGGAGCCATACCGGCGAGTCGTGGGCCGCATGGAGTCCGGTACGGAGAGGAAGGCGTCGTCCGGTAGATCGTGGGAGCCATACCGGCGAGTCGTGGGCCGCATGGAGTCCGGTACGGAGAGAAGGCGTCGTCCGGTAGATCGTGGGAGCCATACCGGCGAGTCGTGGGCCGCATGGAGTCCGGTACGGAGAGGAAGGCTCGTCCGGAGGATCGTGGGAGCCATGCCGGCGAGCAGTCGGCCGCATGGAGTCCGGTACGGAAAGGAAGGCGCCGTCCGGTCTTGCTGCAGGCGACGGTTCATCCAACGGAGTTCGGACTTGTAACAGAGTTCGGCCGAAGGGGAAGCTGGGGGAGTTCGTCTGACTGAAGGGTCGGCCACCTGTAGAGTTCGGCCGAAGGGGAAGCTCGGAGAAGCTCGGCTGGACCAATTGAAGGACTTCGGTTGCTAGTTGGTTCGGCCAGGGCTCGCTGAGGAGTTCGGTCGCCTAGGGTCGGTCCGAAGGAGTTCGGCTGCGCGGGCTCGCCTGGGATCGGCCCGAAGGAGTTCGGCTGCACGGACCCGCCTGGAGTCGGTCCGAAGGAGTTCGGCCGTGGGGTCCGAAGGAGTTCGGCTGCATGGGCTCGTAGGAGAGTTCAGCTGAAGGGAAAACCCGGGAGGAGCTCGGATGGCCGAACGGGCGTCTGGGAGGAGTCCGTCTCCTGAAGAAGTCCAGCGCTTGGAGTCCAAGGAGCTCGGCCGTCAGGAAGTTCGGCTGGCGGTGGGAGTTCGCCCTCTAAGCAGTTCGGCCGAGACCTTGGTGCAGGGGAGTTCGGCCTCTAAGCGGTTCGGCCGTCTTAGGGGCTCGGCCTGGCGCCTGGCGCTGAAGCTCTTCAGCAGCTACTGGTTACATTGGGCTGAGCGTCGGGCCGGGCTTCGGCAGGAGCGGGATTTATCCCCAACAGTAATATTTTAAATGGAGATGATTCCGATAGAGTAAGTTTGATCATTAGAAGTGCCAGCATGTGGCAATGTTAGATTATTTGATAGGAATTTGTACTTTATAAAAAGATGTCATATGCAACAAAAATTTAAAGACTTTTCATATTGAGGGAGACTTCTTGACATTATTAAATGGTTATTTGGCTTACCACCTTTACAGATCGGTACCAATCCTTTAAAAATAATTGATGGAGTAGAAAATGGAGAGTAAATTTGTATCATTATAAAAAATACATGTTTTTAAAGAAGTTAATAGTATTACGGATTAGATAGCGATATATATAGTTAATTATGATATATATACTTTATGGATGATTATAATATATTTTTTCTAAATTATTTGATATTTTATTTTTTATTTTTAATATATATATGTTAGAAAATCTGATTTATCAAAATAATAAAATAAAAAAAAAAGGGCCCAGGGCAGCACCCTGTAGGCTTCGGATCATGCACGGGCGCTCCGCGCTCCCGCCCTCCATGTTCCAATGCGACTGTAGCCTTCCTGTGGGCCCTGATGACGTCAACCCCGCCCCCGGATACCGGGTGCGGAACACGCGCTTAACACGGGAGATTTCCGTTATCTTCACTTCCTCCGCCCCCCTCCTCTGCCACTGGAGCGAGTCCAAAACCCTGAGAAAAACCCTAGCTCCAGAAATGGATCTCGTCCCGAGCGCGTCGATTTCTCTGGCGATGTCGGCGGTCTGATCCATAGTAAGTCCTCGATCGAACGCTGTTTGTCGTCTCGATTTTACGCTTTGATTTCAATCTTTGGGTGCTTTTTCTTTTTTGAGCATCTATCGTCGTGTCTTTGGAGAAATCGGAAGAAATGTCGTGAAAATCCTATTTTGTTTCAGATTTTGAGGCAAATGGAGATGGTTTTGTGGTGCTAGATTGATTATTTCCCTGATTTAACTTGGATTTGGGATTTCAGTGCTTTTTTTGTTGTTGATCTGAAAATCTTTTGCACATGTAGGCTTTCACGCGTGTGCTGTGGTTTTTCACTGTTCTGCTTCAAGGAGGAGCTTTTTCTGTTGCATAAACCCGACAGGGATTTAGAAAGTTGAAAACTTAGTTGGTTTTGTGAACAATCTGATTAAAAGAGTTGAAATCTCAATAGCTATACTTTAGAACCGGGAAATCCATTCCAAATTCGAAGAAGAAATTTTGAGAGAGCCGTGTGACTTCGATTTTGACGATCTGTCTGCTATCTCGTGATGGAGGGGAATATGTCAGCAGGAAACATGATGCCGAGGTCTTCTCCTTATGGTGCATGTGATCTCGAAGTTTCAATGGCGATGCATCAGCAACGGCACCCACATGGTTGCTTTCCCCATCAGCAGCAACATCCAAACCTGTCCCAACATCAGGGTCCAATGGTTCATCAACCAATGAACAATATTTTCTGTCAGTCAGTTGGTCAGATGAGTGAGTGCGAACAGCAGCCCATACTTCAGATGATAGACTACAATAAGGTTGATTATGGCAAAAACTCAACAAGTGAGGATGATGGCACTGAGGATGGAGCTGATCTTCCCAATGAAAGTGGCAGAGAGAAGAAGGCTGCTCCTTGGCAGAGGGTGAAGTGGACGGACAGAATGGTTAAGCTTCTGATAACTGTGATTTCTTACTTAACTGAAGATGCTACTGAACTTAACAGTAGTGCAAAGAGAAAACTCAACATGTTACAGAAAAAAGGAAAGTGGAAGTTGGTGTCAAAAGTCATGGCTGAGAAAAATTGCTATGTATCACCCCAACAGTGTGAAGACAAGTTTAATGATCTGAATAAAAGGTACAAGAGGCTTACAGAAATTCTTGGCAGAGGCACGTCTTGCAAGGTTGTGGAGAATCCTACACTATTAGACCATATGCCTTACATTTCTGAAAAGGTAAAGGATGATGTGAGGAAGATCTTAAGCTCGAAGCATCTTTATTATGAAGAGATGTGCTCGTACCATAACAAGAATCACATACATCTACCCGCTGATCCTGAAGTTCAGCACTCTGTGCAGTTGCTTCTGAAAATTAGTGATGATCATGACACAAAAAGGGCTGCACGAGATTATTTCGATGAAGATGATCAAGAAGACAGTGATGATGGGGAAGATGATGTTGAGGAGAATGAGACATTATATAGAGATATTGGAGGACCGTCCTTTCCAAAGAGGATGAAGCAAGGGCTGGTGCATGAAGATTTGAAGTTTACAAGCTCTTTGGGCCCTCAAATTAATCCGAGAAGACCTTATTCTCAAGGCTCTTCTTTTGATGTGAACCAAGTATTCCCTGAAGAGTCTAGTGCTTCTTGGGCACAGAAGCAGCTGATTAGGTCACGTGCAATTCAACTGGAAGAACAAAGGCTGCAGATTCAAGCAGAGATGTTGGAGATAGAGAGGCGGCAATTCAAATGGAAGCGTTTTCAAGAGAAGAAGGACAGTGAATTGGATAGGATGAGAATGCAAAATGAAAGGATGAAACTTGATAATGAACGCCTGTTATTGGAACTGAAGCGCAAGGAGTTAGAGCTGTAGCTTTACTGAATGCAATTTCAAGGTACAATTTTAAGGGAGAAGGGCAGATTCTCAATTATCTGATTTCACAGTCTTTAAATGAACCTTTTGTTTGAAGGTGACATGTGAATTGACTGTTTATAGAAGACTATGTGATATCACTCACCACCTGTTGAGAGGTTCACTTGTTGAACTTCAAACTCTTGGTGATATCAGACCTTTCCTTTCCCTTTCCATAGACAAATTTTTATTTGAACCTTTACATTGCTATTTTTTTTTTTTTTGCATGAGAAACTGACTTATCTCTTTGATTTGTTTGAATCATATATCTTGGCTTTATCAGTGGTGTTGCTAATTGTCATATCCTGCTAATTAGTGTGATCTATTAATTGTAGATGTGGTCAGCTTGTAAACAGTGTCACCTTTGTAATACACCTTATACATTTTTTTTGGTGTGTACATGACCTATCCATATAAATGTGGTTGATTATATATCTTTGCTAAACATTATTGGACAAGCCTGATTATTTTGATTTCATCTATAGGTTGGCTGAATAAATATGACATATTTTATTTATCTTTTCCTCATAGGCGGCTACAAAATTATTTTAGAGTAATTTGACCATTTGCCTCAGCTTTATCTATTAGAGCTGGCTGTGCTGTTTAATGGAAGATTTGTCTCGATTGCTGTTTGACTAGTGCCATTTGTCATGAATCTGAATAAATTGCTATCGAATCAATAATTATTTAGAAAGGAACCAGATTGTCGTGTTTATGAATTTTAATTATCATTTAGAAGTCAGGAAAGATGTTATGAATGCATATTGTAGTTTGACTTTTAGTGAGAGAGTTTGACAACGTATTCTAGTGTAAACTCTATAGCTCATATATTCCCATGGGATATAAAGTAACATATTTCTAATTGTTCTTATGCATGCACCCTTTATGCTGTCTGTTTTCTCCAAGAATAATGCATTTTGCACATGATACTTGTTCTCATGCTTAATGGTATAAAGCTTCGGGTTGTAGGTGTTAAATGTGTGCCCTAGAAGCTAGATTGGCTGACACTTGTAATACACTTCTAAAGACAATTTTATAATTTTGACTATAAATTAATAAAATGATTATTTTCTATTACAGTGTGTATTTAAAGTGTCTGTGATTCATCCTTTGAGTTAATGGTAATGACAATTCATATTTTCAAGAGTTGAAAATTTAAGACATGAATTTTCATAATTAACTCATAAACTGTTTCCGATCGTATGATCATCATGAGGATAGTGATCGATCCAGAAGGTTGGTGTACGATCGCTTTTTTAGGATAGACGTATCTTGAGTTTACGGTGTGGAGACATCGGAGCGAGAGCACAGGTACTCGTTCTACTCGTTAAAGAACGAGGGCATTGAGCGTGACCACCTCGAGTAGTCATAAGGAAGTCTACCTTCTTGTCGATGACTGACTCAATACTGCAGTGGTGTGTATGGTTCTTTGATCTGAGGTGCATCGGCAGTTCATCTTGAGGGTGTTATAGTTTGACTATACCATAACTCGGTTTCTTAGCCATTCGGAACTCTGAGGTGTATGTTGGCTATAGCATGTTCATTGTAGGAATTAGATTGCACCAATAGAGGATCTATCTACCTCGGTAGATGAGGAGCATCTCTATGATAATCATGAGATTGAGTCCTTAAGCCCATGGCCATGACAGAGTGAAGATGATAGAAAGAGTTTTTATTAGGATTTCACATTGGACTCGAATCGAATGATTAATTCATATGATAGATATTGGGTTTGACGAGTTTACCTTAATCCTAATCCAGTCGGGGCTCAAGATAGAAGAATCCAATTACACAAGTAATTGCACCGAGAGATTTATTTTCAGTTTTGATGGGTTGCCACTATATACAGCTAGGTATCATTAGTGGATTTTGGGAGCAATTAGAATGATTTTGATGATCGATCATTCTAATTATATGAATCAGAAAAGTTTTGGTCCATCGAAAGGTGTTTCGATGATGTCGATGATAGAGATCACGATATGTCTCATTACCATATGGAACTGAACTTAACTGAATCACACAAACAAGGGTTTGGAACTGGATGTCATCAATTGAGCTAATCCAGTTTGATTGATTTGGATTAGATCTAATCAGATTCAAGGTAATCGTGCTAACACACGATTGAGCTTGACTTTCTCCTTACGTAATCTTTCTGATTCATTGCAATTGAGTCAAATTTGATTTGACTCATTCTTGTATCTTGAATGGATTTATTTTCATCTGACTGGAACCTATCTAGGTCAGATTAATTGTAGAAATTAAATCCATTCATAGTCAAATTGGACTAGGGTCAAAAGTTGACCTAATTGAGAGAACTGAGGGTTATTTGATCAGAGGCTTCTAGAAAATTCTCTAAAAATCATTTTGTTCTGATTTTTGGATATGTGATTGGGCTCAAGTCATACTTGGGGTGAGCCTAATTTCATGATTTTTAGTGGCGCCTAGATTGGATTTTTAATAGAGTTTGATTTGGATCAAACTCTTGAAGAGAGGAGTCCCATGCGCCATGGACTCCTCCTTATCCTTTCTTCACGCCAACTTGGGAGGAGTTTTGGGCGACAAAACCTGATGAAGATCAGGTGGGCGACGTGGGTTATCATATTGGAGTCCTAGATGATCAAGCAAATGAGTTGCTTGATCACTTAGGAGTCTAGATGGTGCAAGGAACTTGTATATAAACACTTGCGCATAAGGCCCTTGTAGAATTTTGATTACCACATCCGTATGCTGCCGTCCCTTCCATCTTCCACGCCCCCTCGGATCCTCTCTCTCCCCTTCTTCCACGTGCCAAAGGTTGGGCGCAAATCAGAGAAGAAGATTCAATCTAATTTGTGAAGAGTTTAGCATCTACGCGATGGTGTTTGTGAGACGGACAAGTTGCCTTCAAAAGTTATTTTGAAGGTTTTTTAGATCAGATCTAGATCTGATCTTTGAAGGAAAGATTCACGAGGAGAAGACGTCCAGATCCTATCCGAGTGGATATCGGTAGAGGCCAAGCTTATGCGTGGCTCTTTCTAGAATCTTAAAGCTGCGTTAGCAGTTTTTCATATCTATCTTAGATCTGATTTTATTTTTGTTTATGATCTGATATTAAAAGATTTCAGATGTTACATCAGATATGATTAAATCTGAAATCAGAAAATTAAAAATTAAATCATTTAGATCTAATATGTATGAGATGCATGACTAGATTAGGTATAAAATAGTTCTGTGTAGTCTAGCATGATCATGTATTTAATTTGATTAAATATGATTTTAGATCTATTTAATTTTTATTTTTCTGATTTATAATTGTTGTAACCAGATCTAAAAATAGAAAATAAAGTTTTTAATTTTTGATTTATTCATATGAGATATGAAAGATGCATGCTTAGATTAGTTATAAAATAGTTCTATAAAATATCTAGAATAGTTTTGTTTGATGTGATCAAATTTAAATTATAATTTTCAGATATTATATGCGATATATTAGATCTGAAAGCATGCATATTTAATTTAGTTATGATACATGAGATGTATGCAAAACATGTATAAGTTAGATCATTAATTGTATATGCGATATATGATTTAGATCTAACTAGTTTTGTAGTAGAAATTATATTTCTGATTAAGATGTTTTCCTTGGCCATCTGGTCATAAGAACAAAGTAGTGTTTAAAGGCCCTCTCCCATTCGATGGGGTGTTCTTATGATGTGTAGGGGTGCTACGCGTTTGTTCTTAATCAGAAATCAAAACTTATTTTCTGCAAAATCCTATATTCTTAAATCTTAGGATTTTATTATATGTTTTGTTCATGAACCCAAAACTTAATTAAGAATTAAGATTATGAAATTAATTAGATCTAAAAATTATGAATTTTCAGATCTAAGACAAATTTATAAAATTGGATTCGCTTGGGTAGCTCAATTAGGTCTAGCGGTTGATCAAACCGAATTAAGAGTTGGTTAGGTGGGATCAAAGAAAGCTTAGATTTGACCAATCTAATAGGATTAAGTTTGGGTCAAGATCGAATTACATTGAGATGTGACTCGATCAAGTCAAGACCTAATTTGGCTCCGCGGTTCGAGCCTGAATTGTAGGCTAATCCAATTGATTCTGATTCGACAATTTGGTGTCTAAGATAAGTTTGGTAGATACGACTGACTGGTTTGTAATTGGGAGCTACTCGATCTGAATGCGTTCTTGTCGAGTTAATGGCATATCCCTTCCATCGGTCTCACTTACCTGGCCATCTGTGTCGATTCAGTTTTGATTTGAGGTGGCTAACAATTCGAGCCAATCCATGCCATTAGGTTAGTCATTACTGTTATGACTAAGTCAAGTCAAGTTTAAAGAGATCTAAATTAAATCTTCCTAAGAAAATATTAAGTCTAAGGTCTTCCACTATTGTAGATGTGCGGGCCCTTCCCGGGTTTGATTATTCTTGGCTGGTTATAGTGGTTCAGTTACATCGGGAAGACGCAACCATGTCTATTAGGCATTGGATGCTATGAGTTGGAGGATGGATTGGGCTCAATATTTTGGATACGGTGAGGGATCCAATCAGGAATCCAATTCGTGCAAATGGTGGGTTTGACTTAACTAAGGAGTAGATCAATATTCCGGATATGATGAGATTCATAAATTAGAGGTCAGATTTGGGTGCACCATGATTAGAGAATCATTGGACAAGAGTTGTTCACTCATCGGTTGATCCATCACCAATAACTGTTAGGTGAGGTGGTGAGCCAGTCGGTGGGACCGCACCATCCATTAGAAATCAATAATCGCAGAGATTTTCGTATCTCTGCCAAGCGAGTATAGGGATCCGAGTAAATAGTGGGAGCCTAATTTGTTTAAAACTGAAATCCCTAAACAAATTGGTTAAGTCTAATTACAAAATTTAACTAAAAATTTTGACTCTCTACAGAAAAATGTCTGCGTCCAATCCACTAGCTCGTATCCTGGACATTCATAGACTAACCAAGAATTGGCTTCAGAACTTCAAAATTGTTTTGGATTCCGAGAAGTTGACTCATGTGTTGGAACAGGATCCTTCCACCTTATCAGTTCGTCCATCTATTGATTAGAGAGCATCTCTTAAGGAGTGGACGGATGAAGATAACAAAGCCAGGTATTACATGTTAGGCTCGATGTCTGATGAGCTCCAGTGCCAACATGAAGACATTAAGACTAGTCGCCAAATGTTGGCTCACCTGCAAGAGTTTGGTGAACAGAGCTGCATAGCCAAATATCAAGTTACTAAGAGACTATTTAAGGCTCAAATGCGTGATGGGTAGTCAGTCCAAGATCATTGTCTGACGATGATCAAGGACTTAGAAGAGCTTGAGAAGCTCTATGTGAAGTTAGATCAGGATCTGCAAATTGATATAATTCTGCAGTCCTTGACTGATGCGTATGGGCAGTTCATCATGAACTATCATATGCATAAATTTCAAAATATCTTGGCTGAACTTATGAACATGCTGGTTGTTGGGGATAAATTCCACTTTCGTTGAAGTCCAGTCTGATGCTTAGCCTAATGTAACTGGTAATCATAGAAGAGCTTCGATTGAAAATTCTTTCTCTTGGAATTCCTCCAGCCGAATTCCTTCCGGACTCTTCCAGCAGCTAAACTCCTTCCGGACTTCTCCTTCAGTCGGATTTCTCCAGTAGTCGAATTTTTTTCGGACTTTTCCTTCAGTCGGACTTTTTCATCAGTCGAACTTCTTTCGAACTCCTCCAGCAGTCGAACTCCTTCCGGCCTTCTTCTTTAATTGGATTCCTTCAGCAGTCGAACTCCTTCAGTCGGACTCTTCAAGCAACCGAACTTCTTTCGGATTCCTTCAACGGTCGAACTCCTTCCGAATTTTTCTTTCAGTCGGACTCCTCCAACAGTTGAACTCCTTCCGGACTTTTCCTTCAGTCGAATTCCTCCAGCAGCCGAACTCCTTCCGAATCTCTCAAGCAGCCGAACTCCTTCCGAATCTCTCCTTTCGTTGGATTCCTTTAGCAACCGAACTTCTTTCGGACTCCTCCAGCAACCGAACTCCTTCCGGCCTTCTCCTTCAGTCGGACTCCTCCAGCAGTCGAACTCCTTCCGACCTTCTCCTTCAGTCGGATTCCTCCAGCAGTCGAACTTCTTCGGACTCCTTCAGTCGAACTCCTTTCGGACTCCTTCTTCAGTTGGACTTCTCCATCAGTCGGACTCCTTCCGGACTCCATCAGTCGGACTTCATCTGGACTTCTTCAATCGAGCTCCTCCCGGACTTCTCCTTCAGTCGGACTCCTCCATCAGTTGGATTTTGTTTGGACTTCTCCTTCAGTCGGATTTCTCCATTAGTCGGATTCCTTCTGAATTTTTCCATCAATCGAACTTTATCCGGATTCCTCCAGCGGATTACTTTCAGATTTCAACTAGCATTCCTCCCGGATGATCCCCTCTAGCCGTATTTCTTTTAGGAGTCCGAACTTCCGTATAATTGATATATGTCAAAGTTTTTCACCAACCAACGCCTGCTTCCTCCGAACTTCGACTATTAAATCTCAACGAACGGACACATCACAACAACAGACACCTCTCTCCGTAACAAACTCCACGTGGCCCCAAGCGGCCTATCGGACGGTTACGACTGTCACTATCAGTCTATTATAGGCGACACCTCTCTTCGTAACAAACTCCACGTGGTCCCGAGCGGCCCACTATCGGACAGTTACGACTGTCACTATCAGTCTGCTACAGACGACACCTCTCTCCATAACAAACTTCACGTGGTCCCGAGCGGCCCACTATCGGACGGTTACGGCTGTCACTATCAGTCTGTTACAGGCTCCGTCTATAAAAAGAAATCCTTCAGATACGTTTTCTCTAAGCTCTCTTCTCTCCGAAATTCTGCTGAATTCTTTCTTGAGCACTCAATTTCTGTTGGCCAGAAGAGCTGACTTGATCGTCGGCGGGTCTTGCCGGAGCCACCACCATCGATTTCGGATGGGATTTTGTTTTGCAGGTCACCGGCGGCGACCTCTTCTTCCTTAACTCTAACTCGATCCGACGTCAATCAGATTCTGCACCAACACTGGTTACTGCCGAGCTTTCCATGAAAGGTTCTAAAGGTTCAGTACTTGCTGTAGAGCAGATTTCTTCCAAGATAGTTTTTTTGGAAAGAAGAAGTCCGTGAAGAAGAGGTGGATGGTGGGAAGAAAAAGGCAGAGCCGAAGAAGGCCACTGATAAAAAAAATATTTTCATTGTAACACAGACGGTCATTGGAAGCGGAACTGTCCTTTGTACCTGGCCAGCCTGAAGAACAAGGAGGCAGGTCTTTTTAAAGGTATGCTCGTTATAGAATCTAACCTTACGGTTTTTTCTGCATCCAGTTGGGTGCTTGACTCTGGTTCTAGTGCTCACTTGTGTACTTCTATGCAGGGTCTTGAGGATAGCAGGAGGCTGAGGGATGGTGAGATGATCCTACGCATCGGGAAGGGAGCAAGAGTTGCCGCTATGACCGTGGGAATCTATCCTCTACGATTACCATCAGGATTAGATTTAGTTCTTAGGGACTGTTTTTATGTGCCTGCAATAAGCAGAAATTTGATTTCTGTTTCTTGTTTAGCATAAGAAGGCTATGTAATTAGTTTTCTTAAGGATCATTGTAATATTCTTTATGAAAGAAATAAAATTGTAAGTGGTTTCCTTATAAATGGTCTCTATCAGTTACATATTAATGTTTCTGTTTTCAATGTCGAGCAAAACGTGAATGCTATAGGATCAAAACGACCTAGGGATAGTCTAAACGATAGGTATCTTTGGCATCTTAGGCTAGGTCATATAGCTGAAGACATGGTTAACAAATTGGAGAAATTCGGGCTATTGAGTCCGTTGACTTCCGAGTCATATTCGATTTGTGAATCATGCCTTCATGGCAAAATGACCAAGCTTCCTTTTGCGGGACATAGGAAAAGGGCCACAGACCTGCTTGCCTTAGTACATACTGATGTATGCGGCTCATTCGATGTGCCAGCTAGGGGCAATTACATCTACTTCATCACCTTTACCGATGATTTATCTCGGTACGGGTATGTGTATTTGATGCGACACAAGTCTGAAGCTTTTGAAAAGTTCAAGGTATTTAGATTTGAAGTAGAAAAACAAACAGAAAAATCCATAAAGATTCTTCGATTAGATCAAGGAGGCGAATACCTTAGTTGGGAATTCCTAGACTATCTTAAGGACAATGGCATAGTCTCTCAATGGATTCCACCTGGAACGTCTCAACTCAATGGGATTTCAGAACGGAGAAATCAGATCCTATTAGATATAGTCCGATCCATGATGAGCTTCATGGACCTTTCTGAGTTTCTTTGGGGACATAGTCTGATGAATGCTATATATTTACTGAATAGGGTTTCATCTAAAATCGTTCCTATCACACCGTATGAGATATAGCATGGTAAGAAACCAAGTCTGAGTCATCTCAGAATTTGGGGTTGTTCGACCCATGTTAAGAGACAACAGGCGGATAAATTAGAGTCTAGGTTCTTTAGAGCTTGATTTATTGGATATCCTAAAAAGTCATTAGGATATTATTTCTCTCTCGGAAGATCACAATGTGATTGTGAGTCGATATGTCATTTTTCTTGAAAAACAGTTATTCAAGATGGTGGCATTGGAAGACAGATTAGGCTCGAGGAGAAAGTCTCCCAGGAGCCACGAGCCAAGGAACTTATGAAACCCAATCAGATTGAGCCAATCCAGACACTACCTCCACCTTGTAGATTAAGTAGAATTTTTCGTCCTCCTGAAAGGTACTTAAGTACTATATCAGAAGACGTAGAGGAAATATTCCTCACAGGAAATGAGGTTTATGGTGATGATCCCAAAACGTATGACGAGGTGATATTAGATATCGATTTCGAGAAATGGTTAGAGGCAGTGAGGTTAGAGATTGACTCAATGCGTTCGAACCAAGTCTGGATCTTGATAGATCCATCTGAAGGTATAGTATCTATTGGATGTAAATGGATCTTTAAGAGAAAGATAGGTACCGATGAGAATGTAGAGACATTCAAAGCAAGGCTCGTAGCGAAAGGGTATAGTCATCATGAAGGCATTGACTATCAGAATACTTTTTCGCCAGTAGCCATACTCAAATCCGTTCGCACATTGCTTGCTGTTGCAGCCTATTTCGATTATGAAATATGACAGATGGACATGAAAACGACGTTCTTAAATAGATATCTTGAGGAAGATATTTATATGAAACGGCCATTAGGATTCACATCCAGTGATAATGATCACAAAGTATGCAAGCTGCGAAGGTCCATATATGGACTTAAGCAAGCATCTCGGAGTTGGAATGCTCGTTTCAATGATGTAATCAAATCGTTTGGATTCATCAAGAATGAGGAGGAATCGTGTGTTCAAAAAGGTCAGTGGGAGCGCTGTTGTCTTCCTCGTACTGTACGTGGATGACATCCTCCTAATTGGGAATGGTATTTTCATGTTGACTACAGTCAAAATATGGTTGTCTAAATAATTCTCCATGAAAGATCTAGGAGAGGCATTCTTTATTCTAGGAATTAAGGTCTATAGAGATAGACCAAATAGAATGCTTGGTCTCTCACAGAAAATGTACATAGAGGAGGTGCTGAAGAGGTTTAGCATGGAAAACTCCAAGAGGGGTTTAGTGCCCTTCAGACATGGCATTCATCTCTTCAAGAAGATGTATCCCAACACATCTGAGGAGATTGAACGGATGAGCAAGATCCCTTATGCTTTAGTAATAGAGAGCCTCATGTACGTCATGCTATGTACGCGACCTGATATTGCCCATGCTGTGAGTGTCATGAGTAGATATCAGTCGAATCCAAGCGAAGAGCACTGGACTTATGTGAAATGTATCCTTAAGTACTTGAGAAGGACTTAGGATATGTTTCTAGTTTTTGGTAATGGAGAACTCTAGGTTCAGGAGTAAACAGACTCGAATTTTGTCCGACATAGATGATCGAAAGTCGACATCTGGAAGTCTGTTTATTTGTAATGGTGGAGCTGTCAGTTGGAAGAGTTTCAAGCAGACGGTGATAGCAGACTCCATCATGAAAGCAAAATACATCACTGCGTCGGAGGCTGCAAAGGAGACATCCCGGTACAAGAAGTCACCGCAGAGCTTGGAGCGATGCTATCAGATGCCGTCCCTCTATACTGCGACGACAATGGCACCATAGTCCTAGCTAAGGAGTCAAGGTCTCACCAGAAATCCAAGCACATCGAGCGACGATACCACCTCATCTATGATTATCTCGAGAAGGAATACGTCGAGATCAAGAGAGTCGACATTGCAGACAATGCAGTTGACCCATTGACAAAGCTATTCAGCTCGCAGAAGATTGAAGCCCACCTTGAGAAGATGAGACTTAGATTTGTAGCCAATTGGTTTTAAGTCAAGTGGGAGTTTGTTAGATGTGTGTACTAGAAGCTAGATTGGCTGACATTTGTAATACACTTTTAAGGGCAATTTTGTAATTTTGACTATATATTAATAAAAGAGTTATTTTCTATCATAATATGTATTTAAAATGTCTGTGATACATCCTTTGAGTTAATGATAATGACAATTCATATTTTCAAGAGTTGAAAATTTAAGATATGAATTTTCATAATTAACTCATAAACTGCTCTCGACCGTAGGATCATCACGAGGATGGTGATCGATCCGGAAGGTTGGTGTACGATCGCTTTCTTAGGATAAACGTATCTTGAGTGTATGGTGTGGAGACACTGGAGCGAGAGCACAGGTACTCGTTAAAGAACGAGGGCACTGAGCGTGACCATCTCGAGTAGTTATAAGAAAGTCTACCTTCTCGTCGATGACTGACTCGATGCTGCAGTGGTGTGTATGGTTCTTTGACCTGAGGTGCATCACCTTGAGGGTGTTATAGTTTGACTACACCATACTCGGTCTCTTAGCCATTCGGAATCCTGAGGTGTATGTTGGCTATAGCATGTTCATTATAGGAATTGAATTGCACCAATAGGAGATCTATCTACCTCGGTAGATGAGTAGTCCAATGATAATCATGAGATTGAGTTCTTAAGCCAATGACCATGGCAAAGTGAAGATGATAGGAAGAGTTTTTATTAGGTTTCACATTGGACTTGAATCAAATGATCAATTCATATGATAGATATTGGGTTTGACGAGTTTACCTTAATCCTAATTCAGTCGGGGCTCAAGATAGAACCCAATCACACAGGTAACTACATCGAGAGATTTATTTTCAGTTCTGATGGATTGCCATCATATACTGCTCGGTGTCATTAGTGAATTTTGGGAGCAATTAGAATGATTTTGATGATCGATCATTCTAATTATATGAATCAGATAAGTTTTGATCCATCGAAAGGTGTTTCGATGATGTCGATGATAGAGATCGCGATATGTCTCATTATCATATGGAATTGAATCTAACTGAATCACACAAATAAGGGTTTGGGATTGGATGTCATCAATTGAGCTAACTCAGTTTGATTGATTTGGATTAGATCCAATCAGATTCAAGGTAATCGTGCTAGCACACGATTAAGCCTAATTTTCTCCTTACGTAATCTTTCTGATTCGTCGTAACTGAGTCAAATTTGATTTGACTCATTCTTGTATCTTGAATGGGTTTATTTTCATCTGACTGGAATCTGTCCAGGTCAGATTAATTGTAGAAATTAAATCCATTCATAGTGACTAGGGTCAAAAGTTGACCTAATTGAGAGAACTGAGGGTCACCTGATCATAGGCTTCTAGAAAATTCTTTAGAAATCATTTTGTTCTATTTTTGGATATGTGATTGGGCTCAAGTCATACTTTGGGTGAGCCCAATTTCATGATTTTTAGTGACGCCTAGATTGGGTTTCTAATAGAGTTTGGTTTGGATCAAACTCTTGAAGAGAGGAGTCCCATGTGCCATGGACACCTCCTTATCCTTCCTTCACGCCAACTTGGGAGGAGTTTTGGACGACAAAACTTGATGAAGATTAGGTGGGCGACGTGGGTTATCAGATTGGAGTCTAGATGATCAAGCAAATGAGTTGCTTGATCACTTAGGAGAACTTGTATATAAACACCTGCGCATAAGGCCCTTGTAGAATTCTAATTGCCACGTCCATATGCTGCCGCCCCTTTCATCTTCCACACCCCCTCAGATCCTCTCTCTCCCCTTCTTCCACGTGCCAAAGGTTGGGCGCAAATCAGAGAAGAAGATCTAATCTAATTTGTGAAGAGTTCAGCATCTACGTGACGGTGTTTGTGAGACTGACAAGCTGCCTGTAGAAGTTGTTTTGAAGGTTCTTTAAATCAGATTTAGATATGATCTTTGGAGAAATGATTCGCGAGGAGAAGACGTCCAGATCCTGCCCGAGTGGATATTGGTAGAGGCCAGGCGTGTGCGTGGCTCCTTCCAGAACCTTAGGACAGATCAGGATCATTGCAGGATAATCTGATTATCCAAAATAAAAGTACGAAATTAAATTAGATTTAATTTTATTTTAATCTTAATATCAGATCTTCAGATCCGAGATGTCTCATATCTGATTATGATCTTTGAAGAAAATTTTTTGAAATATTCCTTCAGAACTGATTAGATCTGAACGATCCTGTGCCGGAAAACAGTGTTTTTCCTTCAATAGGCCCATGACTTTTGTGAAAACTCATGAGATGTGCTGTTACAGATCCATTCAGGCTATTCATTATCTTCACCAGTGGATTGCTGTGTTGTCAGGCTCCCCCTATCATTGTATGGATGCTAATTCCACCTAATGCTTTCTGAACCCAATGTCTATTAACACCACTGCTTGGCAAACAAAAAAATTGTTGGTGAAATAAGATTTAGATCTGATGTTTTGAAGGTAGTGAAATGCAAACTTCAAAGCTTTACTCTCTTCCTGTTAGAAATAGCGCATTGATTTCATTTTAGCATCATCCACCTTCAATAAATTGTGGAACTGCTACGCTTCCCCCCAAAAAAAGTCTTCTTGTTTTCTGCTAGATATAGGACCTTTGGTAAGTATACCAATGGTTTTCTCTCCACTTAAAGGTAGCTGTCGATTTTGATTCTGAACTCAGCCAAGCTTTTGGAAATTGCATAACTAGGCTTATTGTTGACTATCTCTTGGTTATGTCCCACCACTGCCATCATTGGCCCCCTCCCCAACCCAGCCAATTCTTTCATCTTCTTATCTTCCTGATCTTGTGAGCAACTTATTCAACATTTTTATGTTTGTAATAATTTATCATTGACCTTTGCCACCTATCTAAAGAGTTGATTTATTTTTCTTTTTCCTTTCCTTTACTATGTTTGCCCCACTAAGCATTTGCTACTTGGTTTTGTTGAGGATTCTCATCTCATTCTTGTTTAAGGACCCTTAATTTTGGCTTTTGGAGTTTTACCAAATCTTTCTGACTTATCTATATCCCTTCAAAATTTGGTATCAAACATAGTTGTATTTCTTAAGCATTCACAAGTTATATTTCCTTTTGTATGGTTACATTTCCTTTGCTTATTGTTGTTCGAGTTGTATAGCTTTAGTTTATTGTGGATACTGTATCTTGCTTCGTGAGTTTTAAATCTTTTGCTAGATTTGATATCCTTTGCTTCCTTGTTGTCAGTCCAACCTTCTTTGGTGTCCCTTATAATTTAGTCACGTAAATTGTCATATCAATCCTGTCTCATTTGTTGTTTTGTGTCAAAATAGCTTTTGCATCCTTTTCTATGCAAAGATTCAGTATCATACATTTGGTTGGTTTTTGTTCCCCTTACCTTGCCCCCTCCCCTGCACCACCAACACCCCTGCCCCAGAACAACAACAACGACAACAAAAACCAAAAAAAAAAAGAAAAAAAGAAAAAAAGAGAGGATATGATGCAACAACCACGAACCTCACCTAAAAAGATGACTCATAAGGTAGTCTTTGGGTTCCTTGGCCTTGTATAAGTACTCAATATTTATCTAGTGCATAGCTGATGTTGGGCCAAACATTTGCCTGAATGGATTCTTAGAAACTTCCCTCTTGTTTAAGCCTAGGCGTCATTACCAAGCTAAGGATCAAAATCCAATCAAATTCAATCACAAACACCGTGATTAGCCCATGGGCAGCTCCAAAAGGGCTTGTGTTGCAGTGCCCCCTAGCCCGCATGGGCTGGGTTCACTTGGACACGATTTGTAGCAACCTCAAACCTTATCTTAAAGGGATAGCCAAAAGGTATTATTAGGCTTCCTTGATCATGTATAAGTGCCTAAGATCCATCCATTGCATGGCTGATGTGGGACTAAACACATGTCTGCGTGGGCCCTCAGATATGATATGCAACACCAGATGATTCCCTGGATATATTATATTTGATTCTGATTAATCCCTGCTCTGACTGATTATGTTGAATTTCTGAATTATTATATCACATTTATTCTTCATAAATTCTTTTCTTAGATTTGGTCTCATGTGATGCTATTTTATATCTTGTTGGTGCTGTCTTTCATCTTTTCCATCATCGAGACATTAAATTGGCCCTCTTATTTTCTCTTATCTTTCTACTCTTGAAATACATTGTTATTCTTATCTCATACTTCATGACCTTCTTTTGGACAAACCTTACTTGACGCATTTAGCAGAAGACACTAGGTTTATAACATTCCACATCAGTTATCTTTGTCACCATTATCTTGACATTTTTGCAGCTTACTTTCTTGTTACTTTCACTTTGTGCACGCCAACCTCTCAAATCTTGACACTTGCTTCTCACCACAGTCACAATCAGTGTTTGATTGATAGCAAAAACTTAGCTTCTTTTATTGCTGTCTGTGGTGTCTCTTGTGCCTTGGCCACTTGTTCTTTCAATGTACAATATCACATTATTTTTTTAATACTGCATCTTGTTGAACCTTGACACCAATTGACTTTGTCAGTACTGCTGGTTCAATTTGTCAGCAAATTCACACTTTACTTTAAATTGCCAGTCTTCTCATTTTTTCCAGTTTCCTCAAAAAGATAAATTGTCTCAACCAGTGTTTTTTCGTTTCTGCTGGGTTGACAGCATCACCTTATCATATTGCTGTGTGCTGAAGGCTTCATCAAGAGAAGATTAGGGTTCTCCTAAGACTTGTACACTAATTTTCATGTGCTGCCTTTTGATACCAAAAGTGCTTCATGTGGCTTCTCTTGTAAATTTGCTGAAATGTTGATATAGTGCTTTTGCTAATGGGCCATGGTTATGACTTTTTGGTGTTTGTGACTCGTTTTTTGGTGGTGACTGTGCACCATATGTACTACTTTAGCTCACCTTTGAACTCCATACCTTGTTTTCTTGACTGTGGTAGTACCATTTTTGTCATTTTCTCTTTCACATGTATGCTATTGTTGGTTTGTCTTATTCATTGAAAACACGTGTGGTGGAGGTAGGAAAAAAATTGTAAGGTGACCATGCATTTTATACTTAATTTATATGTTGGCTTTTGCATGCTTTAATGGGAATAATTGGCAAAGGAGAATAAGTAAAGCTGATTCATTCAGTATCAGCTTTGATGCTCTTGTTATTTTTATGGCTTATGGTTTGTTATGTATTGAATCATCTGTTTCCTTTTTTCACCTGTGTTCATCTGTATATATGTATATGGATAGTATATTTTTAGAATTCATACATAATTCTATTACATTACAAGCATGTCTTCTAGTCATAGACTTAGGCCTCATGATCAAGGTTTTAAAACTTAGTTTTGGTTTCAATCCCCTAGGTAGGGTTTTGGTTTTCACACCTTTGCTCCGAGTTTCGTAGTTTTAGTCAGAACACGGAAAAACTAAAAAAAGAAAAAAAAATCAAGGCATGTTACTTCACATCATTTTACTATTACACCTTATGTTATCTATGATAATAACTTATGTAGTTTTAGTAATGTTTGGTTGAATTTAAACCAAGGACCATGGAATCGGTATCGGGATCTGTGCCGGCCGACTGGTGGTACAAGTCAGGATGGGTTTGTACTGAATCGGACCGGTGTGAACTGACATAGAAACGAAGAAAGGAACTAGGGAGGAGGAAGAGAGAGAGAGAGAGAGAGAGGAGAGGGGGAGGGAGGGAGAGGGTGGTCGGAGCAGATGCCAGTGGTGACCACAGGCGGGTTGCAGGTGTGCTTGGAGGGCCGTCAAGGCTTTCGCTTCCTCCGTGAAATCACAGCTAACAGATAGAGAGATAGAGAGGGGGGAGGGAAAAAAAAGGAGGGAGGGAAAGCCGATGGAGAGGTCGTCGGATAGTAAAATCATAGCCTGCAGCACAACGGGCGTGAAACAGGGGTGGTCGCTTTTATTTCATGGGGTTTTTTAAACAAATACTGACCATAGTGAAGCCAGCACTATTCATCGTCGTTAAAAAAAAAAAATGCAATGAACAGGGATGGTCGCTTTTGTTCTATGGTCGTGGATCCATCCGCGCCTTTTCTACCATCTGGTGGCCACGGTGGCCACTCGGCAACCTCTGATGGCCTCTTCGCCGGCTGCACCTTCCTATGGTATTCTCGCTCCTCTCTCTTTATCTCTGATTAAACATCTTATTGAGCGATACGGAGCCATGGAGGCCTCCAAGGCCCTCTGGCAGCCTTGGTGGGCCACCATCGGCCCTCCGACGGCATCGTCTCCTCTTTCCCTCCCTTCCTCTCTCTCTCTCTCTCTCTCTCTCTTCCTCTCTTTCCTTCTCCCTCGTTTGGTGTTCTAATTAGGAAGGCCAAATCGTCCTGATTTGCGGCCGGTATCGCTCGGAACGCTTAGAACCATCGGGTTTAGGGCGGTTCGGTGAACCTTGATTTAAACTATATCAAAGTTTAATGTGCTAAATGTATTAAATGAATGTACTAACTATTTGGTAGAATACCAAACATCACTTAATCAAGCATAAATTAACAATTATATAAATGTATATTATTAACTAAATATACTTGTTTAGTACCATATACTGTTGCAGGGTGGGCCATGCAAATTATTGTCATTGAAGCATGTTTGGGATTATTGATGGAGCTGAGGATAAAATGAGATTGCTCGTCACCATATTTAGTTCTAATAGCATTGAGATATTGGCTGCTTGTTTATAACTTAAAGACACATTAAGATTACATCTTACTTTCTACTGACAAAGTTTAGATGAAAATAAACCTTGATTAAATCATTATAGCCAAAAAAAGAATCAGTCATTTTGGTTGAATCATCTAAAACCGACCAAAATCGGCAAAACCTGACCAAAACCCAAAGGATTAGCTTGGCTTGGTCTTAGCCTAAATTGATTTGTTTTGAAGGGGTTTGGCTTCAGTCAAAATTTTACAACTTGCTTATAATGGTGCATGTGGAGTTTTCCTTATTTGTTTGAACTATGGCTTGCCATGTTTCAGTTGCCTTAACTTTGGTTCTGATGTTGGTGTCATTAATTTCTTTCAATACTCTGGTCATGTAGTCTGTAAACAACAATTTATTTGGAGGTTTGCTGGTTTTGGGAGTTGGAGATCAAGCTTCGGGGTTTATAGCCATTTTGGTTGGGGTTGATATCAATTGCAATAGCCATTATTAGCTTGAAGGCTAATAGCTAGGGAGGTTTTCGCTAGGGCATGGATGCCAGAATTGGTTATGGAGACATGTTGAAGTGTTTGACTTGGTAAGAGGAGTGGGAGGGGGACAAGGAAAAATGTAGAAAATATTTTAATGAAATATACGTCTAAATATTGTACTAAAGGAAACATTATAAGAGTTTAGTTGTTGAGGCCTTCAAATGTAAATGTTTCTTATTTAAACCTAATTAGCTTAAGGATTCTAGGAAAATGATTTTTTACAAAGTTATATTAATATCCACATTCTTGATCAATCTCGAAAAAGAACCAAAGCTCATTTTTAACACTTATGGACTTATAGTGGGTTGAACTCTTTATTGGAATGATCTATCTCTCAACCAATTTTTGAAAAGTGCAATGGAAAAAAATTAATGTCTTCAAGTCTTTGACATGTATCTGATTCAGTATGTACCCAATAGGATTTTAGGAGCTGGACATGAGTGTCCAAATAACACAATATTTTCTATCAAGTCCTGCTAGGACCTAACAAAGACAGAGGTGCCCCTTGTGCTTAGTCCAGGTACCTTTGAAAATTAATGTGCATTACTAATTTATTTCTTGGTTGATAATTCCTAATCAGATAGTAACCACAGATGAAGGAAGAAAGATAGTGTTGCTTGTGGGAAGTAATACATTTGTGAACATTTACAATTTTTTTGCCCTCATTATATGCAGCTTTTGATTTTTGCCCCTTCTTTTCACTTTTTAAGTGGGCCTGGGTTTATGTTTGGTATGAGCCACATTTCTGGTTCTATGATCTGTCAGTTAGCTCTGTGTAAAACAAGTTTTGAAGAGGAGCAAAACAGTTCTGAAGATCAAAGAATCAGTTGTCTGTACTGTCTTATCAGAGCCAAGTAAACTAACAACCTTAGACATAATATCATATGATGAGAAGAGAATGTATCCACATGCATGCCTATCAATTAGTGTTCTCCATAGATACCTGATTCACTGGCTTACCTATATCCAGTTTGGATTCATAATTCTCAATTTGCTCTTCCTCTCCTACAGTAGGAACATGAGATTCAGTTTCATTTAATTTTTGTACTAGAACATCAAATTTTTATGTTGATGAATGAAGTGTTTTTTAGGAGCCTTTGCTTGGTGCAATGGTAAGGCTCGGGCTGACAAGTGCAATGGCATGGGTTCGAGTGTTGGGCAGCCACTTTGTGTATAAAAAAGCCAAAGGTTAGGTTTGTCCCTAGTTTGCCCCTACTAGGATCATGTATTGTTGGGAATATAACCGGTAATGACATCTCATTTATGAAATATTTTTTGAGAAAAATTGGTTTAGATTTATCAAGATATATGAGATAAATGATATAGAAGCATTTATTGAGGAGTTACAAGAAGCTATATGGGGCAGTTCACTGTATCTGGAAAGTATTTAATTAAGTCTTCATTGGAAAAATTCTGATTTGCTAAAAATTTTGTATGAACTGAAGCATATTGCAAATTGGTTTGATTTGTGTCAATATGATATGAATTTCATTCGAATCAAATGATTTACAGCTGCCAATACATCTCGTGATAACAAAATGTAACCCTCTGGATTTAGTGAATTAGGTAATGATGATCGTACCAATTACTTATTTGGTCTCATCATTGATTTTTTGACGGGTAATACATTTTTTCAAGCGTTTATTTCCTCCAGTAGTATCTGTTTAATTGGAGGTTTGAGTTACAGCATTGTTCTTCTTCGGAGACTATTTAAGGACTGCAAATGTGCTGAGATATTCGTGAACAACTTGGGATTGGGTTGTAAAAGCTCTTTGTATTTGGCTTAGATAGGAAACAAGCTGAGCTCAAACAAAATTTGTTGCCTCAGCATATAAACAAGCTGAGCCTCAAAGCTAAAGGCTTGCGAAAATATGAAGGTGGCTTGGCTCGGTAAGAAGCTTGTTCAAGCTTGCTCAGATCTCATACAAGCAAAGCTTGAACATCTTCCCTATAAGGGAAATTGGGTGGAGAAGGGTTGAATAGCTATGAAGCATGACCATTGGTATGGGATACATGTCATATGGATCAGTCGATATGGCAAATCTTGAAAGAGTAGGACATGATATGGCTATGATATGTCAATGAATGTATATATATTTTATACAAACATACACAGATACATATACATATACATATACATGTGTGTGTATATTATGTGAAAAAGCAACCAGAAAGCATATTATGCTATCAAAATGACATAGTGCATGCTTTATATGATAGCATTGACTTATACAATGTCATCATTTAGGCATTATTAAAATCCATGGAGCCCAATCCATATTTCATATTTAAATATTAACATCATAGATAATAAAATGAAGGCTGGCCTAGGCGCAACAATAAGGTTGCTCCATTTTGACCTAGGTGTCATGAGTTCAATACACAGAAATAGTCTCTCTGCAAATGGAGGTTAGGCTGCATATATCTTACCCTTGTTAGACCTGTAGTGGCGAGACCCTCGTGCATTGCAATGTCCCCTTTTTTTATAGACCATAAATTGACTATTCATCATGAAAGGGCTAACATAGAACAAGAAAGAAAATGTCCTCCCCCTAATTTTTTGAGGTGGGAAGTATCTCAAGTGAGCATTCAGAGCAATTTTTTTAATAAAAGAACTGAAAAATAAGATTACGTATCTGAGAAGAAACTGACAAGTATTGATATCCGATACGTATCCATTAAAGGAATAGCATTTGATTTGATGTCTAGGCTTAGATTGCCAGAAAAATTTGTCTCCATAGTATCTCATTTGACAAGAGGCTTCTAAATAGAGACTAGGATTGAGCAACTAGAGCTCGATTAGCTCTTTCATATAGCTAGGCAAATCTGAGTAGCCTGCTACTTGGCTCAGCTGATTTGCAGCTATATATTTAGGTGGAGTTCCTTATCTTTGTTGTATCACTTCCACTCTTTTTGAGCTCATAATATGCGGAGGGAAAACAAGTTAAGAGATCTGTGATTTGATTTTTTTCCAAGGTTTGCTTGACTGGTATCACCCTCTTTTATTACATTTGTTCATGGACAGGTATATTAAGTCAATTATTTCATATCTCGGTTTCTTAGTTTGGTTGCCCCTTCTGTGTTTCATTTATCTTATCTTAAATAAGCTTCCTATCGTTTCGAAGATCTTATGAAATATTCCTGTCATCTCCGGTCACTGACATATAACATTCTTTCTCTTTTTTCTTTCTTTTTTTTTTTTGACTTTAACAGGTTTATCCCAGGAGGCACTGCACGTCCTGTTATCTGTTCATGCTATTAAAGATCCTTTTAAGTTCCCTGGTTTGCAGAACAGAAGAATGTAGAGGGCTCTAAAATTAGGCCTCTGTCAGCCAAGGTAAGCTTCCGTACTGCAGAGTAGTTAGATATGTGGTATTTAGTCTTGTGCAGAGGACATGAAAGAACAATCAGAATAGTCGGCATATAAACTAAGCAAACTGGACTTTTTCTTTTCCTTTTTTCTCACCAAAAAAAAAAAAAATCAGAACAATCTACATAGAGAGAGGATCCTTTTTCTTGCAAAAAGAGATAGAGAGAGAGGGGACAATTTTTGGGTTTTTAGAAGGTCTAGCAACTATTCATTCTTAAAAATCGACGAGGCTATCTTTCTCCTCCTCCTTTCTCATAGCCAGAAAAAAAGACATGAAACATGAAGCTTGAAAGAGACGATCCACTTATTTGGTGATCCCATGCATAAACGCATGGGAAATTGGACTAGTTGAGAACTATGGTATCAAGACAGTGATTTCATTCAGTAAACTGTTTGATCAAATCATTAATTCTTTAAGAGCGCAATTTGTGGAAATCAAAATAAAATCTTTTCTGAATTTTTTCTGAAATAGTAGTGTTGGCATGTGCAATAAATATGAGATTTAACATTTGATGAATAGCTATGATCTACATAATTCTACATTTTTATTCCTTATTATCCAAGGTAGTAAATGCAATCCTACTTTTGGTTATATAACTTTTCTTTTCCTTTTTCCTCCTTTGAGATAATTTACCAAAAAGATCTAATTTATTGAAGAAAAAGTATTTTCTTGAAAGAAATTAGTGGATCGAATATAATTAGCCAAGTCCCTGCATTTGCGGGGAACTTAGTGAATGCATGTGACGAATATTCTTTCTACAATAAGGTATAATTAAGTTAATGTTCAGCATGAGTTCCAAAATAGCTATTCTGGGGTAATAAATGTGTTGTACTGCACTTGCAAAGAATAGATAATGAATAAAATGATTATGATGAAAAAATTAAGGAAAAGTTATGGCATCACCCCTTCAACTCTTCATGATTCGCACTTGCACCCTAGAACCTTATTTTTTTCAATGAAATCCCAAAACTTCAGATTTGGTTGCAATATACCCCATCCGTCCATCTTCGTAGGGATCTATGAGCATGTGATTGACACATGATATAATTTCATACACCATATTCCATAAATACCCTTCCATCTTGGATTGGGAGAAGGGTAAGTTTTTGGAAAAATTACAACGACACTCCAACTTTTCATGATTTGCACCTACCAAAACTTCCTTTTCTGTTTTTTTTTATTAGACCCCAATAACCTTCCCTCCCCAGTCCTCTTTCTATTGGTTGTATTTTGCCAGATCTGGTTGAGTGTGGTGAAGATAGAGAGAGAAGGAAAGAGCGGAATCTAACATTGATGAATCTGAAGCAGTAGATGGTAGTGACGTCATAGAGCAGAATGAAGTAGAGGATGAAGGTGAAGGCATAAAGAAGAGGAAGAAAAGCTTTTGTTGTTTTGGAAAGCAATTTGTTGTTTTGGTGCAATTGATTTGTTCTAATTTCTAATATGACGATGGATAGGAAGTTACAACATAAGCCACTTCATTATACCTACATTTCCACTACCTTCCTCTTATACCAAAGCTATGTCCTATCACCATTGTCCCAAAAAGGAGTTCCCATTTGGATCTCAACTCCCATGTAACACCGATATATAATGATGAACAAGAAGGAACAGGAAGTGTAAAATATTTGAAACTAATTAGAAAGAAGATTTTTTTCTTTTAAGAATAAAAAAGCTTCCCATTACCCACCTTTTATCTTTCCTTCTATCCTTACTACAAACCAAGTTGGAGGAGGAAAAAAATAAGGGATCTTTCAAGTAGGAAAAGCAAATTTCCCGTTACCCTAGATGGCACACGAGTGTGGAACAAAATAGAGCTTTCCTTTATCTAGAGGAATGAAAAAAAAGATGAGAAGAATCATATTAGAGGAAAAGAAAACAAAGAGAAAACAAAAGCTTATAGGAGAACAAAAGGAGGACTTCGAGAGCTTCCTTTTTCAACTCGAAACCAGGACTGAGGATTGAAAGTATGAAGCTTGGTTTCATTGCAGGACCCAAAGAAGAAGAGGTTCCTCATGGTAGATAAGAGAAAGTGGAATCCCCCAAACCTCACAGTTCTCAAATGGGTCCCCATCCAAGGCTCATTGGGTTTGAAGGGGCAAATGGGGTTGGTGGGAAGGTTGGAAAGGAGAGGGCTGCAACCAATGGAGGGTCACCATTGATGGTAGAGGGCAGGGCAAAGGCGGCAAGGAAAAGGAGAGAGACATGCCCAAGTGAAAAGGGAGAGGGTTGGGGAGTGGGAGAGGGAGATGATGGCAAAGAGGAGGACAGAGGCAGTGAAGAGGGTTCTGTGTCCTAGTCATCAGTGGAGGCGGCGGCAGTGCTGCAGCCTTAGAAGAGGAAACACAGCCACATCTCTTCTTCCATGAACTTTATTCCTAAAAGATGTGTCTATGAGTTGGGAAATCATTTAATAAAGTGGGAAATAGGATCTCCTCCAGGGTGATTTAGTTATTTCATACATGCTGTTAACGGTGTTTGAGATCGGATGGACAGCTGGGCTACATTGCAACATAAAACTAAGTATTGGGGCCTAATTGAAAAAATTAAATTTTTTTGGGGCGTAACTGCTAATCGCGAAAAGATAAAGGGATGTTGTTGTAATTTCCCAAAAATAAATTACAGATTATATGTGAAGATTAAAACTGATGGGTCACTAAGAAATTTTAGCATCTAGCTTAAATCTATCTAATAAGAAAACTATATGCATGCCTTTCTTTTCGCTCACAATGAATAATTTGATACCTTGTTTTCCTTTAATGTAATAGTACCATTTGCGGCGCCCCCCCCTCTTTTTTTTTTTTCTGCATTGATGACAATAATTGGTTTGTCCTTTTCATTGCAAGCACTTGGTTGGTGGAAGTAGGGAAAAAAAATTGATATAGCAGCTTTATGCATTCTATACTTCATATGTTTTCTTTACATCCTTTAATAGGAATGATTGGCAAAGGAGAATTAATAAAGCTGACACCAATCTGTCAGGATCAGCTTTGAGAAATACTTTTATGTTCATGTTTTATAGTTATCTGTCGAATCTTCTGTCTGTCTTTACGATCTGCTATTTATCGGTATATATGTATTGGATATGTATGGATCATATATACTACAACTTGCACATATTTCTTTACATGACACAACTGCTCTGTGGCTTCTACCCGTGGACTGAGTCTGCAAAATTTTGTCTGCATGCACATGCAGGTATACGTGAATGTAGATCATTGTCAGTTGCTCCTCCATCTTGACCATCTGCTGATTTTCCCTTTGTTCTCCCTTTCATTCTGATACTTTCCAACAAACAGAAGCCTGTCCCCTTTAACCTTGCTCCAACAAGTTTAACCTTCCTTTCTTTCAATACTTCTTTTTAATCAAAGTAACTTTCAATGCTATCAATCCAATCCAGAAATTCCTCACCTATTTTTCCAGCAAAGTCTAAAATCTGAACCTAAACACCATATTCCTTTTTATTCTGCAAAGCATGCAAAATCTGGTTTTCCCATCATGGCACTTTAGCATGCTGTTGACCAGATCTCTCTAAATTCAATCTGTGTCCCCATCAGCAAAACTATCATTTTCTCCTTGACATGCTGAGTAATTATCATCCTCTGACCCCCAAACATCATCTGGCTTTTGTTCATTTCTGTTCCCATGATTACCCAGTGCGTGAACAACTAAATGAGTAAAAGATTTGGGATATTGCAACTCCTGAAACATCTTAACAGTAGCATAATCTCTGCCCCCTTTGGTCACGTCCTCATCTGCCTTTTGTAGCCATCCATACCCATGCTTTCCAGCACCCAGAGAAACACAACAATGTACTGCCACAAGGATAGAAATTGCTCTAATACCAATTTGAAGCAAACTGATAGAGAAAATAAACTGATCTATGTGTACTAGAGAAATTACTTCACGAAAGAGCAGATAAACAAGGCTTTGCAATGAATCATTGTGTGATATAGGAGCAGAACCAGTCCAAAACAACAAAGAGAACCTTTCCCACTAGCAATGGCAACCCAAATCAACTTTAGAGCACAAAGATCACCTGTATTCCTTCAGATCAAAGAGGATACCTGAAATCTGAAGCTTCACAGCTGAAAAAAGAAAGAATAGTGGCAGGATGCGGGCCTCTCGTGATGCAGCCAAAAGTCCTAAAGCCTTTGCTTCCAATGCTTGTGATGTGCATGTCGCATGACTAAGTGACAGAGGAATTGGGAGATGCTGGTCGGCCGACTCAGAACCCTTGCCTACAATGCTTGCAACCCTAGCTGGAAGAGGAGCAGCTCTAGAGAAAAACAATAGCCAAAGTTCCCTTGAAAATGCTTCAAGCCCTTTTTTAAAGCTAGAGACTTCTTGAAGTAGCTTCTTGCCTCAAAATCAAACTTCCAACCTAACCCAGCTGAACACCTCATGTCCCTTTTCCAAAAAACCCCCAGAACATATCTACAAATAGAAATAAGACAAAAATGGAAATGATCCAGAATATGTTCTAAATAAGACCTGATCAGCATTGGAAAATCAAAATGATGAAAATACCCTTAGACTGGACAGATCATTAAAGCACTCTCAAAACTCTACTTCGACTCCTAACTATTTATGTATTTACAATTATTACTTTGCATCAGATCAGTTCAAAGTTCACTCCTGATTTTGTGAATTAGGTAATGATGACATCACCTTTCAAATCATAAAGCTAGTTTTGTTGTGTTGATTTTTCAAGAAGTAATACATTCTCAGGCCTTTGTTTCTTCCGGTTATATATGTTGCTATGGCTATTTGAGTTCATCAACTTCTATATCTTCCTTTTGGAGTTCCAAGTTACAGCAAATTTCTCATTTGGAGACTACATGGAGGCCGTCTTTTTTTTGTATAACTAAAGCTTTATAAGAACTTCTTTTCGCTGATAAGCTGCAGAAGGTAAACAAATTTACAGCTATGTTATTTGATCTTTTTGTGATGTTCCCTTGGTAGTCCTGACTTCCATATTTCAGGTTCTTGGTATTGCCTGTTTTGTTTTATTTGACTTGTATGAATTTCCCATGTTCGGAAAATCTCATGAAAAATTGCTTTCATCTCCGGCCAGCAGCATTTAATAAAGAACTTTATTTCTTTCTTTTTAACCCTTTTCTCTTTAGGTTTTTTCCTCATCTTTTCCAGGTTCATCCAAGGAGGCTTGTTCCATTTTCCCTGTGCTGTTATTAAAGAAATTTCGGGTTCCACACACTACAGAAGATTGGAAAGGGCTCTGTCTCTGCCAAAAACTGCCAGCCAAGGTAAGCTTTCCCTCCTGCACGGTTAGCAAATTTAGAGAACAGGTGCTATTTTGAAGGATCATGAACAAAAATAGCAATCTATGTATCTAACCAGGCAAACTGGACTTCTCCTGAGGAGATAATATCTCCTTTTTTTCCTCCCAAAAAAGAGAGGAGAAAGATTTCTGGTTTCAAGGTCTCACAGGTCTTTTTTACGCTTATTAAATTACTCTTAACAGAGTGTTTATGATTTATTGGGTCTCTTTAAGATTGAGAGTGCTACTATTATGTATGCATGCAGCTAACCAAACTAGATATTTCTGAGAAGAGAGAGAATCTCCTTTTTGTCGCAAAAAAGAGAGGATAAATTTTCAAGTTTTGAGGTCTAAAATCTTCATTCTCTACACTTATTAGTAAGCTATATCACATGTATTGGTAAAGGATGTTTATATTTTTATTTTATTAGTGGGTTTATTGTACTCTCTTGTGCGTTAGCGCAACAAAAAACATGGATATCAAAAGATAGGGTCCGCTTGTTTGGTGATCCCTTGCATTTATGCTAGACGAAGTCAACTGGTTGAGAAATATGGTATCAAGACCATTTCAATAAATTGTTCGATCCAAGCATTGCCTCTATGGGTGCAGTTGATGGCAATCATAATACTAAATCTTTTGTATTTTTCTAAAATTCTTTGGCACGTGTAATGTACATGAGAGTAAACATTCGATGGATGATGGTTATTCTATATTATTCCGGATTTTATTCCAAATTTTATAAGTTAATAAATGCATCCCCACAACTTTTGATTGCCATAATACTAAATCTTTTGTATTTTTCATTGTTTTAGACAGATGGCTAAACCAAAAAGAAATTTTATAAAACAAAAAGGGTTTATCTATTAGAGCGGGTGTATTTAGATTTTGTGCTACATGTGGCAATGGCATGTGAAATGTGTTGTTTATACAATAAAGTGTAATTAAATAAATATGCAACACAATTCCCAAAATAACCAGTTGGGAATGAATACGTGTGTTGTATTCACTTGCAAAGAGCGGTTAACGAGTAGATTAGAATCAAAAAGATAATTTTTTTGCTTATAGATGATATCTCAAAGTTAGAGCTAGGGCAATCTGCATATAAATCCGTCATTATAGATTAGTTGCATTGTAATTGGGTTCTCTTTTGTCTCAACCAAATTAACTTTTTTTTAGTCATGGTGATATATTTATCATGTTCTTCTCGTTCCTTCTGACATTTGGGAGATTTTAGCGAGTGCGCTGTTCTTTGCTACCGTCGTAGTCGAGAAGCATGGGAAGCTTTAGTAGCTAGAAGCTTGAGAAAGAACAGGAAAAAAGCACAATAAATATTTCATTATGATTGGTGAAAGTCAATTTACGTTTAATTTGGTAATTTCTAGTTTTAGGGCAGGAAAGATTTTAATAAGCAGGTAAATAAAAGAGAGGTTTTTATATGCAATTAATTTATAAAATCAGAACAAAAATTCATTGGTAATTTTTGGAATTTCTATTCTCTGCAGTCACTTTCATTAGCAAATTAGAAATATTCTTTGTAACTACAAAGTGACTACAAAACATTTCACAGAAGGATTTGACTTCAAGTACAAATCATTAAAATAAATATTCAACTGTAATAAATTAGATGTTTGGAAACAATATTTTCCATTCCATTGCCTAAGGTGGTAAAGCAAAGTCATATGGATGAAGAAGAGGATGGTTGAATTTAGATAAGAAAAAAAATAAATAGAGATTTATCTAATTTTTTTTTATATATTTGGTTAAATATAGTAGGGTGGATAGAAATAAGGAAGGGTAGAAAAGATAAATAATATTTATATAATATTTTTATTAGATTATTTTTTAATAAAAAATAAATATTTATATATATTAAAAAAAATAAATAAGATATAAATTTATAATTAGTATAATTTATAATTATATAAAAATTATATAAATATTTAATTTTAATTTTAATTAAATTTAATAAATAATTTTATAAATTAAATATTAATAAATTAATTATATATATTAAATATATATTAATCAATGCTTCATTCATCTATTTTTGTATTTTTTTAAATTTAAAAGAATGTAAATTGATGGATCAAGATTTATTTATTTTTTTATTTTAATTTTTTGAATCAAATAGTGAATAGAGAGCATCTTGAAAGGTTTTCAAATTAATGGATTAGGATGTTTGAACAATCTTTTTCTTTTCTTTCACCTTCTAAAAGTAGAGAACTATACAAATTAATAGCTTAATATAGCCATATAATTTCTTTTCACCATACGAGGACCATTTTAATAGAACTGTCTGGATTTATACGATGACACGGCATGCTTATCATTTTTGAGGGCACGCTGCTGCATGTTATTAGGGCCAGAACCAGAAATTGCTGAAAGGAGCGAAGCATCTAGAATAGGGGTCTTGATTTCCGAGATTGATCTGGCTTTGCTAAGTACTTGATCCATTGTTAATAAACCACTACAGGACTGTAAGAGGATGGGTGCTGGCCAAGAGTTAAACATGGAACTATCATCAGAAATATATAAACTCATTGACATGAACAGTTTTTTTTTTTTCCTTCAGATGCATGGAAATGGAGAGGCTGTGCATTTTATAACATGGATCCACCGTTTTGTACAATGTAACAAAAGTTGGGTACCTACGAATGAGAAAGCTTTAAATAATAAATTCAGTATTTAAAACTTTCATACATGTTTTAATTAGGAAATTTTCTCAGCTAGCATCCTCTTTAGGCAAGGGGTGGGGGATTTGATTCCAAAAAGTGAGTCCTCTTTGTCTTGCTATTATGCTAAACCCGTGTTACGCTAATAACATGAAAGGATCAATGGGATGATGTTCAAACAATCTCGGATTAGCATAAAGACATCAGTATTTTGAGATAAAGATGCTCTCTATATGTCCTCCAATCTGAAGGGAAAGTTGAAGTATACCTCTGAGTTGATTCCTTCGATAACAGCTCATCCAACATTCAGGGTTTCTAAACTGCCTGAGACGAATAATTCTTTTGCGCATTCAACGGCTTCCCTCGAAGATAAGAGAAAATTCAACTGTAATCCAATTATGACCAAGCTGTTTCGGACTCTACCTAAACTTGTGAGAGTGGATATGGTATTCTAATCATGTCAATAATGGCTCTCCTATTCTAGGAAAATGACTTTAATTTCAGAGCAACGTGATTAGCGGTCCAAGATTAGCGGAATAATATGACGTCCGTTGGACACTTTCTCTATAAATATCATAAGCCTCGAGGATTCAGGTATGCAAAAAATCTCTCTCGAAAAATTCGTTGTTGCTGAGCTATTCTCTGTTGACTTGAGCATTGGAGAATCCTCATTGGAGACAAATTCTCTGGCTCAGATGTGTTTTGTAGGTCACTCCAATGCTCCTGTGAGAAGCCGACCGCTTCGCTTTTGAAACACCTGATTTCAAGCAACAATAGATAGAGAAAGGATCTACTTTTAAACATGCAATCTAAGAAGGTATCATCTCGTCTCACTGATGCTATCGCGTCCATCAAGCAGATCTTCGAGTTGATGATTACGTTCAGTCCTCTGCACTGAAAACTTTT
Organism: Cocos nucifera; assembly: GCA_006176705.1. Taxonomy (NCBI): domain Eukaryota; kingdom Viridiplantae; phylum Streptophyta; class Magnoliopsida; order Arecales; family Arecaceae; genus Cocos; species Cocos nucifera. The sequence goes on from QRFJ01000061.1 coordinate 3,613,121, forward strand.
TTACCAGCCCAATCAGTTTCGATCATAATGGATCAGTTCAACCTGCTCCTTCAGTAGGTCAATACTTTGATGGCTTCCATTCAAGTGGTCCAGACTGCATTCGTGTCTCCTTCAATGGCATTACAGCCAAGTTAGGTTGCCCCTACACCGCCCTCTATGGTGCAGCCAATACTTCCTTCTCGATTGCACCCCCGATGATGGCACCATCTTAATCGCTAGCTTCCCAGCTGAAATCGCAAGTTGAGCCTCCTCGGGCATTCCCATAGAGTCCAAGGAGGAGACAAACTCATTGATGGTCTCCCAGCCTACAACTGGGCACAACTCGACTCTCGATCGCTGCTCTTTTCAGCAATTTGAGGTGTGCACTGTTCGTGATCTTATGATAGAGAAAAGGCTTTAAGAGCTTGATAAGCGGATTGAGGCTATGAATAAAGCTTCTTCTTCTCGACCTTACGATGGGTTCAGCGATGAGCCTCCCTTTGACAAGAGGATTATGAAGGAGCCGCTGCCACCAAATTTTAAGCTGCCTCAGTTCGAGACCTATGACGGAACCACTGACCCTGTCGATCATATTAAAACCTTCAAGGCAACATTACTCTTTTAAAGGGCATCGGATGCCATCTTTTGTTAGACGTTCCCCGCTACTCTTAAGAGGGCGGCTCGATAATGATATTCTAACATAAAATCGACCTTCATCTACTCTTTTAAGGAGTTGAGCTGGTCTTGGCTGCACATTTTATCAGCAGTCGAAAATAATATAAGCAGTATGACTACCTCAATACTATCCGATAGAGGGATGGAGAGTCGATCCACGACTATATGAGCTGCTTTAATGCGGCAACCCTGAAGTCCGCAACCTCAATTAGTCGTTCGCGATGACCATCCTAATGGGTGGACTATTGAAGAACGACCTGAAAAGATCGCTAATAAAATCATTTTTTCAGAATTATGCCGGAATGTTGGATCAGGCGAGAAAGTATACTCATCTAAAAGAGGCTTTCATTGAGGATGTTCTTGTCAACTCTGAAGCAACAGGAGCAAATAAGGAGCACTCCCCAAGAAGGTGGGAGGTTTATCATCAGCACTTCCGATCTCCATCTTGGAAGCAGAAGGATGGAGGTCCATTTAGAAATCGTCGATCTCTGACTCCTCAAAGAAGAGACTGGCAATGCTCTCCCCGAGGCAGAACCACAACTATACGTCTTTGAACACCACTCGAGAAGAGGTTTTAATGGAGATTCAAGCCAAGCTTTCTTAACCTCCAAAGATGCAGATGAAGCCTAAACACCATAACTCTACAAGGTATTGTTTCTACCATCATTACCACAATCACGATACTGAGAATTGCCGCCTTCTTCGCAATGCGATCGAGAGGCTTAGTCGAAAGGAAAGGCTGAATCACTTCGTCTGGGGAAGAATTCCTTCGCACTGACCCCCTCAAAAAGCTCGACAACTGTCTCATCAACCTTGGCATCCGATGCCCGCACTAGTGCAGGAGGCAGAAGAGCCAATGGCGGTAGAAGAGCGATCCCTCCATGGCAAAATCCATATGATCACTAGGGGTTCTTCTGGATTAGTGATGGCAAAGGGGCCAAGGCTTGAAGACATGCTCGAAGATATATGCCATTACTTTCATCGAGCAGGATGCGGAAGGTGTACAACCATATAATGATACAGTGATTGTTACTTTAAATATAGCTGACTATAATATATACCATGTATTTATTGATAATGGAAGCTTGATCGATATTCTGTACTTTTCTATCTTTTCTCAAATGAGACTTTCTTTTGATCGGTTGAGTGGATTTGACATGCTGATCTAGGGCTTCTCCGGAAGCTAAGTAATACCTTAAGGAATAATTAAGCTGTCGACACAGTGGGTACCCCACCTCAGCATGTGACGATTCAAGTAGACTTCCTCGTTGTGAAGCTTTCCTCAGTTTATAACGTAATCCTCGGATGACCCAACCTTTGGACATTAAGATCCGTAGTTTTTAGCTACCATCTGATGGTTAAATTTTCAATAATAAATAGAGTAGGATGAATTTGAGGCAACCAGACTGTGGTGCGGTAGTGCTTTACCGCTAAACTTCAAGTAGAGGATCAAGTGAAGATCGAGCTTAAACTTCCAATAGGACTAGATGCTCAGAATGACCTGGCTGAGGAATGTGCCTGATCATCTGACGAGCTCCTGGAGATCTCATTGAGAAAGGAGAATCCTCATCAGACTATGAAGATCGGCTCCTGTCTCAATCAAATAACGAGAAATCAATTAATCACCTTTTTGCAAACAAATACGTTTCTTTTTGCTTGGTCGACCACGGACATGCTTGGGATTGATCCAGAAGTAATGTCATACTATCTAAAGATGGATTCAACTTGTTGCACAATCAAGCAAAAGAAGTGAAGTTTCATCCTAGAGCACCAAAAGGCCATTGCTGAGGAGCTGGACAAATTAATCAAAGCCGGCTTCATTAGAAAGGCGATGTACTGTGATTGAATGGCGAACGTTGTGCTTGCGAAAAAAGCAAACGAAAAATGGCACATGTGCATCGACTTCACTGATCTGAATAAGACTTGCCTAAAAGATAGCTATCCACTGTCTCGAATTGATTAATTGGTTGACGTCATTTCAGGGCATGAGCTCCTTAGCTTCATTAGATCCCTTCTCTGACTATAATCAAATTCGGATGACTTCTAAAGACGAGATGAAAATAATCTTTATTATCAATCGTAGGCTCTTTTACTACAGGATGATGCCCTTTGGGCTAAAAAATGCAGGAGTCACATATCAAAGGTTGGTGAATAAGATCTTCAAAGATCAGATCGACAAAAATATGATGGCATATATTGACGATATGCTAGTTAAGAGTCGTATGACTCCGAACCACATTACAGACCTCTAGGAGATCTTCAATACTCTTTGTCGATACAAGATGAAGCTAAATCCTATAAAATGTGCCTTCGAAGTCACTGCCGATAAATTTCTCGATTTTAGTCTTGCATAGAGGTATCGAGGTGAATCTTGAGAAGATTAAAGCGGTCCTCGAGATGACATCCAAAAATAGTTAAAGAGGTACAATGTCTAACCAGTAAAATAGCCTCTCTTAACTATTTTGTCTCCAGGTCGGTCGAAAGATGTCCTTCCTTTTTTCAGGCCTTCAAATAGTTGAAAAATTTTCAGTAGACCTCGAAATGCCAAGAGACCTTCGAAGAGCTGAAGAAGTATCTCGGCTCTCCGTCTTTGCTAACCAAACCCCAACCAGGCGAAGAGCTCCTTCTAGATCTTGCTGTCTCCTCGGTAGCCATTAGCACAATCCTCATCCAGAAAGAAGGACGTTTGTAGAAGCCCATTTATTATACCGGCAAGATCCTCCATGATAGAGATCAGATACACTAAGCTGAAAAAATTGATTTTTACGCTAGTTATTACAGCAAGAAAGCTCTGATCCTACTTTTAAGCCCACACTATGGTGCTACTTACGGACCAGCCAATTAAGGCAGTGCTTCATTGTTTGGATACTTCAAGTTGGATTGCGAAATGAGCTTTGAAACTCTCAGAGTTGGACATATATTACTGACCGAGGCCTTCCATCAAAGTCCAAATCTTAGTCAACTTTGTCCTCGAATGCACCATCTCGGTTGGAAAAGATTCAGAAGGAAAGGTCAGAAGACCCCACGAGCTCCAAAGGTGATGAAAACTTAGGATTAGATCCAGAAGAGCTATGGACCCTATATGTTGATAGCTCATCGAATTTATCAAGATTAGGGGCCAAACTCATTTTATCCGATCCTGAAGGAGATGTGGCTGCATACGCTCCGCACTTCGAATTTCCAACTATAAATAATGAGACAGAATATGAAATTTTGATCGCAGGACTGAATATCGCCAAAGAAGCTGGAGCCCATCATCTGAAGATTTTTAGCAATTTGCAGCTAGTGGTTGGGCAGATAAAGGGCGAGTATGAAGCTCAGAAAGAGAATATGAGAAAATACCTCCAAAAAAAAAGATCTGATCTCATCCTTCCAATATTTTATTATTCAATAGGTTTTCAGGGCACAAACATCAGAGTTGACGTCTTGTCCAAGCTGGCATCATCATTGCCTGCCGACCTAAAGAAAGAGATCTACTTTGAGGTTTTGAGAACCTCAAGCTTAGAAGAATCTACCGCCGTTCAACAAATCAATGAGGAGCCCAGCTGGATGGATCCTCTCCAGAAGTACTTGAGATCAGGTGAGCTACCACTTGATCGAAAACAAACTTTGGAGAATTAGAAGCAAGGCTGCCAAATATGTATTGCTTAATAATGAATTATACAAGTGGTCTTTTTTTTACCTCTTTCAAAGCCAACTACACCCATTCGAAGCCGACTACACCATGCATGAAGTCTATGAAGCAATCTGTGGAAGCCACTTAGAAGGTAGATCTTTATCTTACAAGATCCTCAGACAGGATTAGTATTGACCCACAATGCAACATGATGCATAAAATTTTGTCACATGTGAGCAATACCAGCAAAATGATAGGATCAGCATCAATCGGTGGCACTTTGACTCCAATTAAAGCCCCATGGCCATTTGCCTAATGGGGATTAGACATTTTAAGTCCATTCTCTCGAGCCTCAGGCCAGCACAAGTTTTTTCTGATGGCCATAGGCTACTTTATGAAATAGATTGAAGTTGAGCCTTTAGCCCAAATCACTAAAGTGAAAGTTCGAGATTTCATTTGAAAGTCAATCATCTACCACCATGGTCTCCCTAAGGTGTTGATCTCTGACTACGATAGACAATTAAATGAAGTCCGACTCTGTGCGTTTTGTAAAGACCATGGGATAGAGCAGTGCTTCATTTCAGTAGACCACCCATAAGTGAATGGAGTATTAGAAGTCATCAACAGAACTCTCCTGCAAGGTCTGAAAGCTAGACTAGATTGGATTGGGGGGGTTATGGATAGAAAAGCTTCATCACGTTCTCCAGGCCTATCGAACCATCCAAAGAGTTTTCACTAGTGAAACATCTTTTAACCTGGCGCTTGGAACAAAGAAGGTCATACTTATGAAATTCGGGCTTCCTTTCCTTAGAGTCGAGGAGTATGATGAAAACACCAATCTAATATCATTTCAAGCTAACCTTGACCTAATTGAGGAAAGTAGGGAACGTGCTGCAATGAGGATGGCTGCTTATTGACAAAGAGTGGTCAGATACTATAACGCTCAGATTAAAACTAAAGAATTTCGAGCTGGCGACCTTGTCCTTCGACGAACTGAAGTCTCACAACCTATAGAGCAAGGAAAGCTTTCGTCTAATTGGAAAGGTTCTTACCAAATTAATGAGGTGATACGCCTGGGAACCTACTGTCTGAAGCAGTTGCATGGAACTCTACTCCCTAGACCTTAGAATTCGGCCAATCTCTTTATGTATTATCAATGATTCATATAATAAATAAATTTTTAGATTCATTGGCTCATGCATATATGGCAGGAAGAATTCTGAAAAAACCCCATCAAAGTCTCTTTGATCAGGATAACATCACAGCGAGTTCCTCAAATCGAAACTGCTTTTAATGAAGATCCCTTTGATCGGGATGACAACATAACAAATTCCTTAGATCGGAACCGCTTTATCCAAGATCCCTTTGATCGGAATGTTATCACAGCAAGTTTCTCAGATCGGAACCACTTCTAACGAAAGTCTCTTTGATAGGAAAGACATCACAGCAAGTTTCCTAGATCGAAATTGCTTTATCCAAGATCTCTTTGATTGGAATATTATCACAGCGAGTTTCTTAGATCGGAATGGCTTCTAACGAAGATCCTTTTGATCGAAATATTATCACAGTAAATTTCTTAGATCGGAACCGCTTCTAATGAAGATCCCTTTGATCAGGATGATAGCATAGCAGGTTCCTCAGATTGAAATCGCTTCGTCTAAGATTTCTTTGATCAGGATAGCATTATAGCAAGTTTCTCAAATCGAAACTATTTCGCCCACGATCCCTTTGATCGGGACATCAATTTGATAAAGTTCCATAGGTTGGAACTAAATAATGTCAAAATCTCTGAGGTCAGAGCACCTCATAAAGGAATTTTTTTGGATCAGGACCGATCTCTCAAAGTTCATATTCATTTCAACAAACGAAGAATAAATAATGATATTTATTTATAGAAGAAAAATTCTTATAAGAGCAATAATGCCAGTATTGCTTTTACAAGAAATACCAAAAAGAAAAATAGAAGATTTTACATCAAAATTATAATAGGTCCTATGGGATCAAAGCTCCAATATGATGCTGTCTTCTTCACCCCGACATTGCATCCTAAGATGAGAATAGCATGATCGTGAGCCCACCAAGGTCAAGATCGCATTCACTTGGTGCTTATCTCTCCACGACCTCGAGCTTTAGTCTTCAAAGAAGTTATAGCTGATGCCAAGATTGAAGAAAGTCACGAGCTTGCTAAGAATAGATCCACCAAGGCCAGGGTCATATTTCGCTTGGAGTCCAACTCCATGCAAGCCTTGGACCAAGGAGCCCTGCGTCGATGTAGATGTATGATAGATACTCCAAGGAACAATCAGATTTGTATCAAAGCATCCCCTCGATGACTCAAGACTGTGGTCTTTAAGAAGACCATAGCAAAGAGAGCCTTCGAGGCAGAGGATGCAATCCATACCATCACTTCCGGAGATGGCTTGACCCTCTCTTTCTCTTCTTTGAAAGCGGCGCACCACATGAGCACCCAAGAAACAGTCACTGGATCCCTACCCTTACCAGACAAGAGAACAGTAATAAAACTCTCGGGGCCGACGGAATGACCACCTTCGAAAGAACAAGCAAAATGATAAAAATCTCAAGATCGAGAACATAGATATCCAGCGATCGAGACATCCGTTACAAATATCTCTAAATTGACCAAAGTCTGTGGAGGTCCCTCTACTTCTTCAACTAGGCAACTATGGCCCCCAGCAGAGAGACATAGCTTCATTCTCTCCTGAGGGATTACACCATTCTATCACCATCTTACAGAATGTTCTAAACATTACTAATGGAGGAAAAAACATGTTATCCAATCCGAGACGTCATTTAAAAAATAGTCCTTTTGTTTGATTCTCAGACTCAGCACTAGGAGGGTAGTGTTATGTTAGTAACATGAACATCTCGGATCAATTGGGATGATGTCTGAATAACCTTGGATTAGCAGATATTAGCATTCTGAGATAAAAAGGCTCTTTATATGTCCTCCGACCCAAAGGGAAAGCCAAAGCATGCCTTCGAGCTGATTCCTCCAATGGCAGCTCATCCAGTATTCAGGGCTTCTAAACTGTCTTAGACAAATAATCCTCCTATGCATTCAATGGCTCCCCTCGAAGATAAATAAAAATCCAGCTGTAATCTAACTATAACTAAACTATTTCCCACTCCGCCTAAAATTGTGGGAGCAGATAAGATATTAATAACAACTCTTCTATTATGAAAAAATAGCTTTAATTTTGAAGCAACGTGATTAGTGGTCTAGGTCTAAGATTTACGAAACAATATAACATCCATAAAACACTTTCTCTACAAATATTATAAGTCCCAAGAATCTAGGTAAGTAAGAAATCTCTCTTAGAGAATTGATTATTGCTTAGCTGTTCTCTGCTGAATTGAGCATCGGAGGATTCTCGCCGGACTTAAATTTTTCAACTTGAACTTATTTTTCAGATCACTCCAGTGCTCCTGCGCTTCTACGAGAAGCCGATTGCTCCGCTCTTGAAGCACCAAATTTGCTCGGCTCTTGAAGCACCGAATTTCAAGCAACAACATCCTATTTTGTGAGAAGGCTGTCTGCCAACGGCCTAGGTGCAGCATGTGTGGAATGTGGTGGATATGGGAAAGTGGATGGAAAATAGCCCCTCGTAGCTTCAAAAATACAAAAGCTCTTGGATATATACCATTCTTTGAATAGGATCATTTATTGCACCCATTTTATCTTGGAGCCCGACCATGTATAAGTTAATTAGGAGCAAGGGAGGAAGGGAAGGTGTGATTGGAAAAAACAATAAGAAAGAAGACAAGTCATTTACAAGCAGCTCCCCAAGAGCACTGGTATTTTTTCTACATAAGCCCACATAAACAATAAATAATAAAAAAATATATTTTTTTAAAAAATACTTATAAGCTTTATAAATTTGTTATTTTTTAGAAATAAATGAGACAAGATTCATCGAAAAAAGTTTTCAAAACATTTTTCCTTTTAACTAAACATAAACAAACTAAGAAACAATAATTATGGCATAGCACAGGAATTCAAATTGTATACTTTTTAGGACTTTGCAGAAAGAATTTTTCTTTCTAGAAAGTAATTTTTTAGAAAGTTAGTTTTTAAAAAGTTATTTTTTAAAAATAGAATTTTGATATGTTTGATTGACCATGAAAAGTGACTTATTAAAAAGTGGCTTATGTTTAGTTAAGCATCCATTTTTCTAAAAAAATTATGTAGAATATCCATTATACCCTTAATAGATATAAGACCATATATTTTATTCCTAAATTTTATATACATAATAATATTATATTTATATTAATATAAATATAATATAAATATAATATAATATAATATTAGATTATAATAATTTATTATATTAAGATAACACTAATATATCTTATATTATGTTAATATAATATTAATATTTTAATATGATAAATTTATTAATATGTTAATAATATAATATTATATTAATATAAATATTGATATATTAATATAAATATTATATTAATATTAATAAAAATATTATATTAGTATAAATATTAAAATATAATAAATATTATAATACTAATATAAATATTATATTCATATAAATATTAGGATAATATTAATATAATATTATATTATTATTATTCAGTATCTTAACCATCCATGATATTTTACAAAATCTTAGTCATAGATTTTAAAAGGATACTTTGGAAAAAAAAATACCATCACTTTCCATCCTATGGGAAGTACTAAAATCCACCTTCTCTATGAATTTTCATTTTTTTATAAAATATGGGAAGTAACTTTTCATGGAAAGAATTTTTTTTCTTCTCTCTCCTCTTAAAACTCCAACCAAATAAGAGACTTCCTCTTCACTTTCCAGAAATTGCTTCTTCCTTCCTCCACTTCCCGCGAACCAAATGACTCCTTAATGAATTAACTCTTATATAATTTAGCCAACCAGCCTGATCACCACTCTCCACTTGGGAGAGGTCCAAGATTTAAACTGTTGTAATGATATCCCCATTGTATTTCTCAATTTTTTTTTAAAAAAAAATCAAGCCTTTTATGTAATGCTAGTTAAATGTAAGAGTGATTTTAATAGCCATTCACACCAATATGTAGAGAGCAAGGATTATTAAATAATTGATAAAAAAGAGAGAGAGGAAGAATTATTAAATAGATAATAAAATTAATAAAAGAAGAGAGAATGTATGGGCTCCACATAAGAGCCTAATAGTAATACATGGCCAAAATAAAAGAATGGAATAATTATGATATTACATCACAACTGAAATTGTATACTTGATGTATTAGTTCCAATGTGATGTAATCTAGATATCGTATGTCCTGCAACTTACGCTGCCTTCAAGGCACCAGACAGGGAGTGGTATGCATTAACACACTGCTTGAATTTTTCCGCTGCCATGGCCTACATTAATACATTAGGTGATTTATCAAAATATGAAAAGAGAGCATTGGTGTTATAGTCCATTAGAGTGGGTTCATGCAGGCCAGAAAAAAGATGGAATGACTCTCTCTCTCTCTCTCTCTCTCTCTCTCTGATCAATGATCGAGATTATTGAATGCTGAAATTGGAAAAAAAAAGTTTTTTTGACACATTATACTTTTTTTATTCTTGTGGTAGGATTGGTCTTTAGAAAGTCCTAGAATGTAAATAAGATTAATTTTCATTTTGTGCTATTGATTGTCATGACACCGTATATGCTGAAACTAAACAAGGAAAACATGCAACAGTCAGCCGGAAGAAGATATCGGAAACAAGAAGTTCAGGGAAATTTGGAAAATTTTTCGTCAATATTTGAATAATAGTCAACGATTTACTTCCTCAAATAAGCTCTCAGGCAACTTGTGTTATCAAAAATTCAACTATCCAAATATACATCCATGTGCAAAATTTATAATCAATGAACTGATTTCTGGCAATTACTAGAGCATGACGTTGTATTCTAAATCCATATCCAACACCATGTAAGCACTCAGTCAAGTAAATTAATAAGGTGAATGAATGGCTGACCTGTGAAGGGCCTTGATGCTTGTCAGGGTGCCACTTTAAAGCAGATGCGTGAAAACTGCACAGAGTAATAAAAAGCTGTGTAATTGAGTAAAAAGAAGAATGCAATACTAAAGTGTAAGTTCATGTTAGGAGATAACATACATTTTTTAAAAAAAAAAAATAAAATAAAAGGAAAAACTTACGCGCTTTTGACATCATTTAATTTTAAGGGCCCTGTAGGTGGTAAGCCAAGAGTAACTCTGTCAAAGTGTGAACCTACATCAGTTGAATCGTCATAAACATCACTTTCACTCCATACTCTTTTCCAAGCTTTTTCCCATCTTCTTTTATTGCTCCATTCAGATCCTGATGTTGAGTGATTGAAATGAAAGTTCTCCCATGATGCATATGACCAAGTAAAACCTTTGTGTCCACCAAATACAGCTTCAAAGATTGTCTCAGGATGTCCACAACCATCTTCATCATAATAGCTTTGACTATTCTGCCAACCTGACCAAGAATAACCATCCAGATGAGTTCCAAAGGTATAACCATCAGATATTAGCAAATCTCCACATTCTCAATGTTACCCATCTCAGTTTCCAATATTCGAGAATCACACAGGTAATAAAAAGGTAAGAAAAAAAAAATCATAGCAGGCAGCTTGTTGGCCGTTCTAATATGCTCAATGGTTTCATGAAATTAAAACCTTAATGACCAACCCATTCTTCAATTTAAGAGATCGTATGCGTTTATAATATTTACATAGCTAATCACTAGTTTCACTTGTTAATGATATGCTGAACGGGTTGTTGACAATACCTGGATGGATAATAATTGTTCTATTTCTTGCACAAAACGTTTATGATAAAATTAAGAAACTGAATCTGACTTTCTTGACCCCATTCAACCCAACAACCTCTTGGACCTATACAAAAAAATAAAAATGCCAACAAAGCCAGACCTAATAAAAGTAAATCAAGCTTGGATATAAATTTCTGGCACCATTTAAAAACATAACAGGATTAGATTGCACCAAAGACTAGTCCCTACTTAAAGTCTAGCAAACTGTATTTTATTGCGCTTGCTTTAGTAGAAAGACTCTTTTTCTTCTCTTCTCTTAAAAGTCTGTCAAATATCCAAAAGACTTTGTTATATTTAGGAAAATCAACCTTTCTATTCTTGAGAGTCACACTTCCAACTGCTTCTAAACTTCCCAATCAAGAGAAAAAAAATCCAAAGTTCTATGTCAAATTTTAACAAAACACTTTTCAAGTTTGAACTACAATCCAGGAGTAAGCATCCCTCTTTTATCCTTTATTAAAATTAAAAGTAACCCAAGAATTGATGCTGTACAGCCAAATAAATAATTGAGTAATGTAGAAAGTTCCCCACAATGGCACCAAATAGTGACCTAATGGAGATATTGTAGCAGCAGTGGCTGGTTTTGTTCCAAACTGGCTTTGTTAGCTGGAACTAGACTGAAACTGATTGGTTTTTGTGAAAATCGACTGAGATTAATTAAGACCAAGTAACAGGGATCAGTTTTGGGTTGATTCTGACCAAAAACAGCCGTTCTAGCAGCAAAGGAATCTTCAGCCAGGACTTCAATTTTTTGGGGATATCTAGGAACATAATAATTTTGCAAAACAAAGAATATTAAAGCATAACTTAATGCCATATATCAAAAATGATTTATAACTTTATAGCTTACTCGTATATGGTGTAACAGAGATTAAATGTTAAAGTGTAAAGATGAATAAAATGGAAGCTTTGACGAGTAGGATTCTCAAATTAAATAAAGTTTACTATGTGCAACACTATATATATTGAATAGAAATGAAAAGAAATGATAGGATAATGATCGTCATGTATTCTAATTTGAATTTCTGTGATCCTGATACTATCATATAGATGAATTGTGTGATAGATGAAGGTGCACCTATATGTTTTAAGTGGTTAGGATGAAGAGAGTTTTAAGGGCATTATGTAACTGCACATGCCCTTTAGGATTAAGAAAATATGATTTCAGACATTGTATGGCCCCAGACGTTTGAACAAAGATATGGAGGTTGGCTTGAATGCATGGAAATTAAACAGTTTGCAGCAGCCCCGCTTCCAAGGGCTGAGTCGGGGACACTATAACTAAAAGAGTGCTGGGAAGGATTCAAGAATTCTATATCATGATGGAGGTTGAGAAATACACATGATAATATATTGACATAAAATATGACACTTAAGAAAGAGAATTATAGGAACATGCTATGTGCCACCTAACAGCTATATAGGTAACATGAATAGTGAAAGTAAAATCTAATAGCCACTCCTCATCCATCAAGATTTGCCGCTAGAACTTAGAGCCAGTTTGGACAGAAGGAAAACTAGTCCAAGTGATACCTTGTCATTGGATGAGATTTCCTAATAAGTAGATGTAGAAGTAGGAGGATTGAGAATCAATTGATCACTAGAATCCTATTTTTCAGGACAATGTAATCCATTGGAGAGGTGATTTAGTTTATCCCTCAAAGATCAGTGTTTGGGAAACCAGACACTCTCAAACTCTTCAACTTCCTCTTTTTCTCACTTATATTCATGGCTACGTTGTTTAGGCATCCAAACCCCACCTCAGAGAAAATGTAGTTGTGGTTTGGACTCAGAATTATTATATTAATAATTACCTGTGGGCAAGCTAATAAAATTGCATATATGTTGTGGTTACCTTAGTACCCATAATCATAGTTGAGATTCTTCTTATAAAAAGAATCTTTCTTTTCTTCTTATAAAGATTATCTCTCTTTCAAGTATCAAACAAAACTTGCTACAGTTATTCCCAAAAAAAGTCGTCATTGAAGGACACTAACACTCAGAAAGTGTAAACAGGCATTTCCATCCAAGATAATGCCCACACCTTAGCATGGAGCAATTTATGCGTACTGTGGTGCTATATTGAAAACTGTGGACATAAGATTGAAATGTTGAAATAAATAGATAAAAGAATCATAATGAAAATGATATTAGGAGATGAACGGACTAGTTTCACAAAAAGGAACTCACGCTTACTCCCACCATGTTTTGCTTTTCCAGAGTATGACGAACTATAAGGCTTTGATTTTCCAGATTTTCTGGACCTAGGAATACTATCAAATCCAAATGAACTTTTTTCTACGCTGGCATTTCTGCTGCTGATACCATCAGCACACCAATATAAGTCTTCATCCTAGTAGAAAAAGCCAAGTGTCAGGCAGATCAATATCCTGATAAATCAGGCTTATGTTGATGATCAAGTAATCTTTCTTTACTAGTAGAAAATGGAATCAATAAGCATGCATGCTTTCAGAAAATGTGGCTATGTGCAAGCTGAGGAAATAGGAGAGGTTCCGCGAAATCATAAAAACAGTCAAAAAATGATGCACACCTGAACATGAAATTTTGAAGATTTGTCATATAGAAGAAAATCTTTAAGAGCTTTTTTCGCTTCAGCACGCTTTTGACGAACTGCATATCTTATGTAAGTCTGTTCAGAGCCAGATTGTATTAGACAAATTTCTTGCCATACAGTAGTAAACTATTTGCAAAAGCACTCGCTCTAGCAACTGTGTAAAATGAACTTTATCTCTAAACTTCTTGCAATAATTAAATTTTGCACATTTGTGATTTTCAATTTTCTGCATTGCATCTGTATGCATGTGCGTGTGTGAGAGAGAGAGGTCCCAAAACATCCAACATCACAACAAGGCTAGGACACATTTAAGACAGCTGGGTTGCATCATATACAACATAATGCATTCTTATGCAAGGGTGCAAATGAGTTGAGCTGCTTGCAAGCTATTAGAGTTCAACTAAGTCCGTTCGTCCGTCCGTCCATCCATACATATACATACATACATATATACGTATACATATATATACATACATACATATATACGTATACATATATATATACATATATATATATACATACATACATATATACGTATACATATATATACATACATACATATATACGTATACATATATATACATACATACATATATACATATATACATACATATACGTATACATATATATATATACATATATATATATATATATATATATATATATATATATATATATATATATATATATATATATATATATAGATAGATAGATAGATAGATAGATAGATAGATATACATACATACATACATACATATATACATACATACATACATACATACATATACATATATATACATACATACATACATATACATATACATATACATACATATACATATACATATATAAACATATACATAAACATATATATATATATATATATATTATCAGTAGGCTAAGGCTCGATTTCGAGCTTGAACTTAAGCTCAAATATAGCTCGATTAATATTTGAGTTGAGTTGAGCTGATCCTAGGTTTTTCCTATTTTTCACTGAGCTAAGCTTGAGCTTGGGATATTAAGGCTTGATCAATCTCGAGCCAAATTTCAAGCTTGAGTATTTTGAGTTGAGTCAAGCTTAAGCTTCTAGCTACTCGACTCATTTCGGCTTGATTGCACCCATATTTTTATATACAACAAGGTCCGTTCTTTGCTGGATATATATCATAGGAAAGTTGGTCAACTTTCCCATTGACTAACTCACCCATGTTCTCACACTTATCTAGAAGGATAAATTATTTTTCCATAGCTAGCATTTGTCCATGAAATGGAGGAAAAGTCTTACCCACCTAGGTGGATAAGTCATTTTCCCATCAACCAGAAAAATGACATTTTTATTTCATTCCTTATATACCCCTATCCTATAATAATAATATAATAATATACAATACTATCTTATATATAATATAATATAATTATCAAACAATAATATTTTATTATTTTAATATATTATATTATTATAATAATATAATGTTATAGTATAATATCTTATTTTATTATTATAATATAATATTGATATCTTATATAATTATCATAATAAAATATAACATGATGTAATAATGTATTATTTTAATATATTAATATTATATGATATATTATAATATAATATATTATATATAGAACATATATCATTTATGTTTATTATATAATATTATATATCATAACATAAATAAATAATATAATGTAATATATAATATAATATTATTATATATAATAATATTTATATAATAAAGAGTTTTGTTAGGAAATATGGATAGATCGTAGCAACTTACTTAGAAAACTAATAATGCAAAAGAACATGAGTAACAAATTTTGGAGCCATTTTTCAATGCATAGAAGAACATAGGCAAATTATTTTCCTATCCAAATATTTTCTGGAGAATACTTACCTAGAGAAGTATAGATTTCTGGATAAATTTTTTATCCTCAAAAGAATGGGCCCCAAAGGGAAAGAAAAAACTACTGATGAAAAATGCACCATAATTTAAAAGTCTGTATAACTGTAGCGACCTGTATAACTGTAGCGATCAAACAAATTGTAACCAAACTATATATGCATAGAATAGAGGTCTTTACAAAAATATTCAAGTAGAAGATCATGCTAATAAGTACCATTACATGCTCAGACTGTCTTCTAGTCTTCCGAAAGGTTGTGTTTCCAAGAATTCCTACTTGGAAATAGTTCTTATCAAAGGACATATTATCTAAAATGGGTTGCTATGAATTTCTTATGCCCTAATTCCATCTTGTTTCTTTAGGGTCTCCTCCACCTCTTGTCTGACCCTTGAACTTTTATCCAGGACAACTCAACAGAATGCCCTGTATGTGATATCCTTCTCGCAGGAATTCATGGTCTATGTATAACTAAAATAGATTGAGAAGGCAGCATGCATGTTCCCTTTCCAAACAATCAGAATTGCTGAAATTATGCATGTTTTAGACTAAATTAAATGGACTCGGATAAGTTTTTAGGTGCATGTCTATGCTTCAGATCCTTTTATGAATCCATGTTCAAGCATCATACAAACATCTGCATTTAAGTGTTGAGTAAAAGTAGCTTAGGCTAAACCAAAGGTCTGGGTATACTATTAGCTTGCCTAACATAGGCATAGATATAAGATAGTCATCAACTAACCAGAATTAGAAACATGGCAGAAACTTCTAAGCTATCGCATCACCCATTTTAAAAAATTCTGTATTTTGATAGCCCTTCAAAAATTGCAAGGCAATTAAATGGACTCCCTGATGCGGGGCAATTTCATATAGATATTGGAAAGTCTAAAAGAAGCCAAGATTGAAAAGGGATGCGCTGATTCTTAAGGCCTAACTTATAACATCAGAATTCAGCGCACGCCGGTTTCAACTGCAATTGCACCTTCATAAAAACAAGAGACATCTTAATCTGTCACATATAATTACACGTGAAATAGCAACCACACTTGTACACAGCATAGTTTCTGTCTTGTTTTCATTTGTTTGGGTTAGTAAAAGAGCTATTCCAGGGTTCAGTTGTAATGAAATTGGTTTATTTCTAAGGTAAAATTGACTTTCCATTGCTTTTTGTGTAGATAAATTGAAGAATTGGCAAAAATTTGAGTATCCCATCAACATTGTGCTTGTTTGACTCCAACAACTTTGGTGGTCATGTGTCTACATCCATGGTGTTTTACCCAAAGTATGTACATTGGCATACACGAAAACAACCCAGATCTCCTAGAAAGTAGGAAGAACTGGAGAATGAGAGTAGATGGTGGATCTCTCAGAAAACCAGAGAGAGAGGTGGGAGATTGGAGAAGGAGAGTATGAGGCACTCAAGATGAGGCAGGCTATTTATGGGCTCAATAACACCAATGAAGTCCGTTGTGGGCAGTGTAGCACCAGCAGTAAGTGGAGTTGCTCAAGTGACATGAATGCAATTAGGGCTAGGATCATTTGCTCAAGCTGCGACATGTGCCATGCACATGGTTTGTTAGAGAAGAGACTGTTTGATGGATGATTATGATTCCAGCAATCAATATTAATCAACTTTGAAAATTTAAGTTCCAGTTACTGATTTGCCTGATATTTATTGATTAGGATCTATTTTTTTTAAAAAAAACCTCAATCCCCTCTTTTGATGGTCATTTTAGTCCCTGGTCTGTGTATGAAACAAGATATGAGTTATAAATTATTAAAATAAACCAGGCATAAGAGTGTGCATAACATGCATAACTCTGTATATAAGAAGGCATAAATGTCTCCAAATGCGCACCATGTATTAAAAGTTAAATGAAACACAGTCAAGTGGTAATAATTGAAGTACAATAAAAAAATGGCTCCACATACTCGTACCCTATGACCTCTTTAGCCAGGTCCATATCCTAAGAATTGGAGATCAGATGGAACAAACTACTGGAAACACAATCACCCTATATTGTAGCATTATATCATGACTGAGTGCCTGTTCTGATCCTTTGTACTTGATCAATATGAAAGATCTTGCTCCAAAATATTCACATAACAATATATTTAGGAGACATTTTTCAGGGTAAAAAAGTTAGAAGACATGGATAAGGTACTCCTCTCATGGATTTCTTAAAATTTTAAATTTACAAAACGGCAAGAGTGCTCAATTCTGAAATTCATTTCATTAGGGCATCCTTGGCTGGGACAAACTGCCAGAAGTGTACAACAGTTTGACGAAACTAGAGTTCTGAGCAAGCATTTGGTGAGGTTAAAGTTGCTAGAGTCTGAACTCACTTCAGCCGAGCCTAGTCATTCTTTTTAAGTGGATGTCGGCTAGACAGAAGTGAACTTATTATAAAGGATTGGTTGGTACTAAAATACATTGAGCGTCATAAGCCATCTTCCTGGAATCTGACTTTTCCCCCGGCCAAAATTGAAAAGGTGATATCTGGGAAGCCAAAACTTGACCTTTGCATTTTGGACCTTCCAGAGAAATTGTAGTTCTGGACCTTGACTTGGACCATCCTCCCCCCCCCCCCACTCCCCACCCCACACCCCCCCAGAAACCCCAAAAAGTCCTGAATTTCCTAGAGCAAGCAATCCTGTACACCTTCATCCCCAACATTCTTCAGCACAATGAAGATGGTCAATTCATTGAAATAAGAATATACCAAAGAATGCAGGTAATCGAAGCTACTACATAAATTAAATTTGAAAGAAAATGGCAAGCTTCAGATCTTACCTTAGATGGTTTTCGACTTGTTCTTTCACCCTGAAACACATTTTTGCATAGTGAAATATTAATCTTAGCATGTAAATAAATGACAAGCATGCAAAGGCATGATGAACAACTTCCATATAATATATAGTCTTCCCACATGGCCAGCATGCACAAACTGCACAAGCATACACATGCACACAATGCAATCATACACATGCACATTTAAGCATACAGGTTTCTGAGAGTAGATAGTTAAAAGTCTAACAGCTTGAACTCTTGCGGAAACTAAGGAAAAAAAAAAATCTAAATTCTCCTGCTACGATATGTTAGCTAGTGAACTATCCAACCTGTTTAAGATCATTAAGCAAGCAGGTCATCATAAATAAACTATCTTGCAACTTGTTGGTGCAGAAACTGGTCGTCGCCGGAGGTCGCTGGAGTGGAGGCCGCTGAGGTCGCTGCCGGGACCTGCAAAACAAAGTCCCGTCCGGAGCCGGTGGGGGGTGGCTCCGGTAGGACCCTCCGACGCTCAAGTCAGCTCTGGCCAACAGGAATGGAGTGCTCGGAATGAGTTCCGGACCTTAGAGGAAAAGAGGAGAGCTTCGAGATCAGAGAGATTAGCCTTAGCATATCTGGAGGAGGGCTCCTTTTATAGCGGAGCTTGATGGTGATGGCTGCTGCCGTGTGCTGGCGGGCCGCTCGAGGCTCGGCGGAGTCAGTCTCTCGGGGAGGTGCCGTACGCAGTAGGGTTGGCGGTGACAGCTGCAGCCGCATGCTGGCGGGTCACTCGAGGTTCGGCGGAGCTAGTCTCACGGGACAGTGACGGCCGCAGCCGCATGCTGGCGGGCCGCTCGAGGTTCGGCGGAGCCAGTCCCACGGGACGGTGACGGCCGCAGCCGCATGCTGGCGGGCCGCTCGAGGTTCGGCAGAGCCAGTCCCACGGAATGGTGACAGCCATCACCTCCTCATAGCGGGTCGCTATCACTCGGGGGACTGACGGTTATGTCCGCAGAGCTTGCGGTGGATGAAGGGTTGAAGGCCTTCGTCGTGTGCCCATTTCGGAGGAGTTCGGGCTCCCGAAGAGGAAGCTTGGAGGGAGTTCGGCTCCCGCGTCTGGCTGGAGGTATGCAGCTAAGGCTCGTCCGCTGAGGAGTTCGGCCGCTGGGGAATCCGAAGCTCAGCCGTTGGAGAGTTCGGCCGAATGTCGGACTTCGGCTGAGGCTCGTCAGCTGAGGAGTTCGAGGAGCTCGGCCGCTACGCGGTTCGACCGGCTGGAGAGGTTCGGACCTGACGAGGGGAGTCTAGAGAAGCTCGGCGGCCGAACGGGTTGGAATAAGCTCGGCCGCCGGGGGCTCGGCCCAAGCCCGACTGCTCGGAGTCCAAGGAGCTCGGGCGCTAAGTAGTTCGGCCGGCTGTAGGAGTTCGACTGAGACCCGTCCGTCGAAGCTCTTCCGCGGCTACAAATTGCATTAGGCTGAGCGTCGAGCTAGACTTCGGCGGGAGCGGGATTTATCCCCAACACTAGCCCCCCCACTCCCGAGTTCGAAAATCGAAGGAAGGGAGTGCAGGAAAGGCGACTGCCGGAGTCTTCCTCCGAGCTCCGTGCTGGTCTAGGTCGAAGCTCGGGGGGATCTCGCCTCCAGCTGAAGTTGATATCGAGGTTGAAGCCCGGTGAAGATCCCATTTCCAGCCGGGGTTGACACGGTTGCTTTCTCTAGTCAAGATCGATGTTGAAGCTCCCCAGCCGAGGTTGATATGATAGCTTTCTCTAGCCGAGGTCGGTGTTGAAGCTCTCTGGCCGAGGTCGATGTTGAAGCTCTCTGGCCGAGGTCGGTGTTGAAGCTCTCCGGCCGAGGTCGATGTTGAAGCTCTCTGGCCGAGGTCGTCGCGGGCCTTACCTCTAACCGAGGTTACTCAGGCGCTCTGGCCGAGGTTGATGCGGGCGCTCGGGGGAGATCTCATCTCCTACTACCAAAGTTGGCCCAGTCCCTCGGGGGAGATCTGATCTATAGCCGAAGTTGTCCACGATCGCTCGGAAGAGATCTTATCTCTGGCCGAGCCTTCCTCGGGGGAGACCTTATCTCGAGTAGCCGAGGTCGAAGTGCGCGCTCGGGGGAGATCTTATCTCCTGCGGTCGAGCTTGCGCTCGGGGGAGATCTTATCTCCTGCGGCCGAGCTTCCCTCGGGGGAGATCTTATCTCCTGCAGCCGAGCGAGTCGAAGTGCGCGCTCGGGGGAGATCTTATCTCCTGCGGCCGAGCTTCCCTCGGGGAGATCTTATCTCCTGCTGCCGAGGTCGAAGTGCGCGCTCGGGGGAGATCTTTATCTCCTGCAGCCGAGCCTTCCCTCGGGGAGATTTATCTCCTGCAGCCGAGAAGTGCGCGCTCGGGAGAGATCTTATCTCCTGCGGGGGAGATCCCTGCGCTCGGGGGAATCTTATTCCGCGCTTCCCTCCTGAGCTTTCCGCTCGGAGAGATCTTATCTCTGAGCTTCTCCTGCGCCGAAGTGCGCGCTCGGGGAGATTTATCTCCTGCGGCCGAGCTTCCCTCGGGGAGATCTTATCTCCTGCGGCCGAGCTTCCCTCGGGGGGAGATCTTATCTCCTCGGCCGAAGTGCTTCCCTCGGGGGAGATCTTATCTCCTGCGGCCGAGCTTCCCTCGGGGGAGATCTTATCTCCTGCGGCCGAGGTGAAGTGCGCGCTCGGGGGAGATCTTCTCCTGCGGCCGAGCTTCCCTCGGGGGAGATCTTATCTCCTGCGGCCGAGCTTCCTCGGGGGAGATCTTATCTCCTGCAGCCGAAGTGCGCGCTCGGGGGAGATCTTATCTCCTGCAGGCCGAGCTTCCCTCGGGGGAGATCTTATCTCCTGCAGCCGAGGTGAAGTGCGCGCTCGGGGGAGATCTTATCTCCTGCGGCCGAGTTCCTCGGGGGATCTTATCTCCTTTGGGGAGATCTTCCTGCAGCTTTCCCTGGCGGTCGAGTTCCCTCGGGGGAGATCTTATCTCCTGCAGTCGAAGTGCGCGCTCGGGGGAGATCTTATCTCCTGCGGCCGAGCTTCCCGCGTTCGGAGGAGATCTTAGCCTTCCTCGGGGGAGATCTTATCTCCTGCAACCGAGCTTTTAAGGCTTCCGACCTGCCTCCGTTAGCACGAGGTCCCCTGCCAGTTCCCAATACGGTAACTATTTGACTGCTCCATCCCCTGTTACCGCAGTTTCTGCGCCAGAGAATAACATTATTGGAAGGGAAGAATTTTACCGAAGGAAAGTTACGGGCAGCACATCCCCGTTTGAGGGGTCGTCGGAGCGTTGTTCCTCGGAGCTCCCTCCCTCGGACAGTAAGTCCCGTCCAGACGACCTCCTCTACCCCATGCTGGCCTTCTCGATTTGGAGCAAGCTCTTGGCTTTGTCGCTGGGAGCTGACGAACCGCCGATGTACCAAGCTCCTTCCTGGGGTAATGTTGATGACGCTGTGAGGCGGTCGACCCAGAAGTTTCTGGTCACGGCAGCGCCCTTAGCCGACTTTCTCCAGCCGCTCCTTCCTGACGAGCTCCTCAATTTCGTCTCGCAGTCGGATGCATTTCTCAGCATCGTGGCCGTGGTCGCCATGGTAGGCGCAGTACGACCGCGCTTGTTTAGGGGAGACCGTAAACCTTCTGGTCTTGGCAGCTGGCTCTTAACTTCGCTGAGAAGTCGAGTTAGAAGAGCGGGGCGTAGTTGCGGAACCTTTTGGGAGGGCTTCTTCGCGTTCTTTTGTCGGGGCCTCCTTGGTGGCGAGCTCAAGGAGTTAGGGGTTGTAAAACCTGCGGGAGAACTTTGTGCCCAGTTGTCGGAGCTTCCTTGGAGTCATACTCGAGAGGGAGTTCTCGCTTGCCCTGGGACGGTTGTGAGCTCGGCCGAACTTCGTCTCACCTTGTGTGAAATCTTTGTTGGGGGCTTCCTTGGTGACATAATCGGGCTGGAGTTCCGCCTCACTTGCGCCGAACTTCATTTCACCTTTTCGCGAAAGCCTCCACGGGAGAAATAATGCCTCTTCCTCGATGACGGGCTTCGAGGTGAAGTTCGGCCTTACTTGCGCCGAACTTCATTCCGTTTTCCCGCGAAATCCTCTGCGGGAAAACTTCCTCTACTGCTTTTGTCCGGACTTCCTTGATGACGAGCTCGAGTGGGAGCTTGGCTTTGCTTGCCTGAACTTCACTCCACCTCCTGTGAATTCTTTGTAGTGGTTTTCTTGGTGTCATACTCGAGCGTGAGTTCGGCCTCACTTGCACCGAACTTCGTTCCGCTTTCCCACGGAAGCTTCCGTGGGAGGACTTCATACTCCTTTGTCGGGCTTCCTCGATGACGGGCTCGAGGGGGAGTACGGCCTTGCTTGCGCTGGAAGGTTGTGAGCGCAGCCGAACTTCATTCCGTCTCCTTCTGAAACCTGGGGGAGAACTTCCTTGATGACGAGTTCGAGGAAGAGCTCGGCGTCGCTTGCCCGAGCTTCATTCCTCCTCCTGTGACTTCTTCGTAGGTGGCTCCCTTGGTGTCATACCCGAGCGGAAGTTCGGCCTCACTTGCGCCGAACTTCATTCCGATGATGAGATTTTAGGGAAAGTTCGGCCTTGCTGCCGCCGAACTTCATTCCGCTTTTCTGCTCACGGTAAACTCCATTCTGCTTTCCCGCGGAACCTTCCTCACGCCGAACCTCATTCCGCTTCTGCGGAAGAACTTCTGCTCTCCATTTCTCTCCTAAGGACGATTGGCATGCCCAAATGCTCTTCCTTAAGGCTGGTTCCTCGCGTTTTTCTGGCAAAGTCTCCACCGAAGGTTGTCGCACGGCCTGTATCACCTCGGCGGGCCACGAACCCATTCGGCAGGTTGAACTGCTCTACATTTGCGGTGGCTTCGGGTGGAGCCTGGGCTACCGGGGCTGCAACGGGAGCAGGCGTACCTGCCGCGTCGAAGCTCTCCTGGGGGCATTTTCTCTTCGGGAGAGAAAGGGGAGATCTCCGGAGAGGGAAAAGAAGAGTCGCTGAGCACTCCTTTAAGAACAAGGGAACCTCGGAGGTTCGAGTCCCTTCTTCCAGCGCCAATTTGTTGGTGCAGAAACTGGTCGTCGCCGGAGGTCGCTGGAGTGGAGGCCGCTGAGGTCGCCGCCGGAACCTGCAAAATAAGGTTCCGTCCGGAGCCGGTGGGGGGTGGCTCCGACAGGACCCTCCAACGCTCAAGTCAGCTCTGGCCAACAGGAATGGAGTGCTCGGAATGAGTTCCGGAGTTTAGAGAAAAAGAGGAGAGCTTAGAGATCAGAGAGATTAGCCTTAGCATATCTGGAGGAGGGCCCCTTTTATAGCGGAGCTTGATGGTGATGGCTGCTGCCGTGTGTTGGCGGGCCGCTCGAGGCTCGGCGGAGTCAGTCTCTCGGGGAGGTGCCGTACGCGGCAGGGTTGGCGGTGACAGCTATAGCCGCATGCTGGCGGGTCACTCGAGGTTCGGCGGAGCCAGTCTCACGGGATGGTGACGGCCGCAGCCGCGTGCTGGCGGGCCACTCGAGGTTCGGCGGAGCCAGTCCCGCGGGACGGTGACGGCCGCAGCCGCGTGCTGGCGGGCCGCTCGAGGTTCGACGGAGCCAGTCCCACGGGATGGTGACAGCCATCGCCTCCTCATAGTGGGTCGCTATCACTCGAGGGACTGACGGTGATGGCCGCAGAGCTTGCGGCGGATGAAGGGTTGAAGGCCTTCGTCGTGTGCCTATTTCGGAGGAGTTCGGGCTTCTGAAGAGGAAGCTTGGAGGGAGTTCGGCTCCCGCGTCTGGCTGGAGGTATGCAGCTAAGGCTCGTCCGCTGAGGAGTTCGGCCGCTGGAAATCCGAAGCTCGGCCGTTGGAGAGTTCGGCCGAATATCGGACTTCGGCTGAGGCTCGTCAGCTGAGGAGTTCGAGGAGCTCGGCCGCTACGCGGTTCGGCCGGCTGGAGAGATTCGGTCCTGACGAGGGGAGTCTGGAGAAGCTCGGCGGTTGAACGGGTTGGAATAAGCTCGGCCGCTGGGGGCTCGGCCGAAGCCCGGCTGCTCGGAGTCCAAGGAGCTCGGGCGCTAAGTAGTTCGGCCGGCTATAGGAGTTCGGCTGAGACCCATCCGTCGAAGCTCTTCCGTGGCTACAAATTGCATTAGGCTGAGCGTCGAGCTAGACTTCGGCGGGAGCGGGATTTATCCCCAACACAACTAAAGAAAGTAATGGCCACAAGAAATTAAGAATTTCTTTTAAATAAAACAGTGAAATATGTTTTCCCACATAATCATTCAGATAATCAAATACTCAAACTACAAACACTTTTCTTTCCATGCCGCATTCTTATTGGTCATGTCACCTTGTGGAAAGGATGTGGCGGATGAAGAGCTCCAATAAGATTCAGACATAATGGATAAAGCGGGAATTGCCTTCAGGTTGTTGCAGAATTGCCACATACTTTTGAAACTGGAAGATCATTAAATTGCATGGGGCCAAAAACATAAGAATGTTACACATAAGATGAGAGGCACATGGCTATGATTAGGTTATTGTGAGGTAAAACTCTATAGAGTAAGTTTGGAAATGAGTGGCACATGTAAGGAGCAATGGTCAGAATAAGTATGCTCTTCATCTAAGGGTTTGAAGCAGATAAATAAACAAAAAATGACTTACACAGAAATAGAGTAAGGCATGCATGATGTGCATGAGAGAGCTTATACGGATTTTGGTCCTTCAATCCAATTAAAGGTTTCTTTATTATTCCTGTAATTTGGTAAATATGTTTCCAATGTTGGGAGGTGCACTTCTTTTGTTTCTCTCCATTAGGATAAGAATTGAATTAAGCTGGAAATGTTTATTTAAGAGGGTAACTTATAGGGAGGCCCGGGGTGCTGAGTCATGGATGGATGGTTAAAAAATTCCCCATAGGACATGAGAAACCAGACTATTGGCTTTCATGTAGGGTCCATTGGGACATGCACTTTGTGCCCTCATATTTACATTGACAAAATCATATAGGGGGACTTCTCAAAACCAAATCTTTGGCTTTTCCATTCCTTCCTATTCAAATAAGAGGTCCCTAGAGAGAAAGATTCAAGAACAAGAAAAGCAAGAAGTGAATCTTGTGATTCATAAAGGAAGACACTTGGATCCATAACGTCCGGAAATTCTATTTATGAATAATGATGACATATGACAGCAGACATTTTGCAGTTATAGAATAGCATAGATGAGCAAGACTCAAATACCAAACCTCTTGTCATTATAACAAAATTAAATAAATTGAAGACAACATTACCATCTAAAATAAACTAACAAAAATGATGAACCAATCAAGGTTTGATCAACTAATATATTGAAATGTGAAAATATGGAAGTCGACCACTTGTTATGGACTTATGGTACAAGAAGCTATGCAAAGGAAGTCTAAGAGAGGTTATCAACATAATCAACCACCAAGGCTAGGACATTATTCTATAAGAAAACCACCAAGGTTAGTTTAAAAACTTCAGAGGGAGGTGATGTATGGAAGGGACTACCAACCGAAGTCATATATGGACATAAATACCCAATGACCCTCCATTATAAGAATATTAGCAAGACTTGATTTGGACCTCTCAGTTTCTTAAAACACACACACACACACACAAAACCACATCCCACATGGACATGGATTCCTAGTCTCTTTTGTAACTTTTGCCTTTTCTTCTCTACAGTTAAGGCCCAACCTTCTCTAGAGTTGAATGTAGCCTACCACAGAAAGAAGGTCCGAATTCTCTATCAAGTTAGACACCAACCATCTTTAAAAGTTGTGACTTTTGATCATTTTAGTCAAAACACTAAATGCCATGCACCATTAACCCAAGAAACAAAATAATTAACAGAACCCTACCCAAACACAATAAAATAAATCAATATAACAAAGCATTGAAATCTATTGGATCTTAGACCATTCAACTAATATGCTATCATCATCTCAGACTACTTCAAGGAAATAAAACAAATTAAATAAAAGAGATGTTTGGAGCTAACCTTATCGTCCCATTTGCTTTTCCATTTGGCGAGAGAGATGGGGGTGGAATGGATCGAAGCGAACTGAGGAAAAGTGTAAAGAGGATTCCGTAATGATGGTAAATTCTTCCATATTGCTGCTTGCATCCCCGCCTGGAGATTTCGCCAGAGGGACGGAGGGAGAGACGGAAATTTCTGAGAGGAAGAAGGAGAGGTCGCGCGAGAGGCATCAGAGAGAGAGAGGATTGCTTTTATCTCATGGCTTCTACGAATTTGGGCACAGACGCGTAGCCTTCGGCTTCGCAGCAGAGATCGCGGGCGGGCTCTTTGGATGGCAGAAGAGGCTGGCGTCACGCCGTTGAATGCCTCGCGTTGCTGTTCTCGACTTTTGGTGCCCTAAACTGTCACCCGAAGAATCGCACGAGCTCGGACCACACCAAACAGGTTGGACCCGCTATCAGACACACTGACACAGGGTCGTGTATGACACGGACCCAATTCCAAATATATGGATCTGGGTCAATTCCAAATCTACATTTGTTTACTAATAATATTTTATAAAAAAAATATTGCTCTGACTTCTGAAGAAATTAATATTTATCTAGAATTAAAATACTTTAATAATTAACTTTTTTTTAATACAGTGAAATTAGTTTGAATTTTTTTAATAGAGGAAGAGAATAAATAACTTGAATTTTTTTTTTTTTTTTTGGATCAATTCAGGTTGGATAGGATCTGCTAGCTAATTGGAAGATTTAAAATAGACCTATATATACATACATACATACGCATGTATGTATATGTACATACATACATACGCATACGCATGTATGTATATGTATATACATATGTGTGTATATATATATATATAGTATATTGATTGACTGAATCAAAATTTATGAAATTTAAATCTAATTTGAAATGTAAAATGAGTCTAATATTTGAAGGGTACGAATCTTTTAAGTTGCACTACATCATATAGTGCATCGTTCATCACATATAATTATATGTAGCTGTTTATTATATGATGGATGATATATATGATGTACCATAGGATGCATTGCATCCACACCAAAGAATTCATGCAAATATTTAATTTGACCCACTGATCTTCGAGAGCAGGTTGGGTTGGCTTAAGTTGAGTTATACATCAACTTAATGCTCTTTATGCAGTCCTATTCTATAAAAAAAAAAAATCAGAAAATTTCTAGCGGCAAATATTTTTTCCCACTCCCTAAGCTAACAACCGTTGTACTTTCTGTCATAATATTATTTTTGATAGTACTTTCTGTCATCATTCACGCGCCCATCGCTGGTTCATGGCATGACCAGCCGGCCGTTACTAAATATGCACGACGACTAGTCCTGCTCCATCATCATCCACGCCACCCCCCTCACGGTGGCGATGTGACTCCCACTCAGCGCTCGTAAAACCTGGCGCAAATAGGAACACCTTGGCTCCGCAAACTCCACTTGCTTATTTTCTAATTCATATGAATATTATAACGGCAAAACGCCTGGTATTCCCAAAATTCCAAGCGGTCTTTGCAATTCCAGCTGCACCCATAACCGCCCCCTCTCACATATTTATACGGACTACCAAAGAATTGGACCCCACGAATTTGCAAGAGAGCATTCTCTTTTTTGGGTATGTACATCTGTGTCCCTTTTTTTTTTTTTTGATGATTTTTGCTTCTTTTATGTGATCTTTTTCCTGGCTTACAAAGTTCTACGGTCTCTTGCTTTCATAGGGGGACAGAAGAGAGAGATGGGTGGTTGCGCAAGCAAGCCCCGGGAATTCAAGGGGGGGATGAGTGCTTCTTTGATCTGGGATGAGCACGGAGAGAAAGAGGAGGAGAAGGATGTGAAGCAAGCGGCAGGTGGACAACAGGAGCAGGAGAATGGCCGCCAATCCCTTGGCTTCCTGTTAAAGCAGGTATCATTCTCTTCAAATTTTATATTGTGCATGTTTGCTTGTTCCCCATGAGATGGGTTGAACTTGGGGCTTAATTAGGTCCAAGTAGGCTCTGGGCTACGTATGAGCCACTTTTGTCGGTAGCATAATGATATTGGATTGTCTTTTAGGGTTAATCAATGCATTTATTGGATAAATTGGATGAATTTAAATTAATCATGAATAAATACATCCCGTGAGAGCCAGAAAATAAAATACTACAAAACTGAATGAGAAGGAATCGCATGGTATAGTTTGTTAAGCATTCAATCGCCAACACTGTTAGCTCCACTATAAACATATAAAACTTTAAAATATTATAGTAATCATATCATTCTTAAGCAATCTTAATAATTCAATTATAATGGCGATTCATGTATTGCACAATGGCTGTGTTTTGTAGAAACTCATGGGGGCACAGTGTAGGCTGGAACTCTTTATTTCAACCATGGCGTGGTTCCAGACTCTACCCCAACCTAATTCAAATATGACACACACATTTGTGCGTGCTGGCATGGCTGCATATGGATTTATTATAAATGCTAAATTACATAATAGAAAAAAATTTCTGCACTTCAGTTCGCAGTGAATAGATTTATGAATACTATTTTACTCAGATCCACTGCCAATTTTGCAACCAAAAAAAAAAAAAAGGAAAATAAAATTATAGTTGTATCTTGGGACTAGAAAGCGCTACACCAATTGTGCAGCTGAAACCGGCATAAAAAAAGCTTTATCGGGAGGAAAAGACTGTTAACGTTGTGCAGGAGAATGTTGGTTGATCCAATGTAGAACTTTGGGCAAGATTTTACTTAGCTCATGTTGCAAGGGGTGGGATCTGGCAGGGCCTTTGGAGCCTCAAAGTAATGTGGGTCAAGACTGGTCAAATTTAATTACTTTTCTCAAGTTTTCAAATCATCTCGATAACTATCTCAGCATTTTCCTAACCAAAACACTAGACCATCCTAAAGAGAAGCCTTTCTCTGCCACAGCTTGAAGCCAAAGAAGCAGAGGAATGCAAGGCAGAGCATCATGAGGAGGGCCCTGAAGCTGAAACCATAACAACTCTTCCCGACGAGGTCAACTACAACTGAAGCAGTGGGGGATGAAATGGTTGTTCCATAGGAGGAGGACATGTAATTGCCGGTTTCTTCTCTGGTGAATGCTGCTTGTGAAACTTGAAAAATTGTGCCTTAAGAGCTCAAGAGTCAAGTAGAAAGAGAGAACTTTCTTCACTTTTTGTCTGAGGTGCTTATGGAATTGTCTCTTGCCTATAATTGTCTTCTTCATTTTGTTCATTGTTCACCGTACAGATCATTTTCAGCTCAAGGACAACATGTCATCCCCTCTTCTCTCTCTCTCAAGCAAGGTTTTGCCATCAAGGTAGGGAAGGATATTGAGACAAACTAAAGATACTGGTTGCTATTAACCAGAGGAGAAAGATAATTGAAGTTCAAATGCAATGAGATTCTTCCATGTATAGGCTAATTCAATACAACGAGATACCAAAATGTTGCCCATCATTGTAAAATGTGATTGTCCACTGATTCCTGACCTCCACAATTTGCCACTATTACATTTTGCCACAATGTCTAGTCTTTGAAGACACATACTAATTATGTGTCATTTAGCCATATGATGCAGGACCATGCTATAATTAATGTGTAACCTAGGTGATTGTACCCAAACATTGAAAAATGGGTATATGAGATGGAGAGCCTATATGTGGGACTTTCCATATGGATGGTTGGAACAGAAATTGAAATAAAGAAATGCCGGAAGGAGACGTGACAATGGTTGTAATGAAAAGACTTAATGGAGGGATGTGATTGGTGGCCATTTGATCTAAGCCGATAAGCACCTCTTCAGAAATTACTATTGGTAAAAGGACATGATGATAAAGGGATGCATCTTCATAAATGGCTATTGATGGAGAGACATGAAGGTGAAGGGATGCACCTCTCCATAAAATCTTCTTGAGTGACTATTGTTGGTGGGGGACATGATGGTGAAAGGATGCACCTCATCATACATGATTATTGATAGTCTATAAATACACACTACTGAGTTTGAAACCACCAACTTCTTTCCATCACTACATCAATTATTCATACTATCTATTGGGGATAAACTCCGCTTCCATCGAAGTTCAGCCTGGTGCTTAGCCTAATGCAGTTGGTAATCACAGAAGAGCTTCAATCAAAAATTCTTTCACCAGCAACCGAACTTCTCAGTGGTCGAGCTTCAACCGATCGAACTTCTCAGCGGCCGAGCTCCAGCCGAGCCCCTTCAGCCAGCCAAACTTCTCAGCTGTCGAGCCCCAGTCGAACTCCCCCAACGATCGAATTTCTACCGAACTCTCTAGGAGCCGAACTCCTTCCGAATTTTTTCTTCAGTCAGGCTTTTACAGAAGCCGAACTTCTTTCAGACTCCTCTTTCGGTCGGGCTTTTACGAAAGCCAAACTCCTTTTGAATTTTTCTTCAGTTAGACTCCTACGAGAGCCAAACTTTTTTCGAATTTTTTCTTCAGTCGGGCTCCTATGGAAACCAAACTCCCTCCGAATTCTTCCTTCGATCGGGCTTCTAAGGGAGTTGAACTTCTTCCGAACTTCTCATTCAATCGGATTTCTATAGGAGCCGACCTCCCTCCGAATTTCTCCTTCAGTCAGATTTCTATGAGAGTCGAACTCCTTCTGAATTCCTCCTTCAATCAGGCTTCTACAGGAGCCAAACTCTTTCCAGATTTTTTCTTCAGTCGGGCTCTTATGGGAGCCAAACTCTCTTTAAATTCTTTCTTCGGTTGGGCTTCTACGGAAGCCAAACTCCTTCCGAATTTTTTCTTCAATCAAATTTCTATGAAAGTCGAACTTCTTTCAGATTCCTCCAGCTCAGTCGAACTCCGAACACATGCTTCCACTAGATAGCATGGCCGCCACTACCAGTCTGATGATACCTTTCTCTCCGTAGCAAACTTCATGCGGTCCATGATCAGACGGCATGACTGTCATTATCAGTCTGACGATACCTTTCTCTCCATACCGAATTTTATGCGGCCTCGAGCGGCCTACCACCAAACGATATGGCCATCACCATCAATCAAGCTCTATCTATAAAAAGAGATCCTTCAGATACGTTTTTCTTAAGCTCTCATCTCCTTCCTAAAACTTTGCCGAACTCTTTTCTGAGCACTCTATTTCTATTAGCCAGAAGAGCAGACTTGATCATCGGAGGATCCTGTCGGAGCCACCACCACCGACTCTGGATGGAACTTTATTTTGCAGATCACTGGTGGTGATCTCTTCTTTCTCAACTTCAGCTCAATTCGATGATAACCAAATTTCGCGTCAACAAAATTGACGCTAGAAGGAGGGCCCTCTATCTTTGAGGTTCTTTTGTTCTTAAAGGAGTGCTCAGCAACGATCTCTCTCCTCCCTCTCTAGAGATCTCTCTTCTTTCTCTCTAGAGTTCTTTTTTGAGAAAAAATATCTTTCAGGGGACCTTCGACCCAGAGATCGATGGCCTTTACAGCAATATCCCATCCAGACCTATCCACCCCCACTTCAGCCTCGATGACTCAAGCTCCACCTATAGCCATGGTGGATGTGGAGCAGTTCAACCTATTGGTCCAGCAGATCCGTGCTCTCATGGAGGTGATGCAAACCATACATCAGCAGGCCCCAGCACCAGTTCGGCTAGAGCAGGCTTCTTCGGAGCTCCGTGGTCCGATTTGAGAATGACTGACTTGGGCTATCCGATCTCTGAACCCCAAAAAGAAGAAGCAGAGGATGGAGGGTCCCTGCTCGGATCATGACTCAATCCAAGGGGAAGCTTCACACACGTTCCACCAGAAAATTCTAGAGATCAACGACCATGAAGATCTCCTGGATCAAAGGCTCCTAGAAATGAGCCGACGAATCGAAGAGCTTCACCACATCCCTTTCTCATACGGTAATGATATTTGCACTGATCCTCTTTTTCTTAGGAGACTTTAAGCTCTTGCAACTTGAGAGTTACGATGGGACCACCGAATTGGTCGACCATTTGGAGACCTTTCGAATAATGATGTTGCTCCATGGCATGTCAGATGCTATTTTGTGCCGGACTTTCCATCCATCCTCAAAAAAACTGTCAGAAATTGGTACTCGGCACTTAAGTCGGATACCATCTTTTTCTTTGATCAGATGAGCCATCAGTTCGTGGCTTACTTCATCAGCAGCCGACGTTCGCATCGAGGCTCGAATTCTCTGATGACCATCAAGTAGAAAGAGAGAGAATTCATCTGGGCTTATGTCACTCAGTTTAATGCTGCTGCATTGGAGGTCCAAAATCTAGACCAATCCATCGCCATGGCCGCACTCAAGGATGGTCTTCAAAAGAATAATTTGCTATTCTTTCTAAAAAAGAAGTACCCCAGAAACTTTGCCGATCTGCTAGCTCGGACTGAAGGTTACGCCTGAGCTAAAGAGGCCTTCAAGGATAAGAATGATGAAGCCTTTGGTAAGCGGCAAATTGACAAACCGGGTGGGTCCATTGAGGAAAAAAAGTCGAGTGAAGCTCGACCGTGCTTCTGAACTCCCTTTGAGCGCAAGTGAGCCTGAACTCCTCCCTGGGCTTGGAGGCAAGAAAGCCCGAACAGAAGGACACAGTGAGGTTCTTCCAAATGAAGATTTTACAACTACGCCCCCCTCAATGCTCTGAAAACTTAAGTGCTGATGAAAATCAGGAAGCAATTGCCAAGGCTGAAAAGGATGCGCTCTCATCCCAGCAAGCATAATCCTAACAAGTTCTATCTTTATTATCGTGATCATGGTCATGATACTGAGGAGTGCATCCAACTCCAGGATGAAATTGAGGAGCTCATCAGGCGAGGTAGAGTAGGTCGATTCCTACGACAACGGCCTAAAGGATGAAAAGATCGATCGAGGGCATTGCCACAGCCTAAGCCACCAAGGGAGAAGGATCAATAAGAAGATCGACTACCTCTCAGCAACATCAACATGATCTCAGAGGGACTTCGTTAAGAAGAGGCCAGTAGATCTGAGGGATCAGTGAACAGACGGAGGATTGAAGAACCCATAACCTTCACTGAGGCAGATGCTCAGGGGGTCCAATTTCTCCATAATGACATGGTTGTAATCTCTTTAAACATTGTCGATTATGATGTACGCCATATTTTGGTAGATAATGAAAGCTCGATCGACGTATTATTTTATAATACCTTCTCAAAAATATTCTTACTCAATAACCACTTGGAGCCTATGAACTTTCCATTGATAAGCTTCACTAGCGATGCCGTATCAATTGAGGGCATAATAACTTTGGTCGTGATTGCGGGGTAATGCCCAAAATTGGCTAAGACGCAGATCAATTTTTTAGTCATAAGGACTCCGTCCGTCTATAATGCTATTCTCGATCGATCTGATTTTAATGCACTTCGGACAGTGGTATCAACTTATTATTTGAAGATGAAGTTTTTGATAAGTCATGAAATCGGAAAGGTCAGGAGAGATCAAAATCTGGCAAGGCACTGCTACTCAATCATCCTGCATAAGAAAGAGCAGTCTGACCCTTATCCTGTTGATGGGCTGAATGTCCATGATGACCTCATCGAGAAGTAGGGCAAGCCTATGGAGGACCTCATCTCTGTACCCTTAAATGACGAAAATGTGGAGCATACGGTGCAGATCGACTCCAACTTGGGAGACAAGATTCGGGAGCAACTCATTACCTTCCTTAGGAAGAATGTCGACGTCTTCGCCTGGGTTTTAATAGATATGTCAGAAATTGATACCGAGGTCATGGAACATTGGCTGACCATTGATTTGAAGCATCGATCGATAAAAGAGAAGATGCACGACCATGCCCCGAAGAGGCAGAAAGCAATCGTCAAAGAAGTAGATAAGCTCCTCAAAGTTGGATTCATTCGAAAAGTTAACTATCCGACCTGGGTCTCAAATGTGGTCCTTGTAAAAAAAGGCAAATAATAAGTGGAGGATGTGTATAGACTTCAAAAAGCTGAACAAGATATGTCCAAAAGATAGCTACTCTCTACATAGGATCGATCAACTGATGGATACGACCTCGAGCCACGAGCTCCTCACCTTCATGGATGCCTTCTCCGATTATAATCAGATACGGATGGCACCAGAGGATAAGAAGAAAACTACTTTTATTACTGACCGTGGTCATTATTATTACAGAATTATATCCTTTGAACTAAAAAATGCAGGGACAACGTATCAATGCCTGGTCAACAAGATCTTCAAGGAGTAGATCGATTGCAACATGGAGGTGTACGTAGATGACATGCTCGTCAAAAGTTGAGCTTTTACAAACTATCTCGCCGATCTTGAAGAGGCCTTCAACGCACTCAGAAAGCACAAGATGAAACTCAATCCGACCAAGTGCACTTTTGGTGCGACCTATAAAAAATTTTTAGGGTTTATAGTGTCGAAACGTAGGATTGAAGCAAATCTCGAAAAAATTTGAGCCATTCAGGAGATGACTACTTCAAAAATAATCAAAGAAGTTCAACGTCTGACTGAAAAAGTGGCATATCTAAATCACTTCATCTCGAGATTGTTCGAGCGATGTATGTCCTTCTTTCGAGTTCTTAGGCAGCCAAAGAACTTCTGCTGGACGGCAGAGTGCCAACGGACATTTAAGAAGCTTAAAAAGTACTTCAGCTCATCCCCACTACTAGCAAAGCTCGAATCCGAAGAAAAATTATTTCTGTACCTAGCAGTCTCCCCGATGGCCCTAGTGGTAGTTCTGGTTAAGGAAGAAGCGAAGATGCAACGATCGATCTGCTACGTAAGTCGGATCCTGAGGGACGTAGAGACTAGGTACTCTAGGCTAGAAAAATTAACTTACTCTTTTCTAATTACTACCAAGAGATTTTGATCTTACTTTCAGGGGCACACCATAACAGTCCTCACGAACGAATCAATAAAAGCAGTCCTACATCGAATGGACACTTCTGAGAGAATCGCAAAATGGACGATCGAGCTCACAGAATTTGACATCAACTATCAACCCCAGCCATCGATCAAAGTTTAGATATTAATAGATTTTATAGTAGAATGTACCATTCCAACTGAAGCCAAGCTCGAACAGAATGAGATCGGCACTCTACTATTGTAGTCGAGCCTCCTTGAGGAGAGTGCCGACCTTTTCGAAGGTTTTTGAATTTTGTACGTGGATGGTTCGTCCAACTTTGCTGGAGCAGATGTGGGGTTGATCTTAGTCAGCTCCGAGGAAGTCATCGTCGAGTACGCACTACGCTTTGAATTTTCTACGACTAATAATGGGGCCGAGTATGAAGCACTGATCATTGGGTTAAAAATAGTAAGAGAATTAAAAGTAGATCGACTTCAAGTCTATAGCAATTTCCAATTAGTGGTCGGTAAATTTAATGGCAGTTATGAAGCTCGAAAGAAAAGTATGATGAAATATCTTAAAAAAGTAAAAGACTTGACTCTGACCTTCGACTATTTCGATATTCGATAGATTTCGAGGGTAGAAAATGTAAGAGCCGACCTCCTCTCTAAGTTGACCATTTTGGCCCTAGCTGAATTGCCCAAAAAAGTATTTTTTGAGACTCTGAAGCGCCCAAGCCTAGAGAAATCATAGGTCATTTTGCAGACAAAACTCGAGCTGAGCTAGATCGACCCATTGATTGCCTACCTCAAGGAGGGAGTCCTTCCTCATGATCCGAAAGAAGCTCAAAAACTTAGGAATCAAGCCTCCTGATATGTTTTGTATGAGGACAGGTTGTATAAGAGGTCGTATTCGCTACCGCTGTCAAGATGTCTTCGACCTTCAGAGGTCGACTTCGCGTTATGAGAAGTGTACGAAAAAATTTGTGAAAGCCACGTAGGAGTCAGGTCCCTGTCATAAAAACTATTTCGGTAAGGGTACTATTGGTCGATCTTATACCATGATTTCATGGAGTATGTCAAAAAATGTGACCACTATCAGAAGAATGTAAATGTACAAAAATAGCCGACCTTCAAATTTATTCCGCTAAGCGCACCCCTTGGCCATTCACGTAGTGGGGAATGGACATACTCGACCCTTTTTCGATGGCATCCGGACAGCGAAAGTTTCTCTTGATCGCGATCGACTACTTCACTAAATGGGTCGAAGCTGAACCACTAACAAAAATTACCGAGATTAAGGTACAGAACTTCATCTGAAAGTCAATAGTTTATCGATTTGGTCTGTTCCGAACCCTCATAATAGATAACGGACAATAGCTCATCAGAATAAGGTTCGCCGAGTTCTACGAAGATCTGAACATCTTCCACTACTTCACATCGGTAGCTCACCCATAGACAAATGGGGAAGCTGAAGTAACCAATTAGACTCTGCTGTAAGACATCAAGACAAAACTCGATAGAGCAAAGGAGGTCTGGATGGACGAACTCTACCATATCCTCTGGACATACCGAACTACTCAAAGGCTGTCGATTGGAGAAACACCATTCACCTTGACCTTCGGTATGGAGGCAGTTATCCTGATTGAACTTAAGCTTCCATCAGTATGGATCGTGGCCTTCAACGAGCAGCACAACCCATAGGATCTCAGAGTCAACCTCGACCTACTGAAAAAAAAAGAGAGGAAGCTCAGATTCGGATGGCAGCCTACAAACGAAAGATGGCCCGATACTATAACTCCAGAGTCAGAAGTAAGATATTCAGAGTGGAGAACCTAGTACTTCGATGAGTCACCATCTCTCAACCTCAGAGTCAGGAGAAGCTCACCCCAAATTGGGAAGATCCGTATGAAGTGGTGGAGGTCGTCCGATCCAAAACTTATCGTCTGAAGGAGCTTGGAGGAATAATGCTTCTACGATCTTGAAACTCAAAAAATCTGAGGATGTACTATCAGTAGTCTTTTTTCAATAAAACTCCTCTATCTTAATATTGTTGTTTCTCAATGCAAAAACTACTTGATGACAGAAAAGAAGCAATCAATAGTGGCCTCTTTAGGAATAGAAGGAAAATCTCATTCTAACATGAGCAAAGTCGAAGGCCTCATCCATTTTAGATGAGAGGGAGGGAGAGATCCTGACAACGACCCTTATGTGCCCCCATAATCCGTTAGAAATAGGAGAAGAATCTCGTCCTAATGTGAGTAAGGTCGAAGGCCTCATTCATTTTAGACGAGATGGGAGAGAGGCCCTGACAACGGTCCTTATATGCCCCCATAATCCATTAGGAACAGAAGGAGGACCTCGTTCTAATGCGAG
This sequence comes from Cocos nucifera, assembly GCA_006176705.1. Classification (NCBI taxonomy): domain Eukaryota; kingdom Viridiplantae; phylum Streptophyta; class Magnoliopsida; order Arecales; family Arecaceae; genus Cocos; species Cocos nucifera. Next base: position 3,650,678 of record QRFJ01000061.1, read on the forward strand.
CAAAGTCGAAAGCCTCGTTCATTTTAGACGAGATGAGAGGAGGGGCCCTAACAATGGTCCTTATATACTCCCACAGTCCATTAGAAATAGGAGAAAAATCTCATCCTAACATGAGCAAAAGTCGAAGGCTTCATTCATTTTAGATGAGATGGAGGAAGAGGCCCTGACAATGGTTCTTATGTGCCCCCACAATCCATTAAAAATAGGAGGAGAACCTCATCCTAACATGAGCAAAGTCAAAGGCCTCATTCATTTTAGATGAGATGGGAAAAAGGTCCTGACAATGATCCTTATGTGCCCCCACAGCCCATTAGGAATAGAAGGAGAATCTTTTCCTAACGTGAGCAAAGTCGAAGGCCTCGTTCATTTTAGACGAGATGGAGGAAGAGGCCCTGACAATGGCCCTTATGTGCCCCACAATCCATTGGAAATAGGAGGAGAATCTCATCCTAACGTGAGTAAAATCGAAGGCCTTGTTCATTTTAGATGAGATGGAGGGAGAGGCCCTAACAACGGCCCTTATGTGCCACCGCAGTCTATTAGGAATATGAGGAGAACCTCATCCTAATGCGAGCAAAGTTGAAGGCTTCGTTCATTTTAGATGAGATGGGAGGAAAGGCCCCAAAGACGACCCCATTATGATCGACAATAACAGGAGAGAAAATCTCCTTCAACCACGATTGAAGATGAGATCTTGCTCGAGCCTCAACTTCAACTCCAACCTCGACTGGAGATGAGATTTCCTCCGAGCCTCAACTTCAAGCTCGGTTGGAGATGAGATCTCTTCCGAGCCTCAACTTCAATATCAATCTCGACTGAAGATAAGATCTCTCTCGAGCTTCAATCTCAATGGATGTAGGATCTGAAAAAGAACTTCGGCAGTCACCATTTTTATACTCTCTTTCTTCGAGTTTCGAACTCGAGAGTGGGGGGACTATTGTTGGAGATAAATTTTACTCCCACCGAAGTCCAACCTGGTGCTTAGCCTAATGCAGCTGGTAATCATGGAAGAGCTTCAATCAAAAATTCTCTCGCTAGCAATCGAACTTCTCAGCAGTCGAGCCCCAGTCGAATTTCTTCAGCCGATCGAACTTCTCAACTATCGAGCTTCAGTCAAACTTTTTCAATGGCCAAATTTCTACCGAACTCCTTCCAGATTTCTCCTTCAATCGAGCTCTTATGGGAGCCAAACTCCTTCCAAACTCCTCCTTCGATCGGGCTTCTACAGGAACCGAACTTCTTCCAGATTTCTCCTTCAGTCGGGCTTCTACGCGAGCCGAACTTCCTTCGAATTTCTTCTTTAGTCGACCTTCTATGGGAGCCAAACTCTTTTCAGATTTCTTCTTCAGTCGGGCTCTTACAGGAGCTGAACTTTCTCTGGATTTCTCCTTCAGTCAGGCTCCTATAGGAGCCAAACTTCCTCCAAATTTCTCCTTCAGTCGGACTCCTACGGAAGCCAAACTTTTTTTAAATTCTTCCTTCGATTGAACTTCTATGAGAGCCAAACTTCTTTCAGACTTTTTCTTCAGTCAGATTTCTATAGGAGCCGACCTTCCTCTAGATTTTTCCTTCGGTCGAATTTCTATGGGAGCCAAACTCCTTCCAAATTCCTTCTTCAATCGGGCTTCTACAGGAGCCGAACTTTTTCTGAATTTTTTCTTCAGTCGAGGTCCTACAGGAGCCAAACTTTCTCTAAATTTTTTCTTCGATCGAGCTTCTATGAGAGCCAAACTCCTTTCGAATTTTTTCTTCAATCAGATTTCTATGAGAGCCGAACTTCTTTCGAATTTTTCTAACTCAGTCAGACTCTGAACACATGCTTCTATCAGACGGCATGGCCGCCACTACCAGTTTGACGACATCTCTCTCTTCATAGCAAATTTCATGCGACCTACGACTAGACGGCATGGCTGCCATTATCAGTCTAACGACACCTTTCTCTCCGTACTGAACCCCATGCAGCCTTGAGCGGCCCACCACCAAATGGTATGGCCATCACCATCAATCAAGCTCCATCTATACAAAGGAACCCTCCAGATATATTTTTTCTAAGCTCTCTTCTTCTTTTCAAAACTCTTCTGAACTCTTTCTTGAGCCTCCATTTCTGTTGGTTAGAAGAGCTGACTTGATCGTCGGAGGATCCTGCCGGAGCCACCACCATCAACTCTAGATGAAACTTTACTTTGCAGATCACTGACGATGACCTCTTCTTTCTTAACTTTAGCTCAATTCGACGACAATCAAATTCTGCATCAATACTACCATTCTCTTTCTTTGTTTCTATTTATTCCATTTCAAGAAATTTGTATTTCCAACCATCATTGTATGATTGTAAGATTGCATGCCCTTTATTCTCCATCTCTAGGTTATCAATAGTCTTCCTCCACTATAAGCAATGAAGAAAACACAATTTCCTTCTCCCATCTCTACCCATCTCTTTCCTTCTACCAACAAAAGAGAAAGAGTCAAAGATAAGTGAACAAGCACCACTTTTTTGGGTAAAGGGCAGAGCACCAACATATCCACTAGCAAGATAAAATGGAACAATTGAAAGGGTGATGGTCGCAAGTAAAACCAATTTTTAGATGACCGTGGCTAGAGAGGTAGAGCCCCTAGTGGCGATATAGTGACGAGTGGATCCACCACGATTGATCGCAAGATGGAGGGAAACACTTGAAAATAGTTTTGAATCACAAAGAGATGATTTTCATATTAAGGGTGCATTTGATCCACAATCGAAATTGGAATAGATTGGGATTGGAGTCTATCTCCTGACGTGTTTGGTTTATGTCTACAATTGCAATTTGAATTGTATTTGAAATTTATTGTTATGTCTTTGCTATGTTAATTTTGAGAAGTGGAGGGTAGGAAATCAGGAATTAAATCTCTTCACTATGCAGCATATGATATATGTCATGCTCCAAACCTAACATCTGAGTCAATCACGTGATATGGCTATATGAACCCTAAAGTGAAGCTTTAGAGATTATGCAAGGCCTATAAAATCACTCAATAACTCGAGCTCTACATTAAACCCTTCTAATACTACAAGAAAATTGGATATCAAAAATCTCCATCGTTAATAATGCTTTTTATCACCGCAACATCGATAAAAAAAAAATCATCACTAATAATATTAGCGATGGCAACCAAAATTATTAGTAACAGCAGCGGCCATCTCTAAAAGTATAAAAATTATTTTAAAATATTTAAATAAAAAATATTAATGAAGGCATATTTGGATTATTAGTGATAAAAATAATGGCATCGCTAATAACTAACTATTAGCGATGGCACATGCCACCGCTAAAATTATTTAAAATTTTTAATTTTTTTTATAATATTTAGACATAAAATAAAAATTAGCGATGGTGTTTTTGAATATTAGTGACGAAAACCTACCATCGCTAATAATATTTTTAAAAAAAATATTTAAAAAGTTATTGGTGATGGAATTAGTGATGGCATATTTGCCATCGTTAATAATCCATAACTGGTTTAACCTCAATTCAAACTCAATTCGAACCCAATTCAAAATTCTATCAAATCTAATTTAATTAAGCTTTGAATCCAAATTTTACTTAGATTATAAAATTTAATTAATCTTAAATTAAATCAAGATTAATTAAATTAAATTTAATTTAAATTAATTAAAAAAATAATTTTTAATTTAAATTTAATTCAAAATTCTATCAATCCTAATTTAATTAGACTTTCAATTCAAGTCTTACTTAGGCAGTAAAATCTAATTACTTTCAAATTAATCTAGTCTAATTAAATTTAAGCTGATTTAAATATTAAAAAAATAATTTTTAATTTAGATTTGATTTGAATTCAATTTGAATCCAATTAGAATCCAATTCGAAATCCTATCAAACCTAATTTAATTAGGCTTTAAATCCAAATTCTATATAGATTATAAAATTCAATTGATCATAAATTAAGTCAAAATTAATTAAATTAAAATTGATTTAAATTAATTAAAAAAATAATTTTTAATTTAGATTTAATTTGAATCGAATTCAAATCTAATTCGAATTCAATTAGAAAATCTGTTAATTCTAATTTAATTAGACTTTAAAATCTAAGTCCTGCATAGATAATAAAATCTAATTACTTTGATATTAAGTCAAGTCTAATTAAATTTAATCTAATTATAATCAATTAAAAAAAATAATTTTTAATTTAGGTTTGATCCAATTGTAATTGGAACTCGATTCAAATTCAATTTAAAATTCTGTCTAACCTAATTCAATTAGACTTTTAATCCGAGTCCTTATTAGATTATAAAACTCAATTACATTCAAATTAAGTCAAGTATAATTAAATTTAATATGATTTAAATTAATTATAAAAAAAATAATTTTTAATTTGAATTCGATTCGAATCTAATCGAACCCAATTCGAATCCAATTCAAAATCTTATCAAATCTAATTCAATTAGACTTTGAATTCGAGTTTTACTTAAAATATTAAAATCCAATGAGCCTCAAATTAAGTCAAGCCAAATTAAATTAAATCTAATTTAAATTAATTAGAACTTGATTCATTGATTAATTAAGTTTAAAATTTAATAAAATTAAATATTAATTTTTAACCATCCAAAAAATGACTTAGAAGAAAAAATTAATATAAAAAATTTATATTAGCGATGGCAAGAATATTATCGCTAATAATTAAAAAAATATTTTAAATATATAATTATTAGCGATGAAAATACTATTATCGATGGCATATACCGTCATTAATAATATTTTTTGTATTAGTAATGAAAAATGATTATTAGTGATGGAAGTTGCTATCGCTAATAATCTTTCCATCCTCTCATTTTTTCTTACCTCACCGCGTGCTCTCATTTTCCCCCACACCACTGCCTAACAGCCCCTCATTTTCTCCCATGCCACCACCCATCGCGTCCTCATTTTCCACCGCCTCCCGCCTTCTAGCTTTTTTATCCCCTACCACCACTGCCTTCTTCCCCACCTTTTTGTCCTCCCACCACCCCCCTCTCCTCCAGCCGACGGCCTCCCTCCGACTGCACCCGATCCACCTTTTCGAGCCTCCGACCACCTCTCACCTCCCTGAGCCTCCGACTGTCTCTCCCTAGCTGCATCCGGCCCACCTCCCCAAGCTCCCAAGTGCAAGCTCCCATCCTCCTGCCTTCCTGAAATCCTGGCTCGCCATTTTCCTCTTCCCCATCGTTTGGTTTCTCCGTCACCCCATCTCTCCCCCCGACGCCTCCTGCCTTCCTCCTCAAACCTCCGACCGTCTCCTGCCTCTCCAAACCTCTGATCCTTTGATTTTTTCGCCACCCCCTCTCCTCTCTGATCGATGGCTTTTTTCTGATCGTTTACCCCAGGCTGCATCCAGCCCATCTCCTCGAACCCCCGACCACCTCCCACCTCCCAGAGCCCCTGGGCACAATCTCCCAGCCTCTTGCCTCTCCAAAATCTTGGCCCACCACCCTCCTCTTTCTCATCATTCGTTCCTCCACCACCCCCACTCTTCCCCCGATCGTCTCTTGCCTTCTTCCCTGAACCCCTGGCCACCTCCTACCTTCCTGAACCCCTAGCCCTTCAGTTCACCCATCACTCCTTCTCTCTTCCGACCGCAACTTCCCCTGGTCGTTCTCCCCTTGGCTGCATCCGACCCACCACCTTCCTCTTTTTCGTCGTTTGGTTCCTCCGCCACCCCCTCTCTCACCCTGGTTGCCTTCTGCCTCCTTCTCCGAACCTCCAGCCCTTCAGTTCACCCACCACCCCCTCTCTCTCTCGGTCGGTGGCTTCCCCCTACCGTCTCTTCCTGGTTGCACCCGGCCCACCATCCTCCTCTCCCCCATCATTCAATTCCCCTACCACCCCCTCTCTACCTCCGGCTGCCTCCCCCTGGCCGCCACTTGTCTCCTTCCCTGAACCCCCAGCCGCCTTCTGTCTCCCTAAACCCCAGTCCTTCAGCTCACCCGCCACCCCCTCTCTCCCCGTCGGTGGCTTTCCCCCGGCCATCTTCCTTCGGCTCCACCTGGCCCACCTCCCCAAATCCTTGGTCGCCTTCTGCCTTCCCGAGCCATCGGGTGGAAGGTTTCGTTCGTGGCCACATCCCCAAACCTCAGTTCCTTCTCGTTTGTGCCTCCTCATGCCTCAATTTCTGCATGCCATCCCGTGCCTCAGTCCTATACGGTAGCCTTCTTCTATTATCAGTATTAGCGACGATATTAGCGACAGCTAATACCATCTCTAAATTTTTTTTTTTATTTAAATTATATTAATTAAGCATAATTAGATATTAAAAATTATTTAATTATGTATTAATTTATATAAAATTTAGGTTTTGGCATGTAGAGTGCTCCAATCGAGAGAAGATTTAGACTACAAACACGAGATCGAGATGTGCTTTACGTGCTTCAGTCTCGACATGCAGCACGCTCAAATCAAGAAAAGGTTCGGATAATATTGCAAACATCGATTCGAGATGTGTCCTGCACGCTTCGATCTCGGCATGCAAAGTGCTCGAACTGAGAAAAAGTTTGGACTATAAATATTAGGCTGAGACATGCACTGCGCACTTTGGTCTTGGCATGCAGAGTGCTCGAACTATGACAAGATTTGGATAGCATTACAAATACCAGCCCAAGATGTGCCCTGTACGCTTTAGTCTCGGCATGCAAAGTGCTCAAATTGAGGAAAAATTTGGGCTGCAAACATGAGGCCGAGATGTGCCCTGCATGCTTCGATATTGATATGCAGAGCGCTCAAACTAAGAGAAGGTTTGGACAGCATTGCAAATATAGGTCCAAGACGTAGCCGTGCGCTTTGGTTTCAACATGCAGAGTGCTCGAATTGAGGAAAGGTTCAGGCTACATTGCAAACACCAGCCCGAGACTTGGATTTATGCCAAACTACAAGCATTGGTACTTGTATGGGATTCGAGATGTCGGAGATAATTGCAAGGGCTTTGGAGGCTTTACTTATCCAAGATCTTACTGATGTGCAAGAGCTTAATGGTGATGACTTGAGTAGATGATTAACACATTTAGTGTTTCATCTGATTATTGGTGGACGTCCATATAATAATCTTTTAGATTGCAACCGTTATAGTCATAATGGACATGGTTGCTATGGTTATAGTCATGCTTACCCTCTATAGGATTGCTACCTCCTAGAGACTAAGCAAGGCTATAACTATAGCAACCCCTATAGTTCATCACGACTATGGTAGTTGCTATTTGAAAGATTATTACATAGACTTCCATCAATAACCAGATCAAATTCATCAAATTTGCTAATATTATGCTCGAGCCTATCACTATTAAGCTCTTGGACATCAGTAAATGTATTGGATAAATAGAGCTTTCCATCCGCATATATTGTCTCCCACATCTTTCTATGCAGGTACCAACACTTGTAGTTTGGACTTGGAGCTTGCTAGATGACTAGGCTGTGCGAGCACATGAATTTTTTTTAAGTTATTATTTTATTTTTTAATAAAAATTATATTTATGGTTTGCAGCTCGAGAAGGCAATCGGAGGCTTTGAGATAGAGGATATGATGATTACCTGTGTGAGATGCGCCTAAATGGAGGTGATGCATTCTATTCTTGTTGTTGTAGGGTCAAGCTTAGATGGTTTGTTACATTGCAGATAACCAGCCATCTCACCATACTTTGGTGTAGAAGAACTCGCAATGCAGGGCAAGTTTGGATGGTTTGTTATATTACAGACAACCGCTTGCAGCCACGTTATGGTTAAAGGTGTAGAGGAACGTGCAATGCCTTATTTTTTAGTGGCAGATCTGAGTCTTTTTTATATTTTCATGTACTAAGATTATCATGTATTGCTAGATGAGAATCAGATAATGCATAAATCAGGAGATCACAGACCAACACATTATCATGTATTGTTGGATGAGAATTATATTTCTGCTAATACATTACATGTAAGGATTTGTTGTGCTCCCAAGTCTTAGAAGGCCACAGGGGGAGCTAGGGTGCATGTTGGCTTTAGAAGACTAGAACGGATGTGAGTCCTAAGACTAGGATAGAAGTTATCCTAGAATAAAGATGGCATGTAGTCCTGCATAGACTTGAGGTTCAAGTATGAGAACCTTGAGGAGGCTTAGAACACAAGATGAAGCAAAGAACCAAAGTCAGGAGAAGAATCAACTAAGATAAGGGGTTGACACACAGACGGGCTAACTCGGAACATAGTTAAGCCAGCTCGAGCTGAGATCGAGCTGGCTCGGGATGCAGTCAAGTTGGCTATCTTAGGTAGATAAAAGATAAGATTCGAACGAGATGCAGTCGAGCCAGCTTGGCTTCTGACAGAGCCGGCTCGATGGTGGTGTATAGAACATGATGGGTTTTTTGTTTGGTCTTGGATTGGGTTTAATCTAAGGAATCTTAAGGCCTGGTCTAATAAGATTTTAAGATGGCTAACTCATGTATGGGTTGGATTTATATCCAGAAGATGAGAGCATGGAAGATATGGGGGTACATAGGCTCGGTGAATACTTTCATGTATTGGATTAGTCTAGGAGAGTTTTTTAGTTGGAGTTTGGGTTTATTAGGATTCATGTGATATAGCAAAAATTTTAGGATATATAAACCTAGGTATTATAATCTTTACAAGAAGTGAAATTAATATAGAGCTTTTTTTCCTAACTCTCTTCTCTCTTTTCTCTCTGGTTCCAACGTCAGGCCCTAGGTGCCGTCATAAATTTTTGCTCTTCTTCATATTTCTGAATTAACACCCAAATTCGTGCAAGAGATCGAATCTATGATTATAGTTTTGAGCAGCCATAGGCACAATAATCAGTATCAGAGTAGTACCGATTGTTCCAATATTACATATGCTAACTAACAATCTTTGTTACACGTGAATTAAATTTTGATCATCTTATTATGTTTTGATAGATATTTTATTTGAACCAATTTTTAGGTCATCTGCTTGCTTTGGTTTTTATTTTTATTTTTAGATATTATACATCATGTCTTCTAGGGGTCGGAGCTATTTCAGCCAAGGATAGAGCTCTCGAGGAGAGAGCGATCATGTGGCCAGCTCACATGATTCCACACATCTCATACCGGATGATAGGAAGTTACCAGTGATCCCATAGTCATATGTAGTAGTGATCGGTTCACAAACACAGAGTCATCATCAAGGACCCGCTCGACTCGCGGCACCTCCAACTCGATCGGAGGATAGATATTTCATCCATATTTAGAGATGCTCGTAAGTACTACAACTTTCATTAATATGTTTCTACTTTAGCAATTCTAAAGTTAATATTTATTATTCAAAATTAATTTTGCAGCACGTTTAGAGAGTCTGGAGTATCTCGTGTGGTTACCGACATCATTCGATAGTTGATGTCGAGGCCTGTGAATGAGTTTTCCAACTGATTGTCTGAAGCACGTGATGTAGCTTGGAAGATGTTTTTGGTAAGTCAAAACTAGTTTAATTTTTAAATTTTTGATACATTGATATTTTAATTATATATAAATGCATGCTTGCTTCTATCTTGTATGACTACTACCGATTCGAGACTTCCTAAGACGAGGAGAATGGCCGTCAGATCTTCGAGGAGGTGGCCATATGGAGGCTCTGAGATGATCTCTATAGCCTCAAGCAATCCACCATTTGGCACTCTGACTCTCAATCACCATCGGACTGGAGATCCTTCATGGATAACTGGATGCGGGCAGACATATGATAGGCCCTTTGACTAGTGGAGTAGTGAGGAGTACTCCGATAGGTGGTAGAGGGCCCAGTAGAATCAGGCCATCTAGCAGGATCCGATTAGGCATACGGGCAACTCGATCGGCACACATGTTGTGGTTAATAAACTGGTAAGAAATCAATATTAAAGCTCTTCACTATAATTATAAAAACTCTTATGTGTATATTTTAATTAATTTAATTTTATTATTTAGTTATTATAGGTACAATAGTTGAATCATCCACCAGACCAACTATAGTTGTGGCGGGCCATACACCAGTCTAGGAAGATTGATGACTATTTAGATTCTACATTGCAATAGATCATGGTAAGAATTTTAAATTTTATTTATTAATTAAATTGTTATAGGATCTAATTTTTATATTACAACTAATATATTTTTTAACCATGTAGATATGTCCTGCGATGTACGTTGCTAAGAGGTACAGCAATGACCCATCTTCTCAGCCCTCCTTGATCTTGAGGGATGGCTTAGTGTCATCAGGAGGATGAGTAGGAGCCAGATCATAGGATTCGGTCATAGTTCGTTCCTCCATTACCTCGATATCCTTCGGCATCCTCATAGACCTTGACGTCCCATACCTGAAGCCATGCGCACGTGGAGGAGGTCACGTAGAGGCTTCTAAGCCAGCGATCTCAGAGCCTCCTGGATGCCATTTGTGATATAGTCGTAGAGCTTTTTTGGGACTTATAGCTGCGTGACCAATTGGACTCATCATCTCAACCATCATATTAGATAATTATATTATTAAATTATTTTAAATTTTTATTTTTAAAAGATTCATGTATTTAGATTTAAGTCTAGGAAGGAGATCTAGGAGCTAAAAATTTAATCTAATTATTCAATCGATGGACCGAAGATATCTATAGCTCTGTATCATCGAATGAAATATGTAGAAATAATCTATTCAAGAATCGAAAGAGTGTATCGAAAGATACACCCCATATCAAAACTTACTAATATTATTTTATTTTTTTATTATAAGATCCTGGGACATCCAGCTCTCATCCATCAACTACTATTGAGGAGTAGGAGTAGGAGGAGGCGGACGATGATGAGGATCAAATTTAATTTTTTTTAATGTATTATATTTTTTTGATATTGCTTGTAAAAGAAATTATATAATTTTTATTTTTAATATAATATAATTAGTTTTTAATTTTTGATTATCATATTATCTTTATATTTTAATTATAATAGATATTAAAAATCATAATTCATTATGATTAATTAAAATAAATTTTAAAAATATTATTATTAATTTTTTTATAAAAATAAATTAACTATTACCATCGGTATTAGCGATGGCACTACACACCAAAATACCATCACTAAGTTAAATTAATTTTTTATTTAATTTAAAAATTAAATAAAATTAGAGACAATATTAGCGATAGAATAATTGATCACTAATAATAATTAGCGATGGCATTAGCAACAAATTTGCCATCGCTAATATTTTTTAATTTTTTTTAAAAAACTTGTTTAAAAATTAATTAGAGATAGATTTATTTTGTCTGAGTCGTTGCTAATTTTATTATTAACAATGATGATTTTTGCCATCACTAATGGCCCAATTAGCGATAAAAATTTTTCAGATTGATTTTTACGATGGTATTAGCGACGACAAATGGACTGATAATATCATAATACAATTTTGATTTAGATATTATTATTATTATTCCAATATTGGACTAGACTCGCCCATGCTTTAGCTCGTGGTAGGCTAAACACACCAAATTTTCGTTCATGATGAGTAACCACATCTCAATCCATGGCTAACATCATAATATCATGTTTGACATATATTGGCTAGTCCAGATATCCTTCAATTATACTCAGTTCATCTTCTTGATTTGATTTCAGCACTGGATTAGTCACAACTATGCTTCAGCACATGATAGACCAAAAATAATACTGCACCCTAGTTCGAGGCTGATCCAGCATATACAGCATGTTTCTTAAAGGATCGGCTCATCTAGTTGTCGTCCAAACTCCATCAATTATATTAAATCATGATTTTTTCTTATTCACCAATTATTAAGCATTAATTAAACATAATTCCAAAAAACATCAATTCAATAATGCATAATACACATTTCGATAGTTATAAAATATACATCAATTATACAGATACATCTTTATAAATAATTTTTCATAAACATGCAAATGATAATTTTGAAGAACCTTTATCTTGGTGATTGACTCAAATACAATAATTGATGAACTCCTCAATTTATGAACTCAGGCCAAAGTATTCGACTCAACACCATCTTGCCCCAATAATTGCTCACCTATGAAGTCAATCCTCACCATCAAATCAATTGTAACATCAAGACTCCTTGATGAAAAATTATAAAAAAAATCAAGACAAATGGTTGCACGATGCTAGCCCAAGATCCTAAATCTCACAATCCAGTATAAGACACCTCCTAGCATTGACTCTGACTTATCAAGTACTTAGACCCTCCGCTCTATAAAATATTTAGAGAAAAAAATTCATAAAGAAAGAAAAAATTATAGAGAAAGAAACTAGCGAGAAACTCATAGAGAGAGAAAGTGAAGAGAAAAT